>JAVIAB010000107.1:26422850-27130350 GCA_032433765.1 Megaustenia siamemsis
ATTTAAGTTGTTGTTCTATATATTCTTGGCAGGGTTTTGTTCCTACCATTTTTTCTTATGGTTTCATTTGGTATTCTATCTCTTCTTGTGTTGTTTGTTACTTTTCTCAAGCATCGCATCTCACATGTATTGATCTTTCGTACTTGTGATTTAGATAGGGTCCATGTTTGACTTTCATAGCACAAGGTTGGTATGAAAATGCTATTTATCATTTGTTGTTTAGCTGCCATAGAAATGTTTGGATGTCTTAGCAATGTCTTATTTTCGATCGAAGTCAAATTTAAATTAAAAGTAAATTTCAATGCCCGTAGTAAAAGAAATCCAAGCGTTCTTGTGCTATTTCGAACGGATTTTATTTGTGATTTATTCTTATAGTTTGTGCGAATAAGTATTACCATCTATTGTGCTGTTACAATTGTTTCATTAGCAGCATATATAAGAGGACAAAAAAAAAAGAGAAATATTTTGCTGAAACAATACATGTACTAGAGAAGGTTTAAACATGGAACTAGGAAACAACCAAGACTTACAAAAGCTAACGCAAATCGTGAATTGTGGACAACTAAGACTTCCGCCCTATATGCCATCTTCGGCCCAATATGAAAATAACAAAGAAAAGCGCGCATCAGAAATATTTAAATTGACTTTGAAAGTGACCATTCTCGATGGAGTGATCACCGTTGATGTCTGCGGCAGCCTCTGTTTCTTTCCCTCTTACTGTCAGTACGACTCAAATTGATAGGCTGGAGAAAATACAAAATGAAGCCATGCGCATTATCCTGGGATGTACGAGGGACACTCCCTGTGTTGCAATGAGGTATCTTCTTGACTTTCCAACCATGGATGACAGAATCAAGATCTGGAGAGCACGAGCATACCTGAAGATTAGTACAGATACAGAGCATCCATTGCACACGTGCTCAACACAGAGAAAGGTACCAGGCTAAAAAGAGGCAAATCATGGGTGGGCCGAGCAGAAGATGTCATCAAACAGGTCTGTGGGCTTACCAATATCAGCGTTGGTGAGGAGTGGATACCGGTGCCTACGTCATTCAAGGGGACTTTCTTATGTATTGTCACACTCGACAGGAAAAGTAGGGAACAGAACCCAGTCGTGGTTAATGCTGAGGTCAACGGTCTCATCTGCGATAACACCGATGAGAAAGATGCAGTCATCTATACAGACGGATCTGTAAGACGACACGAAAAAAGTGCATGGGCATTTACAGCACGTTCGGCAGGCAGAATAGCCAAGGAAGACAGTGGTGCATACGCCATGACCACGAGTATCATGACAATGGAGGTGATGGCAGTGACCAAGGCATTCAAATGGTTAGAGTCACAAGACTACATCCACGCATGTATACTGAGTGATTCGATGAGCATGATAAAAAAAGTGGAGGCGGGCTTTGTACGCATGCAATGGGTAGAGTCGTTGCAGAAATCCAAAATACGTAAGGTCACCTTTGTCTATGTCCCTGGACATGCGGGAGTACGGGGAAATGAGAGAGCGGACAGGTTGGCTAGCTGCGCTGTCGTTGAGGACGGGCAACCGATGGATCGGGCGGACGTCATCAATGCACTCCGAGATGTGGGAAGAGCACAGGACTTCGACAAACACAGATCAACGTCGCTTCTTCGGATGATGGAAATGGGAGTTAAGATGGGCACAGCCAGAAATGAGAAACTTGGTGGCCGTGTAAGAAGACTTATCAACCAACATAGAACTGGAGTCGTCAGTCGCTGGACACTGAGGGAATGCTGAGGAGGGGATCTGAGCACCTATGGACATGTTCGGAGTGCAATGATGATGACCCGCAAATAACTCAATAACTCTTTCCCTCTTCTCTCTTCACCCTCCCTCCCCCCAACTCGGCCGCTGCCTAACCTAGCCGTCCTCATCTCCTCTAGTCACACGCACGATGTTTGAACGAAATGTCGAAAGAGAACAGGCTTGCAAGTTTACCGATGAGATCATTTGATGAACGAAGATTGTGTCAGTCCTTTCAAAAGTAAGAGGAGCTTTTGTTGGAAACATATGGAAGTCCAAAGAAATTAGGTTAAATACAAAAATGAAAATTTTCAACTCCAATGTTAAGTCAGTCCTATTATATGGCTGTGAAACATGGAGAACAACAAAATTGACAATCGTGAAGATACAGACTTTCATAAATGGATGCTTACGCAGAATAAAAGGATGGAAATGGCAGGACAAAAATCACTAACATAGAAATTATGGAAATGTACCAGTCAAATACCTGTGGATATAGAGATACAGCGAAGACGATGGCGCTGCATAGGACACATGCTGCGGAAGCCAACTGAGAGTATTACACAACAGGCCCTTTTTGGAATCCCCAGGGTAAAAACACAAAGAGGAAGGCCAAGGAATTCTTGGAGAAGACAGATAGAAGCAGAGATGAAGATGATGAGGAAGACATGGAATGATCTTAAAAGAATGGCAAGAAACAGAACGACTTGGAAAGTGTTTGTTGGAGATCTATGCTCCACAGGGAGTTGAAAGTTAGAAGAAGGTGTTTGAACGAAATGTCGAAAGAGAACAGGCTTCCACGTTTACCGATGAGATCATTTAGTTGGTTGGTTGCGTTCGCCCGATGACTAAAGTATTCTAGAGTATCATGTTAGACTAGAATATTCCTCTTCATCATCCGCCCTTACAAGGACGTAGTGGACGTGTCTGCGTTGTGTTGTGGTTTGCAGTATAACTGTTATATTTACGCCTTTCCGGCCCAACACATCCGACTTCAGCACGACATTTTTGAGTACCGGGTTGTCTTCCCTCTTCGATCCCTGCACGCTTGGCCAGACTAGACAGGTTAGTCTGTTACTGGAGGCACCGCGGAGAGGTGGAGCAGGGTCTGGATGGTTTTGGTTCACCGATCCTGGCGCAAGCCATCAGCTGTGGGTCGCTGACAACTTCCAGCTCTGGTGCTGGGAGGCGCGTCTTCACCTCCAGATCATTTAAAGAACGAAGATTGTGTCAGTCCTTTCGCGGTTGCTATGTTTAGTTTCTTAGCGTGAAAATCTATTCTGTTCCCTTGATTTGTGAGTTTATACAAAAGTATCCGGTAGTACATTTTGCCAATTGAGAATATATTGATAACATTATGTTTATGTACTTACAAAAATGTATTTACAACATTATACACTTAAAATATATAGATACTGGGTATTATTGCTATCTCGACAAAATAGAGATCGAGTATCTTGGGTTTATCACATCACTGCAAGACAAGACAAAACCCGTGAGCTTAACTTGCAATATCACACTTTCAGTTGAAAGCCATGTAAGTGCGACGCATTTGGAAACACCAAAAAGGACAAAAAAAGATAAAACACTGGAATATTGTGGCGCGTTGCGAAATAATCGTGAAGTTAGACATACCTATGATGATAAAAATATTCTTTCAGAAATCTACACATTTTAATGACAAAAATGTAATAGCTTCTAACGATATATAAAAAATAATAGCCACGGAAGGAAAACCACACACAACAATAAGGGAATACTTGATTTTGTCAGCTGCGTTTATCGTTACTACAATCGTCACATTTTAGCATACATTTTGATGCAATTGTAATCATCATCATCATCGAGTGCCGTCTCAGCAACGAAGGATGGCTACCATGGATCGCCATTCCACTCTGTTTCTTACTTTGACGATGCAGGTTGTCGTAAATTGACTTGCCCTTCTTTTGATGTTACTCGTCCATGTTAGTCTTGGTCCGACTATGATTCTTTTACCTTGTATTTTCCCTTCCAATATTATTTTTAGTATTTTAGTAGGCTGTTGTGTCTTTTAACGTGTCCCAAAAATTTCATTTGTCTTGTCTTAATTGTATTTAATAGTTCTCTTTTTAATTTTTAGTTGTTTTAAAGCTTCATCGTTTATTTTCTTTTCTTTCCATCCAATTCTACTATTCTTCTGTAAATCCACATTTCAAAGGCTTCAATTTTCTGTTCTGTTTTCTTGTCTAATGTCCATGTTATCGCAATATTATATTATTATACAATCGCAATTGTTTTGCGTATAATATATATAAAAGCACGGACTATTTGCCAAGAAAGCGTTTTCATAGTGATATTTTTCACGAAAGGACAATGGGTGGGGGGAGGGGGAGACGAGAACAAAACAAGGTCGGAGGGGGACCACGGGTAGAAAACAGGTTGAGAATCACTGGTGTATAGTTATAGGCATGCTTCCCATTGGCGTGAGTGCGTGGCATCCTGATTTTTGTAGTGCGCCTTTTGGCTGGTTGCCTCCGACTTCAGCACTTAAAATTGCTAGAGCAGACTGTGGTCTTGCACGGGTGTAGGAAGCCTGGCCAGTCTTGGTTTTCAGTCCCTGGTGACTGTTAAGCCCCATCCCCACGACAAGGAGCTGGCCTGGATGTGGATAAAATAGCAACAGGGAAATATTGTCACAATTGTGATGCAGAAATACAGGCAGTGGAGTTGGCAATGGAAAGGCTGCTGAACATTAGTCTTGGCCCGCAGCCTGTAGTGTTTTTGACAGATGCAGGATCAGTGCTCCAGGCACTACGGTCCAGAAAATTGCCACATCTGCAGACCTTGTTGACTGAACTCTGCAAGCACCACAGGGTTGCCCTGCAGTGGATCCCATCTCACTGTGGAATACCAGGAAATGAGAAAGCAGATCAGTTGGCAAAGGAAGGTTCAACAGGCACACAACTAGATACACCTGTTACATACCATCATAAGAAACAGATAATCAAATCAATCAGAGGACCACAGGCCCCAAATCAGGATGCCTTTTATAATATGAATAGATATGAACAAGTTATCATTATACGTCTCAGAACAGGACACAATCGACTCCATAGTCACATGTATACAAATTCAAGATCGGCACCTCAACTACTTGTACATGTGGACAGGCGCCCCAGACTGCTGAACACATACTTCAAGACTGCACTGAATATAGTAGACTGAGGAAAATCCATTGGCCCATAGATACAACACTACAGACAAAACTATATGGGCCACTGCAAGAATTACAAAAGACAGTAACATTTATACAGGAAACGACATTGCAGATATAGACAATGCTTCAGGCGAACGAAAGATAGATAGATAGATAGACTGGTGTATAGTACTCTTGTTCTATCCTTAGTGTCAGGCACTCTAGAACTATCTTTAGCGTCAAATGCTTTAAATCCGCCTTAGGGTTAGGTACTCTAGATTTGGTGTTAAGTACTATAGATTTTCCTTTAGATTCAAACATGATTGTGTCTGCTCTAGTGCTAAGTACTGTGTCCACACTTAGTGTGAAAGTACTCTATTGATAAGAGTGCCTAGCATTCAGGTTCGATTTTGGTGCCACAGCCCCTGGCACAAAATTATAGCCCTACTCGAGAGTGACACGAATTACTTGAAGCTCGCCAACTGCAAACAGCTATCTTTGCTAGCGCATTGCAGAAAACCCCGCCCCTTTATAGAGCTACAATTAATCCGAATTTGACCCAACATTTCTCTTGTGGCTACGTAGAACTGTCGAGATCTCAGGGCACTGTTGCCAACGGAAATAATTTCCGGTAACGACTTCTGTCCATTCACCTCTGCTGCCTGCCGTGAATAAGACGTGCGGTTTTTAATTTTTTTTTTTTCTTAACTCAACTACGCAGTAATATTTCCAAGTGCGTGTAACCTCGTCCCTTTGCTCGGTTTTTGTCAGAATAATTCGTTACCAGCAGTAACATTAAACCTCAACGTGTCCCATTAGAGACGAACTAGTACAGGGGTTGTCAACGTACTCGCTTCATAAACCAAAGGAAGTTCGTTCCTTGTATGGCAAACAAGTCCATCTGGTTATAAAAAAATGAGTAACTGGGTCCCAGACTTGGAAACATAAATAACGAGGAAAGAGTACAGGCGACTTATCTTTAAATATTGCGACCACTGCCGTGTTGTTGGTTGCCAGCGTCAAAGCAAACCAATATTATCAATTCGGATGGCCTTTACACAGAACGTTGCATTGTACACAGGCCGTCTGAATGAATCTATGTCTCTAGCCATATCTCTCACAGACCGTTGATTTACCATAGGCCGTCTGAATGAATCTATGTCTCTAGCCAGATCTCTCACAGACCGTTGATTTACCACAACCCGTCTGAATGAATCTATGCATCTAACCAGATTTCTCACAGAACGTTGCATTTACCACAGCCCGTCTAAATGAATCTTTGTCTCCAGCCAGATCTCTCAGAGAACGTTGCATTTACCACAGCCCGTCTAAATGAATCTTTGTCTCCAGCCAGATCTCTCAGAGAACGTTGCATTTACCACAGCCCGTCTAAATGAATCTTTGTCTCCAGCCAGATCTCTCAGAGAACGTTGCATTTACCACAGCCCGTCTAAATGAATCTTTGTCTCTAGCCAGATCTCTCAGAGAACGTTGCATTTACCACAGCCCGTCTAAATGAATCTACGTCTCTAGCCAGATCTCTCACAGAACGTTACATTCACCACAGGCCGTCTGAAAGATTATATATCTCAATCTCTAGCCAGATCTCCCACTTATTCTGTTGTCATGTACAAGGTCTCCTTGATGTCTTGAAATCACATTCTTCTTGGTCTGCCCCTGATGCCTCGCCCAGGAACCATGCCTTCCATTATTGTTCTTTCCAGCTCGCTGTCTCTTTTGATATGGCCACGGTATTTTAGTTTCCTCTGTAAAATGGTGGCCATACGCCAGTTCTGTTTAATGCTTAAATCTGTTAATATGTCTTCCTTGATCTTTATTGTTATCCAAGGTGTCTTAAAGATTTTTTCTGCAGCATTTTGTTTCAAATGAACAGATTTTCTTTCTTGCTGTATGTGAGATTGTCCATGATTCACAACAGTATGTTACTTTCAGAAAGATACATGTCCTTAGTCATTTTAATGTTACTGCCTTACTGGTATTGTGCCACATTTTCTTCGTGACATTTAATTTTTGTGTTGCTATTATTACTAATCTTCTTTTTGGCAGTCTCGGTTGTTAGTTACTACCGATCCCAAATGTTCATTCATTGTTTACAACATTTTAAGTTCATCATTGTCGATGTTTAATTTTGGATTGGCTTTTTTTTTTTTTTGTGTCAATGGACATTATCTTATTTTCCGTATGTTTAGACAGCGGTTTTGCTCTTCAACGTGTGTGTTTTTGTTAACACACTCAATTTTCTCTTTAAACCCTTCTGCACTGTTTGAGAGGAGGACTGTGCCATTAGCATATATGTGTTCTGAAACAAACGATGATGTCTTTAAACATCTAAAAATGAAAAGAGAACTAATTACTAAACACAATTCAAATAATATTTTTGGGGCATGTTAATAGACACACTACTAAAAGTCAACTTGGAAGGGAAAATACACTACTAAATATCATCTTGGAAGGGAAAATACACTACTAAATGTCATCTTGGAAGGGAAAATACACTACTAAATGTCATCTTGGAAGGGAAAATACACAACTAAAAGTGAACTTGGAAGGGAAAATACACTACTAAAAGTGAACTTGGAAGGGAAAATACACTACTAAAAGTCAACTTGGAAGGGAAAATAAACTACTAAATGTCATCTTGGAAGGGAAAATACACTAATAAATGTCATCTTGGAAGGGAAAATACACTAATAAATGTCATCTTGGAAGGGAAAATACACAACTAAATGTCATCTTGGAAGGGAAAATAAACTACTAAATGGCATCTTGGAAGGAAAAATACACTGCTAAATGTCATCTTGGAAGGGAAAATATACTACTAAAAGTCATATTGGAGGGGAAAATACACTACTAAATGTCATCTTGGAAGGGAAAATACACTGCTAAATGTCATCTTGGAAGGGAAAATGCACTACTAAATGTCATCTTGGAAGGGAAAATGCACTACTAAATGTCATCTTGGAAGGGAAAATAAACTACCAAAAGTCATATTGGAGGGGAAATACACTACTAAATGTCATCTTGGAAGGGAAAATACACTGCTAAATGTCATCTTGGAAGGGAAAATAAACTAATAAATGTCATCTTGGAAGGGAAAATAAACTACCAAAAGTCATATTGGAGGGGAAAATGCACTACTAAATGTCATCTTGGAAGGGAAAATAAACTACCAAAAGTCATATTGAAGGGGAAAATGCACTACTAAATGTCATCTTGGAAGGGAAAATAAACTACTAAATGTCATCTTGAAGGAAAAATACACTACTAAATGTCATCTTGGAAGGGAAAATAAACTACCAAAAGTCATATTGGAGGTGGAAATAAACTACTAAATGTCATCTTGGAAGGGAAAATAAACTACTAAATGTCATATTGGAGGGGAAAATACACTACTAAATGTCATCTTGGAAGGGAAAATAAACTACTAAATGTCATCTTGAAGGAAAAATACACTACTAAATGTCATCTTGGAGGGGAAAATAAACTACCAAAAATCATATTGGAGGTGGAAATAAACTACTAAATGTCATCTTGGAAGGGAAAATAAACTACCAAAGGTCATATTGGAGGGGAAAATACACTACTAAATGTCATATTGGAAGGGAAAATAAACTACTAAATGTCATCTTTGAAGAAAAAATACACTACTAAATGTCATCTTGGAAGGGAAAATACACTACTAAATGTCATCTTGGAAGGGAAAATACTCTGATAAATGTCATCTTGGAAGGGAAAATATACTACTAAATGTCATCTTGGTAGGAAAAATACACTAATAAATGTCATCTTGGAAGGGAAAATACACTACTAAATGCCATATTGGAGGGGAAAATAAACTACTAAATGTTATCTTGGAAGGGAAAATAAACTACTAAATGTCATCTTGGAAGGGAAAATACACTACTAAATGTCATCTTGGTAGGGAAAATACACTACTAAATGTCATCTTGAAAGGGAAAATACACTAATAAATGTCGTCTTGGAAGGGAAAATACACTAATAAATGTCATCTTGGAAGGAAAAATACACTAAATGTCATCTTGGAATGGAAAATACACTACTAAATGTCATCTTGGAAGGGAAAATACACTAATAAATCTCATCTTGGAAGGGAAAATACACTAATAAATGTCATCTTGGAAGGAAAAATACACTAATAAATGTCATCTTGGAAGGGAAAATACACTACTAAATGTCATCTTGGAAGGGAAAATACAAGGTATATGAGACAGAAGCAGACCAAGACTAACGTCGACGAGTAATATCAAAAGATGGACAAGTCAGCCTGTGACACCTCCACCATCAAAGCAAGTGACAGAGAGGAATGGCGCTCCATGGTAGCTAACCTTCGATGCGGAGACGGCAGCCATTGGTGATGATGATGATGATGTTCTGGAATTATGTTGCCATTTATTGTGAAAGGGTCAAACTTCACACATCTGTCATCGTTTCTGACATTTCTCATGATGTTCTCAGCATAGATGTTGAACAGGTATGGAGAGAGGATACATCTCCCCCTAATATAACCAGTTCTCTAATTATTACTATAGTTAGTTTTTGTCGTTACATTTTGCGCCCTTAAGTATATTGCATCCGGACAACTGGCCTCCCCTCATCTTCACGGTACGCCACTAGTTACGACCTAAAGCTGTCAGGATTCTTTTTTTCAAAATTACCAAAATGTAGAAATTACAACCATCTTTGAAATAGTAATCACCAAATTTATATAATTCCAGGTAACTGCCAGTGGTGCAAGGCGTCAAAAGGTAACTGTGAGTGGTGTAAGGCGTCAAAAGGTAACTGTGAGTGGTGTAAGGCGTAAAAAGATAATTGTGAGTGGTGTAAGGCGTAAAAAGATAATTGTGAGTGGTGTAAAACGTCAAAAGGTAACTTGAGTGGTGTAAGGGGTCAAAAGGTAACTGTGAGTGGTGTAAGGCGTCAAAAGGTAACTGTGAGTGGTGTAAGACGTCAAAAGCTAACTATGAGTGGTGTAAGACGTCAAAAGGTAACCGTGAGTGGTGTAAAGCGTCAAAAGGTAACTGTGAGTGGTGTAAGACAAAAGGTAATATTAAAGTGTTATAATGTCATCAGATAACTTTACACCAAAAGTAAACAATGTCACCACTGTGAGTGGTGTAAGGCGTTAAAAGATAATTGTGAGTGTTGTAAAACGTCAAAAGGTAACTTTAGTGGTGTAAGGGGTCAAAAGGTAACTGTGAGTGGTGTAAAGCGTCAAATGGTAACTGAGTGGTGTAAGGCGTCAAAAGGTAACTGTGAGTGGTGTAAGGCGTCAAAAGGTAACTGAGTGGTGTAAGACGTCAAAAGGTAACTTTAGTGGTGTAAGGCGTCAAAAGGTAACCGTGAGTGGTGTAAAGCGTCAAAAGGTAACTGTGAGTGGTGTAAAGCGTCAAAAGGTAACTGTGAGTGGTGTAAGGCGTCAAAAGGTAACTGAGTGGTGTAAGACGTCAAAAGGTAACTGTGAGTGGTGTAAGGCGTCAAAAGGTAACTGTGAGTGGTGTAAGGCGTCAAAAGGTAACTTAAGTAGTGTAAGACAAAAGGTAACTGTGAGTGGTGTAAGGCGTTAAAAGGTAACTGAGGTGGTATAAGGCGTCAAAAGGTAACTGTGAGTGGTGTAAGGCGTCAAAACGTAACTTGAGTAGTGTAAGACAAAAGGTAACTGAGTGGTGTAAGACGTCAAAAGGTAACTGTGAGTGGTGTAAGACGTCAAAAGGTAACTGTGAGTGGTGTAAGACATCAAAAGGTAACTGTGAGTGGTGCAAGACGTCAAAAGGTAACTGTGAGTGGTGCAAGACGTCAAAAGGTAACTGTGAGTGGTGTAACACGTCAAAAGGTAACTGTGAGTGGTGTAAAACGTTAAACGGTAACTGAGTGGTGCAAGACGTCAAAAGGTAACTGTGAGTATTGTAAGACGTCAAAAGGTAACTGTGAGTGGTGCAAGACGCCAAAAGGTAACTGTGAGTGGTGTAAGACGTCAAAAGAAACTGTGAGTGGTGTAAAACGTCAAAAGGTAACTGTGAGTGGTGTAAGACGTCAAAAGGTAACTGTTCGTCAAAAGGAAGGTAACTGTGAGTGGTGTAAGACGTCAAAAGGAAGGTAACTGTTAGTGGTATAAGACGTCAAAAGGTAACCGTGAGTGGTGTAAAACGTCAAAAGGTAACTGTGAGAGGTGTAAGACGTCAAAAGGAAGGTAACTGTGAGTGGTGTAAGATGTGAAAAGTAAGGTAACTGTGAGTTGTGTAAGACGACAAAAGGAAGGTAACTGTGAGTGGTGTAAGACATCAAAAGGAAGGTAACTGTGAGTGGTGTAAGACGACAAAAGGAAGGTAACTGTGAGTGGTGTAAGACGTCAAAAGAAAGGAAACTGTGAGTGGTGTAAGACGTCAAAAGGAAGGTAACTGTGAGTGGGGTAAGACGTGAAAAGTAAGGTAACTGTGAGTTGTGTAAGACGACAAAAGGAAGGTAACTGTGAGTGGTGTAAGACGTCAAAAGGAAGGTAACTGTGAGTGGTGTAAGACGTCAAAAGGTAACTGTAAACAATTTAAATTATAAAAAGGTAACTGTGAATAGATCAAAATCTCAAAGGGTGAATGTGAATATTTTAAAATGTCAAAAGGTAACTGTGAATAGTGTATGATGTTACAAGGTAACTATGAATTGTGTAAGAGGTAATTGAATGGTTTAATATTTTGAAAGGTAACTGTGAGTGATTTATGATGAAAAAATGTAGCTGTGAGTGATCTATAATGCCAAAAGGTAACTGAGTGATTCATGATGCCAAAAGGTAACTGTGAGTGATTTATGATGCCAAAAGGTAACTGTGAGTGATTTATGATGTCAAAAGGTAACTGTGAATGGTATCTGCGAATGGCGAAGATGTAAATGTGGATGGCATAAGATGGAAATGTGGATGGTGTAAGATGTAAATGTGGATGGTGTAAGATGGAAATGTGGATGGTGTAAGATGTAAATGTGGATGGTGTAAGATGGAAATGTGGATGGTGTAAGATGGAAATGTGGATGGTGTAAGATGTAAATGTGGATGGTGTAAGATGTAAATGTGGATGGTGTAAGATGGAAATGTGGATGATGTAAGATGTAAATGTGGATGGTGTAAGATGTAAATGTGGATGGCATAAGATGTAAATGTGGATGGTGTAAGATGTAAATGTGGATGGTGTAAGATGTAAATGTGGATGGCCATAAGATGTAAATGTGGATGGTGTAAGATGTAAATGTGGATGGCCATAGATGTAAATGTGGATGGTGTAAGATGTAAATGTGAATGGTGTAAGATGTAAATGTGGACGGCATAAGATGTAAATGTGGATGGTGTAAGATGTAAATGTGAATGGTGTAAGATGTAAATGTGGATGGTGTAAGATGTAAATGTGGATGGTGTAAGATGTAAATGTGGATGGTGTAAAATGTAAATGTGGATGGTGTAAGATGTAAATGTGGATGGTGTAAGATGTAAATGTGGATGGTGTAAGATGTCAAAATGTAAAATTGAACGGTATAAGAGGTAAATGTGTAAGATGCAGACAGAGGGTAATCTTAGAATAACAACATCAAAGAATGAACAAGTTTTTACTTCGTCAACTCGGAGAGAGCATCAGAAAGAGCAAAAAATAGAGAGGTAGATAGACTGAGAAATTGAGAGTGTGAGAAAGAGTGAAAAATAGAGAGTGTGAGAGAACAAGAAATAGTATGAGAGCAAAAAAAAAAGCGTGTGAGAGAAAGAGAGCAAAAAATAGAGAGTGTGAGAGCCAGAAATAGAGTCTGAGAGAAAGAGAAATAGAGTGTGAGAGAGCGAGAAATAGTCTGAGAGAAAGAGAGTGAGAAATAGACAGTGTGAAAGAGCAAGAAATAGACAGTGAGAGATAGAATGTGAGAGAGCAAAAATAGAGAGTGTGAGAAAAAGAGAGCGAGGAATAGAGTGTGAGAAAGCAAGAAACAGTGTGAGAGAGCAAGAAATAGAGAGTGAGAGAGCGAAGGAAATAGAGAGTGAGAGAGAGCAAAAAATAGAGAGTGAGAGAGAGCAAGAAATAGAGAGTGAGAGAAAGAGAGCAAGAAATATAGTGTGAGAGAGCGAGAAAGCAAGACATAGAGAGTGAGAGAGAGCAAGAAATAGAGGGTGTGAAAGAGCTAGAAATAGAGAGTGAGAGCGAGCAAGAAATAGAGTGCAAGAGAGTGAGAAATAGGGAGTGTGAGAGAGCAAGAAACAGAGAGCGTAAGAGAGCGAGAAATAGAGAGTATGAGAGAAAGAGAGCGAAAAATAAAAAGTGTGAGAGAGCAAGAAGTAGAGAGTGTGAGATAGCGAGAAATACAAAAGAGAGCGAGTGAGAGACAGAGAACATGAAAAATGAATATTTGTCTTAACGACTCATTGTCATGGCAAGAAATACAGTAACACTTTGTTCTCGAACTGTGCTTACAGGAGTTGTGTAAACTTTCATCGTGCTCTATGTTTGTAGCTTTGTGGTTAGTGCACTCGACTGCCGACCTGAAGGTTTGTGGTTGAAATCCCAGTTGAAGCACAATAAAAAAGAAAAAGCTCTCGGGATCAATCCAACCTCTCTAAATGGGTATTCTCTGGAAAAGAAAGGTAGCGAGAAAAGGGACTAGTCACCCAACCTCATGAATCTGAAGATTAGTACAACGCAGTCACTAACACTTCATTACTTTACTATAATTGCTATATGACTACCTTTGGTTTTTATGTCAGAAGTAAGTGGTCATCAGTCAAATACCAGTGGATAAAGAGATACAGCGAAGATGATGGCGCTGGATAGGACACACTGCGGAAGCCAACTGAGAGTAGTACACAACAGGCCCTTTTTCAGAATCCCCAGGGGAAAAGACAAAGAGAGTATACTTGGAGAGTACAGATGGAAGCAGAGATGAAGATGATGGGGAAGACATGGAATGATCTTAAAAGAAAGGCAAGAAACAGAACGACTTGGAAAGTGTTTGTTGAAGACCTATGCTCCACAGGGAGCTGAAAGTGTTTATTGAAGACCTATGCTCCACAGGGAGCTGAAAGTGTTTGTTGAAGACCTATGCTCCACAGGGAGCTGAAAGTGTTTGTTGAAGACCTATGCTCCACAGGGAGCTGAAAGTGTTTGTTGAAGACCTATGCTCCACAGGGAGCTGAAAGTGTTTGTTGAAGACCTATGCTCCACATGGAGCTGAAAGTGTTTGTTGAAGACCTATGCTCCACAGGGACTTGAAAGGTAGAAGTGGTCATCAGTTAACATTCAATTGAGGTCAAAGGGGCATAACTCTGTATATATTTAGCGACAAATCTAAGTTGGGTTATTCCATCAATATCGTGTACGGTTGCAAGGCGCCGCCTCAGAGCAGGAAAGCTGGGAACTGTCAGCGACCCACAGCTGACGGCTAGCGCCAGGATCGGTGAACCAGAACCATCCAGACTCTAATCCACCTCTTTGCGGTGCCTCCAGAAACAGACAAACCTGTGTAGTTTGGCCAAGTGTTTAGGGAACGAAGAGACAAGACAACCCGGTATTCATAAATAACATGCTGAAGTCGAAAGTGTTGGGTCGAAAGGCTCAAGTATCACAATTCTATTGGAAACTACAACACAAGACATCTACGCCAACTTAACATCCTTCTAAGGACGGGTGACGAAGAGATGGGTGAACTGCAGAAGGAACATCTTTTAATTTGCACAGTCCAGAAATTGAGAAATTGACCATCGACTTTGCTGATGACAGCTCTCATCAGCAGTCAGATAAAAACGATGCAGGAAAACATAAATGAACTATTATCAATAGCCAGCAAAATTGGACTTGAGATCAATCATGAAAAGACTAAAGTCATGAAAAGTTTAATTCCAACAGATGACAGAATATACATGGAAAACAAACAAGTTGGGTAGATCGATCACTTTATCTATCTTGGAAGTCACATTGATCAGGAAGGGGATACAAGTAAAGAAATTAGAATCAGAATAGCTAAAGCAGCAATGTCTTTCTCTCTCTCTCTCTCTCTCTCTGTGCGATCAGGACTCAATCAGAGTAGGATTCCAGACTCCCACATGAAGTCAGCTGTCAGGCTAAGTGTGTTGATCGCCCCCACAGACAGAACATCACAAGTAGAGTTCGCCAGATCCACTCTGATTGAACACCCGTTAATACGTTGCACTGTGTTCTGCGCCAGTGGCCCAGTGCATCCGATTTCAGCCAGCATTTTATTCGTTTGCATTCCTTAGTCTTTGATTGTCCCCAATCTTCCTGCAAGGCAACAGGTTGTCTTTTCTGTAGGGGGATTCTGCCCTTAGATGGTCGGCCCTCCCAGGTTTACGAGCACCATCTGCCCGAGTCACTAGAGGTGACTAACACAGACATGCACACACAAAGATATGAGATGTGACTAACACAGACACGCACGCACAAAGATGTGAGATGTGACTTACACAGACATGCACACACAAAGATGTGAGATGTGACTAACACAGACATGCACGCACAAAGATATGAGACGTGACTAACACAGACAAGGACACACAAAGATGTGCAATGTCTTTCAGAAGCCTTGAAAAGTTGTGGAAATCAAAACTCATCAGCACAAACACAAAACTTAGACTATTCAAATCAAATGTACTATCAACCCTTACGTACGCCTGTGAGAGCTGGAAAACAAGAGACATAGAAACAAAGTTGAAAACATTCGAAAATAAATGTGTAAGGAAAATACTTGGTATAGCGTGGAACGAATTCAAAATAAACGAGGAAATTAGAGAAATCGCCAATCAACCACTAATATCTTTAGTAATCAAGAAAAGACGATGGTCATATGTTGGACATGTGATGAGGAGAGATAATAACCGAATAACAAAGCAAGCCCTCATGTGGGAAACAACAGGTAAGAGGAAAAGAGGCCGACCAAGAGAGACACTGAGAAGAACATTGATCAGAGAGGAAAGAGCAGCAGGAATCAGCTCCCTCAATGAGATAGAGTTGCTTGCATAGAACAGAGACAAATGGCGAGGTTTGATAAAAGATCTCTACAAGGATTGAAAACTGCTAGAATAAAAATTTAGACAAGAGAATGAGTATTTTGATCTATGCCATATGGGCCGGCTACGGCTCGAAAGGTCAACAAACAGACAGACAAACATATAAAAATTGAGCTTTTGCTACATCTCGATTTTGTACCACCATCATTACACGAACCCGAAAGCACCAGTAACTAGCTAAGGTCTTTACTCTAAGAATACAAGAAGGTTTTGCCATGTTCTCTTCTCACTTCGTCATTCACCTAGTTCCTAAAATCAAAATATTTTAAAAGAAATGCATATACGATAGTATGGCGGCCAGCCGTGATACTGCCCACATCAACAATAAATGTCTCGATGGTAAAAGGAATTATTGACATTAACATCCTACTTCTTGTTTCTCAAAAACTACACAAGGCATGATGGATACCCTTTAGTTAGGGCGCTCCTTTGCGCTTGCTCAACGACTAGTCCTCTTTGTTGCCTGTCCTTAAAATGGACGTTAAGTGGGCGTAGATATGCACCGTAGTGATTTACAGCAAATTGGAGTATCTTCGCCGTTCAGACCAACACATCCGTCGTCAGCAGGCATTTGTGGGTACTGGGTTGCCTTCCCTCTTCGATCCCTACTTGCTGGGACAAATTGGTCAATAAAATATATCCCGGCCTGCCACAGTGGTTGTGGTGAGTGGCAGGGAGTACGATCTTGAACGACTGTTGCTTGACTCAAGAAGTCAACTTGAGTCGCTGACCACTGTTAACCTCTCGTGAGTTTCACTCTATAAATGTTATATATGAAGCGGGAACTATTCTACATTTTCTCAAATCTCCGAATTTTCTTTGGTTCTCGAGCTCCTCGGTTACTACACATAATAAACAAAAGAGGAGAAAAGGTGGGCGGTACATCTACTTGAAATTAAGTTTTTAATGGAAGAACATTTTGAAATCTGTGTTCTCTATTCTCTTTTTCATAGACACATGGGCTTGCTACATCCGGAACTAGATGGTTGGTATACAGACTTAGTACATCCTGAACTAGATGGTTGGTATACAGACTTAGTACATCCTGAACTAGATGGTTGGAATACAGACTTAGTACATCCTGAACTAGATGGTTGGTATACAGACTTAGTACATCCTGAACTAGATGGTTGGAATACAGACTTGATACATACTGAACTAGATGGTTGGCAAACTGACTTAGTACATCCTGAACTAGATGGTTGGTATACAGACTTGATACATACTGAACTAGATGGTTGGTATACAGACTTAGTACATCCTGAACTAGATGGTTGGTATACAGACTTGGCACATCCTGAACTAGATGGCTGGCATATAGACTTGGTACATCCTGAACTAGATGGCTGGCATATAGACTTGGTACATCCTGAACTAGATGGCTGGCATATAGACTTGGCACATCCTGAACTAGATAGTTGGCATACAGGCTTAGTAATCCTGAACTAGATGGTTAGAATATAGACTTGGTACATCCTGAACTAGATGGTTGGAATATAGACTTAGTACATCCTGAACTAGATGGTTGGAATATAGACTTAGTACATCCTGAACTAGATGGTTGGAATATAGACTTGGTACATCCTGAACTAGATGGTTGGAATATAGACTTTGTACATCCTGAACTAGATGGTTGGAATATAGACTTAGTAATCCTGAACTAGATGGTTGGAATATAGACTTAGTACATCCTGAACTAGATGGCTGGCATATAGACTTGGTACATCCTGAACTAGATGGCTGGCATATAGACTTGGTACATCCTGAACTAGATAGTTGGCATACAGACTTGGTACATCCTGAACTAGATGGTTGGAATATAGACTTGGTACATCCTGAACTAGATGGTTGGAATATAGACTTGGTACATCCTGAACTAGATGTTTGGCATACAGACTTGGTACATCCTGAACTAGATAGTTGGCATACAGACTTGGTACATCCTGAACTAGATGTTTGGCATACAATCTTGGTACATCCTGAACTAGATAGTTGGCATATAGGCTTGGTACATCCTGAGCTAGATGTTTGGCATACAAACTTGGTACATCCTGAACTAGATAGTTGGCATACAGGCTTAGTACATCCTGAACGAGATGGCTGACATATAGACTTGGTACATCCTGAACTAGATGGCTGGCATATAGACTTGGTACATCCTGAACTAGATGGCTGGCATATAGACTTGGTACATCCTAAACCAGATGGTTAGTATACAGACTTGGTACATCCTGAACTAGATGGTTGGTACACAGACTTGGTACATCCTGAACTAGATGGTTGGTATACAGACTTGGTACATCCTGAACTAGATGGTTGGCATATAGACTTAGTACATCCTGAACTAGATGGTTGGTATACAGACTTAGTACATCCTGAACTAGATGGTTGGTATACAGACTTAGTACATCCTGAACTAGATGATTGGTATACAGGCTTAGTACATCCTGAACTAGATGGTTGGTATACAGACTTAGTACATCCTGAACTAGATGATTGGTATACAGACTTAGTACATCCTGAACTAGATGGTTGGTATACAGACTTAGTACATCCTGAACTAGATGATTGGTATACAGACTTAGTACATCCTGAACTAGATGGTTGGTATACAGACTTAGTACATCCTGAACTAGATGATTGGTATACAGACTTAGTACATCCTGAACTAGATGGTTGGTATACAGACTTAGTACATCCTGAACTAGATGTTTGGCATACAAACATGGTACATCCTGAACTAGATGGCTGGCATATAGACTTGGTACATCCTGAACTAGATGGTTGGTACACAGACTTGGTACATCCTGAACTAGATGGTTGGTATACAGACTTAGTACATCCTGAACTAGATGGTTGGTATACAGACTTAGTACATACTGAACTAGATGGTTGGTATACAGACTTAGTACATCCTGAACTAGATGGTAGGTATACTGACTTAGTACATCCTGAACTAGAGTGTTGGTATACAGACTTAGTATATCCTGAACTGGATAGTTGGCATATGGACTTGGTTCACCCTAAACTAGATTAGATGGTTGCCCAAGTGGTGGGGTGTAACATACACTTCTACGAGGTATTGTTATTATTTTCTTGTAAAGCTGCCAATCAGACCTCACATTTAATCACATGACTAGACTGACACACACACACACACACCCCCCCCCCCCCATCACTTCTGCATTCAACTTACAGTCATCCACACAGTGTGAGCAGCTGGATTGAGTTTCAGCTAAGTGTGATATTAGGTGTAAAATTATTTGTTTAGCTTATTAATAATTTTATATTATCAATATTTATTCTCTTAATATGTATACACCTCCCTTATATTTTATCATTTCATGTCTTATCCCTGTTTTAATTTCTCTTTGATTTACTTGTCCTGCTCATTATAGAAGTAATGGAGTATTATCTTTATTCTGCTGTCCATTTATTTGTTCTCGTTTTCTGAAGAAACCCACATGTGTGCCGAAACGTTAGTATTTTGTTGTGTTACTTTTTTGTAAAGCTGTCATATACCTTGTAGTAATGTATGTTACATCCCACTACTTGCTCCTTGCTACCAGCTTTACTGCAATTATTTGCCTGTTCCCTAGATGGTTGACATAAGGTCTTGGAACATCCTGAACTAGATGGTTGACATAAGGTCTTGGAACATCCTGAACTAGATGGTTGGCATAAGGTCTTGGAACATCCTGAACTAGATGGTTGGCATAAGGTCTTGGAACATCCTGAACTAGATGGTTGGCATAAGGTCTTGGAACATCCTGAACTAGATGGTTGGCATAAGGTCTTGGAACATCCTGAACTAGATGGTTGGCATACAGACTAAGCACAGATGGCTTCACATCAGTTCTCCTTATATTTTGAAGCTCACACTTCAAGTGCAGAACCACCAACCATCCATCAATGTATCCACCCACCCATTATCCATCTTAATCCATCCACCACTCTCTATGCTATGGGGGATAGTGTACTGTGTTGAGTCCCTCTTATTTTACCAGGCTAGAGATCAGTCCAAAAGGACATCATCCTTGTACAAGATATCAGACAGCTGAAGACAAAGAAATACAAAAAGTTAGATAAGCACTCCTGAACAAATGTGTGAAGACAAAATACACTGGATTGGAAGGTGAAGAACATAGTACAATACAATCACCTTCAAGTAATAAGAAAATGCAGACTGACTAGCACAAATGTGGATGTGCCAGGGAAATATTGTTTCACCTGCTACCAGCCAGTGCAGGACCTATAAATACAGCAGCCTACACCACCATCATCATCATGTTGCACCATGTGTGCTGGTGTAGGCGCTCATGCCTCTCCATGACTTTGGGAGGGGGGGGGAAGAGATAAGATGTTCACCAAGCAACTGAGTTGAGTGCACTCAGAGAGACCCACAGCCGACTGTATGCATCAGGATTGGCAAACAACAAAGCTGATCAAGAACATGCTCCATCTCCTAGTGGTGCTTCTGGAAACAGACTAATCAATCTGGAGAAGCAAGCAGGGATAGAAGAGGGAAACAATCAATATTAAAGTTGGATGTGTTTTATTCTGAAAGATGCAAATAAACAACAACATAACACATCTAAGTCCACTTAACGTCCTTTCAAGGGCTGATGACAAAGAGGTCTATACATTCCTTTAGTAGTAGTTGGAACACCAGAAAGAGAATCACCAACAACATAGGTCAACATAAAGTACTTTAGAGTTTACCCACTCTCTGAAAATGGGTACCAGAGATTTATTTCTGGAAAAATAGGACAGCATGACCTGACAGAAACCAGATGTGCCGCTGGTCCTTGCACTAATACGTTATTTCACATTTACCTTAGAGGGGAACCCTTACTTGAAGCACTTAACTATGATAAGGAAAAAGAAATTATGATCGTATGAGAATGCCAAAACCATTTTCCATAGAACAATGCACAAGACAAAATATGAAGAAGTAAACAAAGGAGAAAATGGACTGATGAAATCAAAGACTGGATAGTGAATGAAAACATACGAAACAAACCCAAAACTGGGATACAAAAGAGAAGGATGGAGAATGGTTGTGAACATCATGATGGTGCCCAAAGTCTCCCAAGGAAGCTAAGGGATCAGTTTCCCAGGGCAGACAATAAACAAACTATAACAACTAAGACTAACAATCATTTTGTGTCAGTCTGGTATACAATATCATTTTATGGATCTGTTTATGAACAACTAACCTACAACCAAGTACTGTACTTTGTAGAGTGAAGCCATTCCATTCTAAAAGCAAAGTCAAAAGGTCCATGTTGTGCAAATTTTCTTAAGTTAATTTGTATTTGTCCATGTTGCTATGATCTCATTGAGGAACAAAACCAACAACACAGTTTGAAGACACTTACAGTTGACAATATCACGTCTGAATACCGGCCGTACGCTAATCTTAAGGTCTGTTGTTTGATGTGCGACGGGGATAATCTGACGACTAACTGTGTGTCTATATGTTCGGAACTGGAGTCAACAACGATGACCTAACATCATCAAGCGCTATACATTTTAAAAAAATACGACGATCATCATTTTCAAGAGGACGTGAACTTCCATGGTATATGGTGGATAGGCGGCGGGAACAATTGAAGGCTATGCATGAAAAGTGTTCCTTGTTGCAGTTTCCTTATATTCCAAGTCCGGCTTGTTGCAGGAGCTACTGAGTTAAGTGCTCTTTGCACACCGTGAGCTGTGTGTCTCGTACGTTTTGATCATGTTTCGATATTCCAATTGTTTACGATGAGTGATGACATCGTATGACAGGGAACCGTTGGCTGTGTTCACTTTCTGTGTGATTCTGCCTTATGTCTTTTGGCGTGTGCTGAGACTGCTACGATAGAACTACAGTTACCTTTCTTTGTTTGGGAGATGAGATATTAATTCGGATGATTACGCTGGCACGGGCAGTTGAGCAATTATGGATTTTAATTCGTTTGCAGTGATACCAGGGCCTTCCATAACCAAATAACTGTACTTTGCTATTAAACCTCAGTCTCATGAACAAAACAAAAATGGACTCAAATGACCCTGTGCAGGCAAATTACAATTTTAAAAAAAGACCTAACATTCTACAATATATAATGATGGCCCAGTTGTGCAACAACCATTATTTTACTGGCTAAATATTTTCATACACAAAACCATAACCTGGATAACTATAACAAAATATAACAAAAGTTTATATGTAAACAAAAAGTGTATTCAATTGGTTTTATAATAGATGATGAGTTCATTAAAAAGCATATTCAAACATACATGAATTTATTTACTGTTATAATTCATGCAGCAAGAGGGCAAAGGTTGGGGGACATGACCCAGCGGGCCTGCCCCACTAGAGTATCATAAAGTTAAAGGGCTGCAACAATTTATCAACGTATGGAGGGAGAGATCTCTAGTAATTATTATATAGCCTCCTGTTGCACATGTCCTTGTAAAAGAGTCTTTTATCATATATGGTGAGTACATCTCCAATATAATACATATATTTATGCAAGTATTCTTGTAGCATACAACATGGAGTTTTTGTTTGCCAAACTGATAATACTGGTCAGAAATAAGCAACTGTGGCCAACTGGAAGGCATACCAACGATGGACAAAATAATGTGATGGAAGAAGCTAAGACAAGGTTAAATGTAACTCATCTCAAACAAAATAATCAGCAAAGACTCTTCAAACATATTTGTAAAGACTGGACCCAATTTCAAAATTTGTAAAAAAAAAAAAAAAAAAAAAAATATGAAAATAAACATGAAATTATAAAGAAAGTTCATTTTATAAAAATGGAAACAAATCTTGGAAAAATGTAATTTTAAATGCTGGAACAACATGTACATTTTGCAGCTGTAGGCAGTCATTGTACTGAAATTAAAATAAAATATTTTCAATCTCTGATGCAGATATTAAAAGTAAATTAATTATGCCTTACTTTTCAAACTTTCGCCAAAATCTGGGTTACAAATTCACTTTGATTTATTTTTCCTCTCTCATTTAATCTTATTATCCAACATAAAATACTGCACACCATTTAGTATGGACTAATATTTTACCTACTGAACTTACATGGTATATATATTTACATAGGCTAAAGGTTAATTTATAAAAATTACCAGCTAAATGTATGTTGTCTGTCTGGTGCACAATTTAAATACTCGTTTGTCACCAGTTTACCATAAAATATAAAATTGTGCAACATTTACTATGTTAGCACAAGGAAGCAAGAGCTAGGTGACTTGTGGTTACCATGTGAGGGTGGGCGGCCAGAAGCTAATCAAGCACTCACTTCATGGAAAAGGTCAGCATCCATAGAAACCAGCTAGGGACTGTGTGGTCTAAAGTAAAGACATCAGCCTCCGGACAAGAAGGAATCTTCTATTGTGAGGGGACACATGAGCACATGGCTGCTGGTGTGGATATATGATAATCCTGCAAAATTCTTTCCCTTTGAACTTTGTAGGGATATAAAGCACACAAACAAATAGAAGAAAGAACTGTTGCAGTGCTAGGATCTGTTAATGTAGAAGACCCAACATTGCAGTCAAGCAATTTAGATGGTCAAGCTTCTTCAGCAGCAGAAAACCAATGGAGCATGCCACACCCCCTTACTGAGTTAATGCCTTATGACAGGGATTCTCAACCTATTTGTGCCCCCGAGCACACTGGAAATTTTCCAAAGAACCGCAGGTACCAGTATGCACATTTATTGTTGACAATGGCCACTCATTTTTAAAACACAGCTTTTTGCTTGTTGCACAGTTATTATGTGTCCATTTTCCAATAAAAATAAATATAAAGCACTGTATCTTACTAACAAAAATTTACACACCTTCTGACGATAAACAACAAAAAGAGCTTTAAAAAAGAAAGCATTACACTGCACTGAACTCATGTGATTTTTGACATTACATTTTTCCTGCCAGATTTTCAAAGTCGGGGATGTACAATTTATGTCAATTCTCGTTCACCTCTACTCAAGCCTTCCAAGATACCACATCAAGGCTAATTTAAACTCTGAAATCTGCTCTCTCAATCTTTCGTTCAACTGAATGCTGGACAATAAATGATGCCACTTGTTGGAATGAGGCTGGAACTTTCCGGGCACCAAGAAAACCCACGATGTGCCCAATGGCGCCTGCAGACACCATGTTGAGAACCACTGTGTTAAGTCAACTTCATGGCATTTTATCAATCAATGTTTGCAAAACTAATTTTAAACCAACACTTTTCATTTCTATGGTGTTACCAAACAGACTAGTGACTCCATATTTTGTTGTAGTAAACAAAAACAACAGACAACTTAATTTGGATCAAATTTAAGCAAGGGGGTCCCCCTCTCACAGCTGATGGTCTATGGGAGATATGGTCTTTGCGACTATATCATGACCACAAGCACAATTATGGACGACATGGTCAGCCATCTTTAATAAAAAAATATTTCCTGGCACCTATTTTCTGAGGCATGACGGACCGAAACTGTGTCAACAACAATTGGAAATCTAATTAGCAACCATTTAACAAGATGAGCAAACAGGTTCACAAACCGCTTGTTACTTTGAATTAAATTTTGGATGAAGTTAAAGATAATCATTAGAAGTATGATGCTGCAGTATAATGGCTTAGAATATCACCTGCATGTATGTATTACGTTATTTTAGTTGTAATATCTACCGTAAGCCTAAACAACAATCTTTTAGACCATATAATAGTACAATGAACTATGTTCTCAAATTTATACCATTATCATCTATTCAGAAACTAAAAACAAAAAACTCTATATACATGCATTAATGGGAGAAAAGTGAGACAACTTCATTCTCTACAGCTGTTTCTCTAACTGGTTACTTGATATTTTAATATAAAATGAGTAAATACAGAGACCAAAAAATAGTGCAACAGACAGTCATACAGAACAAGTTTGTAAAAATCATTGCCACTAAAATATGTCTTCGTGATGAGCTCCTTAAACTGGTAAAGAAAGATGTGAGCATTTCACAAGATTGAAAAGCCTTGCCATGACCATCTTACAGGGAACAGTCTGAAGATATAGACAGAAGAGAAAAAATGGAATGATGACATCAAAGATTTGACAGTAAAATATTAGAATACATTTTTTAAACTGGAATATAAAAAGGAAGAATAGTGAAAGATGGTGAATATGTCATCATAGTGGCGTTCAAAAGGCTCCCCCATTAGAGCTAAAGGATAAGGCAAACAGACATAAATACATTTAAGTATAGTATGAGTATTGGTTAAATACTGAATATGATGTCATATTACTCTTGTCTTAGGAAAACTCAGGACTCTACATTACGGTTGCCATTTTTATACATTTTATTTTCTATAACAAATTTTTATTTGTTCCTTAACAAGTTTGCAGTGAAATTAAAACTGTCCCCAATAATGGAATTTATTTTAAAAATCTGTGTAAACTTTGCCTAATGTTGGTAACCTAGGCAACACAATCTTGAATGTAGCCTACTTTCACTAACTCACTGAATGATGGTGATAAATATTACTTAAAGACCCTCTCAGTCTGGGATTTTGAGATATGTAAATGGCAGCACAAGGGGTTGTGTCCCTTGTTTTAGCGCGGTGTACAGGTGGTCAAAGATTATAATAGTTCGGTAAAAAAAAATTGTTCCTAAATGTTTTTTAAATACATCTCGGCAAGCACTTAAAACAGAATTTAATTATTTTAATTTGACAATTGTTGGTTACTCTCTGAAATATTCTCTTTTATAGCAAATAACATTCATTAATAATAATTTATAATGGCATTTTTAGAGAGCAGCTGATCTGTAATTTCGGTATATGCACACAATTAACCTGACCTAGATATCTAGTACTCCTATACCATGTTATTGGGAAAAAGAATTAATGCTTTTAAAAAAAAAAATAACTACATGGTAGCGAGACACAATTTTAAAAACCTAAATGAATTGTGACCTACATGGCTGTTACAGATTTTATTGTTGAATCTCGCTGTCGTGTAGTTTTATAATAATCATGTTTAGATATGTAGGTTACTCTGATTTTTTACCGGCAGCGGTCACGATCGATGGTGACTTGTTTAAAACTTTTTTCTTAACCTAAATGAACAATGTCAGCAGTGAAACTTCACAGAATGATGAACGGTTTATTAAATTATTATTATTATTAGATTTGAGAACTACTAAACACAATTCATGGAGGTAGACCAAGACTAACATGGACGAATAACATTAAAAGATGGACAAGTCAGCCTATAACAACCTGCACTATCAAAGCAAGAGACTGTGGAATGGTACACCATGTAGCCAACCTTCGATGTGGAGAGGGCACTCAATGATGATGATTATTAGATAGTTTTTTCTTGTTAGAAAAGTAAAACATGCAATAGTAACAGGGAATTTTAATGTAGTTTTTTTCAACACTTTGGGAAATTCTCCGTTGCCACAAGTCATGTAAAAATCTGCATCGCAAAGTGCTAGCAGAGTTATCCTCAAAGGCAGAACTAAAGTAGTCATTGTTATATAGGAAACAAGGCCCTGTGAGAAATAGATGCCATTAAGTGTATGTATTGAGACAACACAAGTTCACAAATCTCTACTATCTGGTAATGTCCTCTAACATCCAGGTGATCTGTGTCTCCACCATTAATTGGTTAACCTTCATTTTGAGATAGATGTTTTTTTTTAACCTCCACATTTTATTTGTATTTTACTCAGCAATTATGGCTCAAATTATCATCAACTTCAGTTACAAATTGTTTGCAAATTATTGCTAAATTTATATCATTCTCCTTCACAAAATTGAAATACCACCATAAAATTGACTTAATATTTCTCCCCAAATAATTTCTTTATATTCAGATCTGATAAAATACAATGCAACAAAAATTATAACATTATATATGGGTACAAGAAACATAGGAAAAAAAACACACACAAATAGTAAATATGAATATTATACACTAATAATATGAAAAATATTCAGTAAGTCAAAATAGATACTACATGACTTAATAGTATTATTAACAACAAACAACTGCACCGGTACTTGCAAAATACAAATACAACAAATACTATCTTATGATATTTTAAATTCTATATCTACTATATATATATATATATATATAAAACAGTGAATCAGTACTGATCAAGATTGCATTCCACCTCATGGTGGACCTCTATTGACCATGTCATTAGATAAACATTGGGAGGGTCAGTTATAGTGAGCTAACTGACTTTCACACTTCAAAGGTTAATTTATTCAACATCAGATGTCCATGTTTACAGAGCCGCGGACAATCATTTTCTTATTTAACAATTTCTCTTTAAATCATTTTAATGCTTCACATCACGATTGCTCTTTCAATCACTTTATCATTCTGTCACAGATCTTTCCTTCCTGTCAACCTTGACCTTTCTTGCTCTTTACCTCTCCTGCTGTCACTACATTTTTCAACAAAAATCACTTAATTTACATCACTGTTTAAATACTACTTCTTTTTTGTTGCAATTCTTCAAATTTATTTCTTAGCTGTCTATGTTATATGGTGCATTTTCTTAGCTGTCTATGTTATATGGAACATTTTCTTAGCTGTCTATGTTATATGGAACATTTTCTTAACTGTCTATGTTATATGGAACATTTTCTTAGCTGTCTATGTTATATGGAACATTTTCTTAGCTGTCTATGTTATATGGAACATTTTCAGAGCTGTCTATGTTATATGGAACATTTTCTTAACTGTCTATGTTATATGGAACATTTTCAGAGCTGTCTATGTTATATGGAACATTTTCTTAGCTGTCTATGTTATATGGAACATTTTCAGAGCTGTCTATGTTATATGGAACATTTTCAGAGCTGTCTATGTTATATGGAACATTTTCAGAGCTGTCTATGTTATATGGAACATTTTCTTAGCTGTCTATGTTATATGGAACATTTTCAAAGCTGTCTATGTTATATGAAACATTTTCTTAGCTGTCTATGTTATATGGAACATTTTCTTAGCTGTCTATGTTATATGGAACATTTTCTTAGCTGTCTATGTTATATGGAACATTTTCTTAGCTGTCTATGTTATATGGAACATTTTCTTAGCTGTCTATGTTATATGGAACATTTTCTTAGCTGTCTATGTTATATGGAACATTTTCTTAGCTGTCTATGTTATATGGAACATTTTCTTAGCTGTCTATGTTATATGGAACATTTTCAGAGCTGTCTATGTTATATGGAACATTTTCTTAGCTGTCTATGTTATATGAAACATTTTCTTAGCTGTCTATGTTATATGGAACATTTTCAGAGCTGTCTATGTTATATGAAACATTTTCTTAGCTGTCTATGTTATATGGAACATTTTCTTAGCTGTCTATGTTATATGGAACATTTTCTTAGCTGTCTATGTTATATGGAACATTTTTTTAGCTGTCTATGTTATATGGACCATTTTCTTAGCTGTCTATGTTATATGGAACATTTTCTTAGCTGTCTATGTTATATGGAACATTTTCTTAGCTGTCTATGTTATATGGAACATTTTCTTAGCTGTCTATGTTATATGGAACATTTTCTTAGCTGTCTATGTTATGTGGAACATTTTCTTAGCTGTCTATGTTATATGGAACATTTTCAGAGCTGTCTATGTTATATGGAACATTTTCTTAGCTGTCTATGTTATATGGAACATTTTCTTAGCTGTCTATGTTATATGGAACATTTTCTTAGCTGTCTATGTTATATGGAACATTTTCTTAGCTGTCTATGTTATATGGAACATTTTCAGAGCTGTCTATGTTATATGGAACATTTTCTTAGCTGTCTATGTTATATGGAACATTTTCTTAGCTGTCTATGTTATATGGAACATTTTCAGAGCTGTCTATGTTATATGGAACATTTTCTTAGCTGTCTATGTTATATGGAACATTTTCTTAACTGTCTATGTTATATGGAACATTTTCTTAGCTGTCTATGTTATATGGAACATTTTCTTAGCTGTCTATGTTATATGGAACATTTTCAGAGCTGTCTATGTTATATGGAACATTTTCTTAACTGTCTATGTTATATGGAACATTTTCAGAGCTGTCTATGTTATATGGAACATTTTCTTAGCTGTCTATGTTATATGGAACATTTTCAGAGCTGTCTATGTTATATGGAACATTTTCTTAGCTGTCTATGTTATATGGAACATTTTCTTAGCTGTCTATGTTATGTGGAACATTTTCTTAGCTGTCTATGTTATGTGGAACATTTTCTTAGCTGTCTATGTTATATGGAACATTTTCAGAGCTGTCTATGTTATATGGAACATTTTCTTAGCTGTCTATGTTATATGGAACATTTTCTTAGCTGTCTATGTTATATGGAACATTTTCTTAGCGGTCTATGTTATATGGAACATTTTCTTAGCTGTCTATGTTATATGGAACATTTTCAGAGCTGTCTATGTTATATGGAACATTTTCTTAGCTGTCTATGTTATATGGAACATTTTCTTAGCTGTCTATGTTATATGGAACATTTTCAGAGCTGTCTATGTTATATGGAACATTTTCTTAACTGTCTATGTTATATGGAACATTTTCAGAGCTGTCTATGTTATATGGAACATTTTCTTAGCTGTCTATGTTATATGGAACATTTTCAGAGCTGTCTATGTTATATGGAACATTTTCAGAGCTGTCTATGTTATATGGAACATTTTCAGAGCTGTCTATGTTATATGGAACATTTTCTTAGCTGTCTATGTTATATGGAACATTTTCTTAGCTGTCTATGTTATATGGAACATTTTCAGAGCTGTCTATGTTATATGAAACATTTTCTTAGCTGTCTATGTTATATGGAACATTTTCTTAGCTGTCTATGTTATATGGAACATTTTCTTAGCTGTCTATGTTATATGGAACATTTTCTTAGCTGTCTATGTTATATGGAACATTTTCTTAGCTGTCTATGTTATATGGAACATTTTCTTAGCTGTCTATGTTATATGGAACATTTTCTTAGCTGTCTATGTTATATGGAACATTTTCTTAGCTGTCTATGTTATATGGAACATTTTCTTAGCTGTCTATGTTATATGGAACATTTTCTTAGCTGTCTATGTTATATGGAACATTTTCTTAGCTGTCTATGTTATATGGAACATTTTCTTAGCTGTCTATGTTATATGGAACATTTTCTTAGCTGTCTATGTTATATGGAACATTTTCAGAGCTGTCTATGTTATATGGAACATTTTCTTAGCTGTCTATGTTATATGGAACATTTTCAGAGCTGTCTATGTTATATGGAACATTTTCTTAACTGTCTATGTTATATGGAACATTTTCAGAGCTGTCTATGTTATATGGAACATTTTCTTAGCTGTCTATGTTATATGGAACATTTTCAGAGCTGTCTATGTTATATGGAACATTTTCAGAGCTGTCTATGTTATATGGAACATTTTCTTAGCTGTCTATGTTATATGGAACATTTTCTTAGCTGTCTATGTTATATGAAACATTTTCTTAGCTGTCTATGTTATATGGAACATTTTCTTAGCTGTCTATGTTATATGAAACATTTTCTCAGCTGTCTATGTTATATGGAACATTTTCTTAGCTGTCTATGTTATATGGAACATTTTCTTAGCTGTCTATGTTATATGGAACATTTTTTTAGCTGTCTATGTTATATGGACCATTTTCTTAGCTGTCTATGTTATATGGAACATTTTCAGAGCTGTCTATGTTATATGGAACATTTTCTTAGCTGTCTATGTTATATGGAACATTTTCTTAGCTGTCTATGTTATATGAAACATTTTCAGAGCTGTCTATGTTATATGGAACATTTTCTTAGCTGTCTATGTTATATGGAACATTTTCTTAGCTGTCTATATTATATGAAACATTTTCAGAGCTGTCTATATATTTTATGAACCATTTTCTTAGCTGTCTATATTATATGAAATATTTTCAAAGCTGTCTATATTATATGAAACATTTTCTTACCTACCCAAAATGCAGAATATTCTTATAAATCATTTATATCTTTGCCACTACAAATAGTCTTTCAGATTGTTATACTACTATACTGTCCATGATTCATAATCCACAAGATATGTTATCACATGCTCTAAAGAGTATATTATTTTAATAACACTGAGCAAGCACAAGCTACTGAGTTATTTTAGATAAGATGCAGCTACCCTGCAATATACTCCAATAATATAATAATGAAGACTTGTTAATGATAGGGATGTGAACGTAAAAATACTGTGATAAAGCTTATAAATTAACAATTAGTCAATGCATGTTTATAAGCATGATAACTATACATAAATAAATAAGTATATATAATATACTTGACAGTTATTGTAATTTTTTAAAAAGTGTTTACATAACTGTCACAAATAAGGAATACATTTCAAATACTGAATATTTATATTGTTATATAAATGAAATATGTGGAAGATTCCAATAGATGAGATCCATAGACATGCCACCAATTAGATATTTGTATTAAAAATATACATTTGTTGTTTAAATATCAATGATTTTCGTTCTTTTTACTAGGCTGGAGTCTAGGCTGTAACATCAGCAAATGGTAACATAACATACTCTGATGGAAGGTTGTGAAATGTTTTAAACTTCACAGCACCAAGCATTACGAGTATTTTTAGAAGAGGTAGCCAGTGCATTTCTATGTATCCCCCCCTCCCAAAAATTTTTTTTTGCTACATTAGGCCCCTATGCTTATATCTGTGTCTGTGGGACTGGTTGGTCTCGAGGCAAGACGCTGGCATCGAGACAGAGAGGTTGTGAGTTTAAATCCTGGCTGCATCAGTTAGGATTTTTATTTATTTCTCTCTGCAGCAATAATCCCTGGTCTCAGCAGTGAGGCCTGGCTCATTGTAATGTCAATTACTCATGGATGTAAAAAAATATGAGTACCTCTGAAGACGGAGTTATATGCTTGTGCGGCGAGGGACCACTGTGCACACGGCTGCCAGGGAAAAACGGATTAACATGAAAAATTCAGTTCCTAGTCTTCAGGGATTTCATCAGAGGTCAAAGCTGGTCATCGGGAAAAAAAAAAATATCTGAGTCCCTCATAGCATGACACAACTACTCTATTCACAGCTATGTCCTTTCAAATTGTAAAATTAACTATTAGGTTAACAGCTGTGTCCTTTACAAAAATCAATTATTATATTCACAGCCGTTTCCTTTCTTATGCAAAATCAACTATTATTTTCATAACTATGTTCTTTCAAAAAGTAAAATAAACTGGTATGTTTAGAGCAATAACTTTCAAATTCTAAAACAAATTTTGTTTATAGTTATGTCTTTTTCTAATGTACAACGAACCATTATGTCATAGCGGACTTTTCAAAACGTAAAATAAATTCTAATGCATATTGATGTCCATTTAAAATGTAAAAAAAAAATAATTAAAAAAAAAAGCTTGTATGTTCTACATCCTTCTCAAATGAAAAAAAAAATACTTTATGTGCTCACGGCTATGTTCATTGCTTCTTCTCTGAAGTCAGTTTCTGATATTGAGCACATCACACATAGAGAGATTTGTTGTTTTTCTTAATCTAGCCATCAACCAGTTTTCAAAAGTTCCCCCCCTCTTCAAAATGTAAAATAAATTATGTTATCTTTTCCAAATCCAAAACCTAATAATATTTTCTATTTATTTCCAGAGTTACAGAGTTATGATCAGCTTGCAGCATTTGACAAAAAAAAGAAAATTAAATCTGATTAATCATGTTACCCACATAAGATTGTATTGTTTACCACTCAGAGACAAATAACTGTATGGTCCCAACATTACATGATTTTCTGCTAAAAAATAATAATTTGCCACTCATAACTGTTTTAAGTAATTCCATCATTGACTACTATACAAGACCTGGCCTCATGTTTATTACATACAAGGCAGACTATTGGTGCTAACTGTATTTCAGCAGGTGATGGTTCATGTAGCTGCTGCCTGTGCATACCCATATATATGTTCTGCTACTGTACATATCACACCAAAATGAAATCATTATAATTGTGAAATATAAATGTGTACATTCCATCATCAGGTTGAATGTCCTTTGCATAATGTTGCATTCATCACAGCCAGTCTGAAAGAATCTCTGTCTCTAGACAAATCTCCCACTTATTCTGTTGCCATGTTCAAGGTCTCCATGATGTCTTGAAACCATCTTCTTATTGGTTTTTTTCACCATCCAGGAACCACGCCTTTGTTCTTTCCAGCCCACTGTATCTTTTGATGTAGCATTGTATTTTAATTTCCTCTGTAGAATGGTGTTTATAATACAGTTCTTTTAATTCTTTATGTCCATTGGAACGCTGTCATAATTACTTACTTACTTACATTTTGCCAAGCGAACGCTGACATGGCTATTTTCATTTTGTTTCGTTATAGTAAATACTACAAATTTTAAGCTACCACATTTGCAAGGGATATAACTCTAATAGAATTTCCTGCCTTTAGGCACGCTTTGGCCGATCAACGTGGGCTTAATTTGTTCACAAAATCGTCGAAATTTGTGTTGTTTTCTAAAGTCTTCAATCAGCTGATTCGTGTTTATAAGTGAAAAATGGCTAGCAGCAGTGAGGTATCTATCGCTCATAAACGTGAATTATTATTAACAGCAGAAAAAGCTAGGAATTATGTTCTGAGAACTTTAAATGTAATAGTGATCTTAGTGACTTGGTTTTAGTAGCACTGTTGGATTAAAATGGATCCTCACTTTGGGTAGGTGAGTACAAATTTTTATATAATTTTTTTTTTAAACAAAAATTTTGAATCTTAATTCTTATCCTTCAATTTTTTTTTCAAAATATTGTTTCTGATTATGAATCTGTGTCCTTTCTCCTGCAATTTGATGCCTAATATATATGTCTATGACTTGTTGTAGTGAAAATATGAAAGATTTAATGAAAGAAGTATTTTTCAGGAAGAAAAAATTATGGCAAAACACTAGTGACTGAGTAGAAAAACACTGGACATTAAGAGTTAAATGCTCAAGTCTTTTAATGTCTTCATTGCTCTTTTAATTAGGCAAGGTATCTTAATGATATTCTAGAACATTTTGTTTTAAATGGATTGATTTTCTTCCTAGCCGTTTGAAAGACTGTTCATGATTCACAACTGTATATTGCTATTGGTTCTATCTATCTATCTATTGACCTTTCGAGCCGTAACCGGCCCATAGGGCGTAGACCAAGATACACCTTCTCCTATATGAATTTTTGTTCTAGCAGTTTTCTTTTAAAGATATTTTATTAAATCTCGCCATCTGTCTCTGTTCTGTGCAAGCAGTTCTATCTCATTGAGGGAGCCGATTCCTGCTGCTCTTGCCTCTCTCATCAATGTTCTTCTCAGTGTCTCCCTGGGTCTTCCTCTTTTTCTTTTACCTGTTGTTTCCCATATGAGGGCTTGCTTTGCTATTCGATTATTATCTCTTCTCATCACATGTCCAACGTAATTGGTTGCAATATATAAATTGTTATATAACAATACCTATTTGAGTATGCTTAACCTTAGATTACGATATTGTAGTAAAAATTACTGCATCAAAACACAAATTCTTCAAAATTTGACATTTTATTGTGTTCAAATATCCATCCCCCTCCGTGTACCTTCCTAATTACCACAACAGGTGACCCTCGAGTGTTTGATTTGTTTCCATTGTTGTTGGATTTTTTTTTTTATTTCGTGATATACGATCTCATATAATGAAAAATTTTATTTTAATTCGCAAATTATCAAGAAATTGGTTAATTTTTAATTTATTTTTGTGTGTGCTTAAACTAGGTAAGTTTCTTCAGTCATTGGCCAAAACCAAACAACCCTTTGTAATTCGAGAAATGCAGCGATAACACTATGAGGCAGCCGAACATATAGACTTATGGTGTCCGTACTGATAGACATTGTAACACATCCAAACCCTGAAATCAAATTCAGGTCTTAAATAAACCTGAGACAGGAAATTCAAGATCCCCGTGTCTGACCTAGTGTAAACACACAGCTGTGTGTCAAAAAGTTCAAAGAAAACACTTTTTAGAGTTCTTAATGTTACATTTAAGTGGTAGTAATTTTTACTATGGTATCGTAAACAAATGAGTCACAGATTGACATCGCAATCTAGAGTTAAGAGACAATGCAACATATCTTTAGCATATTTTCTTCTTCTTTCTTTTTTCCTTGTGATCATGACTCATTCAGAATGGGACACTCTCTGTTCTTAGGGAAATAGTTTTTGCTTTTCCATATATTGTTTAGCCTTGTCAGGACTGTCGTGCCATTCTAGCTAATAATTCTGATTTAGAGCCTCTGTCAGTGATAATGGAGACCAGATATATAAACTGGTTGCTGTCTCAAATGCCTCTCCTTTAGCTTACTGTTGTTAATCAATTCTACAATAAGTTTACTACTGTAAAGCAGCCTATCAACGTTCAGTTTCCAATACTATTTCTGACATTTTACTGCCAACTCTCTCAAAACATAAAGGCTTTAGTGGCTAAGTAGTTACTGCACTTTCTACAACTATCTGAAGAGTCAGGGTTTGATTCTCAAATGTGACATTTTTTTTTAACTGAAAAGGCTTCAGGGTTCACCCATTCTCTAAAAATGGGTACCAGTAGTTTTTCCTTGGAAATAAGGGTGGCCTGGCACGATACCAACCACATAACTAACATGTGCCATAGTCTATGAAAAAATATGATAGCTAAAACCATATTCCCCATACACCTAACAAGGAATGAAGAGGACCTTTACTTTTAACTTTCTTAACAATTTCAAATATGAAATAATAACATAATTTTTACAATCTCATCACATCTTCATAAGAAGCTTGCTTCTCACATTGCCAGTTAAGATTACATTAACACAATGAAGAATATATCACAATTACTTAACAAGAGCAAAAAAGTGTAACTGTGCTGTAATATTTAAATGTAAACAATTATTAGTGAAATAAGTATAACATTATTTTACAAGAAAATGCTGCAAGAATTGGTTCACTTTGATGTGATAATTACAAAATCTCTTATCTTTTGTCCTTCTCATCATCTAGTGCCAAGCTCAAGAGTCATTGAGAATGATGACAAAGTATAGTTAGGAGACACTAGATTGGGAAGCTTGGACAGAACAGGTGCCTATAGAGAGATACACTATGAGCCCTGTGTAACTTCTGATCATACTGACAGGATGTATGTCAGCCAAAATGGATCGACATTTCACACCATCACTTGCCTAGGTGGTACACTTTATCATAGGTCCTTGTGTCCAACCCTCCTAGTTATCAGTCCACTTTAGACTTTACTTCTACTTTGTAATCTTGTATTATCCCCTCCATGATGACATTCAGTAAGTTATTATATCTTTTTACGTGTCCATAAAAAAATCTTATTTAAAATTTGTCTTGTTCTAATTTTATTAAATAGTTCTTTCTTCATTTTCAGTTGTTTCAAAGCTTCATTGTTTTCTTCTAAGTCCACCCAATTCTTTATAAATACACATCTCAAGGGTGCCAATACTCTTTTCTGTTTTCTTATGTATTGTCCGTGTTTCTGCACCACTATCATTTTAAAAAATTTAAAAAAATTATTATTGTCTTGGAAACTGTAGAAAAAAATTGATATTATTGTCGAAAGATATGTTACATATTAAAATAAAAGAAAGATTTTCAGAATTTTATTTACTTATATATTTCACAGGCACTAAATTTATGTCAATGCAAAACAAAACAAAATTACAAAAATCTAGTGATTCTTTTCCCACAAAATGTCTGCCAAAGTCACAAATTTAAAGAAACAATCATGTCAACATATTTTTGCACTTTTCATGTTTTGGTTACAATTTCATTAAGTCAAAGAATTGCTGAACTGAAATTCATATCCAGGTCTCAAGATTATCACAAAAGTAACACATTAAAACAACACAACAAATACCACATGTTTCACATCATGTTATTAAATGCAAGGTTTATGTGAAGGGTACTGGAAGTTACAACAAAAAAGAAATGCTCCCTTTGTATAGAAAGTCTCGTCAAAACAATTTTTACATTAAACACTGTAAGTTACATCATAATAAAGTTAAAATTATAAAAAATATAAAGCACACAGTTATATGCTTTTTATAAGAATTGGTCACATATAAACTTGGTGCAGATAACAGTCCAGAAGTAGGATAAAAACATGAAACACTCCCATCTGAGGGCTCAATTATGGGTGGCAGAATTCACTTCATTTATGGTCTAGCACAAAATAAATATTAAAGTAATGGCTTGAATAGTTTCACTTCACTCATTTCACTGATAATGTAAATAAACAAAGATAAAACTTGTGTTTCAATTCATTCATTGCTAAGATGTTACAGATGAGAAAATCATGATTCAACAATTTTCACTTCATTCATTGTCAGAATAAGGAAATGAATGTAATGGCATACAATTCACTTCATTCATTGTCAGAATAAGGAGATGGATTTAATGGCATAGAATTCACTTCATTCATTGTCAGAATAAGGAGATGGATGTAATGGCATACAATTCACTTCATTCATTGTCAGAATAAGGAGATGGATTTAATGGCATAGAATTCACTTCATTCATTGTCAGAATAAGGAGATGGATGTAATGGCATACAATTCACTTAATTCATTGTCAGAATAAGGAGATGGATTTAATGACATACAATTCACTTCATTCATTGCTAGGAAAATGAAATTAATGTTATGACATACAGTTCACTTCATTCATTGCTAGGAAAATGAAATTAATGTTATGACATACAGTTCACTTCATTCATTGCTAGGAAAATGAAATTAATGTTATGACATACAGTTCACTTCATTCATTGCTAGGAAAATGAAATTAATGTTATGACATACAGTTCACTTCATTCATTGCTAGGAAAATGAAATTAATGTTATGACATACAGTTCACTTCATTCATTGCCAAAGTAAATAAAAATAGTAATACTAGCACTTCATTAATTGTTAAGATGACATAAATCAAGTTAAAAATTTAATAATTCTTCACTCATTGTCAGGGTACTAAAACAGACAAAGGTATGGCCTAATGATTCACTTAAATTCATTACCGGGATAATACAAATGATAAAGTAGGGACATACATTTGACCTCATTCGTTACTGGTATAATGAGAATAAAGCTCTAATTTGTGTTATCTTCCATTATGAAAACAGAGGGGATTCAAAGAACTTAATCCTTTTTAGGATAATATAAAATAGATACTATGAACTGAAGTAATGCAGATGTAATACATTTGGTTCTGAGAGTAACTGTGTGTTATTATCATTGAGTATTTTAAACAAAATAAGCCATATATTTTGACAGCATACGGAAAATAGACTATTTGGTACATAAAAGACAAGCTACTCTGTGCTAGATGAAAGATAAGCTAAGTAGTGAAGTATGTGTGAAATAAAGTTTAGTTAGTGTGTAAAAGGCAGGCTAATTATTGTATGAAATACAGATTAATATTAATTAGTATGTGGAATGAGGGCAGATTAGTGTGTATAGGACAGGAATATCAGTGTGTGGATGACTGGCATTTTGTTTGTGAAAGACAAGTCGCTTAACATATGAAAGACTGTCTATCTGACATGTTAACATAAGAAAGACAGTCCATCTGATATGCTAACATATGAAAGACTGTCCTTCTGACATGCTAACATATGAAAGACTGTTCATCTGACATTGTAGATGACAGACTGTTTCTTTTGTTCAAACAAAACAAACCAACAATTTTAAAATAGTGAAAAATATAGGTCCCATATTTTGATATGTGATAGACACACCACTAGGATTTTAGATAGCATGCCGAAGACAGACCACTTCAGAAGACAGTATATGGAAGACAGGCAATTTTTATAAACTGTGTATGGAAGACAGAACACTTCGATAGACAATGCGTGGAAGATAGGCCACTCCTATAAACAATGTGTGGAAGACAGGCCACTCCTATAGACAATGTGGAAGCCAATTCTATAGACAATGTGTGGAAGACAGGCCCCTTTCTATAGAAAATGTGTGGAAGACAAACCACTTCTATAGAAAATGTGTGGAAGACAAACCACTTCTATAGAAAATGTGTGGAAGACAAACCACTTCTATAGAAAATGTGTGGAAGACAAACCACTTCTATAGAAAATGTGTGGAAGATAGGCCACTTCTAAAGAAAATATATGGATGACAGAACCCTTATATAGACAATGTGTGGAAGACAGGCCACTTCTAAAGAAAATATATGGATGACAGAACACGTCTATAGAAAATGTGTGGAAGACAGGCCACTTCCATAGAAAATGTGTGGAAGACAGGCCACTTCCATAGAAAATGTGCGGATGATAGGCCACTTCTAAAGAAAATATATGGAAGACAGAACACTTCTATAGACAATGTGTAGAAGACAGGCCACTTCTAAGGACAATGTGTGGAAGATAGGCCACTTCTAAAGACAATGTGTGGAAGACAGGCCACTTCTAAAGAAAATGTGTGGAAGACATACCACTTCTAAAGAAAATGTGTGGAAGATAGGCCACTCCTATAAACAATGTGTGGAAGACAGGCCACTCCTATAGACAATGTGTGGAAGCCAATTCTATAGACAATGTGTGGAAGACAGGCCCCTTTCTATAGAAAATGTGTGGAAGATAAGGCCACTTCTATAGAAAATGTGTGGAAGACAAACCACTTCTATAGAAAATGTGTGGAAGACAAACCACTTCTATAGAAAATGTGTGGAAGACAAACCACTTCTATAGAAAATGTGTGGAAGACAAACCACTTCTATAGAAAATGTGTGGAAGACAAACCACTTCTATAGAAAATGTGTGGAAGATAGGCCACTTCTAAAGAAAATATATGGATGACAGAACCCTTATATAGACAATGTGTGGAAGACAGGCCACTTCTAAAGAAAATATATGGATGACAGAACACGTCTATAGAAAATGTGTGGAAGACAGGCCACTTCCATAGAAAATGTGTGGAAGACAGGCCACTTCCATAGAAAATGTGCGGATGATAGGCCACTTCTAAAGAAAATATATGGAAGACAGAACACTTCTATAGACAATGTGTAGAAGACAGGCCACTTCTAAGGACAATGTGTGGAAGATAGGCCACTTCTAAAGACAATGTGTGGAAGACAGGCCACTTCTAAAGAAAATGTGTGGAAGACATACCACTTCTAAAGAAAATGTGTGGAAGATAGGCCACTCCTATAAACAATGTGTGGAAGACAGGCCACTCCTATAGACAATGTGTGGAAGCCAATTCTATAGACAATGTGTGGAAGACAGGCCCCTTTCTATAGAAAATGTGTGGAAGATAAGGCCACTTCTATAGAAAATGTGTGGAAGACAAACCACTTCTATAGAAAATGTGTGGAAGACAAACCACTTCTATAGAAAATGTGTGGAAGACAAACCACTTCTATAGAAAATGTGTGGAAGACAAACCACTTCTATAGAAAATGTGTGGAAGACAAACCACTTCTATAGAAAATGTGTGGAAGATAGGCCACTGCTAAAGAAAATATATGGATGACAGAACCCTTATATAGACAATGTGTGGAAGACAGGCCACTTCTAAAGAAAATATATGGATGACAGAACACGTCTATAGAAAATGTGTGGAAGACAGGCCACTTCCATAGAAAATGTGTGGAAGACAGGCCACTTCCATAGAAAATGTGTGGAAGATAGGCCACTTCTAAAGAAAATATATGGAAGACAGAACACTTCTATAGACAATGTGTAGAAGACAGGCCACTTCTAAGGACAATGTGTGGAAGATAGGCCACTTCTAAAGACAATGTGTGGAAGACAGGCCACTTCTAAAGAAAATGTGTGGAAGACATACCACTTCTAAAGAAAATGTGTTGAAGATAGGCCTCTCCTATAGACAATGTGTGGAAGACAGGCCACTTCTATAGACAATGTGTGGAAGACAAGCCACTTCTAAAGAAAATGTGTGGAAGACATACCACTTCTATAGAAAATGTGTGGAAGATAGGCCACTTCTAAAGAAAATGTGTGGAAGATAGGCCACTTCTAAAGAAAATGTGTTGAAGATAGGCCTCTCCTATAGACAATGTGTGGAAGATAGGCCACTTCTTTTGACAATGTGTGGAAGATAGGCCACCTATTTTGACGTGTGGAAAACAGGCCACTTCTTAAAAAAAAAAATATGCAGAATATAGGACACTTCTATACCAATATGTAAATGACAGGCAGACACACAATATGTAGAAGACAGGCCATTTTTGTAAACTGGAAAACAATTGCATAATGTTTTATGGTTAATTTTATGGAGATTTAGAAATAGCATGACATTTTTAAAAATCAAATTGATAACTTGCTAGTAACATCTATATTCTTAAATGCTTGCAAGATATGGACACTTATCAGCAGAATTCTAGACAAAGAGAAAGACATCAACATTTTAAAAAATCAAATTGATAACTTGCTAGTAACATCTATATTCCAATATGCTTACGAGACATGGACACTTATCAGCAGAATTCTACAAAGGGAAAGGCATTGAGAGAGAATTTAGATGGTACAGGTACATCCCAGGCATAACATACAAAGACTGTAACTCTAAAGAGACTGTAAATTGTATGTCATCATGATAACATGCTTACCATCACCCAGAAGTGCAAAACTAGACAAAGAGAATCTTGATGGGGAAAGAGAAACATAAAGCAAATGGAGACAGGAAGAAAACAAAAAAAAATAGGCAAGGTTAATTTTGTAAGTACATAAAGGTCTGTAATTGTACATGCACAAACATCTGTAATTATATGGGCATAAAGATCTGTAACTGTACACATACAAAGATCTGTAGGCTAATTATAAGGGTACAAAGATCTATAATTAGACCAACACATAGATCTATAATTGTATAAGCACAGATATGTTGCAATTAGACCGGCACAAAGATTTGAAATCAGGCAGACACAATTATTTATAACTGGCTGACTCAATGACCCTGAAGGTCAAAGGTTAAACAACCACAGAGATCCACAAGAATGAAGGTAGCACTCAAAATGTTGTAGAATATCAGAAGTTGACTAATGTTGTTGATATTTATATAATATTTACATGCAAACATTGCAATATTATTTCTAACATAAACCAACAAAGTTATCATTCACACACTTTTGCATTCTTATTATTGCTTACAGAATTATCATCACTGTACTCAGACAATGTTCATTAATACTTCAATCTATTCTCTGATGACAGAGAGTTCTAGACTGAGTTAACGACTCATTAGCCCTGATGAGGGTCATTATTATAGCATATTTTTTTTTACAACATGAGCATTATCTCTACTAAAAATATACACTATACATTAAAATCTATTTTTTTTTAAGAAATAACCTAATTACAGATTGATGTATTGTGGTATATATAGCTGAATTCTGCTTATTAAAGAAAAAGATTAATTTAGCAACAATGCATTTCTGATTCAATCCCGCCATCATTAAAAAAAAAGTTAATTTAAAAAAATGTCCCTATATTGTTCTCTATTTGCAAGGTTCTTATTAATTGTGTTACGTCTCAGACACCAATATTTATATCATATTATATGTGCATTTAATTATATTTATTGCCACTGTTGCCAGCCAACGTTCCCTCTGAGCTGTGTTTCGAAACTTTCACTTTGTGTATTACTACTGCCAAGTACATCAAAATGTTGTATGTTAATTACAGAATAAGACTATTTTGGCCACTTTACACATTGAATTAAAAATATCTTTTGCTCAAACAGCAAAAGTTCTACTCAGTGATTGCGAAAAAAAAAATGATAGAACGTTGTTTGTCTGTGCTGCTATGTAGCGAAATTGTCATTATCATGACATTCACCAGGTATGTCATAACCTGAACTATAAAAGTTAATTTCATCATTATCTATCTAGTAATGTCATTACATTTTTTTTAGTCAGTAAATGTAAAGAAATTTACTGCAAATATCTGTGTCATGACTTTTACTGTTGTAGTCAATACCATTCATTTTTCAAGAAATGCTATGATATTTACTGAAAAAAAATCACACATTTACTGTAATTATCTTTACCATTACTGTAAATGCCAGTCAGTAGATTTAATGTCATGATAACCTATTTACATAATTATTGTACATGTATAAACCGTAACTGTAAATTACATGACCTTAAATGTAAATATTTTATCACATGACACTCGTAAATATAAAAGACATGGCTATATCTATCAAAGTCACAATGCTGTGAAAATTTAGTGCTTATTTATCCCTAACAAGAACTCTGCAACTCCCAGGTAATAGACTGTCTGCGCAATCCCAAACAGTGGAGCAATCACAAGCATTCGACACAAAGCACCTTTTAAGAGTGCTTGTGGTCCTTCATTCCTCAACACACTCCTAAGTGATGGAAAGAAAAAAACAGAAATTAGCATTGGTTATGACCGATTCCCAGAAGTGCAGATTTTTTTTTTCAGATCAACAAGGCCTCAGGGTTCACCCAGCCACTAAAAATGGGTACCAGAGATTTTTTTTCTGGAGTAAAGGTGGCCTGGCATGATACTGACCATATCATTAAAAAAATGTGCCATGGTTATGGAAAAACATGGTCATATAGCATCATATTCCCCATAAGCCTAAGCAACGGTGGGAACCATTACTTACTTTTTGTGCAAAATTGCAACAACAACAAAATGTATGTATTATAAAAATATTTAATAAATACTTTGTTACATTTCTCATTAAAATCACCAAGTCCACTTGCACATTTCAAGGTTGAGTGCAGAAGTAAAGAAATGAATATTTATAACCTATCAAGCATGTCTTAAGAAAAGACTAAAAAAATGGGAGCTATTTTTTTAAAATAAAAAATAAAAACAAAAATAATATTATAAGATATAATGCTTCAGTAGAGAGTGTCAAAAGTGTAGTAGTAATGTGCTGGCTTGACAATAAAGTGAATATGAGTTCGATCATAGCTTGATGTGCTCCAGTCCATGCAGCTGAAAAAATTAGGTACCTGGCAAAAGATAATAACATTCCACTCTGAATCCATGGTTTCTTCATGGCTCTTATCCTCCTCATGTCTCTTAAGTAGTGAGATCTGATCTCTAGACCTCTTGAATAATGGCAAAAAACAGGAATTCCTGTGTGCACTCGCCCACATTAAAGAAACTTTGGCAGCTAAAAGTCTAAATGAGTAGGCCAAAAATAGCAGCTCCCAGGGCAAAATTATTAAAATCTACCAGTGCCAAAGAAAAATGTGTTGGGCCAAAAGGAGCAGATAATGCAGCTTTGCTTTAAACTAACGACAAAATGCATTGACATCCACATAATGGGTGAAAGCTAGTGTCTCCCTTTAAGTCAGGCTTTGTTGTGGGATTCATAAAGAAGATAAGAAAAACAGAAGATATAGAATATATGGAGAAGAGACTTAAAAATTGACGCAGGAGAGATGGAGACAACTGGAAAGGTTATTTCAAGACAGGAATGTTTACAAAAACTTAGAACATTAAGTTAAAAGGTATAAGCTGCCCAGCTGCTAGATTAGCAACAAAACAAACAACAGAATGAGAGAAAGAAAACATAAGGCTTAAAAAATGTACACTACTATAATTATAAGATATTAAAAGGGAGAGTTTATTCTACTATAATCATAATATGATATTGAAAGGAAAGAGTTACTATTCTACTTTAATCATAATATGATATTAAAAGGAAAGAGTTACTATTCTACATTAATCATAATATGATATTAAAAGGAAAGAGTTACTATTCTACTTTAATCATAATATGATATTAAAAGTATTGTTTTTTCATTGCTGTTATTCTTAGTATCACAATATTATTTAAAATATAAGATTTAAAAAAAGTAAATTGACCTCTTATTAATCAAACTTACGAGAAGCAGTCAATGATTCCTGTGTAATGTCGTTCTCCTACTCCCTTACTTAGAGTTTGCAGACGTGTTTTCACAACTGGAGAGAGACACAGATAAAGTGATAAAAATAATATTATACTAAAGACTTATACTCTTTTTAAATGAAAGGTAAAGGTAAAGTACGAGACTTGAACCGGCGTCTTAGCACTCGAGTTTACACCCATATGTGCTCGGCCGCCTATCCAGAAATGTTCAGAAATTTCTGTATAGTGTCGCCCCAAGCATCAAAACTCAGATGCGAGGCAACATTCCTCACCTTCTCAGGGTAATACCCTGGTACCCATTTCTGCCAACTGCTGGGTCGACCGTGGGGGTATTTTTTTTTTCCAACCACGTGTACAATTTACACTGCTTCCAGCGGGAATTGAACACGGGTTGTCCGAACGTCGGTAGTCCAGTCGGGTGGTTTTCCCAACTTGGCTACCGAGTCTCACCCCCCCCCCCCCCCCCCCCCCAATGTTGATGTGCACAATAAGGGAGGAAAACACTGTAATCCACCACACACCAATTAGTCTGATAAGACTGCTTTCCTGGGAGAGACAACTCTGACTACCAAAAAAATGCTGCCTTGTTGAAAATGCCCAAGAAAGCCAAAAGCTAAGAGGGGGTCTTGGTGGTCTAGAGGTAAAGCATTGGCGTGTGGACAAGCAGGTCCCCAGTTCATATTCCGTCATTCATAGGTGGGAATTTTTCACCTCAAATCCGTGGTTTCTTTGTGACTTTATTCTCTCTGCTTCTCTGGGTAGTGAGATTGGATGTTTAACCCTCTCAGGATAATGACCAAAAATAGGAGGCCCCATATGTATTCTGCACACGTTAAAGAAGCCTTGGCAGTTGGAAATCCAAAAGAGCAGGTAAAAATGATAGGAAAAATCTAAACCACCAAAAAAAAAAGTCAAAACTCTCAGTGCTAAAAAGTTGAGAGAACTCCTGAAGTTGGGGAATATCTGCCTGTATGGTGAGAGACACCTGAGCATATGTTTGCCAGTGTGAAACTGTGAACAACGTGATATTTAAACAAAATACAGTCCCTCAGGACTTCACTAGAAATATAAAGCTGACATTCACAAACAAACAACAAAACCAAACAAAGACTAAGAAAGAAGTCCTGATTGAAAAAGGAAAAGAAAAATATCCACCCTTACAATCTCATGAAGCAACAAGAAATGTTAGGCTTAGAGGCTGGCTACACTATCCTGTAGAAAACACAAGCCAAAAAAGTACCTAATATATGCAAGTTTTGTTGTTGAACTCATGCTTAACAAGGACCTGGCTGATTGGTGACATGGTGAAATAGGGTATTGGTGCTTGTATAAGCAGTCAGCAACAATTTTCTCACTAGTTCAAGAAAAGAATAATGTGTATCACACAAGAGAAATACCTCAACACATTGTTATTTGCTTATTTTGGTTGTGGAAGGCCACGGTATCACTGCAAATGAATTAAAATCCATAATTGCTCAACCGCCCGTGCCAGCATAATCATCCAAATTAATATCTCATCTGCCAAACAAAGAAAGGTAACAGTAGTCCCCATCGTAGCAGTCTCAGCACACACCAAAAGACATAAGCGAAACCGCGCAGAAAGTGAACACAGCCAACTGTTCCCTGTCATACGATATCATCATTCATCGTAAACAATTGGAATATTGAAACATGATCAAAACAGATGAGACACACAGCTCACGGTATGCACAGAGCACTTAACTCAGTAGCTCCTGCAACAAGCTGGACTTGGAATATGAGGAAACTGCAGCAAGGAACACTTTTCATGCATAGCCTTCAATTGTTCCCGCCGCCTATCCACCATATACCGGAAGTTCACGTCCTCTTGAAAATGATGATCGTCAATTTTTTTAAATGTAAAGCGCTTGATGATGTTAGGCCATCGTTGTTGACTCCCAATTCCGAACATATAAACACACAGTTAGCCGTCAGATTATCCCCGTCACACATCAAACAACAGACCGTAAGATTAGCCTTGTGGCCGGTCTAGGGCCGTACGATGAGCCATTACGATGACGTAGCACACACAACAATGTCGCACACACAAAAATTTCACGCCCTTTAGATTTCTGATTACTCTAGTGAATGCAGCCTGCGACGAACAAAACACAGTGCAAATTCCCTAAAGAGATAAAACTGCAGCTGACGAAGCAGTTCACATTAATGAGTAACATGTAAATAACTTGCGTCAAGCAACTCCAACAACGGTCATGAACAGCACCAATGTCTGAACACATTGGTCTGATGTAATTTTTACTGATATAATTTTTACAATGGTATCATAATCTAGAGTTAATGTCAACACATAGTATCAGCATCTAATTCTATTCACAAAGGAATAATATCCAATGCTGAGATACTTTCAGGAGTACTGACATTTGAGGTACTACCTTAAGGGCAAATGAAACCTGAGTATGGTCTACAACAAGTTAAATAGTGACAATAGAATCCTTACCATCAAACGGAGTCACAAGAAAAGATGCAGTGCACCCTGCAGCACAACCAGATATGAATGAGTGATAGAATACAGCCTGGTCGCTTCCTTGCCGTCGCTTGCCCTGTTGGAAAATAAACAATTTAAGAATCAGAATAGAAAAGAATAAATATTAAAAGCTATAGCCATAAGAAAGTCTGTATCCATGCAAGAATATCTAAATTAAAAGCCAATAAAGACAGTTATAATATTGTATTTTTTTTTTTACAAAAAGTAGGTCTGAGGAAAATAGGTGGATTATGGGAAAAGATGCTGAAGGGTTTCATGGTATGACATGTGAAATGATCAACGGTTGAACTGTTGCACGATGCACAAGATCATGGTTTGCAGAGGGAAATGATATTCAACATCTCTCGGACATGAATTTTTTCCCTGAGACTGTGTAGGTCAAATTCATCATAATGTATTTAGATGATAGGATGAGATATTCAATAACTTAAGATATATGACATGTTGCAGCACAAAGAATTATTTGTTTACTTACATATCTGTGTGTGTTGCTTGTTTGTTCCTGCTGAAGGCCTATTGAGCTGAAACATCGTTCAGACTTGTGTTGTCCATTTATTACGTAAAGGATTAACCATACAATTTCTTTTCTACATTTTTCATTTCTCCAGAATTATTTGCTGGCAGCTTATACATTCTTCTTCCTCTCCATTATGGCTAAGGAGCAATTCAGTGGTATCTAAGGGTAACAACACAATACCTCTTGAATGTGCTATCCTTCAAAGGATACCCAAAGTCTGGTTCACAATGTGCAAGTCTGTCACCAATGTTCTCCATCAGACTGGTATCATGGCATCTTTTACACTTTTCCTCAGAAGCACTCAACATGGCACTTATTGTGATGGCTTCTGAATCTCTTCTATGCATGTGGTCTGCTACAGAGAATCCGGTGATGAAAATAGGAAAATAGGGGTATGGTGTTGCAGTTTTATGTAGGTGAAGAATAAAACAAGTGTGTTGCAGCTCAGCCTACGTAAAGCTGTGACCATACCTCTTTTTTCCTTTAAAAAAAATGTTCATTCTTATCATCAGCTTTGCATTTTTAGGCCTCTTGATGCATTTTTATGCCCTTATCCCAGTAATCCTGGTCTCTTTTAGCCAGTCTGTTTTGAAGCGGGCTGTTTCCAGAAGACTGACTTGGAGATCAAGGAGAGGTCTTGGCTAGCTGATGGGTCGCCAACCCTATTATTGTAACTGCAGGTAACAGGTGCTTGACCCCCCCCACCACCACCAATATGGCTGCCAGGGAAAAATGGATCGACACAAAATTAAAAAAACTAATTAATTAACAAAATTAAAATTCCTAGTCTCTAGGGACTTCACCAGAGGTGAAAGCTGATGAACGGGGAAAAAAAAAATCTCCACTTACAAGCTTGTTGAGGTTAGCAAACAATGGGAAGTAGACAGCAGAAAATGTGACATCTCTAAGAGCTGTAGCCCCACACCCTTGGTACAGGCCCAGAATGCCTCTTGTCTTCAGCAGGTCAATGGTGATTTTGGTGGCAGATAGCTGCTGTGATTTCACAACTGTGGCTGTACCAGCTTTGCCTGCTTCAGCAGTTAGATCTACACTGGCTGTTTTAGAGAATGTAACATGCTGAATTTAAGTCCATCTGCAACTAACAATTTGACATATACAAATTCACATTTACTTTGTGTTCATTATATTGTTTACAATAACTGAGCTCGCCAAACCCATAGCTGTTTAATCTCTTTCACCAGACATTAAATAACAAGACAAGTTAATGATTTCTATATGGCCTTTAGTGTCTTAACAGACAGTTGGAAGCAAACAATTGCGATAAGTCAGTAGTGTGGTAAAATATTAGTGTCTTATGCTAGATGTTGTTTTAGTTGAAAAGCTTCTCTCATGACTGAATAGCTTCCCACGTGGCTGAATCTGCCAATATTGACAGACAGTTGGAAGCAAACAATTGCGATAAGTCAGTAGAGTGGTTAAATATTAGTGTTTTATGCTTGATGTTGTTTTAGCTGAACAGCTTCTCTCGTGACTGAATAGCTTCCCTCGTGGCTGAATAGCTTCCCTCGTGACTGAATAGCTTCCCTCGTGGCTGAATAGCTTCCCTCGTGACTGAATAGCTTCCCTCGTGACTGAATAGCTTCCCTCGTGACTGAATAGCTTCCCACGTGACTGAATAGCTTCCCTCGTGACTGAATAGCTTCCCTCGTGGCTGAATAGCTTCCCACGTGGCTGAATCTGCCAATATTGATAGACAGATTCGACTGCAGAAGAACAAGATGTATTCGTAATGCCTGGCCTCATCTCCTTTCTCTGCACCTTTTGTTTTCTTAATTTGATATCAACACTGCTTTGAATGTTGCTGTGCCATTTTTTTATTTTTGTTTTCCATGTTGTACGATCTGCAGCCAGATCCTCCCAGTTTCTTTCACTGATAGAGATGATTTCTGTACACTGTTAAATGGACATACTTTTAAAAATAGGTTCTTTTGGTCATAGAAATGAACCATGAAGATAAAGGAATAAAATACACTAACTCCAGAAATAATTGCCTAAATATGCAAATGCTAGGAAGATATGAAGTCATCAGCTGTCTTGACAACTTATCCGGAATCTGTTACTTCTACTGGAGCTCGTATTTCTACCTAATTATTGTCTTTTAGAGCTGAAGACAACACATAGGGTAGAAATGATGAACTCTTTATTCCTGATGATCTTTATTACTAAGTATCAGACTTTGCATAGGACCTGCATTGTGTCTTACTACATGTCCTTGTTCTGGCAATCCTCTCATGTGTCTTACTACACGTCCTTGTTCTGGCAATCCTCTCATGTGTCTTACTGCACGTCCTTGTTCTGGCAATCCTCTCATGTGTCTTACTGCACGTCCTTGTTCTGGCAATCCTCTCAATCTCAACAAGAGAGCTGAAACCCACTAGTTTTTGCCTCTAGTCTCAGTGTTTCTTATAGTGTTTCTTTAGGTTGAATGCTTTTCCTTTTGCCTGCTGTTTACCATTTGAGATATTGTTTTGAGATTCTCTTGTTATCTTTCTCATTCAATGACAAACATATCTTCACTTGCTTTTCTTGATTGTAGATGATATTGTTGGACGCATCGCCATTTTTCTTACTTCTGCAGTACTCTTTAATATTATCAACTGATCTTTTGCTTGACCTATGCCCAGTATATTAAACTGATATCTAATTCATCTTGCCTACAACTTGAAACAATTTTGTTGGTGTGGCCATTATTCATAAATTACAGCAATAAATTTTCACATCAGCTTTTGTACCAAAGGTTGAATTCACAGCTAGGTTTTAATTAAACTTCACCTTTTCTATTTAGGATTCAAGAATAGCTGTTAATCTCTCATTTACTGGTTTCTTATATAATGACACTAAGTAGTTGAAAAGAATGTGTATGTTTCACTATATGTCATGTAAGGTATCTGAATGAAACCCATGAAAGCTTCTCTCCTTACTTGGTTAAAAACTGAAAAAGCAGTCAGTGGCTGGGTAAGCCTTGTGGTATCCTTATATGGAAGACACATATGTTCTTCCACTTTGTCTATTTTGTTGTCATCCTTTCCTGGGATCCTACGTCTGGTCCACACTATTCATCCTGGTTTCTACTATCTTTCCCCAGGTCTTCATGTTCTGCAGTTAGGAATACCCGTAGACACAGAAATGGCTTCTTCATGGCTTCTACTACTGCCAATAATACAAAATAAATTCTCTGGCTGTCTACACCACAGTAAAATGGTTTTCTCTGTTATTTCTATAACAAACGTTCTATTTTTTTCATGCAGATATAATTATCAGCACTTCAATACAACTCACAACCTACAGGACAACACCCCCCCCCCCCCCCCCAAAGTTGATAAAAAGTAAAGCAAAGGTTCCCCCCTTGCTAGGCATATGTGAAATATGGTGTTAGCGACCATTTGTTTCCACAATCACAGCACATTTTTGGATGAGGCCGCTTTTACTTCCCAGAAAAATCTCTTGTGACCATTTTTAGAGGCTGGGTGAACCCTGGAGTGTTGTCAGTCCAAACAAAAATCTGACACTTCTGGGGATTAAACCTAGACCCTTCAGATCAGGAAGCGAGCACACTAAACACTTGGCCACTGAGGCTCCATGAGTTGATAACTGAATAAATAAAAAAAAAAAAGCTCCATGATTTGACAACTATATTTAAAAAAAAAAAGAATAAAAAGACTGACCACTTCTCCCAGCATCCTGTAGCTGAATCTTAAGAAGCTCCATTGGGGTGGTGATGATAATTTGACACAAGCCAGCAGATGCACCAGCAATAACTTCTCGACCCAAAGGCAAAGAGCCACTGTACATATGAAATACAGAAATGGGTTAATTTACTTCATACAAGAACCACCCTAGATAATAATGATAAGGTTTGGTAAAAGTGGTCTCTATTGTTATTGTAGGTGTAATTTGATCCTGTATTTTTTCCAAATGCAACTTAGGATGCAAAATTTTGACAACTAAATCAAGCAGCTAAAAATAAATTCACTCATAACATGGGCTGAAATGCTACAGGAACATCTCCCAAATGTCTTGAACAAAGTTTCAAGAATCTCAAATCCTCTTTCAATAAGCTTCATACATACTTCATACCAAAAAGACAGAAGTAATTGTAGCAACAAAGAAAATAACATTACTGCAATGCACAATAAAAACAAGTGGAACAATATTAAAACATCATCATCATCAAGTACCGGGCCTACTGGTGTAGCTGATCATGTCTCTCCACAACTTTCTATCTCGGCAGCTGTTTATCATTTCTGTTGTTGACCTTCTGCTAAGCCATTCTCTTAAGCTGTCTGTTATTTTTTCTCTTTGCTTCCCTCTATCTCTTTATCCCTCAATTTTTCCAGTTGTTACAATATATTACAGTAGTTCTCTTCTCATTACATGGCCAAAAAATGATGATTGTTTCTTCCTAATATTGGAAATTAGCTTTATTTTTGCTTTGACCTCTCTCAGAACATCTTCATTACTCTTCTTAGCTGCCCATGGTACTCTCAACATTCTTCTGTAAAACCACATTTCTACAGACTCCAGTGATTTTCTTGTCTGTTGTCCTATTGTCCATGATTCGCATCCTTGTATAAGACTGGCTCTACGTAACATTTAAGAACTCTTTTTCTTGTTTCTATTGTCAAAAATGGATTGCATAGTATCTTCCTCATTTTTTGGAAAGCTGCTTTTGCCTCAGCCATTCTGCATCTCACCTCTTTTGTACATCTTCAGTCTGAGGTTAACAAAGTTCCCAAATATTTAAATTCATTTACCTGTTTCAATATTGTTCCACTTGTCTTTATTTGCACTGAGGTGATGTCTCTGTCTTTTTGCTATTAAGGCTGAGTCCTTTATTTTTGCTTTCTTTCACTATAACGTCCAACATTTCTTGTAACTCATTTTCACTCTTAGCGATTAAGACTGTATCATCAGCATACCTTAGATTATTTATATTATGACCTCCAATTGTTATTTCAGGCATGTCCCTTATGGATCTTAAAATAATCTCACTATATATATTAAACAAATCTAATATTAAAACAGTTAAATGAATTTAAATACCTGGGAACAATGTTAACCTCACATGGTAAATGTACGACAGAGGTGAGATGCAGAATGTCTCAGGCAAAAAGCAGCTTTCCAAAAATGAGGAAGATACAGTGCAATCCATTTTTGACAATAGAAATAAGAAAAAGATATGTTATGTAGAGCCAGTCTTATGGATGTGAATCATGGACAAAAGGACAACAGACAAGAAAATCACTGGAGACTGTAGAAATGCAGTTTTACAGAAGAATGTACAGAATACCATGGGCAGCTAAGAAGAGTAATGAAAACATTCTGAAAGAGGTCAAAGCAAAAATAGAGCTAATATCGAATATTAGGAAGAAACGATCATCATTTTTTGGCCATGTAATTTCTTACAAGAAATGTTGGACATTATAGTGAAAGAAAGCAAAAATAAAGGCCTCAGCCTTAATAGCAAAAAGATAGAGGTAATGGTAACAACAAAGAAAAGACATCACCTCAGTGCAAAATAAAGACAAGTGGAACAATATTAAAACAGGTAAATGAATTTAAATATTTGGGAACTTTGTTAACCTCAGACGGAAGATGCACAAAAGAGGTGAGATGCAGAATGGCTCAGGCAAAAGCAGCTTTCCAAAAAATGAGGAAGATACTATGCAATCCATTTTTGACAATAGAAACAAGAAAAAGAGTTCTTAAATGTTACGTAGAGCCAGTCTTAACATATGGATGCGAATCATGGACAATAGGACAACAGACAAGAAAATCACTGGAGTCTGTAGAAATGTGGTTTTACAGAAGAATGTTGAGAGTACCATGGACAGCTAAGAAGAGTAATGAAGATTTTCTGAGAGGTCAAAGCAAAAAGATAGCTAATTTCCAATATTAGGAAGAAACAATCATCATTTTTTGGCCATGTAATGAGAAGAGAACAACTGGAATATATTGTAACAAACTGGAAAAATTGAGGGATAAAGAGATAGAGGGAAGCAAAGAGAAAAAATAACAGACAGCTTAAGAGAATGGCTTGGCAGAAGGTCAACAACAGAAATGATAAATAGCTGCCGAGATAGAAAGTTGTGGAGAGACATGATCACCTACGCCAGTAGGCCTGGTACTTGATGATGATGATGAATGAGAAGGGAACACCTGGAATATATTGTGACAACTGGGAAAATTCAGAAAAGATAAATTACTATCGAGAGTTGTGGAGAGATATGATCACCTATGCCAGCATGGATGGTACTTGATGATGATAACATTTCAAGAATCTAAATTCCTCCTTCTTCAATAATTTTTCTCTCTACAAGAGCTCAAATCCTTCTTCAATATTTTCCCCACATTACAAGAGCTCATATCCTCCAATATTTTCCCCACATTACAAGAGCTCAAATCCTTCTTCAATATTTTCCCCACATTACAGGAGCTCATATCCTCCAATATTTTCCCCACATTACAAGAGCTCATATCCTCCAATATTTTCCCCACATTACAAGAGCTCATATCCTCCAATATTTTCCCCACATTACAAGAGCTCATATCCTCCAATATTTTCCCCACATTACAAGAGCTCAAATCCTTCTTCAATATTTTCCCCACATTACAAGAGCTCATATCCTCCAATATTTTCCCCACATTACAAGAGCTCATATCCTCCAATATTTTCCCCACATTACAAGAGCTCAAATCCTTCTTCAATATTTTCCCCACATTACAAGAGCTCATATCCTCCAATATTTTCCCCACATTACAAGAGCTCAAATACTTCTACAATATTTTCCCCACATTACAAGAGCTCTTATCTTTCTACAATATTTTCCCCACATTACAAGAGCTCTTATCTTTCTACAATATTTCCCCACATTACAAGAGCTCTTATCTTTCTACAATATTTTCCCCACATTACAAGAGCTCTTATCTTTCTACAATATTTTCCCCACATTACAAGAGCTCTTATCTTTCTACAATATTTCCCCCACATTACAAGAGCTCTTATCTTTCTACAATATTTCCCCACATTACAGAGCTCTTATCTTTCTACAATATTTTCCCCACATTACAAGAGCTCTTATCTTTCTACAATATTTTCCCCACATTACAAGAGCTCTTATCTTTCTACAATATTTTCCCCACATTACAAGAGCTCTTATCTTTCTACAATATTTCCCCACATTACAAGAGCTCTTATCCTTCTACAATATTTCCCCAAATTACAAGAGCTCATATCCTTCTTAAATCTGCCTATTCATTGTCCAAACCTCTCAACCATACATTAAAAGAAGTAAAAATAACACTTGTTAATTCTCAAGATCAACCATGTTATTTATTTCAATTTTAGAATGTTCTTCACAGCATTTGAAGGTATTTTAATCTTTCAAAAGTGCTTGATGATATCATTTTGTAAGTTCACCTATCTACTTACTCTGCTGCTGATAAGTGATGCCTGAAGAAGTCATTGCCAACTAACTTAATCACTTTTTCTGGTGTTATAAGCAGCAAGTTGACCCCTGACCCTGTTGAAAAACAGTTTGAAAATTTAAAATGAAAATTATAGCTTAACATTATAATAGACTCATCTTATTCTTCATTTGTTCTCATATAAGATCAATTTCTTTCAAAAAGATCAGTCAGTCTTTCACTACTAGTGTTCACACTATCGTACTTTAAGGCAGTGGTTCCCAAACCTTTGACACGTGCAGCTCCCTTTTCCTATTGATTATATACCAGTGGCACATTCATGGAGGGAGCCGCGATAGCTCAGTGGTTAGTGAACTGGACTACAAAGGACACGGGTAGGGTTCGATCCCAACTGATGGCTTCCGGGTTCACCCAGCCTTAAATGGGTACCTGATTTTTTTCTGCGAAAGTAAAGCGGCATGGGCGTAATACTGACCACATTACCCCAAAAATCATGTGCCAAAGGTCTCTAAAATATATGGTCACTAACACCATATTCCCTATGCGCCACCACTTGGCGTGACTTTACTTTTTTTTACCTTCATGGTAATTATGATCATATAATTTGGGTAAATACTGATTCCCTGAGAGGGCATATATGATGATAAATGATTACAGAATTAACATTATTCTGTAGAAACCTTTTTATGTACTAAAAAATATAAGACTGAATTTGTTGTTTTATGATTTCTAACCATGCACAAATGACAATATCCTTGGCGCAGCACCCTTGTCAAAGTTTGATAGTGCCCCTGGAGCCATGATAGACACTTTGGAAACCACTGCTCTAAGGAAATGAGTACAATGTCCAATGTCATCACTTTTTTCCTCTCATAAAGTCATTCTGGAGAGGAAGCTTTTTTTTTTTTTTTAAATACCGTGAGAAGACAATTAATACCAAAATACAATTTCAAGAAGTAAAAAAATCTCTTTAATGAGGTCAGTGCACAAAAAGAACTTTTGAGGAGCAGTCTCCATTCTTTGGTCAAGACATAAGTAGAGAAAAACTTGAAAGTGTTTTAACAAAAATAAAAAAAAGAGGAGAAATAAGAGATATTGGTAAACAACAAAAAGTACTAGAGAGTTTAAACAGTGTGACATGGAATGAGATGATTTTCAGTGTTCACTCGTTGTTTTGTTAGTTGTATGACAAGCCACAATATCTGTCAGCCTGACTCATATATCTTCAGCATGGGTAGATTGATTAATAAATTTCCCTGGGCAGCGGCCATTTTAGCCTACTCTTTTCTATTTTTAACTATAACTATCAAAGGGCTCCTTTATGTGCATGGAGTGCATATGAGACCTCCTGTTTTTTGCTGCTATCTGTGAGGACTAGACATCAAATCTCACTACCTATAGATCAGGGGAACATAAAATTGAAATATTTCCACCACCTGGATTTGAACTCGGGACATTCTCAACCAGAAGCAGACGTCTTACCTCTAGGACATCCTGAAAAAGGAGATTATTACTTGATCCGCATCATCATCATCATCAAGTGCCTTCTCCGCAACGAAGGTTGGCTACCATGGATTGCCATTCTACTCTGTTTCTTGCTTTGATGGTGCAGACTGTCATAGATTGACTTGTCCATCTTTTGATGTTACTCGTCCATGTTAGTCTTGGTCTGCCTCTGCTTCTTTTACCTTGTATTTTCCCTTCCAATATTACTTTTAGTAGGCTGTTGTGTCTTTTAACATGCCCCAAAAATTTCATTTGTCTTGTCTTAATTGTATTTAGTAGTTCTCTTTTTATTTTCAGTTGTTTTAAAACTTCATCGTTTGTTTTCTTTTCTTTCATCCAATTCTACCTATTCTTCTATAAATCCACATTTCAAAGGCTTCAACTTTCTGTTCTTTTCTTGTCTAATGTCCATGTTTCTGCACTATACAGGAATATCGAGAAGATGTAACATTTTGCCATTCTTAGTTTCAGCCCTGCTGATATTTGTTTTCATGTTAGTATATTTTTCATGGCATTAAAATTACTTGATCCTATAAATCTAAATGATTTATCTATGCCATAGTTATTCTCGTTTATATCACCTCTCTTATTCTCAAAGCAAGTCCTCAAATGGGAACCAGATGGTAAAAGAAAAATAGGCAGACCTAGAGAAACACTAACACTGGGCAATTGGCAACGACAGCAGGGTTCAGCTCCCTCACTGAAATTGAATGACATGCCCAGAACAGAGCTATATGGTGAGCTACAATGTGGGTCCTGTGCAAGGTCTGACACTTGATAACAAGATCACCGGACACAAGAGTCTAGAATTACTGCCCTATGTGCCATCTTTGGCTAAAAAAACAATAATCAGCTCTTTTGATTGTAGTTACATTCCATAGTTATTGTGATTACATATAAGGTCCATTCCATAGTTATTGTGATTACATATAAGGTCCATTCCATAGTTATTGTGATTACATATAAGGTCCAATCCATAGTTATTGTGGTTACATGTAAGGCCATCTGCTGCTGATATACCTTTAAGATCATCTGCTGCTGATATACCTTTAAGGTCATCTGCCGCTGATCGTAGTGGCGTGATGTTAACATTCTAGATTGTGATAGAACGTTATAATCTAGAAAGTGATTACTTAACTATCAGTCCTTTCTTTCTCTCCATTAACACCACTCAACATATCTAGAACATTACTTGGTCCTGTCATACAGACAGTGGGTTCTAACATCTGTTCATATCTTCAACTACACAGACTGATTTCATAGATAATAAAGTTCTTGTTAACTTCCCCATAACCATAGTGTCTCACAGTTTCTCTGGCATGAATCTAATCTATGGTTTACGCTTCAATAACAACAATAGGTTAAGAATTCACTACTACCTGATTTACTGGCAAAATAAAAGGAAAGAGAGATCGCGGATGACAAAGAGAGAAAATACTGGATAGCTTGGTGTCATGGCATGGAAAACAGTCAACAACAGAACTGATACAATGCACTGTGGATAGAAGATTGTGGAAGGACATGACCGCCTATGCCAACTTGTATGGCACATAATAATGATGATGACTACCTGATTTAACATGAATAATTCTCAAATCCATCCACTAGCTGATCTGTTCTCTCATTTCCTCAAGTCGACTTCATCTCATTGTGTTTTCGAACTACCAGGCCCCTGATATTGACATCTCACTGACCAGACCTGTCATGTGTACCCATCAAAGGTCTACTGTGGCCAGCTCTAATTAAATACTTCTCAGCATTTCCCTTTTATTCATGCTGCATGCTTTTTCAAAGTCCCGGGTCATAAAGCTGTAGTCTCTGACCAATAACTTATGTTGAGTCAGCCCAACCTACTACTGTCAATTCATTCATTCTGCCCCCTTGCTTATAAATTACATCTTTCCTGTCTGAACATCTATAAATTCATTAAAAAAAATATCAACAACAGAAATGATAAGGAACACCAGTGTCAGGAATACATCAAAGGACATAAACATTAACACTGTGAAAGCCTAGAGCAAGTATTATCAAGAAAAGCTCTCACATGAAACGCACAGGAAGCTAATAAGACCTAGAAACACAGGGAGTTGAAACCTTGAGACAGAAATCATAAAGAATCTTCACTTCTGAATAACACTGGGAAAAAAAAACAGATAGTAAAAGGTAGAGAGTGTTGGAGAGTTCTTGTTGAAGGTCTATGCATCAATGGAAGTCCAGAAAGGTAAGAGCAGAATAATTGCCTCTGTATGCCACCAGATGAAGATGAATGTGCAGGCAACATAAAAGATGTTTACTTGTGATGTTAAAGTAAGAAAATATTTAAAATTTCTACTGTAATAAAATATGAGTGTTTACAGATAGGAAAAAAATGCAGTTGCGGTTTGTCTGATGTCTGGAGTATATAGTCTCTTAAAAGGATTGACTAAATTATAGATTCTGGCTTATTTCCAGCAGGGGTGAGACATCAAATGTTATACATGTGCAAGGAAGGCTGATGTAAACACTTGAGTCAAGGTAAAATAAAGCTATAAATATATTTATTTTATGAAGAGCAAATATTGTGATTACTTGCTGGCTTCATGATCAAAAGATTACACAAGGAGAGGAGGGAATTGGAGTAAATAGTTCAAGGTTTGTTTTTTTAAAATATGACTTCAGATGTCAACAAGTTCAAAGAAAGCAGTGGTTAAGCACAAAGCCATTATCCACACTCAACAATTGTCTGAGAATGGTCCCTGCTGATGACCATATGAACCTTATCTTTCTCTAATACACTGGGTACCTCTTTAACATGATCAACAGTAATTTTACTTGTGCCATAACCACACTCATTGGTTTCCAGTCCTTACTGTGTTCTTATTCTTTCCTTCCTCATTTGCCTTTCAGTGACAAGGGGAGATAGTTGGAGGTCACTTTGCTCTTCTACTACACTACACTTCCTAATGTTTCTAATATTCCATCATTCCATGTTTCATGGTTGGCCCTTGGATCATATTCTCTTAGTGTTTGTTGAAGGCTTCTGTGTCATATTTTGATCTTACAGTATGTTAGGTGGCCAAAACAGTTGATCTATTGTTTCTTTACATGTTCAATTATAGGAATTATTCCTAGTTATTTTTTTCCAGTTCTTTGCGTCTGATCTTATTTCTCACCTGATTCCTCTAATTCATCTAATACATTTAATTTCAGTGGTGGTTATTTTTCTTATTGTTCTTGAGTCCAGCATCCAGGTCTGGCATTGGTAGCACAACTTTGGAGTGAAGAAGTTGAAGAGTGCCCACTTTGCCTCTAGATATGTTTCTTTGATGGACAATAATAGCATTACAGTGTTGAAAAGATTATTTAACCTGCCTATGTGAAATATGACAATAATTACTTTCCTCTAAGTTTGGTGGTATGTGTAGCTAATTCATGTACCTGCAACAAATACCTCAGGAAAAATATTTTGTATACCATGGAATGAGTTCAAGACTAGTGTAGGAATAAGAGAAATGACAAAACATTAAAAAATATTATCTATAATCAAGAAAAAGGTGGATATATGTAAGCAAGCCCTCAAATGGGAAACACAAGGTAAAAGAAAAAGAGGCTAACCTAGAGAAACACTAAAAGGAACACTGAGGAGAGAAGCAGCAATAGCAGGTATCAGCTCCCTTGATGAGGTTGAGAGGCTAGTCTGGAACAGAGATGTGCGGCTGAGATACAAAGTGGGTTCTGTGCTAAGCCCGACACTTAATAACAAATATCATTAGATATGGACAGTCTAGAATTTCTCTGCTACGTGCAGTCTTCAGCTAGACAGACATTTTTGGCTTCTTACTACTGGCAGGTCCATCATTTAAAATAAAAATATCTTAAAGTTTCCTCTCTCAAGACATTGGTTGTTCATGGATTGAAACCATTTTTTTCATTGGTGGGTGCAGGTTCTAATATGGTCACTCACTTTCAGATCACACCAATTTCTCTCCAAAAGTTGGTGGTCAGCAAGAATTAAGAGATGAAGCAGTTATTGCCCTTTCTTCATGTTATTGCCTTCTCTAATTCATGCAGGAAAGGTGTTCATCATCGTCATCATATGCCATACCAGTTGGCATAGGCGATTATGTCCTTCTACAATCTTCTATCCACAGTGCATCATATCAAGTCTGTTGTTGACTGTTTCCAATGCCGTGATACCGCACTCTCTTTGTCATCTGCAATCTCTCTTTCCCTGTATTTTGCCAGTTGTAATCAAGTAGTCCAACTTCCAAAAAATGTTGATTGTTTCTTACTATGTTTTTTATGAGCTCCCTTTTGTGTTGGTCTCTTTGAGAATTTCCTCATTAGTCTTTTTAGCTGTTCAGGAAACTTTCAACATTCTTTTGACAAATCCCATCTCTGTGGCCCCTAATTGTCTTTTTATTTATTTGTCTACTGTCCATGATTCAAAAGATATTTACCTTTACTTAAGAGTCAAGAAACAATATTAGGTCTTGAAGTTACTGGGTAAATACTTTACTACTATGCTCTTTTTGTATGTGTGTATGTATATGTGAGAAACAAAGTTGAACGCATTCGAAAATAAATGTCTAAGGAAAATACTTGGCATAGTGTGGAACAAATTCAAAACAAATGAGGAAATTAGAGAAATCGCAATCAACCACTAATATCTTCAGTAATAAAGAAAAGATGATGATCATATGTTGTACATGTGATGAGAAGAGATAATAACCGAATAGCAAAGCAAGCCCTCATGTGGGAAACAACAGGTAGGAGAAAAAGAGAAAGACGCAGAGAGACACTAAGAAGAACATTGATGAGAGAGGCAAGAGCAGCAGGATTCGGCTCCCTCAATGAGATAGGGCTGCTTGCACAGAACAGAGACAAATGGCGAGATTTGATAAAATATCTTTAAAGAATTGAAAACTGCTAGAACAGAATTCAGATAAGAGAAGGAGTATCTTGGTCTACGCCCTATGGGCCGGCTACGGCTCGAAAGGTCAATATATAGATAGATAGATAGATGTATATGTGTGCAAATACATATTTTTACATGGTAATGATTAAACATCATCATCATCAAGTACCAGGGAGCCGCAATAGCTCAGTGGTTAGTGAACTGGACTACAAAGGACAAGGGGAAGGGTTCGATCCCAACCGACGGCTTCCAGGTTCACCCAGCCTTAAATGGGTACCAGATTTTTTCTGGGAAAGTAAAGCAGCACGGGCGTAATACCGACCACATTAACCCAAAAATCATGTGCTGAAGGTCTGTAAAATATAGGGTCACTAACACCATATTTCCCTATACGCCACTTGGCATGACAGGGGTACTTTACTTTTTTTTTATCATCAAGTACCGGGCCTGCTGGCGTAGGTGATCATGTCTCTCCACAACTTTCTATCTCGACAGCTATTTATCATTTCTGTTGTTGACATTCTGCCTTGCCATTCTCTTAAGCTGTCTGTTATTTTTTCTCTTTGCTTCCCTCTATCTCTTCGTCCCTCAATCTTTCCAGTTGTTACAATATATTTCAGTTGTTCTCTTCTCATTACATGGCCAAAAAAAATGATGATTGTTTCTTCCTAATATTGGAAATTAGTTCTCTTTTGCTTTGACCTCTCTCAGAACATCTTCATTACTCTTCTTAGCTGTCCATGGTATTTTCAACATTCTTTGTTAAACCGCATTTCTACAGACTCCAGTGATATTCTTGTCTGTTGTCCTATTGTCCATGATTCGCATCCATATGTTAAGACTGGCTCTACGTAACATTTAAGAACTCTTTTTCTTGTTTCTATTGTCAAAAATAGATTGCATAGTATCTTCCTCATTTTTGGAAAGCTGCTTTTGCCTGAGCCATTCTGCATCTCACCTCTTTTGTACATCTTCCGTCTGAGGTTAACAAAGTTCCCAAATATTTAAATTCATTTACCTGTTTTAATATTGTTCCACTTGTCTTTATTTTGCACTGAGGTGATGTCTTTTTCTTTGTTGTTACCATTACCTCTATCTTTTTGCTATTAAGGCTGAGTCCTTTATTTTTTATTTCTTTCACTATAATGTCCAACATTTCTTGTAACTCATTTTCACTTTTAGCGATTAAGACTGTATCATCAGCATACCTTAGATTATTTATATTATGACCTCCAATTGTTATTCCAGGCATGCCCCCTTATGGATCTTAAAATAATCTCACTATAAATATTAAAAGAATTATTTTTATTAAGAATTATTATTTTAAAAAATTATTAAAAGACACAACAGCCTACTAAAAGTAATCCTGGAGGGGAAAATACAAGGTAAAAGAGGCAGAGGCAGACCAGACTAACATGGACGAGTAACATCAAAAGATGGACAAGTCCAATCTATGACAGCCTGCACCATCAAAGCAAGAAACAGAGTAGAATGGCGATCCATGGTAGCCAACCTTCGTTGCGGAGAAGGCACTCGATGATGATGATGATGAAATATTAAACAAATCTGGTGACAGCGCACAACCTTGTCTAACACCCTGTTTTATTTGTTTAAACATTCCCAATTGGTTTCCAGTTCCTATGGCCACTGTTTGTTGCCAGTACATGTTCTTTATTATTCTTAGATCTTTGCTGTCAACGTTTATGCTTTCTAAAATTTTGATTATTTCTTGGTGCTTACTTTGTCAAATGCCTTGGTATAATCTATGAAACATAGGTATAGATCTGTTTTCACCTCTATGGCTCTTTCTACTAAAGATCTTATGATATATATGGCATTGCTTGTTCCTTAATCTCCAACAAAACCACACTGTTCATCGCTAATTTCTGGACTGATTTTGTTTCGCACTCTTCGCATGATGATTCTTAGTAATATCTTAGTCATATGACTCATAAGGTTTACTGTGCGATGATCGTCACATTCAATCAATAACCTGCTTATGTGAAAATAATAATGATTAAACAATGAATGTATAAAGAATCTTTTCAAGAATTACCTCTGTACATGCCAAAGAAACCCTCATTACGGAATGTCTGGATTGCACAGTCTGGTCTGAAGCAAAAAGAATACACAGATAAGCAAGGTGCCAGTGTGGGTCTATAATAGATTAGCACAGAGGAGCCAAAGCAGTTCAGTGGTTAGTGAACTAGGCTACTCAAGGACATGAAGTCAGGTTCTATGCCAGTCAATGGCTCTTAGGTTCACCCTACTTGGTCACTGGATTTTTCTGGGAAAGTAGTGTGATTTAGGAAAATACTGACCATAACATCCATACCACAAGATGTTCGTCAAGAACAAAATGTGGTCATTAACACCATATTCCTTATAGGCCTCAAGGCGTGGAGGAAAGCTTTTACATTTTTTTTACATTGATTGGCAGGAAAACTGAATAGCAATGGAATAAATATAAAAAATAAACAAAGCAAGCACACCGCTTGACAGTGAATCTAGCGTTGTGCTGTTCTTTTCTATGCAAAGCTTTAAACAATTACTGTTTAACATGTACTGTTTCTCCACTTTATTTTCTTGGTTATAATTTCTTTGTTTTAGAAGAATGGTGTTTTTGCATGTTTCAAACCCCTAAAAATCCCAGCAGGTTGAAGATTAACAAGTGGTCCTTATTTATGAGTTGCTTAAACATCTTGGGGAACTCTTGCAATGAGAAAGACTCTGCAGCAAAATGTTATTTTTACAAACTGCCTTCATACCTTCCAGAAGATTCTGAATGCGGTAATTACTACCCACCCACCCACCCACCCACCCACCCACCCATCCATCCATCCATCCATCCATCCATCCATCCATCTATCTATCTATCTATCTATTGTCCTTTCAAGCCGAAGACGGCACATAGGGCAGAACCACAATCTCAAAACAGAAACCTTGCGTGCCAAAGTGGCACATATTGCAGAGATCACTGCTCTAAAATCTATGTCTGTTTACAATGACAGCTTGTCAAGCTATCAATCAATCTCCTTAGTCACCTCTTATGACATGCCTGGAAGGTCACAGTGTCACTATCCTTTACTTCCCTTATAATGAGGTCCCGGCCACACACAGGACTATCCAAGAAGGTAAATATATGTCTGTCTCTATGTTTAAAACTAAAAATAAAACTAATATAAAATGTCTAAGTGGAATTCATTAAAGTGGAGGTGTCATTGCTTCTCGTGAACATCTGATGTCTCTGTGTGCCTACCAGGGCCCCATGTTGAGGGGACAAAAGATTAGAGTCACTTTTACCTGCCATGAGAAAAGAATAGTCACTTTTAGGCCACTTTTTTATTCTTTTCTATGAGAAAAGAATAGAGTCACTTTTACCTGCCATGAGAAAAGAGTCCCTTTTACCTGCCATGAGAAAAGAAAAGAGTCCCTTTTACCTGCCATGAGAAAAGAATTGAGTCACTTTTACCTGCCATGAGAAAAGAATTGAGTCACTTTTACCTGCCATGAGAAAAGAATTGAGTCACTTTTACCTGCCATGAGAAAAGAATAGAGTCACTTTTACCTGCCATGAGAAAAGAATAGAGTCACTTTTACCTGCCATGAGAAAAGAATAGACTCACTTTTACCTGCCATGAGAAAGAATAGAGTCACTTTTACCTGCCATGAGAAAAGAATAGAGTCACTTTTACCTGCCATGAGAAAAGAATAGAGTCACTTTTACCTGCCATGAGAAAAGAATAGAGTCACTTTTACCTGCCATGAGAAAAGAATAGACTCACTTTTACCTGCCATGAGAAAAGAATAGAGTCACTTTTACCTGCCATGAGAAAAGAATAGACTCACTTTTACCTGCCATGAGAAAAGAATAGAGTCACTTTTACCTGCCATGAGAAAAGAATAGAGTCACTTTTACCTGCCATGAGAAAAGAATAGAGTCACTTTTACCTGCCATGAGAAAAGAATAGAGTCACTTTTACCTGCCATGAGAAAAGAATAGAGTCACTATTACCTGCCATGAGAAAAGAATAGAGTCACTTTTACCTGCCATGAGAAAAGAATAGTCACTTTTAGGCCACTTTTTTATTCTTGAGAAAAGAATAGAGTCACTTTTACCTGCCATGAGAAAAGAGTCCCTTTTACCTGCCATGAGAAAAGAATTGAGTCACTTTTACCTGCCATGAGAAAAGAAAAGAGTCCCTTTTACCTGCCATGAGAAAAGAATTGAGTCACTTTTACCTGCCATGAGAAAAGAATTGAGTCACTTTTACCTGCCATGAGAAAAGAATTGAGTCACTTTTACCTGCCATGAGAAAAGAATAGAGTCACTTTTACCTGCCATGAGAAAAGAATAGAGTCACTTTTACCTGCCATGAGAAAAGAATAGACTCACTTTTACCTGCCATGAGAAAGAATAGAGTCACTTTTACCTGCCATGAGAAAAGAATAGAGTCACTTTTACCTGCCATGAGAAAAGAATAGAGTCACTTTTACCTGCCATGAGAAAAGAATAGAGTCACTTTTACCTGCCATGAGAAAAGAATAGACTCACTTTTACCTGCCATGAGAAAAGAATAGAGTCACTTTTACCTGCCATGAGAAAAGAATAGACTCACTTTTACCTGCCATGAGAAAAGAATAGAGTCACTTTTACCTGCCATGAGAAAAGAATAGAGTCACTTTTACCTGCCATGAGAAAAGAATAGAGTCACTTTTACCTGCCATGAGAAAAGAATAGAGTCACTTTTACCTGCCATGAGAAAAGAATAGAGTCACTATTACCTGCCATGAGAAAAGAATAGAGTCACTTTTACCTGCCATGAGAAAAGAATAGAGTCACTTTTACCTGCCATGAGAAAAGAATAGAGTCACTTTTACCTGCCATGAGAAAAGAATAGAGTCACTTTTACCTGCCATGAGAAAAGAATAGAGTCACTATTACCTGCCATGAGAAAAGAATAGACTCACTTTTACCTGCCATGAGAAAAGAATAGAGTCACTTTTACCTGCCATGAGAAAAGAATAGAGTCACTTTTACCTGCCATGAGAAAAGAATAGAGTCACTATTACCTGCCATGAGAAAAGAATAGAGTCACTATTACCTGCCATGAGAAAAGAATAGAGTCACTTTTACCTGCCATGAGAAAAGAATAGACTCACTTTTACCTGCCATGAGAAAAGAATAGAGTCACTTTTACCTGCCATGAGAAAAGAATAGAGTCACTATTACCTGCCATGCATTTCATAAGAGATGACTATAGAGGTTTAGAATTGTCACCTGTGCAGTCGAGTTGGACGAGCACAAAGTGACCTTGTCAAACGGAATTTACCAATGCATTCTGGAACATGTCATGACATATGATGGAGTGGATATGGGGAATTTCTGACTGCATTGAACATAGTTCCACATATAGAATAGGACAGAATAGAACATCAAGGTGGGATGTTATGAAATGAAAGATTGAGGATATAAGTGAACAGAGATGGAGACAAGTTATATAGAGAAGTTGCAGCATTTCAGAAAAGAGAGATGCATTTAAAACATTAAAGAGAAGAGCTGAGCTTATCAAAGAGAAAAAATGAGCTTGAATGAGAGAACAATGAGTGTAAAGTATCAAAAGAAGAGAAGAGCTTAATGTATCACATAGAAAAGATAAGTTTAAGCTATCAGAGAGAAAAGTTGAGCTTAAGGTATCAGAGAGAAGAAATTCATCAAGTACTGTGCCTGCTGGCATTAGTGACTATACCTGTCCACAACTTTCTATCTCTGTAGTTAGTTATCATTCTGTAGTTGATTTCTTACTAAGCCCTTCAATTGAACTGTCTTGAATCTTTTATTTGCCACAATATACTCTAGCTGCTTCTGTCTTATTACAAGCAACAATATCATGATTATTTTCTACTTATGTTGGAAATATGTTAACTATTATGCTTTAACCTCTTCAAAAACATTCACATTACTTTTTTAAAGCTGCAAATGGTATTCTCAACACTCTTCTGTTAAAACATATATCTTGCCTGTTGTCTGGTTCACTTCCATATGTGACCTGCACTACATATATAGTAAAAAAGTAAAGTACCCCCGTCACGCCAAGTGGCGTATAGGGAAATATGGTGTTAGTGACCCTATATTTTACAGACCTTCAGCACATGATTTTTTGGGGTAATGTGGTCAGTATTACGCCCGTGCTGCTTTACTTTCCCAGAAAAAAATCCGGTGCCCATTTAAGGCTGGGTGAACCCAGAAGCCGTCGGTTGGGATCGAACCCTACCCCTTGTCCGTGGTAGTCCAGTTCACTAACCACTGAGCTATCGCGGCTCCCAGCACTACATATATAACAAAGAAGAACTTTTTTCTTAACTCAACTGTCAAAAATGGCTGCATAATATTACCATTTTTTTTTTTATATGGTCTCTCCCTTGTTTGAAATGTTCTAACCTCACCCTTCTTGTATACCTATCATGTGAAGCATTGCTCACAGGCACTTGAATCCACTGACCTGTTCTAATACTGTTCCATTTACTGTAATTGTTTATTTAGGAGATGTCTTTTTATTTGTTGCAGTCATTATATCTATGTAGGAGATATCTTTTTATTTGTTGCAGTCATTATATCTATGTAGGAGATGTCTTTTTATTTGTTGCCGTCATTATATCTATGTAGGAGATGTCTTTTTATTTGTTGCAGTCATTATATCTATGTAGGAGATGTCTTTTTATTTGTTGTAGTCATTATATTTATGTAGGAGATGTCTTTTTATTTGTTGCTGTCATTATATCTATGTAGGAGATGCCTTTTTATTTGTTGCTGTCATTATATCTATGTAGGAGATGTCTTTTTATTTGTTGTAGTCATTATATCTATGTAGGAGATGTCTTTTTATTTGTTGCTGTCATTATATCTATGTAGGAGATGTCTTTTTATTTGTTGCTGTCATATCTATGTAGGAGATATCTTTTTATTTGTTGCTGTCATTATATCTATGTAGGAGATGTCTTTTTATTTGTTGCTGTCATTATATCTATGTAGGAGATATCTTTTTATTTGTTGTAGTCATTATATCTATGTAGGAGATGTCTTTTTATTTGTTGCCGTCATTATATCTATGTAGGAGATGTCTTTTTATTTGTTGCTGTCATTATATCTATGTAGGAGATGTCTTTTTATTTGTTGCTGTCATTATATCTATGAAACTTAGGCTATTCAAATCAAATGTACTATCAACCCTTACGTATGCGTGTGAAAGCTGGAAAACAACAAGAGATATAGAAACAAAGTTGAACGCATTCGAAAATAAATGTCTAAGGAAAATACTTGGTATAGCATGGAACGAATTCAAAACAAATGAGGAAATTAGAGAAATCGCCAATCAACCACTAATATCTTCAGTAATAAAGAAAAGACGATGGTCATACGTTGGACATGTGATGAGAAGAGATAATAACCGAATAGCAAAGCAAGCCCTCATATGGAAACAACAGATAAAAGAAAAAGAGGAAGACCCAGGGAGACACTGAGAAGAACATTGATGAGAGAGGCAAGAGCAGCAGGAGTCGGCTCCCTCAATGAGATAGAACTGCTTGCACAGAACAGAGACAGATGGCGAGATTTGATAAAATATCTTTAAAAGAAAACTGCTAGAACAAAAAATCCATATAGGAGAAGGTGTATCTTGGTCTACGCCCTATGGGCCGGTTACGGCTCGAAAGGTCAATAGATAGATAGATTATATCTATGTAGGAGATGTCTTTTTATTTGTTGCTGTCATTATATCTATGTAGGAGATGTCTTTTTATTTGTTGTAGTCATTATATCTATGTAGGAGATGTCTTTTTATTTGTTGCTGTCATTATATCTATGTAGGAGATGTCTTTTTATTTGTTGCTGTCATTATATCTATGTAGGAGATATCTTTTTATTTGTTGCAGTCATTATATCTATGTAGGAGATGTCTTTTTATTTGTTGCTGTCATTATATCTATGTAGGAGATGTCTTTTTATTTGTTGCTGTCATTATATCTATGTAGGAGATGTCTTTTTATTTGTTGCAGTCATTATATCTATGTAGGAGATGTCTTTTTATTTGTTGCTGTCATTATATCTATGTAGGAGATGTCTTTTTATTTGTTGTAGTCATTATATCTATGTAGGAGATGTCTTTTTATTTGTTGCTGTCATTATATCTATGTAGGAGATATCTTTTTATTTGTTGCTGTCATTATATCTATGTAGGAGATGTCTTTTTATTTGTTGCTGTCATTATATCTATCTATGTATTGACCTTTCGAGCCGTAACCGGCCCATAGGGCGTAGACCAAGATACACCTTCTCCTATATGAATTTTTGTTCTAGCAGTTTTCTTTTGAAGATATTTTATCAAATCTCGCCATCTGTCTCTGTTCTGTGCAAGCAGTTCTATCTCATTGAGGGAGCCGATTCCTGCTGCTCTTGCCTCTCTCATCAATGTTCTTCTCAGTGTCTCCCTGGGTCTTCCTCTTTTTCTTTTACCTGTTGTTTCCCATATGAGGGCTTGCTTTGCTATTCGATTATTATCTCTTCTCATCACATGTCCAACGTATGACCATCGTCTTTTCTTTATTACTGAAGATATTAGTGGTTGATTGGCGATTTCTCTAATTTCCTCGTTTGTTTTGAATTCGTTCCATTCTATACCAAGTATTTTCCTATTTGTTGCCGTCATTATATCTATGTAGGAGATATCTTTTTATTTGTTGTAGTCATTATATCTATGTAGGAGAGTTGTCTTTTTATTTGTTGCTGTCATTATATCTATGTAGGAGATGTCTTTTTATTTGTTGCTGTCATTATATCTATGTAGGAGATATCTTTTTATTTGTTGCTGTCATTATATCTATGTAGGAGATGTCTTTTTATTTGTTGCTGTCATTATATCTATGTAGGAGATGTCTTTTTATTTGTTGTAGTCATTATATCTATGTAGGAGATATCTTTTTATTTGTTGCAGTCATTATATCTATGTAGATGTCTTTTATTTGTTGCAGTCATTATATCTATGTAGGAGATGTCTTTTTATTTGTTGCAGTCATTATATCTATGTAGATGTCTTTTTATTTGTTGCAGTCATTATATCTATGTAGATTCTTTTTATTTGTTGCAGTCATTATATCTATGTAGATGTCTTTTTATTTGTTGTAGTCATTATATCTATGTAGATGTCTTTTTATTTGTTGCCGTCATTATATCTATGTAGGAGATGTCTTTTATTTGTTGCCGTCATTATATCTATGTAGATGTCTTTTATTTGTTGTAGTCATTATATCTATGTAGATGTCTTTTTATTTGTTGTAGTCATTATATCTATGTAGGAGATGTCTTTTTATTTGTTGCCGTCATTATATCTATGTAGGAGATGTCTTTTTATTTGTTGCAGTCATTATATCTATGTAGGAGATGTCTTTTTCTTTGTTGCAATCATTATATCTATGTAGATGTCTTTTTATTTGTTGTCGTCATTATATCTATGTAGGAGATGTCTTTTTCTTTGTTGCCGTCATTATATCTATGTAGGAGATGTCTTTTTCTTTGTTGCAATCATTATATCTATGTAGGAGATGTCTTTTTATTTGTTGTAGTCATTATATCTATGTAGGAGATGTCTTTTTATTTGTTGCCGTCATTATATTTATGTAGGAGATGTCTTTTTATTTGTTGCCGTCATATTTATGTAGGAGATGTCTTTTTATTTGTTGTAGTCATTATATCTATGTAGGAGATGTCTTTTTATTTGTTGCTGTCATTATATTTATGTAGCAGATGTCTTTTTATTTGTTGCCGTCATTATATTTATGTAGGAGCTGTTTTTTTTATTTGTTGCCGTCATTACTTCTATTTTTTTACCATTGACATTTAAGCCTTTATTTTTTTTTTTTTAATCCAAGCAGAAATTAGCAAAATAATTTTAGTGATGAAATTAACTTCTTATTAATGTTAAATATAATACTTCCCAAATTAATTATCATCATAATATTATTAATAATTAATCTCATTAATATCTGAATATAACAAGAAGATGTACTTCTATGTGGTAAGTTTCTTCAACAGTTTTAAAATAATTTTTTTTAAAATATAGAACATGTTGATTATGGAAAATAAAAACAATGACTTGTATATCTGATTACTTATCTCAAACTTTAATTACTCCTTTTTTTAAATAAGAAACAAAACGATTGAAATGAAATAAATTTCAACAAATCTAAAACTCTTTTATCCAAAATTCAGCATGAATTTCCTTACTGAAATGAAAAGTGCAAATATAAAAAATAATTTCACAGTAGTGTTTTTTCAATTCTTCAAATCAAAGGAAAACTACAATCAGATGGATTGGCAACATCACAGAAATCCTACACTCGCATAGACTAAGAACTGCTAGATAAAACATACATGGTACAGGAAAATGCAGCTCCTAACAACACTTTTGAAACCTTCAGTTTGTTTCTTTCAATGAATGTATTTTTAACGCCCAATATTGTGCTAACTATTTATGGTTGTTACTTGCCAAATGATAGTGTCTTGTATATAAAGATGAAGTAGGGAGTAGGGTCATGGCAAAGAAATGCACATAAATGCATAAAATTGTGAAGCTGCAGTGAAGCTAATTGTGAGGAGAAATGAGAAAAAATAGATATAGAAACAAACAAAAAAATAGAAAAAAATGGTATGGCTAAAGCTTCACGTAACGAGAGGACAACACAAACCAAAACGTTTCAACTCAATAGGCCTTCAGCAGGAACAAACATACAACACTCACAAATATGTATTAAACATTTTTTTTTAAATGTGTATTTAACATTTAAAAAAAAGTTTTTTACAATTATTTTCAAATATATATTTGTGTGAAAGCTGGAAAACAACAAGAGATATAGAAACAAAGTTGAACGCGTTCAAAAATAAATGTCTAAGGAAAATACTTGGTATAGAATGGAACGAATTCAAAACAAACGAGGAAATTAGAGAAATTGCCAATCAACCACTAATATCTTCAGTAATAAAGAAAAGACGATGGTCATATGTTGGACATGTGATGAGGAGAGATAATAACCGAATAGCAAAGCAAGCCCTCATATGGGAAACAACAGGTAAGAGAAAAAGAGGAAGACCCAGGGAGACACTGAGAAGAACATTGATGAGAGAGGCAAGAGCAGCAGGATTTGGCTCCCTCAATGAGATAGAGCTGCTTGCACAGAACAGAGACAGATGGCGCGATTTGATAAAATATCTTTAAAAGAAAACTGCTAAAACAAAAATTCAGATAGGAGAAGGTGTATCTTGGTCTACACCCTATGGGCCGGCTATGGGTCGAAAGGTCAATAGATAGATAGATAGATATATTTGTGTGTGTTTGTTGTATGTTTGTTCCTGCTGAAGGCCTATTGAGCCCAAACGTCATTCTGGTTTACATTATCCTCATGTTACGTGAAGCTGTAACCATACCATTTTTCCTATTTTCTGTTTCTATATCTATTTTTTTTTATATTTCTCCTCAGAAGTAGGGAGGCTTGATGTCCCCACAGCATGGCGGAGGACACCTGAGCACACAACTGCCAAGATGAAAAACAGAAAAAAGTGATATTTCACACAATCTCTTGGGACTTGACTAGAGCTGAAAGCTGGCATACACAAACAAAAACAACTAATGAAGAAGTTATTGATTTCAAAGATGGAAGATGAGCTCAAGTGCTATTATCAGATGTTCAAGAGGACCAAAAGCACCTGTCAGCACAAGAGCTGAAACTCATATCTAACTGTTTACTCCAGAATTGGTGAACCAAAGCCATCTTGATTCTATTCACTTCCTCACATGCCCCTAGTAAAAACTAATAATCAGCCTGGCCAAGTGGGTAGGGAATCAAGAGGGAAGGTAACCTGGTACTCAAAAACACATCATACTAATGTGATGGCCCAATAGACAAAAATATCACAGTTGACTGCAAACCACAAAAAACACACCTATGTCCAGTTAACCTTCTTTTATGGCAGGATAACAAAGAGCAATAGTCACTTCATTAGTAGTCAGAGCGGGCATGCGAGAGGAAAGAAAGAAAAAAATGTTCAGGGCTTGACAAATGACTGGAGATGCAAATCTTGTACAAATTATTGCTGAAAACTGATGTGGCATGCCAAAACTGTAAGCTATGACATAATGCAACTTATGTCCCACTCAACAAAGTATATAGAGTTATATATGTTAACCAATCACAAAAAAGTTTACTCACAAACTCTTGTACAGTAGCTGACCCTGAGGTCCTGGTTGTTGATTCTGAAGCCTGGTCTTAACCAGATCTATTGGGAACACACAGGTGACACCAACTATACCAGCTATACTGCCATTGATTATACGAGGCAGGAGGCTGGCAAGGAAACAATTATAATAGTAACAATATTGTAATGGAAAATCTTTTTTATCCTTGTTTCCTTTCACCCTTCATTGAAGCATGCCATTAACAAGGAGTCTCTCTCTGACACATGCACACACAAATATCTATATATATTTGTAAAATGCTAACAGAGTTGGTATAAAAATAATCATTTTAATTTGTTATATTCTTCTTCCTCTTCCATTCCTCATCTGCCTTTCAGCATCGAGGGGAGATATAATTTGTGTCTTTTGCTTTTTTGTTCGCCTCTGCTGCTGTTATGTTTCCTAGTGCTTCTAATATTCCATCGACCCATCTTTTTCGTGGTCGACCCTTGGGTCTGGTGTTCTCACAACGTTTGTTGAAGGCTCGTTGTGTTGTGTTTTGTTTTTTCTGCCTTGTCACGTGGCCAAACCATTTTATCTGTTGTTTCCTTATACATTCTATGGTGGGGGCTATTCTTAGCTTTTTTCTCAGTTCTTCATTTCTGATCTTATATTGAAGCTATTTTAATGTTTAGGCTTTAGAGTAAAGATACATCTGATCCAAGCATTTTTATTCTCAGCATAAGGTAACAAGTCAAGTATGGTCACAGGAACAAGAGAACTGAGATATTTAGGAAAAGCAGTTGGAGTGACCAGAAATGTGAGGCCATAAGAGAAAGAACTGGCTTAGTATCAATCTGGAACTACATGAAGAGACCACAAATAAAATATTTGCCACATGGAGAGTGTCTTGTGACTCCACACCATACAAGGATTGTCTCCTGCTGAAAACTCAGTATAAAGAGATTCCTATTGCTTCTGTAGAACACTTGACACTGGGTTTGTGATTCCATTATTATATTATTGTAACTTGTTACATTCCTTACATCCCTTACTGTCACAATATACATACATATATATTCAACTCTTTCATCATGTCTTGATACATTATTCCTCAAGTCGTATCATTACTACATCTTTGATGCTGATAATTGACAAATGAGTCAATTCCTACCGCTTTTGCCTCTCTGATCAATGTTCTTCTCAGTGTCTCTCTGGGTCAGCCTCTTTTCCTCTAACATGTTGCTTCCCACATGAGGGCTTGCTTTGTTATTCGGTTGATTATCTTAATAGCATGTCATCATTCATTATTAGTCAACACCAGCTGGCAGTCTTCATGACCACTTGAAACCTTTCCATTCCTCGAAACACATTAGACTTCACTGCTATCTTGCTAATGTCTACTCTAGCTCTAACAATAATGTTCACACAAACTTCTGTTGTGGACTGTAACTAAATATGCTGCTCTAACTTTGATTTATCATTGGTCGTGTTCTAATATCTTATCTATTTACAATAGTTGTTGATGGTGCGTCGTGGAGTATATTGGCAGCCTTTCAGATGGAGTCTTCTAATTGCTTTCTGCCTCCACTCTGTGTCTGGTCTCAATCTATCTGCCTCTAATTTGGGAGGATGAAATACCAGTTTTTATATAATGGCCACTCCTAGCCACCCACCAGATGACATATCTTAACTTATTTCTTTTCTCACACATTCGGGTGGTCAATCCTTACTGACTTCATTCACACAATTATCTGCCCGTACATCTATTCGCCCACACTGTCTGGTCATCTACTAATGGCCTATTTTGCTGTGAACTATTCTTTAACTTTAGCTTTCTCCTACATCACTACACTTTTTCTCACCCTTTAAGTGGTGAATGCTATATCAGAATGTGCTGTGTTGCTAGTCTATGGTCAGCTGTGATATCTACACCTTTAGGCTTGCCACATCCATCTTCTGGGCAGGTAGATTACTTAACAATTTTTGCCAGGGCAGTCATTTGGCCTACTCTTTTCAACTGCCAAAATTTCTTAACATTTGCAGAATACTCACAGTACCTCCTGCAGCTGTTTTCTGTTCATTATTCAAGAGAGTTAGACATCAGATCTCACTACTCAGAGACCAAGAGAGAATAAAACCACAAAGAAACAACAGATTTTAAAAGAAAAATCAACAGAACAGGACACAATCAACTCCATAGTCACATGTATATAAAATTCAAGATTGACACTTCAGCCACATGCACATGTGGAGAGGTGCCCCCAGACTGCTGAACACATATTTCAAAGCTGTATTGTATATAGTACACTAAGAAAATCCCATTGATACAGACAAAACTTTATGGGCCACTGCAAGAACTGAAAAAGAAATTTGTTTAAATTTATACAAGAAATGATATTGCAAATATAGACAAGTGAGTTATTGAGTTATTTGCGGGTCATCATCATTGCACTCCAAACATGTCCATAGGTGCTCAGATCCCCTGCTCAGCAAGTCCCGCAGTGTCCAGCGACTGCGACTCCAGTTCTATGTTGGTTGATAAGTCTTCTTACACGACCACTAAGTTTCTCATTTCTGGCTGTGCCCATCTTAACTCCCATTTCCATCATCTGAAGAAGTGACTACTGAGTGAGTGCACGTGAGTCTAGACCATCCACAGCATCGACGTTCTGATATAGACAATACTTCAGGTGAATGAAAGACAGGTAGCTAAAGAAAACAAGAAAAATGTCATTACCTGTGGTGGGATTTCAAACCCAAGACATTCTTGTCCAGATACTGACATGTTACCTCTAGACTATCAAGTCTCCCACTTAGGGTTAGTTTAACTCTCCTTTATCTAGAAAAGTCCCAACTCTGATTTCAGCCCCGCTCTCAAAGACTGGCAGCTAATACAACATCATTCTCACCTGCATAAACATTAATGTGCTGATCAATGTCAAGATTTGTTCTCCCGTTGACAATTTCCTCTGGACACAGAAATTATTCCTTACCAAATAACACAGAAGTTTCATTATTAGCCATGCAAACTGGTAATTTTCAAAGTGATTATTACACTTTCTTCTGAACTCCACCCTTATTTTTAACTAACAAAGTACATGAATCAATCTGCTAAATGTAGATTTAATTAATTACTTACGAGAAATTGTGATCCATTTAAATGTAAATCGTGCTTTCCAGTTTATAAAAAAAAGTAAAAAAGTACAATGAAGTGATCTCTGTGGAGTTGTCCTTTCTGGCCTTTGGAGAAATGCTGAACCACTTGGTATATGTTGAAAGTGGCCAGATGATTGAGGCAAGTGAAAACTAAACTGCTTGATTTGGGTTAGTCTGAAAAATAAAATAAATAAATCTAATTTGACTTTATTAGATTTAATCTTACTATATCTATTTGTCATTATTATCTACCTTGAAGCTTTGTTGGGGCTACAGTTTTTTTTATATCCTGGGTTTAGGAGAGCTATACTGACCATTGACCAAGGTTCCAGCACAAAAACTGGAAATATAACTGGAGATGTAAATCATGGACAATAGGACAACAGGCAAGAACATCACTGGAGGCTGTAGAAATGTGGTTTTACGGAAGAATGTTCAGAATACCAGGGACAGCTAAGAAGAGTAATGAAAACATTCTGAAAGAGGCCAAAGCAAAAAGAGCTAATTTCCAATATTAGGAAGAAACAATCATCATTTTTTTGGCCATGTAATGAGAAGAGTACAGCTGGAATATATTGTAACAACTTGGAAAATTGAGGATGAAGAGATAGAGGGAAGCAAAGAGAAAATATACCAGACAGTTTAAGAGAATAGCTTGGCAGAAGGTCAACAACAGAAATGACAAATAACTGTCGTGATTGAAAGTTGTGGAGAGACATGATCACCAATACCAGCAGGCATGGTACTTGATGATGCTGATGTTATATTATATTATGATCACCATCATCACTACACAGAATGAATCCATAGGTGCTCTGATTTTCCCCTCGAAATATGGAGAATCTCCGTGGAGAACCGTGACCCACATGCACGAACTCCACAGCACGGCATAGCAATAAAGCAACTAAAGCAAATCAAGATATAAAATAAGCATAAAATTGTAACTAGCAGCTATGTTAGTAGAGAGAGACAAGACAAAAAAAACACGACGTTTCGGCAAAAGCTTTCATTGGGTACAAAACCAAAAAAATATACAAAGATCAACACAATAGGAAAAAAGCAAAGAATTGCCGTAACATGTTTTTTTTTGTTGTCTCGTCTCTTTACTAATTTAGCTGCTAGACACAATTTTTATTCTATCTGGTCTGTTCTGTTGCAGCTCCACTCACGGCCCAGCATAGTATTCAATAGTTGATATGTGTGTTTATCTAAATGAATAGATCATGTCGCTTGTACAGCATGACCTCCTAAAACTGCCTGTATGATGAAAGATCGGCTAGTAAGGGCATACTGCTATGCTCCTTCTCCCTAGCTGTAGTATTTGCTGATATTGATGACATAGTTAAACTAACCGGAGAAGTCCCAGCTTCTTCGGCAAGAACTGAGATGATATATAAGAAGTCCAACCAGAAGTCACTGTGGTCTAAGAGTATACAGCTCAGAATCAGATGTCATAACTCTGTAGCATAAACAGTTCGGGGTTTCCCCAACAGGCTATTTCTTGGTGTGCTAATGCAAAACTTAGAAGAGAAAAGACTCATGAAAAATGATGGAAAACCCTGAGGATCAGTGGGTGTTTGTCAAACATTGGTAGAATTAGCCACGAGAGAAGCTGTTCAACAAAAACAGACCTCAAAAAAATTCACAATAGCCTCCACTAGACCATCTGACAAGACGAAAAGGGCCATATATATTTCTTGATGTACTTAAAGTTCAACCAAAATTAATAACCAAATAATAAAGCAAACCCTCGTGTGGGAAACAACAGGTAAGAGGAAAAAAGGCCGACCCAGAGAGACACTGAGAAGAACATTGATCAGAGAGGCAAGAGTGTCAGGAATCGAATCCCTCAATAAGATAGAGTTACTTGCACAGGACAGAGACAAATGGCGAGATTTGATAAAAGATCTTTAAAGGATTGAAAACTGCAAGAATAAAAATTTATAGAAGAGAAAGAGTATCTGGGTCTATGTCCTATGGGCAGGCTACGGCTTGAAAGGTCAATAGATAGATAGATTAAAGTTCAAAACCATGAGCTTGGTCTTGATCTTAATCCTTCCCGCACTGTTGGTCATCACATAGGACTTGTCTTGTTTTTCACCAACCATCTCTATTCTGGGCATGATAGTCGATCTTATCTAAATGAATCTATGTCTGCCAACTTTGCTTCTCTTATAAGTGTTCTTTTAAGTGTCTCTCTATGTCTTCCTCTTTTTCTGTAACCTGATGTTTCCCATAGAAGACCCTATTTTAGAATTTTCTTGCTGCCTATTCTCATCACATGTTCGACACATGTCCATATTCACTTCCCAATTGTAGATGAGATTGTTGGTTGCATGGTCATTTATATTATCTCAATATTAGTCTTGAATTCATTCCATTGTACACAAAGTATTTTTCTTAGGCATCTGTCTTCAAAAGCGTCACGTTTTCTATCAATCTCCTTTGTTGTTTTCTAGCTTAATGTGACTTAAAAAAATGATCACGTGAATATGCATACGGTTAAAAATATTGGGTAAGAAAGAGAAAAGTATTTTTTTAAATATAAAATAAAAGCTTTAAAAAAAAAAGAAAAAAGAAAGAAGCATTTTAAAAACGACATGCTTGAAAAGGATAATGCAATGTCTAATGAAGCAAACAAAATGCGGCTGGTAAGAAATGGTAGGAAAAAATACAATTAGTGAAAAATAACATTATGGCAAATAAGGAAACAAATGACAAGTAAGAAATAGTAAAACTATAGTAGATAAGAAAAGATTTTTTAAAATATAGTCGGAAAGAAAAGCAAACAGGACAAAGTGAATGTAGCGATTTCCTTGCTCATCCCATAACCGTGCAGGTAGTTGGGGCACTGCTGATTTTTTCACCAACCTTCTACATTAATCTCTGTCTACAATCATTTTGGGGAGTTCCGCGAGGTCAAGATCTGTCCATTCTTTGATGTTATCTTTCTCATCTGTGTTTACCTCTCTCAATTCTTCCAGTATTTGTGACAGTAAGTAAAAATTACAAGGCAATAAATAAATAATTAATATGCAAGGCGTTAAAATAGGGCAGGCAATAAAAAGAAAAACAGAAAGAAACCAGCCACGTTATGTATACTCGAAATAGTAGTAGTCGTAGTAGCAACCGCCAGTCATTGACTATGGATTTTGCAGTGCAGCGCCCTTATGAAATTTTTTTCCTTTACTTTTGTTGCATATTCTATTTTTCTATGAATATGCTTCTTGTTTGAGTTGAAACTCTAGAGTGTGTTTCAAAAGATAGCGGTCTGTTGCTATCTCTTCCCAGACTGCAGGGTTTTGTTCAAAGTCTTCATGTCATGTTTACATGCGCCAGTAAATCAGAGTTTTGGGCGCCACCTAGTTCTTTTGCCATCCACTAGTTGTCCATAGAGAATAGTGCCAATATTTTATTAATAGCAAACATATTAAAAAATTGTGTGTGCTGAAGTAGGACGTGTTGAGTCGAAAGGTTCAAATATCACAGCTACACTACAAACCACAGCACAATGCAGACACACCCACTTAATGTCCTTTTAAGGATGGATGATGAAGAGGTATATTCCTTTAGTCATCGAGCGAACGCAAGCAAGCAAAAAAGTGTGTATACTATAGTTAGTAGTGAGCGAATGCCGTTGTACTTTTCTAGAAAAAAATCAGGTGTCTATCTAAGGCTGAGTGACCATAGAATCCGCTATAGTTAGCTATTTAACCTCCTCTTTTCCTCAGTAGTCCAGTACACTACGCCTTACCGCCAGTCAGTCGAAATAAGGTTTGTCTTTTCTTTAAAAAAAAAAAAATAATAATAAAAATAAAAATTAAAAAAAAATAAAAATTAAAGTAATATAAATAATAGAGTTACAAACTGGCCGACAGAAAAATAAAGTTAAAAACAAGAGATCAGAAATGTAAAAGTAATTTGTTTAATGAACGTCAATGTAACAATTTCATGAGAGTTAAAACTGGACCGTGACCCGAGAGTTGGGAGTCAAACAAGCCATATCTTGTTTTTAAAAACAATAACGCCTGCTTGTCTTTATCATAAAGAAATATGTTATCTTCACAGCCACTAACGTGGAGGGTAGATAAACAAATGAACATACGACCAGAGGAAACGGGGATGGGATTTATAATAAAAATGGTGAAGGTTCCCGTGACCAACTTGTAAATTATCAATGAGGCCAACACAAAAAGAGAGCTCATAAAAAAAAATTCCGAAAGAAACTGTTGACATTTTTCTGGCACATCATGAGAAGAGAAAAGTTGGAAACTTGGTTACAACTGGCAAAATACAACAAGGAAAGAGAGACTGTGGGCGACAAAAAGAGAAGATACTAGATAACTTGGTGTCACGGCACGGTAAACACTCAACAACAGAATTGATACGACGCACCGTTGAGAGAGAATTGTGGAAGAACATGATCATCTGCGCCAACCGGTTTGGCATTATTATGTACATCATAATAATTGTGAACCACTAACATTTATCATTACATGCTGCGACCAACCAATGGTTGGTGGGTATATAGTGATCATGAGCCTGTATGATAATAGAACCTTGTGGTAGTGGATATGCGATGGGTGGTTGGTGTGGAGCTCTCCGTTCAACCTCAGATTGTATCTTCTAAGGTTATTGGATGGGGGTGAATCTACAAGTCTAGTGTAAGGTATATTGATGGAATAGCTGATCATCGATTTCAGACTTCGTGCTCTAATGACTGTCGACAACAGTCTCGTATGAGCCTATACCATCTTCACGCTTTGACTTTGGCTACAGGCTAATAAATCTGAGCAGACCAGAAGAGATTGAAGAAGGAAGGCAACCTGATACTTTAAAAATATCATGATGTGGTCGGATGAGTTGGGCCGAACGGCTCATATACCGTAGCTTACCGTAAAACCATCACAACGAACCTACGCCCACTTAATGTCGCTTCTAACGAGCCGATTTAAGATCTGTAGTCGTCCGTTGAAAGCAGAAACAGTAAAAGAAGAAAAGCATGATTGACGTAGCTGACGGCAACAGGGCTTTTGATTTATTCTGTGAGATAGTTGCGCAATGTCAGCATAGATCTTTTGGCAATATTCTGCTTAATCAAAAGATCGTGCCGACAGGGATAAATGGGGAGGTGGAGAGGAAAAAAAGAGAGAAATATAAAGAAAGAAAGAAAGAAAGAAAGGAATGAAGGAAGAAAAAAAGAAATAAGAAAGAAGAAAGAAAGAAAGAAAGAAAGAAAGAAAGAAAGAAAGAAAGAAAGAAAGAAAGAAAGAAAGAAAAAAAGAAAGAAAGAAAGAAAGAAAGAAAGAAAAAAAGAAAGAAAAGCAGTGACCATGGCTTTCTACAAGTGACACCGAACTTTTAGCCCTCCGTTAAATGTAATACATTTGTACAAACAACATTCCGCCCGCTTTTCAATGTATTTCATGCAGTATTACATGCTTGAATAAACGCAAGATAAATATACCACATACCGATCTTACATATATGACACAGCATATGCTTGAGCATTTTCTTTATTTAAATCTATACAATTTCTTTGGCACAAACGTATTGCTAAGCTTCAATACTGCTTCACTTTGCAAATGATTCAAGTTTCTGCATTTATGTTTAACTAACGCACTTAACTTAACTTACATTGGCCATGTAATGAGAAGAGAACAACTGGAATATATTGTAACAACTGGAAAAATTGAGGGACGAAGAGATAGAGGAAAGCAAAGAGAAAAAATAACAGACAGTTTAAGAGAATGTCTTGGCAGGGGGGTCAACAACAGAAATGATAAATAGCTGCCGAGATCGAAAATTGTGGAGAGACATGATCACCTACTCAGTAGGCACGGTACTTGATGATGATTAACGCACTTAAACCATGTCTCGTTTACTAGAAAAATTAAGTATTTCAATTTCGTTGTAAAGAGCGTACTTCTAAACATGAATGCTGTCTCGATACAGCTATAATTAATAGGGAGGGTAATCACAGGCAATTATCTCTATAGTTGGGTCTGGCTTAAGAACAAAACAAGATTTAGCAGTGAATCTCCATACATTGTTGTGTTCTATTTATTTTCTTCTTGGTGTTCGCCTGTTATTGGGCGTGAATATGTCGTGTCGCTAGTTTATGACAAGCTGCAATATCTTAGCATTTCGACCCGACACATCCATCTTCGGCATGTGTTGATTTTTAATTTAACAATTTTGTCAGGGCAGCAGCCATTTGGGCTAACTCTTTTCGACTATTAACTGCCATATGTTCTTTAACGTGCGTAGAGTGCACAGGAGGCGTCATTAAATTCGCGTTTTATCCGAGAGGGTAGACATCGGATCTTACTGCCCCTGGACCAGATGATGGTAAAGACACGAAGAAACCACGGATTTGAAGAGAACTATTTACATCGCTTGTGACGGAATTCAAACCCGGGACCTTTCTGTCCAGAGGCGGACGTCTAACCTCTAGACCACCCAGTCCCACCGTGGGCAGTTATGATTTCTGCCGTGCCGTCTTCAACCCGAGAGGAACGAACCCACTTCTAATCGTGATTGTTGTTTCCACTATTTTTCTTGACCACAGTCTAATTCGGGAGCCGCGATAGCTCAGTGGTTAGTGAACTGGACTACAAAGGACAAGAGGTAGGGTTCGATCCCAACCGACGGCTCCAGTTTCACCCAGCCTTAAATGGGTACCGGATTTTTTTTCTGGGAATGTAAAGCAGCACGGGCGTATTAGCGACCACATTACCCCAAAAATCATGTGCTGAAGGTCTGTAAAATATAGGGTCACTAACACCATATTTCCCTATACGCTACTTGGCGTGAGTAGTATATATCCAGTGAAAGGATGCGTAAAAGTGCTTCCAGCCGCACATAATTCCTTATATGAGAGTCTACCCGTACATGGAAGCACATTTTTTGGTGCGGTTTTTCCTTATATGAGAGTCTTCATTTTTTCATATATGAGAGTCTACCCGCCCATTTTGGTTCCGGTGACCTCTCGTTGACCTCTCAACCTCTCGTGGCGGCGTCGAAACGCACCTAATTCCTTATATAAATAGTCTAAACGCAGATCAAGGCATAATTTTGGGTGCCGTTTTTCATTATATGAGAGTCTACCGTTTTTCCTTATATGAGAGTCTACCCGCCCATTTTTGTTCCGGTGACCTCTCGTGGCGGTGGTGGTGACCTCTCGTTGACCTCTCGGGTGAGCGCTCGTGGTGACCTCCCGCGGCGGTGGTGAAGGGGTGGTGAAGGGGCGGCGGTGGTATCATAACTTTCATATTCTTTGTACTTTCAATGGGGCCGTAACTTTCATAAATCTATTCTTTCTTTATACTCTCATTCAATAAAAAACAGTGACAAGTTTATTTATTGCTTTTAAAAACTTCCTTTAGAATTAAAGGTAACAGCTTAGGCCGTTACACACGCTACACGCCAAACACTGTGTTTAACGTTAAGCGAGAGATCAAAGAGCTCGGTACACGCGCAGCCGCGAAGACGTGCAGCGAAGACGCGCAGCAAGGGGCCGCAAGATCAAAGAGCTCGGTAGACGCGAGGCGACCTCGCGCAGCGAGGGGGCCGCGTTTAACGTTAAGCGCGATCAAAGAATCCGCCTCCCGTGAGTACTTACTTCCCGTTAGACGGTAAGTGTTCATCAGGAGAGTCATTTAACAGGGGAATTTCACGATACCGATGTTTTAATGTGAGATGCTTGGGGGTAATTAATATCTTTGCGCCGTTTCGTGTTCAAAGACCGTGTTTCGCTGTGAAAAGTTTTGATTGAATGTTTGAGTGCCAGACTGGCCAGGGCTACGTTAATGACTTTTTATCATCTGAAGATTAGAATACCACTTAGCAGGGGAATTTTACTGGGTGGTTGTTTTAATGTGAGATGTTTAGGGGAAATTAACACTGACAAGTTTATTTATTTATTTAATGTTTTATTCGTATATATACCACAATAGATAACACAGGGGTAGACAATAATGTAGTCTTTAACTATTGTACATTATAGACAAGTATAATACATAAGAAACAAAGTAGTTTATTTACAAGAAGTAATACATGATACTGTTAAATTGCTAAAGGGGAGGTGGTCACGTTGTCAGAATGGACCTGTCGCTTGATGGGGTGAGGTAGTAAGTTGGAAGTTGTAGTAGTAGGTTAGAAGTTGGCGTGTATTAGAGGAAGTTGGTTGTGGAGGTAGTTGGTAGTAGAAGTTGTAGTAGTGAAAGTTGTAGTTGTAGACGTAGTCGGTGTAGAAGTTGTAGTAGTGAAAGTTGTAGTAGAGCAGTGGACGACGTTCAAATTAACAGACGACGACTTTTATTCGACTGACTCAACAAGCAAAGACCAAAACGTTACTCCCAAACCAACGAAAGCTTAGACTTTGGAGTTCTATATCTTTAGCACTTCAACGAATAACAGACAACAGTAATGGTGAACCTTACAGATAAGAAAACTTAGTTCCAAACCCCAAATTTCGTCTCATAACTAAAAAGTTGAACTCAAAACATTAAAAATCTAGGTCCAAAGTCAAAATAGTTAGACACGGTAGGGCAAAAGGGCATATTCTTTCCAACCAATACTCCCTATTCTTCTACACATCTGCATCTCGAAGCCTTCGAATTTATATTCAATGTTTGGCTACTGACAATGTAGCAGTCATTTCGTTGTAATGGTCATCTCGTTGTAACAGACACGTATGTCATGTCGTTGTAACAGACACGTATGTCATGTCATTTTATCAGAGACGTATGGTATGTCGTTGTAATAGCCATGTCGTTGTATCAGTCATGTCGTTGTATCAGTCATGTCGATGTAGTAGACACGTATGTCATGTCAATGTAACAGTCATGTCAATGTAACAGTCATGTCAATGTAACAGTCATTTCGTTGTAATAGTCATCTCGTTGTAACAGTCACGTATGTCATGTCGTTTTATCAGAGACGTATGGTATGTCGTGATGGACGAATGTAGGTTGTCGACTGTGCCATGATGGATCATGTAGGTTGTCGACTGGGCCATGATGGATCATGTAGGTTGTCGACTGTGCCATGATGGATCATGTAGATTGCCGACTGTGTCGAGATGGATGAATGTAGGTTGTCGACTGTGCCATGATGGATCATGTAGGTTGTCGACTGTGTCGAGATGGACGAATGTAGGTTGTCGACTGGGCCATGATGGATCATGTAGGTTGTCGACTGGGCCATGATGGATCATGTAGGTTGTCGACTGGGCCATGATGGATCATGTAGGTTGTCGACTGGGCCATGATGGATCATGTAGGTTGTCGACTGGGCCATGATGGATCATGTAGGTTGTCGACTGGGCCATGATCGATGATGTAGATTGTCGACTGTGTCGAGATGGATGAATGTAATTGTCGAGTATGCTCCAACAAATCACCGCGCCATTTAAACTTCTTTGAACATAATGGACACGGATGTTCACCAGAAGAAACCTCATTATGAGAAACCATCTGGAGAAAATCCAATAACCCTTTCGTCAACCATATTTAACATACCTAGTTTAACTTCATCAAACATCAAGCTCAACAATACTTAGCATACCTACTTTAAACACCTCGATAAAATTGAATAACCTTTCATCGATAAGCCTTAACGTACTTTAAGAGAAAACAATCCAACTTACTGTGTAAAATAGAATCTCAATCCGTTAGAATGAATAGTAACTTTCCTTGAAGCAACCAAACTTATAACACGAAAGCCCTGAAGGGTCTTGTTTAAATATAGCCTGGTAACAAATGAATACATTACCCAATCAGCGAGTGATTATGCCAACATCGACTGATATCTGGATTAACCAATTAGAGAAGAGCATTAACATTGGAGGCGGAGCAAAGAAATGACTGACATCTGTATTATAACCATTCAGAAAAGAGCATTACTATGAACGGCAGAGTGATTAACCAATTATAGAAGAGCATAACTTTGAAAGCGGTTCCAGTTCCATCTTAAGGTAAATGATTTGGTCGGGTTCTCATCGAGGATTGTGGGCGTTTCTGGTCCATAGAATGTGTTTGGATAAACTTATGTAGGAGTTTATGTTCCTGGGGGTTGATATTATTCACACATATGATAAGGCGTATAAGAAACATTCCAAGTTTTATAACGCGATGGCTAACCTAGTATACACATGATCGGAGAGAAATGAGCTGTTATTTACTGGAATAATTCAGCGAGTCGGTGGTCATGATATCTACGCCACGTTTGTAACCATCGTTATCGAAATACTTTCAGATCGAATTCGCAATTTCGGTCGTCTTGTTGTTCTATATACCCTCGCCTATCGATTAGTTAAGAATCATGTCAAAGACATGTTCGACTCTGATTCCGACATTTGTGTTTTAGAAACGGACTTTGGTACTTGGACCGGTGGTATCATCGGAAGAGAATTTGGAGAGTGGTTACTAAAAGAAGGTGGTTTGGAAAATTTTCTAGACCTCTCTAACGAAGAAGCTACAACACTGTGGACTCTACTTCACAACAGCCTTTGGTCTTTAAGAGCTTTACCTAGAAATGTTTATCTGTGAGTTTATATATTTTCCCTAATAAAAGTTTGGTAACCCCACAGCATTTGTTACTGCCTTACAATATTGTTTACCAGGTCACGACACCCTCTCACACTGATGATGAGGGTTGTCCTGTAGTAGGCCTGTGATTGTAATAAGAATGGTTTGCTCCAGCTTTGAAATCTGAAATTTTCACAAAAAGAGATGGTGTTACTCAGTTCCCCTATAATGGCGATGTTGAGTTACTAAAAATAGATTTTGATCTCTGATGCAATACCTGATTAGTTACTAAAAATAGAATGTGACCTATGATCCAATAACAGAATACTCATTGCCCTGGTGACCAATTGAGACTGATGGAAAAGTGAATTCCCAGTCATAGAAAAGTATGTTGTCACGATAGGTGTGCCAATAACAAGGAATAACAAATCATTAAAGACATCCTAATTAAGTTGTGAAATTTTGGTGGTTGAGAGATAAATCTGAAGATAAGCACATCAAACTATAAGAACAAGGAAACAATCGTATATTACACACTCTTAGAGCCAGTGTTAAGTTAACACGTATTTAGTTAAAATAGAAGGTTATAAATTGAGTAGAGGTAAACTTATACCTTATGGCTCATCTACTTTTTTCGAATAAACTCATTAAAATTAAAATAAGTCAAATAAAAAACAAACAAATATGATCTTTTTATAATGTTTATTTTCACAATAAACTAGACAACACATGTTACACATTCAAATGTTTATAATTGAACAATGATGCTTTAAATAGTGCAAATATGGATACAAATCATCTAAAAAAGTACACATATAACAACATAGTCATGTGTTTAATGCTTAAATTACAAGTTTACGTGGTCTCCCACGTGGTTTTTTAAATACACAAGGATCGCAAAATTTAACACAATTTTGTTTATTGTTCTTAATAGCATAAGATCCATCAGTTATATTAGTGATCGAACGGGGATCAATTCGTTTGTGAGCTGTGTCTGTGAGAACAGTCGAAAGGTCACTTTGTTGATACTGGAAGTCGTCATAAACGGGAGGAGCAGCGAGCGACCAGCCACCCTCATTTGCTGTTTGTTCTCTGTAACCCTCTGAGCGAAATGTAGATGTTCCATCACTAATTGGTTGTACACCGTCACACTCTGCTGAGAGAATTGTAGACGCCTGGAAGTCGTCATGAACGGGAGGAGCAGCGATCGACCACTCACCATCATTGGTCGTTTGTTCTCTGTCATAGTCTGAGCGAAATGTAGATGCTCCATCAGTGGTTGCTTGTATACTGTCACACTCAGCTGAGAGACTCGTAGACGCATCACCTGTGGCTACTCGTAGTCTGTTACACTCTGAGAGAATCGTAGAGTTCAGACCCACTAACGTCTCAAATTCAGGCTGTGTTAGTGTTATACCGTAACGTGTTGGGAATTTCAACCCCGTTTTGCCTTCGTATTTTCTAAGATGAATTAAAGTCTTTGCTCGATATCTCGAAACTGAGACAGCCTTCAAACCATTCTTCTGTAGAGGCTTTACATACTCGCCATTACGAGCGGCATAGAAAAAAGCACCATCACAGTCAACATTAACAGCGGAATCACACATATCCATTCTAACGGACTCCATTCTAAAAAGCACACGACTTGGTAGCAGGGCTCTGACTTTCTGTATGTAGCAGCACTGAGAACGGCTACCCTTTATACCCTGTAACAAGGGGGCGTGGCCAGTCTATTTATAGTAACCAATGGAATACGTTCTATTTATAGTAACTGATACAATACGTCATTGGACGTGATGAGACATGTTCAGAGAGCGGCCATCTTTGATGAATCATGGGAAGTTTGTCCCACGAGGCCGATGTATCCATGGAGTCATCAAAGATGGCCGCTCTCTGAACATGTCTCATCACGTCCAATGACGTATTGTATCAGTTACTATAAATAGAACGTATTCCATTGGTTACTATAAATAGACTGGCCACGCCCCCTTGTTACAGGGTATAAAGGGTAGCCGTTCTCAGTGCTGCTACATACAGAAAGTCAGAGCCCTGCTACCAAGTCGTGTGCTTTTTAGAATGGAGTCCGTTAGAATGGATATGTGTGATTCCGCTGTTAATGTTGACTGTGATGGTGCTTTTTTCTATGCCGCTCGTAATGGCGAGTATGTAAAGCCTCTACAGAAGAATGGTTTGAAGGCTGTCTCAGTTTCGAGATATCGAGCAAAGACTTTAATTCATCTTAGAAAATACGAAGGCAAAACGGGGTTGAAATTCCCAACACGTTACGGTATAACACTAACACAGCCTGAATTTGAGACGTTAGTGGGTCTGAACTCTACGATTCTCTCAGAGTGTAACAGACTACGAGTAGCCACAGGTGATGCGTCTACGAGTCTCTCAGCTGAGTGTGACAGTATACAAGCAACCACTGATGGAGCATCTACATTTCGCTCAGACTATGACAGAGAACAAACGACCAATGATGGTGAGTGGTCGATCGCTGCTCCTCCCGTTCATGACGACTTCCAGGCGTCTACAATTCTCTCAGCAGAGTGTGACGGTGTACAACCAATTAGTGATGGAACATCTACATTTCGCTCAGAGGGTTACAGAGAACAAACAGCAAATGAGGGTGGCTGGTCGCTCGCTGCTCCTCCCGTTTATGACGACTTCCAGTATCAACAAAGTGACCTTTCGACTGTTCTCACAGACACAGCTCACAAACGAATTGATCCCCGTTCGATCACTAATATAACTGATGGATCTTATGCTATTAAGAACAATAAACAAAATTGTGTTAAATTTTGCGATCCTTGTGTATTTAAAAAACCACGTGGGAGACCACGTAAACTTGTAATTTAAGCATTAAACACATGACTATGTTGTTATATGTGTACTTTTTTAGATGATTTGTATCCATATTTGCACTATTTAAAGCATCATTGTTCAATTATAAACATTTGAATGTGTAACATGTGTTGTCTAGTTTTATTGTGAAAATAAACATTATAAAAAGATCATATTTGTTTGTTTTTTATTTGACTTATTTTAATTTTAATGAGTTTATTCGAAAAAAGTAGATGAGCCATAAGGTATAAGTTTACCTCTACTCAATTTATAACCTTCTATTTTAACTAAATACGTGTTAACTTAACACTGGCTCTAAGAGTGTGTAATATACGATTGTTTCCTTGTTCTTATAGTTTGATGTGCTTATCTTCAGATTTATCTCTCAACCACCAAAATTTCACAACTTAATTAGGATGTCTTTAATGATTTGTTATTCCTTGTTATTGACACACCTATCGTGACAACATACTTTTCTATGACTGGGAATTCACTTTTCCATCAGTCTCAATTGGTCACCAGGGCAATGAGTATTCTGTTATTGGATCATAGGTCACATTCTATTATTAGTAACTAATCAGGTATTGCATCAGAGATCAAAATCTACTTTTAGTAACTCAACATCGCCATTATAGGGGAACTGAGTAACACCATCTCTTTTTGTGAAAATTTCAGATTTCAAAGCTGGAGCAAACCATTCTTATTACAATCACAGGCCTACTACAGGACAACCCTCATCATCAGTGTGAGAGGGTGTCGTGACCTGGTAAACAATATTGTAAGGCAGTAACAAATGCTGTGGGGTTACCAAACTTTTATTAGGGAAAATATATAAACTCACAGATAAACATTTCTAGGTAAAGCTCTTAAAGACCAAAGGCTGTTGTGAAGTAGAGTCCACAGTGTTGTAGCTTCTTCGTTAGAGAGGTCTAGAAAATTTTCCAAACCACCTTCTTTTAGTAACCACTCTCCAAATTCTCTTCCGATGATACCACCGGTCCAAGTACCAAAGTCCGTTTCTAAAACACAAATGTCGGAATCAGAGTCGAACATGTCTTTGACATGATTCTTAACTAATCGATAGGCGAGGGTATATAGAACAACAAGACGACCGAAATTGCGAATTCGATCTGAAAGTATTTCGATAACGATGGTTACAAACGTGGCGTAGATATCATGACCACCGACTCGCTGAATTATTCCAGTAAATAACAGCTCATTTCTCTCCGATCATGTGTATACTAGGTTAGCCATCGCGTTATAAAACTTGGAATGTTTCTTATACGCCTTATCATATGTGTGAATAATATCAACCCCCAGGAACATAAACTCCTACATAAGTTTATCCAAACACATTCTATGGACCAGAAACGCCACAATCCTCGATGAGAACCCGACCAAATCATTTACCTTAAGATGGAACTGGAACCGCTTTCAAAGTTATGCTCTTCTATAATTGGTTAATCACTCTGCCGTTCATAGTAATGCTCTTTTCTGAATGGTTATAATACAGATGTCAGTCATTTCTTTGCTCCGCCTCCATGCTAATGCTCTTCTCTGAATGGTTATAATACAGATGTCAGTCATTTCTTTGCTCCGCCTCCAATGTTAATGCTCTTCTCTAATTGGTTAATCCAGATATCAGTCGATGTTGGCATAATCACTCGCTGATTGGGTAATGTATTCATTTGTTACCAGGCTATATTTAAACAAGACCCTTCAGGGCTTTCGTGTTATAAGTTTGGTTGCTTCAAGGAAAGTTACTATTCATTCTAACGGATTGAGATTCTATTTTACACAGTAAGTTGGATTGTTTTCTCTTAAAGTACGTTAAGGCTTATCGATGAAAGGTTATTCAATTTTATCGAGGTGTTTAAAGTAGGTATGCTAAGTATTGTTGAGCTTGATGTTTGATGAAGTTAAACTAGGTATGTTAAATATGGTTGACGAAAGGGTTATTGGATTTTCTCCAGATGGTTTCTCATAATGAGGTTTCTTCTGGTGAACATCCGTGTCCATTATGTTCAAAGAAGTTTAAATGGCGCGGTGATTTGTTGGAGCATACTCGACAATTACATTCATCCATCTCGACACAGTCGACAATCTACATCATCGATCATGGCCCAGTCGACAACCTACATGATCCATCATGGCCCAGTCGACAACCTACATGATCCATCATGGCCCAGTCGACAACCTACATGATCCATCATGGCCCAGTCGACAACCTACATGATCCATCATGGCCCAGTCGACAACCTACATGATCCATCATGGCCCAGTCGACAACCTACATGATCCATCATGGCCCAGTCGACAACCTACATTCGTCCATCTCGACACAGTCGACAACCTACATGATCCATCATGGCACAGTCGACAACCTACATTCATCCATCTCGACACAGTCGGCAATCTACATGATCCATCATGGCACAGTCGACAACCTACATGATCCATCATGGCCCAGTCGACAACCTACATGATCCATCATGGCACAGTCGACAACCTACATTCGTCCATCACGACATACCATACGTCTCTGATAAAACGACATGACATACGTGACTGTTACAACGAGATGACTATTACAACGAAATGACTGTTACATTGACATGACTGTTACATTGACATGACTGTTACATTGACATGACATACGTGTCTACTACATCGACATGACTGATACAACGACATGACTGATACAACGACATGGCTATTACAACGACATACCATACGTCTCTGATAAAATGACATGACATACGTGTCTGTTACAACGACATGACATACGTGTCTGTTACAACGAGATGACCATTACAACGAAATGACTGCTACATTGTCAGTAGCCAAACATTGAATATAAATTCGAAGGCTTCGAGATGCAGATGTGTAGAAGAATAGGGAGTATTGGTTGGAAAGAATATGCCCTTTTGCCCTACCGTGTCTAACTATTTTGACTTTGGACCTAGATTTTTAATGTTTTGAGTTCAACTTTTTAGTTATGAGACGAAATTTTGGGGTTTGGAACTAAGTTTTCTTATCTGTAAGGTTCACCATTACTGTTGTCTGTTATTCGTTGAAGTGCTAAAGATATAGAACTCCAAAGTCTAAGCTTTCGTTGGTTGGGAGTAACGTTTTGGTCTTTGCTTGTTGAGTCAGTCGAATAAAAGTCGTCGTCTGTTAATTTGAACGTCGTCCACTGCTCTACTACAACTTTCACTACTACAACTTCTACACCGACTACGTCTACAACTACAACTTTCACTACTACAACTTCTACTACCAACTACCTCCACAACCAACTTCCTCTAATACACGCCAACTTCTAACCTACTACTACAACTTCCAACTTACTACCTCACCCCATCAAGCGACAGGTCCATTCTGACAACGTGACCACCTCCCCTTTAGCAATTTAACAGTATCATGTATTACTTCTTGTAAATAAACTACTTTGTTTCTTATGTATTATACTTGTCTATAATGTACAATAGTTAAAGACTACATTATTGTCTACCCCTGTGTTATCTATTGTGGTATATATACGAATAAAACATTAAATAAATAAATAAACTTGTCAGTGTTAATTTCCCCTAAACATCTCACATTAAAACAACCACCCAGTAAAATTCCCCTGCTAAGTGGTATTCTAATCTTCAGATGATAAAAAAGTCATTAACGTAGCCCTGGCCAGTCTGGCACTCAAACATTCAATCAAAACTTTTCACAGCGAAACACGGTCTTTGAACACGAAACGGCGCAAAGATATTAATTACCCCCAAGCATCTCACATTAAAACATCGGTATCGTGAAATTCCCCTGTTAAATGACTCTCCTGATGAACACTTACCGTCTAACGGGAAGTAAGTACTCACGGGAGGCGGATTCTTTGATCGCGCTTAACGTTAAACGCGGCCCCCTCGCTGCGCGAGGTCGCCTCGCGTCTACCGAGCTCTTTGATCTTGCGGCCCCTTGCTGCGCGTCTTCGCTGCACGTCTTCGCGGCTGCGCGTGTACCGAGCTCTTTGATCTCTCGCTTAACGTTAAACACAGTGTTTGGCGTGTAGCGTGTGTAACGGCCTAAGCTGTTACCTTTAATTCTAAAGGAAGTTTTTAAAAGCAATAAATAAACTTGTCACTGTTTTTTATTGAATGAGAGTATAAAGAAAGAATAGATTTATGAAAGTTACGGCCCCATTGAAAGTACAAAGAATATGAAAGTTATGATACCACCGCCGCCCCTTCACCACCCTTCACCACCGCCGCGGGAGGTCACCACGAGCGCTCACCCGAGAGGTCAACGAGAGGTCACCACCACCGCCACGAGAGGTCACCGGAACAAAAATGGGCGGGTAGACTCTCATATAAGGAAAAACGGTAGACTCTCATATAAGGAAAAACGGCACCCAAAATTGTGCCTTGATCTGCGTTTAGACTATTTATATAAGGAATTAGGTGCGTTTCGACGCCGCCACGAGAGGTTGAGAGGTCAACGAGAGGTCACCGGAACCAAAATGGGCGGGTAGACTCTCATATAAGAAAAAATGAAGACTCTCATATAAGGAAAAACCGCACCAAAAAATGTGCTTCCATGTACGGGTAGACTCTCATATAAGGAATTATGTGCGGCTGGAAGAACTTTTACGCATCCTTTCACTGGATATATACTACTGGCGTGACGGAGGTGCTTTACTTTTCTTTTTTTTTTTTTAAAGTCCAATTCAGCAATCGGTTCGCCTTGTGACGTCTTATATGGCAACAACAATGTCCGTGTGGCCCGTGATCATCCTTCTCAGAATGCCCCACGTTTGGTTGATACTATTCATCTATGTTACCAGTGTCCTCCCGCCAAGTTGTTATCTGGTCTACACTCCCTCCCCTTCTCTCTAGAATATACCAGAATTGCAACTCCAATGATTTCCAGATCTCCCTCCGTGTACGTGATCTACCCATCTCCACTGTTTACCTGTTATCGCTGTGTGATCGCCTTTGGTTACACCTCGAGCATTTCTAGGTTGTTAATTTCGTTCGGTCAACATAATCTGATACTTTGCATAAACAGTCACTGATATTTGAGTTACATCTGATCTGTACATTTACAAATTTCAAAAACATCATCAGGTGCTACGACGATCATCATTTTCAAGAGGACGTGAATTACAGGTTTATATGGGGATAGGCGGCGGGAACAATTGAAGGCTATGCTGGAAAAGTGTTCCTTGTTGCAGTTTCCTCATATTCCAAGTCGCATGTCTGTATTAGTCACCTCTAGTGACTCGGGCAGATGGTGCTCGTAAACCTGGGAGGGCCGACCATCTAAGGGCAGAATCCCCCTACAGAAAAGATCATCTGCTGCCTTGCAGGAAGATTGGGGACAATCAAATGCTAAGGAAAGCAAACCTGAACAAAATGCTTGCTGAAATCTGATGCACTGGGCCACTGGCGCAGAACACAGTGCAACGTTTTAACAAATATTCAAGCAGAGTGGATCTAACAGGCTTAAAAAGACAGCTGTATTCGTGTGAGAGTCTGGAGTCCTACTCTGATTGAGTCCTGATCGCAGAGAGAGAGAGAGAGAGAGAGAGAGAGAGAGAGAGAGAGAGAGAGAGAGAGAGAGAAAATCGAGTAGTAAAGCAGCCACTGATATTTTAGTTACATCTTGTGTGTACATTTATACATTTCAAAATCGAGCAGTAAAGCACTCAACACAACATCCACGACGGGTTTCATTTTCTAATTCCAATTGTAGCCTCTTTACGATCGTTTCTACACTGATGTTACGTCTTCTAAGTCACCACACAAATTTCCAGGATGTCATCATTTAACTGCAGGAACTCGACAAAAGGCATAGTTTTTGTAGCATCCTCTTCGCATGAGCGCGCGAGCGCGCGCGCGCGCACGCACACACACACACACTGGGAATTGAAAGTGCGCTGGCCGATTTAATAATGCGATCGCTTCACAGATTCTGTCCCCGTTCAATTCCCCAGATATGGCGATGCGGCTAGAGTTCACAAATTCTCTGAAAATGGATGCCAATATTTTTCTCTGAGGAGAGTAAGGCGATCTGTCGTGATGCTGACCACACAATCCTCGGATAATTAGAAAACGGTAGAAAAATATGGGCATGAACAAAGGCATAACAGGTACTCCTACTACTTAACATTCCGATTTACGACACAAATCAACTAATCGATTACTTCACAATCGTACAGGTGTAGATCAATAAAAACAGTACATTGTGAAGATCGATAAAAACAGTACATTGTGAAGATCGATGAAAACAGTACATTGTGAAGATCGATAAAAACAGTACATTGTGAAGATCGATAAAAACAGTACATTGTGAAGATCGAGACAGGCAATTCTATTCTCGTGTTCCTGATTTATAGCGGCGGGGTTAAGCGTAGAAGCTATTTCTGTACCATAAACATGATCCTTATCTTTAGGGGTCCCGTCTAAGCCTTGAGGCGTTTGATGAATATGGTGTTAGAGCCCACATTCTTCAATGACCAACTACACATTTTAAAGGCCTATGTGGTCGGTATCACGCCAGATCGCCCTAATTTCACACACACACACAAATCTGGTATTCGTATTCATTTAAGGCTGGGTGAACCATCGATGAGGATAAAACCCATCCCCTTGTCCTTTGTAGTCCAGTTCACTAACAACACAGCTACCGCGGGACTTTATCTTAAGTGCGATAAAAATTAACAAATAATAAATATATTCACAATATATGAAATGACCTGCTTAAGAAAAACGAGCATCACGAGAAACATAAAAGATTTCTTGTGACCACAGTCTGTTATGAAACACACAAAGGATAAGAGATAAATAAAGTCACTCGCCCAGCTCATGAGAATAGAGTGTAACTAGATAAAATACTGCGTGCACATATCAAACGAGCTTCAAGCTCGAGGGTGGCTAAGAATCACATGGCAAGACAATAATAGTTACACAAATCCTGCAGCGTCACAGGCTAACACACTGTCAGTAAAAAACAGTAAAGAGCCCCCGTCACGCCAAGTGGCGTATAGGGAATATGGTGACCATAAATTTTACAGACGTACAGCACATGATGTTTCGGTTAATGTGGTCGGTATTACGCCCGTGCCGCTTTACTTTCCCAGAAAAAATCCGGTACCAATTTAAGGCTGGGTGATCCCGGAAACCGTCGATTGGGATCGAACCCTACATCTTGTCCTTTGTAGTCCAGTTCACTAACCACTGAGCTATCGCGGCTCATAACACACTGTCAGGATGGAAATATTTAGTCCAGAACAGAAACAAGGCATCCCTTTACATCGTTTCACATGAAATGTTGATATGATAGTAATAATGAATATCATTAAATCTTGCTTAAATCCGCCTTTAACTCACTATATTTAGTTAACTGATAACACTAGGGAAGCACATGAATTAACGAATTCACTTCTAGAACTAATATGTCGAGTTAGTGACTTCAATCAAGCTGGTCTGTCTCAGCGCACAGACTCAAGCAGACCGCAAACAAGCACAGATAAGACAGCACAAAGGCAGCAAGCCCGTGATGTGTTACAAAAGTTAAAGAGTCCTGTGACACACACGCCTGTCTCCCAGGGCACTTGACCTCCGGTGACAAACTACATAACTGTCCTAATAATGACACGGTTTCGTCCAGCTTTAGCGTTTGTACTTTGTTCCCTTGTACGCTATTTCATCTGGTTATTATTTGAATTTACCCAAACACGTGCTTTAACTGCGCGCAGTTACATTAGTTCTAATTTAACAACTTTAATCTAATTTAACAACTTTTAATCTAATTTAACAACCTTTAAGGGTAGCTCCACGAATTGAGACAAGTGACTTTTCCCAGCATTCTGGCTGATCAAAAAAGAAAAAAAAAAAAAAAACAAATGTGTGTAGAGAGGGAGATAGGTAAAAAAAAAAATATGAAGACATGGGAAATTTCTTATCATTGGATAGCAGAGACGCAACACTTATAAATAATCTGGGTCCATGATAAGACACGGCACACGATGCTTAGTGTACTTTTTTTTTCTTTCGCCAAAGACTTTAGTATAATTATGCCAAAACACAACAAACAGTTAGCAACAGAACAGACACGATGCACTGTAAATAGAAGATTGTGGAAGGACATGATCGCCTACGCCAACCGGTAAGGCACATGCTGATGATGATGATGAAAGACTTTAAATCCACAACCAAAGATTTATCTCTACAATAACAGACGAAAGCAAACGCACAAAATAACATACACATTTTCCGGCCTGTGAAACCGCAAACAAATAATACATAAATAACGCCCACCTATCCAACTGAAGTGCACCCATACATGCTCCGCTATCTCAGGTTTACATCACCATATGATGTGCAGGTGTGTTTGAGGAATCTGATCATGTAACCTTACTGCTGAAGTAAACAACTGTTTGTCATTGATACTTTAGTTATCTTAGCATCATTTATAGTTATCATTTGCTTCATTTCAGAAAAGAATAAAGTCTGTTATTCTTGTATGGATGGTGCTGTTCAAACTGAGTAGTAAACGTCACATCTTAAATGTGAATATTTGTGGTTTAAAATGAAATATGTCACGGTCATCCAATCCGTACAGGTAGAAGACTGGGACCAGACACAAATAAAACAAAACATGTTGAAACTGGATGCACTGGGCTACATGCCTAACGTAACAGTGCAACGTAATTATCACCATAGTTTTATTCCTCTCCCCCCGCCCCCCCCCCCAAAAAAAAAAAAAATCTCACAGGAACCAATTATAAATAAACGGGGTATTGGACAATGAGGTTAGCAGACAAAAGTATGTTCACTACCAGCTCAACAAAACAAGTAGCTTTTAAGACAGGCCATAACGGACTCAATTATATTTTCAACACCAAAAGGATATGACCTAAAATGAATGTCGTTGTGGTATAGGCAAAACGTCAGCTCAACATCTGCTACAATCATGTCTAATATTTGATGAACAGAGAAGGTTTCGACAGCGGCATACTTGGTGGGCAAGCTTCAAGTCTAGACTATACCAGTCTTGAGTTGACCAATGCATTCTTTGAACTTATTACAACCATCATCTCCGCAGAAGAAGACTACTTCACATCTAAGAGTGGCAAATTTCGAAATATTTGGTGTGTTTCTTCCCACATGCAATAATCACAAAAAGACCACAGACATAAAAATTAACTAAATTAGAAAATTAACTAAATTAGACAATTAACTAAATTAGACAATTACAAAAACTAGAAAATGAACAAAATAAAGACAAGTGGAATAATATTAAAACAGGTAAATGAATTTCAATATTTGGGAACTTTGTTAACCTCAGATGGAAGATGTACAAAAGAGGTAAGATGCAGAATGGCTCAGGCAAAAGCAGCTTTCCAAAAAAATGAGGAAAATACTATGCAATCCATTTTTGACAATAGAAACAAGAAAATGAGTTATTAAATGTTATGTAGAGCCAGTCTTAACATATGGATGTGAATCATGGACAACAGACAAGAAAATCACTGGAGTCTGTAGAAATGTGATTTTACAGAAGAATGTTGAGAATACCATGGACAGTTAAGAAGAGTAATGAAAATGTTCTAAGAGAGGTCAAAGCAAAATGAGAGCTAATTTCCAATATTAGGAAGAAACAATCATCATTTTTGGCCATCTAATGAGAAGACAACAACTGGAATATATTGTTAACAACTGGAAAAATTGAGGGACGAAGAGATAGAGGGAAGCAAAGAGAAAAAATACCAGTCAGCTTAAGAAAATGGCTTGGCAAAAGGTCAACAACAGAAATGATAAATAACTGTCGAGATCGAAAGTTGTGGAGAAACATGATCACCTACGCTAGCAGGCCCGGTACTTGATGATGATGAGAAATTAACTAAATTAGACAATTAACAAAACTAGAAAATTAACTAAATTAGACAATTAACAAAACTAGAAAATTAACTAAATTAGACAATTAACTAAACTAGAAAATTAACTAAATTAGACAATTAACTAAACTAGAAAGTTAACCAAAATAGATAATTAACATTTTAGTGAAACCACTCTAATAAAACATTTCTGAATGAACGGAAATTAAAGACTCAAAACATGTTCACTCTTAGAAGCTACAAAATATATACTATTATAACTAAAATGTCACTTTGTGACTAAAGCAAGCAACTGTGTTCCCCAACTTAATTCACGCACTACGTAAACAGAGCTTTAAAGAAAGAATTAAAAACAATCAAGAAGATAATTCCACAGAATACATGTCATAGACTGAGGTAGGAAATAACTTTCATCATCATCGAGTGCCGTTAGCGCATCGAAGGTTGGCTACCATGGAGCGCCATTCCACTCTGTTTCTTGCTTTGATGGTGCAGGTTGTCATATGTTGACTTGTCCATCTTTGATGTTACTTGTCCATGTTAGTTTTGATCTACCTCTGCCTCTTTTACCTTGTGTTTTCCCTTCCAATATTACTTTTATTAGGCTATTGTGTCTTTTAACATGCCCCAAAAATTTCATTTGTCTTGTTCTAATGTGTTAAGTAGTTCTCTTTTCATTTTTAGTTGTTTTAAAACTTCATCGTTTGTTTTCTTTTCTTTCCATCCAATTCTACCTATTCTGAAATAACTTTAACTTTAGGCTATTTAGTTGGAGAATACAGAGGCAACACGACCGAATTCTTTCTCATTATATTATTTAACTCTGGAGACCAAATAAGCTATTTTAACTTAATGTCGACTGAGGCGTGTTCTCCTCATTTTTCTATTCATCCCATAGCCATGGGAGTCGTCGGGGCACAACTGACAGACTTCGTCAACCTTCTCCATATTTATCTTCAGTCGTTCTCTGAGACTGCAAAGCCGAGGCTTGTCCATTCTTTGATGTTATTTTCCTTCATCTCTTTCTCTGTCTACCTTTCGCTCCCTTCATAGTTCCCTACTGAATGGTCTTTGCCAGGGGAAACAATTGAGATACGTCATCAAACCATTTCATTTTGCACGTAGTCACAATGGTTAAAAGATCATCATGTACTCCGACAGGGATGTGCTCACCAGGAAACAAACCTACGATGCGTGTGCTGTGAGATCAACGCGCAAACACTACACGGCTTCCTTCGATTTAAATATCGCGCGATTTAAATATCATTCCCTCTCTGCTTATATGGCTTTAGAAAATAAACAGGAGGTCCCGTGTGCACTCAAGCACGTAAAAAAACCCACTTGGCAGTTAAAATCCAAAGAGTAAGCCATAAATGTGGCTGCTGTTGGGAGAAAATTGTCAGCATAAAGAACACCTACACACACCGTGGATCAGTTAGGGCTACGGAGTTCGTGCATGTGGGCCAGGGTTCTCCTCGGATATTCTCGGGACTCGAGGAGGATATCGGATCACCTATGGGTTCGCCCGATGTGCAGTGATGAAGATCCTAACAAGAAACAATGCTTTAGAAACACTAGAAGTGCATCATTAGTGGGTGAGAATGTCAATACTTTCTATTCTTTTATCTAGCTGTTGATGCCTTTATGTTTATGTGTCGCAGAGAAAGAACCTTGCTGTTGTCACTATACTATGGTGTCTAGGGATCGGGCACATAAATGCAGTGCTGCGGTAAAGCTGGTAGCAAGGAGGCAGTAGTGGGGAGTAATATGGTTATGGTTATGGAAGGCCCCGGTTTCACTGCAAACGAATTAAAATTCATAATTGTTCAACCGCCCGTGCCAGTGGAATCATCCGAAGTACTATCTCATCTCCCAAACAAAGAAAGGTAGCTGTAGTCCCCATCATAGCAGTCTCAGCACACGCCAAACAGATATAAGGTGAAACCGTACAGAAAGTGAATACAGCCATCTGTTCTCCATCATACGATATCATCATTCATTGTAAACAAACGGAATATCGAAACACGATCAAACAGATGAAACGCACAGCTCACGGTGTGCACAGAGCATTTAAATCAGTAGCTCCTGCAACAAGCCGGACTTGGAATATGAGGGGAGCAATATGTGATGTATCACAACTCTTTCTCTTATTTCATCATCTCATCTCTTAGCCCCGCCGTCCAATTCTCCATAACTTACCTGTCCCAATCATCTTAGATGTAGTTATATTTATCTGTGCCTCACCGTGTGTTGTCGTTGTTCTCGTTTTATGAAAAAGGCCGCATAGAGGCCCAAACGTCAGTATTCTGTTGTGTTCATTTTTTTGTAAAGCTGTCACCATACCTTATATGAGTGTACGTTACACCCCACTACTGGCTCCTGTCTAGATATTTAGTTGCTTGTTTTTTATTCTCTCTCTCTCTCTCTTTAAATAAATGAAACGTGTTTCTTGTGCATATCTGATTGCTGTTAAAAAAGGAAATGTTTTGGTATTTGCATATGTCTTTCATTCCATCTATCTATCATTTTATTGTCTTCCTCTTACCCACTGTTTTGATGTTCTTAGAATGCTCTTGAAGACATTTGGTCTGGTTACATTCTAAGTGCCTATACCATTTCATTTGTAGTTCGTATATTTATTCCAGACGTGGTTTAATTCCGATTTCTTCTCTGATTTTAACATTTGATACTCTATCTGCCCTTGTGTGGTTTTTATTATTTTCCTGAAGCACCTATTTCGGAAGACGTGATTTTCTGTTTTTGAGCTTTGTTCAATGTCCATGTTTGACATTGGTAGCATAGTATTGGTGTGAGGATGTTACATGCCATTTATTTCTTAGCTGTGATTGAAATACTTGGATGTTTCAAGAATGGAATCAGTTGTAGTTAATAATGTTGGCTTTCTACACTCTGGCTTCTATCTCTGTGTATACCTCCGTCTTCCGTGAACACACTACCCAAACATTTGAATTCGCTAACCTGCTTTATTTGATTGTCATTTATTTGGATATTTAAATATCCTCTTTCCTTCCTCACTTTCATTATTTCTGTCTTGGCTATGTTAATTTCCATACTGTATACATTGCATATGTCATGTATGGCTGTTGCATGTTGTTGAAGATATTCTTCATCCGCATATATCAGGCACTGGTTAATCAGCAAAAAGTAACTCATTTTCTTTTTATCATCACCGTTGATTCTTAGATTTGCTTCTTTAAGTATTTTGTCCATTTTTAAATTATAAACAGCAGTGGCGAGAGAACACAGCTTTGTCGTACTACTAATGTGGTATAGTCTGTCATTCCTTCTGACGTTCTTACAGTGTTTTGGCTATTCTTGTATAGCACTATAATGTTTTCTAACAACTATCTTATCACACCGTATTCTTCTAGTATTTTCCATAGTTTGCCTGCGTTGACTTGATCGAATGCTTTCTCTTGGTCAATAAACATAACATTTAGGTTCATGTATTCAATTTTGCATTTTCACCTAATTGCCTCATTATGAATATTGCATCTGTGCAGCGTTTGTTCTTTCAGAAACCAAATTGATTATTGCTTACTTCTTACTCAACTATAGGTCGTATCCTGTATTCTAAACGTTCTACATACATCTTGCTTACATGACTTAATTATGAAATTGCCCTATACATTTCACAGTCTCTCTTTTGTTCTACCATAAGGAAACAATGATAGTTTTTTGCCAATCTTCCGGGACGTTTCTCTCTTCCCAGGTTTTGTTAAATATTCTTGTAAACCATTGATGTTTCTTTGCCTGCGTGGATCATTTTGGTAGCTAGACCATCTATTATTCTAGGGGCGTTATTTAATTGACCCTGTGTTAATACTCTCTCTGCCTCTGAGTTTAGAAAATGTTGTCCCAACTTGTCTGTACGTGTTGGTGCGTAAGCTAAATCAGATTGTAAATTATCCCGATTAAGAAGTTCTTGAAAATGTTCTTTCCATCTGTTCTTTATATCTTTGCTATTTGTGATTGGTTAACCGCTTCTGTTATTGGTAATTGTGGTCCGATTATTGTTTGTGTCTCTTACACTCATCGCTTTGATACTTTCAAAGTATTCTATTGGTGCTTTATTACATTTCTCTGCCAGCTCTTCGCCATATACTTTCCATGACTCTGCTTTAACCATTTTGATTTTCGTCTTGTTTCTTCTGGCTATTCTGTACAGAATATAGTTTTCTTTTACTCTGGTCCACTGCCACACTTTGAGTAGTGTCTTCTTTGCTTTTATAGCATTACATACATTATTTTCACTATTTGGTCTGCTTTCTCCAACTTTGATCTCATAAGTCCACAATCTCCTCTAAGTATGTTTGTTATAGTCATTTTGAAATGTTGTCAATTTTCTTCCAATTTTTTTGATACTGGTAAATCTCTCTAGACATTCTGTAGCAAAGCTTCCACTTTTTCTTGTACTTCTGTATTATTCAGCTTTAGTGTCTTGATCGGTTCTATTCTTCTTGTTCTAGTTTTTAATGACTGTCTTGTGCTGTTGATGTCTAGGATCACTGGTCTGTGATCTCTGTCCATTACTATGTTTGGGATTACTTAAGCGATCATCATCATGTGCCATACCGGTTGGCGTAGACGATCATGTCCCTCCACAATCTTCTATCCACAGTGCATCGTATCAGTTCTGTTGTTGACTGTTTTCCATGCCATGACACCAAGCTATACAGTATTTTCTCTCTTTGTCGTCCGCGACCCCTCTTTCCTTCTATTTTGCCAGTTGTAACCAAGTATTCCAACTTTCCTCTTCTCATGATGCACCCGAAAAATCCTGATTGTTTCTTTCTGATGTTTTGTAGGAGTTCCCTTTTTGTGTTGGCCTCTTTGAGAATTTTCTCATTGGTCTTTTTAGCTGTCCAGGGAACTTTCGACATTCTTCTGTTCCGAAATCCCATCTCTGTGGCCTCTAATCGTCTTTTCATTTCTTTGTCTGTCCATGGTTCGCTTCCATAGCTCAGGATTGGTTCTATATAGCACAAATGAACTCTCTTTCTCACTTCTATTGATATGGATGTGTTGCACAATATATTTTTCATTTTCTGAAATGTTATTTTGGCCTGAGCTATTATGCTTTTTATTTCCGTGGTGCATCTTCCATCTGATGTTATTATTGTGCCCAAGTATTTGATGCGTTTCAGATTTGTCCTGTTTATTTTTATGCTGTATGATGGTGATGATCGTTTCTTTGATATGATCATTACTTCGGTTTTCTTATTATTCAGACTACGACCTTTTTTATTGCTTTCTTTTACTATTACGTCTATAATTTCTTGTTGTTCATTCTCTGTCTCTGCTATTAAGAATGTGTCATCCGCATATCGCAAATTATTTATGTTGTGACCGTTGACTTCAATTCCTTTTTTTGTCTACTATTGATCTAATATTTTCGCTTTAAAGTGAAAACAAATCCGAAGACAGAACACAGTCTTGTCTAACTCCTTGTTTTATATATTGGAATTGTCCTGTTTGGTATTCGTATAGCTGCTGTTTGTTGTCAGTATATGTTTTTTTATGAAATCACAGATCCTTGCCATCAATGTTTAATTTCTCCAGCATATTGATTATTTCCACATGCTTTACTTTGTCAAATGCTTTTGTGTAGTCTATAAAGCACATTTATAGATCTTTCTTTACCTTTGTAGCTCTTTCTATCAATGTTCTTATTATGTATAATGTATTATTGGTGCCCTTTCCTTCCACAAATCCACATTGTTCCTCATTTATTTCTGGTTTTATTTTGTTCCTTACACGTCTCATGATGATTCTTAGTAATATTTTCGTCATATGGCTCATGAGACTAAAAGTGCGATGGTCTTCATAATCAGTGGCGCCTGACTTCTTCGTTATGACTACAAAGATAGATTTTAGTAGATCTTCTGGTATGTGTCCAGTGTTATATATGTCATTGAGTAGTTTTGTTATGACTTGTACTCCTAGTTCTCCTAATGCATTTATCTCTTCGATTGTTATATTGTCGGGACCTGCCTCTTTTCATGTGTTGAAATGCCTCCTCGACTTCACTCTGCATTATTGGTGATCTTGTGTCTTTGAATTGTTTAGCTCTTGTTTTTCATCATCATAGAGTTTGATATATTCTGTCCACCTTTCCATTGTCTTGCCCTGTCCCGTTATTATATTTCCTTCCTTTGATTTCACACATCCTGAAACTTAGACTTCTTTTCTTCATGTTAATTTATTTAATTGATTGTGCATAATTTTTTAGTCTTTCTTTTGTTGTTTTTCCATTTCTTCACATTTATGCTTTTAACCATCCTTCCTTTGCTTCTCTGCATTTGTTTTGGATCTCTTTGTGCAATATTTTGTATGTCCGTTCTTCTTTCTTATGTTTTCGTCTTTCGTCCATTAGTTCTAATATTTCTTCTGTCATTCATTTCTTTTTTTTTTTCATTCTTTTAGTCATTGGTATTACTTCTTTTGATGGTTGTTGAATCGATTGTTTGAGCATTTCCCTCTGTTTCTCGATGTCCTATATTTTTTCAATAGCATTATATCTATTTTGTACTATCATACTGTACTTATCACTCATCTATCTACTCTAAGCATGACTTAAGCGATAGGCGAAACAAATTTCTGCATTTATTTGTTTTTAATGTTTAATCCCTTATCACTGTGAATGATAATAAATATGTTGTTTGTGCTTTAAAATGATTGAAACTAATATAAAAACATGTATATTTGGATATATCATAAGTAAGTAGATTTTGATGTTAGCGTTGATTAGAAATATTTTAGTGGAAATTTAGTTAGCATTTTGCGAGTTTTTTTTTTTTCTTTTTTTTCTCTCCTTACTCATTATATCGAAGATCTATGTGTCCACGTCAGATATGAAGTTCTTCAAATATGCATGTATAGTGCAATTTTAAAAAAGTAAAGTGCCCCCGTCACGCCAAGTGGCGTATAGGGAATATGGTGTTAGTGACCATAAATTTTACAGACCTTCAGCACATGATTTTTGGGGTAATGTGGTCGGTATTACGCCCGTGCCGCTTCACTTTCCCAGGAAAAAAAATCCGGTACCCATTTAAGGCTGTGTGAACCCGGAAGCCGTCTGTTGGGATCGAACCCTACCCCTTGTCGTTTGTAGTCCAGTTCACTAACCACTGAGCTATCGCGGCTCCCTATGTAAAGTGCAATGCTCACGACTAATGAGTTCGCTCGTCATCCAGTTGCGTCTACTTTGCAGAACGTTGCACTCATCAGAGCCCGTCTGAAAGAATCACTTGTCTCTAACCAGATCACTTACTTCTGCTGTTATGGTCAAGGTCTCTTTAATGTCTTGAGACCACCTCTCTTGGTCTGCCCGTCTTTTCTTCCAGGAACCATTCCTTTCATTATTATTCTTTCCAGCCTGGTGTGTCGTTTCACGTAGCCATAGTATTTTTATTGTCTCTGTAAAATGTTGTTTATAAGCCAGTTCTTTTCAATGCTTAAGTCTTTTAATGTGTACTAATTGCTGGTTTTTATTATCCAAGGTATCCAAATATTTTTATGTAACATTTTATTTTATTTTTTGTTGTTTGTGGAAAATCATTGTCCATGATTCACAACCATAAGTTGCTATCGGGAAGTCGCAGTAGTTTTAATTGCACTGCCTTGGTATTGTGCCACATGTTCTTCATGGAATGCAAATGTTATTTTGCTATTGCTAATGATCTCACTCAGGCAGTTTCCATTCCTTGTTACAACAGATCTCAGATATCGATAGTTTGTTACAATTTCAACTTATTCATTGTTGATGATGATTTAATGAGTTCGCTGACAGACCAGATATAAACACGACCTGCGACTCCACTTCGGTAATGTCGACATATGATTGTACACAAAGCCTGGCTAACTTACCTCCATCGTTTTATCGATCACACCGACTTGAACAAAGGATTAGGCTACGTGTGCTAGGCTATAGATCGCACTGCATTTACAAAACAAGCCACGAGGAAAAAGTCTTCATCTTTGGTTAGTCTGGCATGTTACCGATGCTGACTGTCACTCAAGCTACGACAGACAATAACATTAACTACCATTAATTTATTTTAAAATCTAGTTTGGGGTAGCGGGGGGAAGTGGAGAGAGAGAGAGAGAGATTGGGGGGGGGGGGCTTGTAATTGTTAGCAGAACCAAATAAAAGCCAAATAGACAGACCCTGACATTTTTACAGCATTCGAAAAAATCCATAAACAATAAGAGTAAATACAGTAAACAATAGATAGATCGATGCAATATATGAACCCGTGCTCCTCAACAGAGCGGCCTGCCACTAGACACATGTTGTTCAGCACACATCGCCAGCTCAGCACTCCAGGAAAGGTACTTATGCTGACTTGGTTGTTAAGCAGAATAGATCGCATCACGATTAGGTAAAGTCCCCAAGATGTTTCGTCCATATCATCAATTAACGATTTACAACTGTAACCATACATTGGTGGATAGTTAGTTGTGCTAGTTAGTTGTGCTTGATGTCATAGTTACTTTTAACACGTGTGTGAAAGGCTACACTAACGATGGTTATCATTTATTTATTTACTTTGCTGTACCATGGTTTGTCGAGTTCGCATATTGTAGTAAACTATATTCCACACACACTACTTAAAGTGTGTTCTCAGTCTGCTTCTCTTTCACCTTTCCTCCCCTGCATGCCAGTTCTTGTGATTGTTACTGGATCTCTTATTGACTTATCCCGCTCCAGCTGACTTCTTTCATCACGCTTGGACCATGTAATATCACAGAGAGGAGGAACGTGTAACTGCCTGGCCCTCACTGAATTGTTATAGCCTGAGTTGTTATAGCCTGAGTTGTTATAGCCTGAGTTGTTATAGCCTGAGTTGTTATAGCCTGAGTTGTTGCAATGTAAGTTCCATCACTTGCTTCTTATCACCATGTAAATCCCCTCTTGGTTACACATCTTGAGCAGTCCTTAGCTGCTGATTTTGTTTAACCAAAATATTTTGAGAATTGTCATCCACTCTGATTGAAAACATACCTTTCGTCGCCTGTGTTGGCCAGTTTTTTTAACAGTAAAAACCTCAATATTGTTCTATGAGAGACAACTGTCTTCTTCTTCTACCTTTTTAGCTACAGTGGAGTATAGGTCTTCAACAAACACTTCCCAAGTCGTTGTTTCCCGCCATTCTTTTAAGATCATTCTATGTCTTCCCCATCACCTTCATCTCTGCTTCTATCTGTCTTCTCCAAGAATTCCTTGGTCTTCCTCTTTGTCTTTTCCCTTGGGGATTCCAAAAAAGGGCCTATTGTGTAATACTCTCAGTTGGCTTCCGTAGTGTGTGTCCCATCCAGCGCCATCGTCTTCGCTGTATCTCTTTATCCACTGGTGTTTGACGGGTACATTTCCATAATTCTATGTTAGTGATTTTGTCCTGCCATTTCCATCCTTTTTTTCTGCGTAAGCATCCATTAATGAAAGTATGTATCTTCGTGATTGCCAATTTTGTTGTTCTCCATGTTTCACAGCCATATAATAGGACCGTCTTAACATTTGAGTTGAAAATTTTTATTTTTGTATTTAACCTAATTTCTTTGGATTTCCATGTTTCCCAGTGCAATGAAAGCTCCTCTTGCTTTTGATATCCTTATTTTTGGAGAGGCAACTGTGACTACAAATAATTGCTGTCGTGCATGGAGATCGTTAAAAAAGCTTAGGTAATTGGTCTTTAAAAAATATGAAAATAAAAGCAGTGGACCGCAAGGTACAAAACACATCGCAACTAGATTCGCAAAGAACACAACACCGAGCCAGTATTTGTTTAAGCCGTAATAAGATTTAGCCACAATGAGGGCTCTAGGTATCGATCTATCGATCAGTTTCTGTCTAAGCTACCAGTGAGACCCGTAGCAGGCTCACGGAAATAACGTCACCACTTTGCGGCCTCCTGGCAATATTGTAAAATAATCATCATTGCTAAGCTCTAGTAGCTTAAAAAGTACGGATGACTGCCAGGAGGAATATGAAGCCTATTTTTGTTGAATGTACAAACTGGCATGTAGGTGTGCACAAAATAGGGAGCCCTTTGAGTTGCTGGTGTCGTAAAAAGGTGAGCAAGTATGCCTAGTAGTTGCTGATATCGATCACTCGGAGGGGGGCAGGGGGACACAAACTGTTCAAGAATAAAGCTAAATGTTGCGCTTGGATGCCGCTTTAATGCGGGGATAGTTAGGCTTCATCAACACGGCCAGCAGCATCATGTGTCCGGTCTTGTGGTATTGGCGATCTACGCCTATCTGTTGTTCGTTCCCTTTTGAAGGTTTCAAACACTGATATCGGTTACTGTAATATATAAATCTCTATGTCGAATCTTAAACATAAGCTGGAAAGAAAACATTTCATATGAAGAGGTAAGAGACGAATCTAAACAAGAATACGTGTTGAGCTTTATAAAAAGAAAGCGTTGGAAATACATCGATCATGTGCTAATAATGAAAGAAAGACTTCCCCATTAGGCTTCCATGTGTAAACCATCTGATAAAAGAAATCAAGAACGACCAAGAGAATCTCTATGCAGAACAATTACTAGGAAAGGCTCAACCATGGACTAGAGACAACCAAGAACCAGCAGCAAATCGTCAAGAACTATGAGTGGACGCACAATGTGCAGTCAAGTGTTTCACAGGAGAGGAAAATGAAAACATATTTGAAAGTGAGCAATATCGAAGAGAAGAGACAAAGACATTGCCCGTCAGAGTCGTCATCAGAAGATCAGGGTTTGTCTCGAACTGTAGTTGTAGCAAGACCAGAGAATGTGTTCTGCATTTCAGTTCGACCACGAGAACAAAGACCAGTATCTCCAAGTTTGATTATATGAAGCATGTTAGCGAAGTCTATTGCGTCCAGACAACGTTGTGAATATAAGAGTTAGACGTTTTCTAGGTTCTACATGACAGTATGCCTATTTGGTCTTTTAAACATTTCTCTTGCTCTTTGATGTTGATGTAGAGCGGGCGGCTGAGTCGATAACTTGACGTGTTCCAAACCAATCCTGGTTTCTTCCCTCCTAGCGAAGGTGAAATAAAGACTCAGGCCCGAACACCTGGTGGTGATAACACTGACAAGCGACCTTTATTCTCCGATCGTATAAATCCTCTTTCCCCCCCCCTCCCCCGCCCCACCACACAGACCCAAAAATATAAATCCGATAATGCTTAATAGTTGTTTTTTCTTTCTCAACAACCAAGCGACTTCAATATATTTTCTTTAAACCTTTCTCAACTTTTTCTGCCATCGATTTTTTCCCGCTGTCTCTCATCATCATCATCATCATCATCGAGTGCCATCTCCGCAATGAAGGTTGGCTACCATGGAGCGCCATTCTGCTCTGTCTCTTGCTTTGATGGTGCAGGTTGTCATAGGCTGGTGTGTCCATCTTTTGATGTTACTCGCCCATGTTCATCTTGGTAAGCCTCTGCCTTTTTTACCTTGTATTTTCCCCTCCAGGATTACCTTTAGTAGGCTGTTGTGTCTTTCAACAAGGCCCAAAAATCGCATCTGTCTTGTTTAAATTGTGTTTAGTAGTTGTCTTTTCATTTTTAGTTGCTTTAAGACTTCATGGTTTGTTTTCTTATCCTTCCATCCAGTGTCTCTAAAGTCCTCAAAGCTTCACTTAAATATTTCTCTCCCTTCTCCTGGTCATGAAGGACAAAACAGTCAGTGACCAACACGATTTGTAATGTCTTATAAGACAACACAACACAATCCACTCACGTACACGGTCCTAGTGGAGTGTCTTCTTCGTTGGCAGCTCTACATCTTGCATATCAGTTTACCAACCTCCGCCGGCGTTATTCGCCAGGTTATCCTTTATCTTCATAGTCCACTGCATGACAAGTTGAGATATGGTATATCCAGTACACCACCTCTTGATTGCACCAAATGAGCAGGTCTTCTTCTACTTCCTTTCAATTCCCTGTGCAGCATAGATCAACAAACACTTTAAATTCCCTGTGCAGCATAGATCATCAACAAACACTTTCAATTCCCTGTGCAGCATAGATCATCAACAAACACTTTCAATTCCCTGTGCAGCATAGATCAACAAGCACTTTCAATTCCCTGTGCAGCATAGATCAACAAGCACTTTCAATTCCCTGTGCAGCATAGATCAATAAACACTTTCAATTCCCTGTGCAGCATAGATCATCAACAAACACTTTCAATTCCCTGTGCAGCATAGATCATCAACAAACACTTTCAATTCCCTGTGCAGCATAGATCAACAAACACTTTAAATTCCCTGTGCAGCATAGATCATCAACAAACACTTTCAATTCCCTGTGCAGCATAGATCATCAACAAACACTTTCAATTCCATGTGCAGCATAGATCATCAACAAACACTTTCAATTCCCTGTGCAGCATAGATCAACAAACACTTTCAATTCCCTGTGCAGCATAGATCAACAAACACTTTCAATTCCCTGTGCAGCATAGATCAACAAACACTTTCAATTCCCTGTGCAGCATAGAACATCAACAAACACTTTCAATTCCGTGTGCAGCATAGATCAACAAACACTTTCAATTCCCTGTGCAGCATAGATCATCAACAAACACTTTCAATTTCCTGTGCAGCAAAGATCAACAAACACTTTCCAAGCCATTCTGTTTGTTGCCTTTCTTTTAAGATCTTTCCATGGCTTCCCTATCATATTATCTTCATCTCTGCTTCCCCAAGAATATTTTGGTCTTCCACTTTGTCTCTTCCCCTGGGGATTCCAAAAAAGTGCCTGTCTTGTAATACTCTCAGTTGGCTTCCGTAGTTTGTGAAACAGCTCTTAGCCATATAAGTGTGAGATCATAATGATACAGACTTTCATTAGTGGATGCTTAAGCAGAGTAAAAGTTTGGAAATGGCAGGACAAAATCACTAACATAGAATTATGGAAATGTACCAGTCAAATACCAGTGGATAAAGAGATACAGCGAAGACGATGGGGCCTGAATAGGACACACACTAGGGAAGCCAACTGAGAGTATTATACAACAGGCCCTATTTTGGAATCCCCAGGGAAAAAGACAAAGAGAAAGACCGAGATTCTTGGAGAAGACAGATAGAAGCAGAGATGAAGATGCTGGGAAAGAGATGGAACGATCTCTCTCTCTCTCTCTCTCTTTTTGCACTCAAGACTCAATAGGAGTATGATTCCAGGCTCTCTCATGAAGTCAGCTGTCTGTTTAAGCAAACGATCTTGAAAGAATGACAAGAAACAGAACGGCTTGGAAAGTGTTTCTTGAAGAACTATGCTCCACAGGGAGCTGAAAGGCATATATATATATATATATATATATATATATATATATATATATATATATATATATATATATATATATATATATATAAAGTGTGAGAATTCTTCTTAGGCAAGATGTGTGGGATATTGGTCGTCTTGGTGTTTATATTTACCTATTTTGCTATTCTTAATAGCTCGTTACAAATGCACTCGAAATACATAGCTCTCGTATATCCTCGGGTTACTTTTCATCTAAACACGAGTGCTATTGATATTGCCAGCCGTATCCTCAAAAAGATATATATAGGGTGACGGCGCGGGTCTCCTACAGGGCCAAAAACGGCCAGCGACTCCTAATTGACTGCCTGCGTCAATTGGTGAACCAGAACTAATCAGATCCTACTTCGCTTCGTGGAGTCCGCCCTATAAACAGACTAACCAGACTGGCCACAAGGGTAGGGATCGAGAGGTGTCGTCGGGTGGTCAACCCGATACTCAAAAACACTATTCTGAAGTCGGAGTGTTGTACCGAAATAAATATTACAGCATCGCAGCTAACTACAAAGAAGGGCATTTAACGTCCTTTTAAATGTGAATGAAGAAGATGGATATTTATTTCTTTAATCGTTCGTCGAGTAAACACAAAAAAAGGGGGAAAAACACACTCATATACACACCACACACACTCGTACGTACGTACGCACGCACGTACGCACGCACGCACGCACGCACGCACGCACGCACGCACGCACGCACGCACGCACACACACACACACACACACACACACACACACACACACACATATATAAGAATGAGGGAGCCGCGATAGCTCAGTGGTTAGTGAACTGGACTACAAAGGACAAGGGGTAGAGTTCGATCCCAACCAACGGCTCCCGGGTTCACCCAGCCTTAAACGGATTTCTTTCTGGGAAAGTAAAGCAGCACGGGCGTAATACTGACCACATTACCCCAAAAATCATGTGCTGAAGGTCTGTAAAATATAGGGTCACTAACACCATATTTCCCTATACGCCACTTGGCGTGACGGGGGTACTTTACTTTACTTTTTTTTTAATATAAGAATGACGTTTGACGCTTGCTGACAAGTATATTACATAAAAGATGCGTTTTCAATGTAGACCATTATGTGTTATGTTTTTGACACTCTTTAGCGCTACTGTCATCTTAACTTATACAATTTCTGTCAACCATACACTTTAGAAACTTCAGTAATAATATATTTGTTATATTTGCTACGGGCAGATGGTGCTCGTAAACCTGGGAAGGCCGACGATCTAAGGGCAGAATCCCCCTACAGAAAAAAAAACAATCTGCTGCCTTGCAGGAAGATTGGGGACAATCAAAGGCTAAGGAAAGCAAACCTGAATAAAATGCTGGCTGAAATCGGATGCACTGGGCCACTGGCGCAGAACACAGTGCAACGTTTTAACAGGTGTTCAATCAGAGTGGATCTAACAGACTCTAATTATGATGTTCTGTCTGTGGGGTCGATCAATTCACTTAAACAGACAGCTGTCTTCATGTGAGAGTCTGGAATCCTACTCTGATTGAGTCCTGATCGCAGAGAGAAAGAGATATATTTCAACATCGTCTTGAATTTTTAAATCGAAGCAGTTTTTTTCGTTACATCTATTTTAATTTATAATGTTCCCAAGTCTTTTATGTTGACCACATAGTATTAAAAATAATAACAAGTGTAATTATTTATTTTTGTTTAAATTGAAACATGTTCTTATTATTGGTGTGGGATATTTAAGAGTCTAGTTCCTAAACAACACGTAGTTGATGATTTGAAAATAAAACTGTGATAGACTGCTTCTGTGCCTACAATACCTGAAACTATCTTGCTGAGTGTGGCCTATCTAAAACATAACATCCACACAACAGACCCACTATGAAACTCTCACTGAAACATCAAGTTATCATTATGCAATTCTATAAACAACACTGAATAAATAAATATTCACCAAGTTTCTTTTCTGCGTTAAAAAAAAAAAAAAACTATTTTAGGAAAATGGAGAGTTGATGTTTTTTAATACGAATAAATACGCGCACACAAACTATTAAATTACCTTCAAAGTCTCCAAAATATTCCTGTTAATATTCTCACACAACTTATCTTCTGTGGTGTTCGCCCGACGATCTTCCACTAAACGCGGGGTATAAAAGACACCTATTTATCTGGCGTGTCAAAAACCGATTATAAATACCAGCCCTTAGGGTCATTGAGATGAGAGCGGGCGAGGAGAGAGCAATGTACAGAGAAAGTACAACGTTAGTTTAAAGGTCCCACAGGTTACGCACTAGGTAACTGTACTATATAGTAGCAGCTAGCCTTGAGGTTCAAGCAAGTCAACGGTACAAGGTCATCTGGCTAGCGAATCAGCAGCATTTACCTGGGGCAACTGAGAGCTCACATGTGGCTCTATCAGATTTGTTCATCTGGATGAAAGCGGGACGGGAAGGAGACATGAATGAAGGAAGAGAACAAATAAGAAGGAAGAAAGGTTAGAACGTATAAAATGTTCGTATAACTACCTCAGTCAACATATTGTTTGCACAGTTGCAAAGCTCCAGTTGTGAGCTTGGAAATGGGGAAAGAAAATGTTGACCTCAACCTGAGCATCAACTTTGAATTATAAATGCGTGATAGCTTTGTTGAATCATTTTCATCACTTTAATATATGTAGTTATGAAAGCACTTTCACAATAACATTTGCTTTGTCGTGAAATTATGAGAATAAGCAAAAAGACAGAAGTAATGGTAACAACAAAGAAAAAGACATCACCTCAGTACAAAATAATGACAAGTGAAACAATATTAAAACAGGTAAATGAATTTAAATATTTGGGAACTTTGTTAACCTCAGACGGAAGATGTACAAAAGAGGTGAGATGCAGAATGGCTCAAGCAAAAGCAGCTTTCCACAAAATAGGAAGATACTATGCAATCCATTTTTGATAATAGAAACAAGAAAAAGAGTTCTTATATGTTATGTAGGGCCAGTCTTAACATATGGATGCGAATCATGGACAATAGGACAACAGACAAGAAAATCACCGGAGTCTGTAGAAATGTGGTTTTACGGAAGAATGTTGAGAATACCATGGACAGCTAAGATGAGTAATGAAAACGTTCTGAAAGAGGCCACAGCAAAAAGAGCTAATTTCCAATATTAGGAAGAAACAATCATCATTTTTTTGCCATGTAATGAGAAGAGAACAGCTGGAATATATTGTAACAACTGGGAAAATTGAGGGACGAAAAGATAGATGGAAGCAAAGAGAAAAGACACCAGACAGATTAAGAGAATGGCTTGCCAGGTCAACAACAGAAATAATAAATAACTGTCGAGATCGAAAGTCGTGGAGAGACATGATCACCTACGCCGGCATGCATGTTACTTGATGATGATAATAAGTAAACAAATATAGTATCACCACACCTAACAGTCTTCTTCATTGATAATGTCACTGTGGCGTCATGTTTATCAATTTGTTGTCTTCTGTAAAGACAGAAAGAGTGTGTCAAGTTTTACTAAATATCAAGAGAAGTGGGACTAAGTGGACCGTGCTATCATTGTGCTCCGTTTCTCACGCGGTCAGTCCTGAAAGGCGCATTCTACTGGTGTTTGTCAGTGGGAATGGGGACATGTTAGTGAATGCGAGACAAGAAGAAGGTATACAATAATATAATACAAGGTATTACAATAGCTTTATGGTAGAAAACGACCAAAAAAAAAAAAATTAAAAATATTACATTATTATCATCATCAAGTAACGGGTCTGCTGGCGTAGGTGATCATGTCTCTCCACAACTTTCGATCTCGACAGTTATTTATTATTTCTGTTGTTGACCTTCTGCGAAGCCATTCTCTTAATCTGTCTGGTATCTTTTCTCTTTGCTTCCCTCTATCTCTTCGTCCCTCAATTTTCCCAGTTGTTACAATATATTCCAGCTGTTCTCTTCTCACTATAAGGCCAAAAAATGATGATTGTTTCTTCCTAATATTGGAAATTAGCTCTCTTTTTGCTTTGGCCTCTTTCAGAACGTCATCATTACTCTTCTAAGCTGTCCATGGTATTCTCAACATTCTTCTGTAAAACCACATTGCTACAGACTCCAGTGATTGTCTTGTCTGTTGTCTATTGTCCATGATTCATTCACATGCATATGTTAAGACTGGCTCTACATAACATTTAAGAACTTTTTTCCTTGTTTCTATTGTCAAAAATCGATTGCATAGTATCTTCCTCATTTTTTGGAAAGCTTCTTTTGCCTGAGCCATTCTGCATCTCACCTCTGTTGTGTATCTTCCGTCTGAGGTGAACAAAGTTCCCAAATATTTAAATTAAATTATTATACCTGAGTTGTGTTCTGTCGTGTTTGGTCTTTCTAATGTTCGTATTCGGAGTGGAATTGACGCCAAGTGATATTATTGTTTTTTTTTTTAAATTATAATGTAGCCATATAATCGTGTGTTTTGTCCGTGTTGCAGAAAAAGGCTACTATTGGGTCGCAACGTCATATAGTTTCTTTTGCATTTGTCGTCTTTTCTACTGGAGATGGCGATTAAAAAAGAGGTAGTCGTCGGTTGAGAAGAGGAAAGTTGGAATACTTGGCTACAACTGAAAAAATACAGGGAAAGAGATATCGCGGAAGACAAAGAGAGAAGATATTAGATAGCTTGGTGTCATGGTATAGAAAACATTCAACGACAGAATTGATACGATGCACTGCAGACAGAAAACTGTGGAAGGACAAGGTCGCATACGCTAATCGGTATGACACATGATGATGAGTCGTCGATTAAAAAAAAATGAAAGAGAAAAAAAGAAGATATAGACTTAATATACTCAACAATAATGGTTGCTGCTTTCTTTATTTCTTTCTCTTTTTTTCACTTCGGGTGTCGAGGGAGATGCAAAGTTCAGGTTGACGCTATTTTGGCCGTTTCAATCATTGCTAATTGATGTTGTGTTTCTTTGATGATTTCGGTCCACCTTACTCTGGACCTGCCTCTTGTTCTACTCCCCTTTTAGTATACGCTTTGTATGGCAGGGAAACGTTCGGGGGATTTTTTCTAACGGTTGCTGCTGGCAGCCCCACAATTATCCTCATGAACATATTCTAACATCTCCAGCAGGACCTGAGACAAGGAAAAAGTTACTGCACCCACTACGATCAATAGGGTTTTAATAGCCTCGCCAACCCCAACACATGACAAATACACACACGGTCACGCTAACGAAGTTAGCCGAATGTAGCCGAATAATTACAGACGATCCTTCTTACACAAACTACTGCTAAATTGGAAACTGTGATAATCATCATCAGGTCGCATGTCCTTTACAGAACGTTGCATTCACCACAGCCCGTCTGAAAGAATCTCTGCCACTAGCCAGATCTCCCACAGAACGTTGCCTTCACCACAGCCCGTCTGAAAGAATCTCTGCCACTAGCCAGATCTCCCACAGAACGTTGCATTCACCACAGACCATCTGAAAGAATCTCTGCCACTAGCCAGATCTCCCACAGAACGTTGCATTCACCACAGACCATCTGAAAGAATCTCCGTCTCTAGCCAGATCTCCCACAGAACGTTGCATTCACCACAGCCCGTCTGAAAGAATCTCTGCCACTAGCCAGATCTCCCACAGAACGTTGCATTCACCACAGCCCGTCTGAAAGAATCTCTGTCTCTAGCCAGATCTCCCACAGAACGTTGCATTCACCACAGCCCGTCTGAAAGAATCTCTGCCTTTAGCCAGATCTCCCACAGAACGTTGCCTTCACCACAGCCCGGCTGAAAGAATCTCTGCCTCTAGCCAGATCTCCCACAGAACGTTGCATTCACCACAGCCCGTCTGAAAGAATCTCTGCCACTAGCCAGATCTCCCACAGAACGTTGCCTTCACCACAGCCCGTCTGAAAGAATCTCTGCCTCTAGCCAGATCTCCCACAGAACGTTGCATTCACCACAGCCCGTCTGAAAGAATCTCTGCTACTAGCCAGATCTCCCACAGAACGTTGCCTTCACCACAGCCCGTCTGAAAGAATCTCTGCCTCTAGCCAGATCTCCCACAGAACGTTGCATTCACCACAGCCCGTCTGAAAGAATCTCTGCCACTAGCCAGATCTCCCACAGAACGTTGCCTTCACCACAGCCCATCTGAAAGAATCTCTGCCACTAGCCAGATCTCCCACAGAACGTTGCATTCACCACAGCCCGGCTGAAAGAATCTCTGCCACTAGCCAGATCTCCCACAGAACGTTGTCTTCACCACAGACCATCTGAAAGAATCTACCAGATCTTCCACTTCCTCGCTTGTCACGCGCTCACGGTCTCCCTGCTATGATAATCAACAACACATATTTATCTTAAGGACATCGCGGCTATACATGATAAATGATAGTTATCTGACACATGAAAATAAAATAAGGTGACAGATATGGCCATATCGGTAAGGAAAACGTAATTACAAGATGTTGTAAATAGAATGGCGGGGGAGATGTGTCAAGGTTACAACGTGACTGATTGTACACAGTTGCTTGTTTTTATCTCAATGTGGTATTTTAGTTCTTATCCTAGAACGTTTCCATCATTATTTATGGGCGAGGATGAGTCTACTACAATCGACTCATTCTTAAAATGGATATTTTATGCGGGTGGTTCCAATTTGTGACAGCATACTTTCTTTATTTCTTGTGTGCTCTCTGCGACTAGCACTATTCATCGCCCTGTGTGCGTTGATGCTTTTCACGGTTCTCATTACTAACGGAGAACTGGATGTAAGGCGCCAGACATCAGCAGACCTGGAAGCTGTCACCTACACACAGATGATGACTTGTCCTAGGATCGGTGATCCAGAACCATTCAGATCCTACGTCACATCTTCGCGGTGCCTCTAGAAACAGACTAACCTGTCTAGTCTGGCCAAGCAAGCAGGGATCTAAGAGGGAAGACAACCCGGTATTCAAAAATGCCGTTCTGAAGTCGGATGTGTTGGGCAAAAAGATACAAATAATCTACAACACATCTCATCCGTTTCTAAGAAGGCGGATGTAGCCCACGTTCTCTCGATCGCTGCAGAAAGTGCATTTGATGTCTGATTAATTTCGGTTCTCCATTGCACTCCTATGCGTTAAAGTCAAGATGATGATCTACTTATTACATCTGCTCCGATAAAACAATGTCGTACGCGGCAATATACCATTTTCGACAAATCAAGTGTTGTGAATGCGACCTTCCATCGTCTAGGCTTGTTCTGCGATTTACGTCACATTGGTGCTGTTCATGACTGTTGTTGGATTTGCTTGAAAAAAAGTTATTTACATGTTATTCATTAATGTGAAATGCTTCGTCAGCCGCAGTTTTATCTCTTTAGGGAATTTGCACCGTGTTCTGTTCGTCGTAGGCTACATTCACTAGAGTAATCAGGATTCTAAAGGGCGCGTCATTGCAGTGCGTCCGACATTATTATGTGTGCTACGTCATCGCAATAAAGTAAAAAAAAAAGTAAAGTACCCACGTCACGCCAAGTGGCGTATAGGGAAATATGGTGTTAGTGACCCTATATTTTACAGACCTTCAGCACATGATTTTTGGGTAATGTGGTCGGTATTACGCCCGTGCTGCTTTACTTTCCCAGAAAAAAAATCCGGTACCCATTAAAGGTTGGGTGAACCCGGAAGCCGTCGTTTGGGATTGAACCCCACCCCTTGTCCTTTGTAGTCCAGTTCACTAACCACTGAGCTATCGCGGCTACGTCATCGTAATGGCTCATCGTAAATCCCTAGACCGGCCGTACGCTAATCTTATGGTCTGTTGTTTGGTGTGCGACGGAGATAATCTGACGACTGTGTTCGAGTCAACAACGAACATCATCAAGCGCTATACATTTTAAAAGAAATATGACGATCATCACTTTCGGGAGGACGAGAACTTCTGGTATATGGAGGATATGTGGCAGGAACCATTGCAGGCTATGCATGAAAAGTGTTCCTTGTTGCAGTTTCCTCATATTCCAAGTCCAAGGGGGACTGGTTGGTCTCGAGGCAAGACGCCGGCCTCGGGACAGAGAGGTTGTGGGTTCAAATCTCGGCTACACCGGTTGGGATTTTTATTTAAGATTTCTCTCTGCGACAACCACTCATGGTCTCAGCAGCGAGGCCCGGCTTGAAACGTCAGTTACTCATCGACGGAAAAAACATGAGTACCTCCGAAGTCGGAGTTATGTGCCTGTGCGGCGAGGGACCCCTGTGCACACGGCTGCCAGGGAAAAATGGATTAACACGCGAAATTCAGTTCATAGTCTCTAGGGACTTCGTCAGAGATGAAAGCTGGCGAACGCAACAACAACAAATCTACACCCACTTAACGTTCAAAGGACGGATGACAAAGGGAAGAATCAATTCCTTTAATAATCATTTGGTTAACGAAAGACAGAAAGAAAGAAAGAAAGAAATAAAGATCTGTGTATATATATATATATACCTACAAGAATAGAAAAAGAAAGTTAAATCGATAGGCGGTTGGCTTACCACGGCAACAGCCGGGTTCGTTCCCTGGCGAGGACACCTGGGTTTTACTAAAAAAATTAGTAGGAGCCGCGATAGCTCAGTGGTTAGTGAACTGGACTACTACGGACAAGGGGTAGGGTTCGATCCCAACCGACGGCTCCGGGTTCACCCAGCCTTAAATGGGTACCGGATTTTTTCTGGGAAAGTAAAAGCAGCACGGGCGTAATACCGACCACTACCTCATGTGCTGAAGGTCTGTAAAATATAGGGTCACTAACACCATATTTCCCTATACGCCACTTTGACGGGTACTTTACTTTTTTTTTTATAGAAAAAGAACACACACAATTAAATACCAAAAAGAACATAAGGCACAATACAAACAAAACAGTCACATTTACTCTACTGAGAGCACGTATCTTCCCAAAAGCAACACATGGCTATGAATCACGAACAATTTCGCAAACAATAAGGAAGAAAATTAATTAATTCGGAACAAAATTGCAGAAAATACTCAGAATACCTTAGATAATGAAAAAGAGTAATGAAGACATATTAAAAGACCCAAACATTGAGAAGAACTGTCTTATATACATTATACAGAGGAAATTAAAATACAATAGCTACGTCAAAAGACACGGTGGACTAATAAGAACAATACTGGAAAGCATGGTTCCTGGAAGACGTTGCAGGGGCAGACAAAAAGAAGATGATTTCAAGGCATCAAGGAGACCTTGAACATGGCAACTGATGAAGTGGGAGATCTTACTAGAGACAGAGATTCTTTCAGACGGGTCGTTACGAGTGCAACCTTCTGCAAAAGACACACAACCCGATGATGATGGCAACTAAGTTATCAGCAAGGCAACTTAGTTAACAGCAAGGCAACTAAATTATCAGCAAGGCAACTAAGTTATCAGCAAGTCAACTTAAGTTATCAGCAAGGCAACTTAGTTATCAGTAAGGCAACTAAGTTATCAGCAAGGCAACTTAGTTATCAGTAAGGCAACTAAGTTATCAGCAAGGCAACTTAGTTATCAGCAAGGCAACTTAAGTTATCAGCAAGGCAACTAAGTTATCAGCAAGGCAACTTAAGTTATCAGCAAGGCAACATAGTTATCAGCAAGGCAACTAAGTTATCAGCAAGGCAACTTAGTTATCAGCAAGGCAACTAAGTTTTCAGTAAGGCAACTAAGTTATCAGCAAGGCAACTAAGTTATCAGCAAGGCAACTAAGTTACCAGCAAGGCAACTAAGTTATCAGCGATAAACAACTTCTGTACAATAGTGTCCATTATTGTTGTATTAACACTCTCGGTAAACAAGGAGATTTGTTGTTCTCGGCAGATATATCAAAGTTGAACAGCAACTATTTCAGTGACTCGCTGGTTGTACATACCTAGTTCGTCCTTGTAGGTTTGATTCCTTCTTGTTTGACGCTGATTTTCAAATTGCTGCAAACCTGGTTTTCTCATCTACAACTATGCTGATATCTACAGTATATGGCGCGCACGATTTTACATCTTGACAGTCGGTTTTTAGCGAGTGATCATTGTTGTTTGATCATCTTTCTCTTCTCAATTGTTTTACAACGCTGACGGTAGTTTGATAATATAAAGATGTATTAGACTGTGTTCTGGTGGCTCATTATCCCAATATATGATTGATAGATCCGGCCGCTGAACAAATAAGGTGCATTATTTGTGTTACCAGCTTATCTCAACAATGATCATAAACAAAGAAAATACTCAAAACCCACAAGTGGATATCAAAATAGAAGGAACAGACCTGGAGACAGCTCAGAACTACAACTACATTGGACGTACTATGGATGGTGATGGAAAATATACAACTGAAATAAACAAAAGAATAGGAATGGCAAAAAGTAATTTAATGTCATGAAGAACATACTAGCATCAAAACAAAAAACACCAGGGCTAAAACTAAGAATAGCAAAATGTTATGTCTTCTCAATATTCGTATATGGTGCAGAAACTTGGGCATTAGACAAGAAAACAGAACAAAGAATTGAAGCCTTTGAAATGTGGATATATAGAAGAATAGGTAGAATTGGATGGAAGAAAAAGAAAACAAACGATGAAGTTTTAAAACAACTAAAAATGAAAAGAGAACTACTAAACACAATTCAAACAAGACAAATGCGATTTTTGGTCCATGTTAAATGACACCTACTAAAAGTAATCTTGGAGGGGAAAATACACGGTAAATGAGGCAAACCAAGACTAACATGGGCGAGTAACATCAAAAGATGGACAAACCAGCCTATGGCAAGCTGTACCATCAAAGCAAGAGACAGAGCAGAATGGCGCTCCATGGTAGCCAACCTTAGTTGCGGAGATGACACTCGATGATGATTATGATGAGCTTATCTCCATTCTCTTGCGTCTTTTGTCTTCTAATTTTAACATTGCCTTTCTAACCCACGAATGGTGCTGTGTAAATTTTGTTTTAAAATGTCTGCTCTCCACGATCTGTCGCCAGACTCTCCAGTCCCTTTCTTTCAAGCAAGCCAGGCAAACATTCTTATATCTCAGCACTTGTCTTCCTTTAGATCTCTTCCCATGCCTAAGTTCTCCGTGTAATAATTTATTATCTTGTGATGCAACAACCTTAGTCCATCATCATCTTCGAGTGCCATCTCCGCAACGAAAGTTGGCTACCATGGAGCGCCATTCTGCTCTGTCTCTTGCTTTGATGGTGCAGGTTGTCATAGGCTGACTTATCCATCTTTTGATGTTACTCGTCCATGTTAGTCTTGGTCTGCCTTACCACTTTAGTGCTAAATAGTTCGAATAAGTGTAAACATGAAGGATAGGAGTTCAGTCCACTGTTATCTACAATCCAATCACTGAATATCCAACATCCTATTGTTAATAACCTTGAAGATGCCAACCTTTATGAATGGCCGTTATTCCCATCTTAGGCGCCAACGGGGGCAAACTTTTTCACTCTGTTATTGTCCTGAACACCTGTGTTACCTGAACGGTTTATCCAGGTGGTACGTTTTTCAAGGCTAGAGATTTTACAATCGTTTTTCAATCCTGTCGAAGACATCGCTTCTTGATCTTTCGAAGCATTGACAGAGAGTCTGGCAGGATAATTGTTTGCTCTATTGTGTGTTTGAAATCCACGAGGAGTTGGTACAAAATAGAAAGTCCACGTTTGTTGCAGATCTCTCTGACGATTGTTAGACAATTTCGTCTCTCTGGTAAACATCGTGAAATGCGTGTAGGCTGTTTCGTAATTTACAAGGTACTGTACTCAAAGTAAGTAGCATATCCTTTACAGAACGTTGCCATTACCCCGACATTTGGTCGTATGTAATTGTCTAGGAATTATACATCTGTGGTTTGCCATTGCCTTCTGACTGTCACCAAATGAGTCGCGATTTTAATTTTTAAAAAGCAGGACCTGCAGTTTGTGAAACAGTTCACTACGTTTAAGTCACAGACGGTCGAAATATATGCTTGGGTCAGTTAGTTAAAGAAATCATTGATTATTTATTTGAATCAGTACTAATTAGCGAAATACACCCAGCAGTGCCGCTGTAATTGTCGTGTATAATCACTGGAAGGTTTGCTAAAGTAGGGTTTACAAAGTATGACATCATAAGAATTACTGTTAATCATCATCATTATCGTATCACCTTTTAGCTTTCGTGGGTCATTTGCTTTCAACAATTCTTTGAATCCTTTCCGTCTTCGTTCTTTTATTTAGATTCGACTGTTTGTTTGTGATTCTATGTTTATTGAAACTAACTTGATCCGCAAGATACAAGCAATGGTTGGGCAGAAAGTAGCCAGGGACTCAAAGCAGAATCAGTGAAGCAGAACTGATCAAGCACCAGGCTCCTCAGTATGGCCTCTGAGCACTTGTCAAAACAAACCAGAGAAACATTCGTTGGGCTGACAACAACAACGTCGCCATGTGTATTCTATAAGGTGGGGCAGTCAGCTCTATTTATACCTACTCTCCACTATCATCCGAAACGACAAGCCTGGTTTTCATCGATTGATTGATACAACGACACGGGGTCGACACGAGCAGCTACTCTTAAATGTAACTCTCGTAGCAAGGCGCTGTGTCGAGGAGTACTCATTCGATCATGCTTTGAGCTCTCTATTGTTCCTCGTTTTGTTTTCTGTAGATTATTTTTGGATTTTTCTAAGTGCTGTAAACATACCTTTCCCTTGGAATGATCCGTTACTCTTAAATATCAGGAAGGATCACGTAACAGCCTGCATTGATTTTCTTCATGTCCCAGGTTCTACTGGGGAAGAAGGATCTTGTCTATTTTAGATGGACTGGAATATGAAGTGTTGTGTTTCCTTATAATGAAGTGTTGTGTATCCTTATACACCAGTAAAGAGGAAGGAGGAAGAAAAGTGAGAGATAGAGACAGGGACTGATGTGATTCATCGACCAGGTTGATGCGATGCAAACTGTCCCATATAGCCCCTCTTGGTAGGTGAATGGAGGTTTTCATTAGCTTTAGGTGGCTGACTATGCCGTACTCTCCATGAGCGAGGTTAGCAACAAGAGTTATATAATTCATCAGTCCCTGTTTGAGATCAGCCAATCACAACTGTGGTGTAAACATTCCGCTCCCAGGATTGTCTTTATTATCTGCTCGCATCTGTTATTTTAAGTTCAAACTGGCAGATTAGATGCTATTCTAGAGTTATGGTTTATTATTCCTGAGTCTATTACATTTCCATCATTGAAAAATCTTTAATTTTTTGGTTAGGGGTTCCAATTTGAAGTGCCAGTCAAGAATGTTGGTTTTTCCATCAAAATTCTCTCTTTGTGTTGCTGGAGTTTATTGGATAAAATTCAAAGCAAGACATCTAATGGGAACTAGAGGGTAAAAAGAAAGAATTCTACCTAGAGACACTAAAAAGAACATTCAGGCGAGTAGCAACAATAGCGGGCATCAGCTCCCTTACTGAGATTGAGAGGCTCCCCTCGACCTGAGAAAATACAGTGCGGGTACTATACTATGGGGAGCTGCGATAGCTCAGTGGTTAGTGAACTGAGCTACAAAAGACAAGAGGTAGGGTTCGATCCCAAACGACGGTTTCCCGGTTCACCCAGTCTTTAATGGGTCCTGATTTTTTTTACTGGTAAAGTAAAGTGGTACGGGCGTAATACCGACCTCATTACCCCAAAAATCATGTGCCGAAGGTCTGTAAAATGTATGGTCACTAACACCATTCCCTATACGCCAACTGGCGTGAAGGGTGTACTTTACATTTTCTAATTTACAATACTATGCAAAGTCTGACGTTTAAAAGCAAAGATTGGCGACCATGGGGAGTCTAGAGTTTATGCATGATGTGCTGTATTCGGCTCGATAGAACGATAGAATACATCTATTTTATTTGATTGTTATGAGAAAATAAAAACATTTCAAAGATAGAATAATAGGACGCTGATTAAACATACTAAATTGTCAAACACAAATGTTTGAGCGGTTTCTTTGTTTAAGTCCATTCTTCAAATCAGCAGGATTGTATCACAGAAGAATGGTTTTTACAAGGCTGGATGAACAGGTTATATATGATTACAATTGAGTATCTATGTTTATTCGAACTGGTCCTGAGAACTTCATAAGGACTATGTACTGCGCTTATTAAAATGTAAAATATAACTTCCTCCAATACGGGTCGTATTTATGAATTGACTAAATGCGGGACAACTAAGACAGCAAAGATAAAGAGCAGTGTCTGCGCCCTCTTCATTTTATTTATTTTTAAAAATTGTGGAACTGAATCCGTTCCTTCTTGTCTGCCTTAGTCCAAGAACTACACTTTATTGTCAGACCTTAAAATGACGTTAATCTTGTATAGAAGCGTTTTGTCATGGTTTACGGCAAGCTGCGATATCACTGCAACGTGACATTTTTACTACCAGGTTGCCTTTCTTCTCGATACCTGATTTACTTGACCACAGGTTGCCTTTCTTCTCGATACCTGATTTACTTGACCACAGGTTGCCTTTCTTCTCGATACCTGATTTACTTGACCACAGGTTGCCTTTCTTCTCGATACCTGATTTACTTGACCACAGGTTGCCTTTCTTCTCGATACCTGATTTACTTGACAAAACTGGTTAGCATGTTTTTAGATCCACTACGGAGAGGTGCAGTAGGTTCCCCATCAGTTCCAGTTCATTCATCAAGACGCATAAGTCAGCTATGATTCGCTAACCACTTTCAGCAATGATGTTTTTTGTTGCGTCATGGGTTCCAAATGATACCAGATGATGGCAGCACACAAAACTGTGTTATAATTCATTTTACCCTCGAGCCGAAAACGGCAAACCGGGCGGAAGTCATTATAGTCCACAACTGACGATTTGCTGTTAGTTCTTGGTTGTTTCTTAGTCCCATGGTTGAGCCTGCCCTAGCAATTGTTCTGCAAAACTATTTTCTTAGTCTTCCTTGTTTACTCTTACCAGGTGGTTTCCAAGTGAATGCATGACGGGCAAGTTTTTCTTCATTCACTCTGAGCACATGACCGATGTATCTCCAACTCTTTCTTCTTATAATTTGGAAGACAAACGTTAACATTACCTGGTGTGAAATATCCAATTTCCCACAAGTTATTAACATTTAATACATCATCATCATCATCAAGTACCGGGCCTACTGGCGTAGGTGATCATGTCTCTCCACAACTTTCGATCTCGGCAGCTATTTATCATTTCTGTTGTTGACCTTCTGCCAAGCCATTCCCTTAAGTTGTGTTATTTTTTCTCTTTGCTTCCCTCTATCTCTTCGTCCCTCATTTTTTTCCAGTTGTTACAATATATTCCAGTTGTTCTCTTCTCATTACATGGCTAAAAATATGATTGTTTCTTCCTAATATTGGAAATTAGCTCTCTTTTTTGCTTTGACCTCTCTCAAAACATCTTCATTACTCTTCTTAGCTGTCCATGGTACTCTCAATATTCTTCTGTAAAACCACATTTCTACAGACTCCATTGATTTTCTTCTCTGTTGTCCTATTGTCCATGATTCGCATCCATAACATACATAACTGTATTTATTCAACCGGAACGCAACATATAAACTCATATACAGGGTTTATTTCTAAAAATAAACATATAAATAAGAAAACTAAAATACCAGTGAAAAACCGCAGCGTGCAGTTGGACTCCACCAAACCACCCACGGAACCCAGTAGCTGTACTCCTGTAATATTAAAGTTGGTCAAGCCTCGGATAAATATTTATTCATTAACTTTAACTTGCTTTAGTTCTGCATACTCCATAGTCATACTGGCAACACATAGTAGCGAGCATGCGTTAATAATTGAATACTTATTTCCTTTAGAAATACAATTTACATAAAACGGGGTAAAATAAAAATCGTGTGGTTACATATTCAGCTTTGAAAGACTTTCTCGCCTTATAAAGATCGGAAACACATTTTATTATTATTGAAGATTTTATTTCAAAATATATTTGCACATCGAATTCGCGTTAGGTCGGTTACATGACTCAAGCAGGCCTAGATTAAAGACGTAAACAATGCGTGCGCCAACACATCGCGGTGTGGTAGGCTGTTGCATGAACTACTTATCCAGCGGATTTACACATCCATGATTAAGATATGAGAGAAAAAAAACATGCAGGCATGCTCAGTGCGTGCGCACACACAACCCGCACCTAATTATGACCATACACACGCAACAACCAACGAATAACTGCGCTCAGCTTGATCAAAGAGATCTGGGTCAATGGAGAGGTCCAGGGCGAATGTTGTATGAAGAGGAGGTGGGAAGGGGATATATATACATATATATATATATATATATACTGACTGGTTCGTAAGCAGACAAACAGATAGAGACAGATAGATAGCTAGACACACGCGAGAGTGGATAAAAGTAACGTCAGTTTGCAGTTTCAGCCTACTGCACCGAACATCACCAAATGTGAAAATGCTAGAACCAGTGAGCCATAGTTGATCAAGATCCCACTTCACCTGCACGTGATGGGCCCGGAAAGAAGACTAAGCAATCTGGCCAAGCGAGCAATGATTGACAGAGAGAGAGAGAGAGAGAGAGAGAGAGAGAGAGAGAGAGAGAGAGAGAGAGAGAGCAAATCTGATACCCGATACAGTTCCTGGATCAAGACAGTTATGTGGAGCCAAAATATGCAAATATCGGAGATTGTTGTAAACTTCGCATGTCGATTTATAGAAGGAAGTAGACATCGAGGAGACGCGGAAGGAGACTGCCATAGTTTACCACTGCCAAAAATTGCTGTAGATCAGGCGGGGAATTTATCCACGGTCTTCTAACAATCAGTTTCATCTCCCAGGATTAAATAAAACCATTAAACACGGTTTGAAATTAAAATAAAAACAAAAACGATGAAATCTCTCACTGAAACACATTTTGTTCCAGCACTACAAGATTCGGGTGTCCGGTTAGCGCAATCGATAGGCGGTTGGCTTACCACGGCAACAGCCGGGGTTCGTACCCTGGCGAGGACACCTGGGTTTTGCTAATTCCCTAAAAAAAATTAGTAGGAGCCGCGATAGCTCAGTGGTTAGTGAACTGGACTACTACGGACAAGGGGTAGGGTTCGATCCCAACCGACGGCTCCGGGTTCACCCAGCCTTAAATGGGTACCGGATTTTTTCTGGGAAAGTAAAAGCAGCACGGGCGTAATACCGACAACATTACCCCAAAAATCATTTGCTGCAAAGGTCTGTAAAATTATAGGTCACTAACACCATATTTCCCTATACGCCACTCGGCGTGACGGGGGGTACTTTACTTACTTTACTACAAGATTCATGAGCATTACACCTAGACGATCGTCAAGAGAGAAAGAGAGAGAGAGAATAATTAGGTAAGACGATGGCAGCGTTGTTGACTGGAAGTAACATCAAGAGGCAGACTCAAAGCCCGTCTTATAATGCAAACAGATTAAATAACAATCTTTCAATAGCACAAGCAATATATTAAATAACAATCTTTCAATAGCACAAGCAACATATTAAATAACAATCTTTCAATAGCACAAGTAACAGATTGCACAACAATCCTAAAATATAAAACTAGCCAGGTAACAAATTTAAGCACCTATGGCCATGTTCGGGGTGCAATGACCCGCCAATAACTCAAGGACTAGTCATGTAACAAATTAAATAAGAATCCTAGAATCGATCTAAACTGTTCCAGGGGGTCTGGGTGGTCTAGAGGCATGACGCCGGCCTCTCTTGACTAGAAGGTCCAGGTTCGATTCCCACCACATGAGGTGTGAATTTGTCAAAATCGAACCTGTGGTTTCTTCGTAGTTTTACCCATCCCTGGTCTCTGAGGAGTGAGATCCGATGTCTAGTCCTCTCTGAAAACGGCGAAAAGAGGAGGTCACATGTGTGCTCACACACGTTAAAGAACCCAACGCAGTTAAAAGTCGAAAGGGTAGGCAAAAATGGCCGCTGCCCGGACACACATTTTTTACGCAAAACTACTCATCCATGCCGAAGACGGATGTGTCGGGCTGAAAGGTGCAGATATCGTGGTTGTTGCAGTAAACTAGCCACACAACGCACGCCCACTGAACGGGTGAACGCTATCAACGAGAAATAACTATTCCGATACCCTGTACAGACAAGCTGTTTGGAGATGTCACCAGCCTCGAGCTGACGAATGCTTTCGTTTACTGATAACTTCTTCCCTGCACTCACGTTTGAATATAGAAGTATCATTGGAATTATAGGGCGACATTTACTCGAATTTTAATTTAGCATTAGAAGTTGCTTGCTTGCGTTCGCCCGATTACTAAATGAGCTTACCTCTTCATCATCCGCCCTTAAAAGGACGTTAAGTGGGCGTGTCTGCGTTGTGTTGTGGTTTGTAGTATAATTGTGATATTTGCGCCTTTCGGCCGAACACATCCAACTTCAGCACGACATTTTTGAGGACCAGGTTGTCTTCCCTCTTCGATCTCTACTCGTTTGGCCAGACTAGACAGGTTAGTCTGTTACTAGAGGCACTACGGAAAGGTGGAGCAGGTCTGGATGGTTCCGGTTCACCGATACTGGTGCAAGCCATCAGCTGTGGTTCGCTGGCAACTCCCAGCTCTGGTGATGTGCGGCGCGCCTTCGCCTCCGCATTCCAAGTTAAGGTCGTCCGACGTATCTAGGTGCACGTGGCTCCACTTATTTCTGTAACCTCATTTTTGCCATACCATTTCTCTCACTACCTGTCTCTCAGGACACACCTGTCCTCCGTTAACACGCCATTACATTAGGTAATATAAACACGGGAGAACAAATAAACCCAATTGTGGATTCGGACATTCTGTTGACAGCACAAAATACCGGGAAAAGAAGAACATAGAAACGTAGAGGTATAGGAAAGTCATTTAGTATACAATGTCGGCGGGGTTTGTTTGTGTTCATTATTACAACACACCAGACGAGTCCATAGGAGCTCCGATATCTCCTGAAGTATCTCGAGAAAAACAGGAAAACTTCGTAGCACGGCATGAGTAGGTTTTTACTGACAAATTTCCCCTGTTTTTCTTCCGTTTTTTTTTTTAAATCACCACCGCCGTGGTATGTTTTAAACCCGGGCCCTTCTTGTCAGGAGGCCGACATTCTAACTCTAGTCTATCCAGTCCCCGTCACAGGACTGTTAAGTATTAAACGTAGCTGTTAGCAACAACGCACGGGAGTGAGGTAGCCAGTGCTCAGTGCAATAAAACTGTTGACCTGGACAACACGCAGACAGTGCAGGGCTAGACCCAACATGAATACAACGGTAAGTATCGAAGTGAAGAATGGAGACTTGAGCACCCGAAATGCGAAAAACGCATTTTCTAAACTATTAAAGCAACTCATGTAAACAAGTTCTGAGAAATATGTTTATCAATTCTTTAAAGAAACAAACAAGGAAGATACACAACATGAATTTTAGCACAGCGAAATTTGAACTGAAACTGACGAGATTGCTTATTTCAATATTTTTTTTTTTAAACTCACGGTCGAATCGAAAAGTTAAAATTATCCACAAACTCGAATGTTTACACTTCTGACGTCACCATCTTTGATAAAATGATTGCCAGTTCTATATGGTATATTGACTCCCTTTAAAATGCTGTTATATATTATGAGTTCAGATATCGACACAGGTTAGGCCTAGTATAACAAAGTAAATATTAAAATCGTTAAAAGCAGTGGTCACTTATTCAATTATCTTGGAAGACAAGCCAACTGTAGGCCACGGACACATTCAGCTGTTTGGATATCGTAATTGACAAAGAAAAATCCACATAAACGTGTTAACTAGCAAAATTTGAGGTTTCTTTTTTAACAGTTGAAGGTTTTCTGAAAAACCAAGAGACTGTTCTTAACTAAACTTGTTCGGGGTGGGGGGATGGGAGGAGAGAGAGAGAGAGAGAGAGAGAGAGAGAGAGAGAGACAAGGCGCCCTTCAACAATAGAGCTGAGTGTGGTCAGTGACTGCATACATCAGGATCGGGAAACAACAAAGCTGATCAAGACCTTCCCCGCCTCCCAGTGTTGTTCCTGGAAACAGACTATCCTGTCTGGCCAATCGAGTAGGGATCGAAGAGGGAAGGCAGCTTGGTACTCAAAAATTCCGTGCTGAAGTCGGATGTTTAGGTCACCACAACGCATCTACGTCCACTTAACGTCCTTTTAAGGACAGATGGTGAAGAGGACTATCCTGTCCTTTAGTAGCCATCGGGTGAACGGCAGAAAGAAACTTCACGGTGAATGATGGTCAAAAGACCTTGTCCAAAGGAAAACTGGTGTTGTTATCATTGTAGTATGAATAATGATGAATAACAGACTGAACTTGCTGCAAAATACACTTCTTGATGCTGCTGAACACTACCGAGGGTACGTGCTGCAGTCGATGAGAAAGAGAACAATGTCATCTAGAAGCGATATCTTCTTCTGTGAAACTCAAAAGCACTATCACCATTTTCTGTGACTGGTCAGCAAAGTCCATGTCCTCACTGCATCAAACACATCATGGCCTGGTTTTAGCCTCACAAGTCAAATCCTTGAACCCCAACATCTATTAATTAAACCCAGTGAATTATGGTGACCCATCCAAACATATCTTCATAGATCTCTACATATACTAAAACAAGTTCACATTTTCAGAAAATGATTTTGTTTTAAAATCACAAAGGCGTTATATAACATAAGGACGAAAACTCCACTCTGAAACGAAAGCGATTTGCATTATGTGTAGCCAAATTTAGTGTGAGCAAATAAGAATGAAACCCCATAAAGCAGTCACATATAAAGAGAGTCATTCAGTGCAACAAAAGAGAGCAGAATAGCCCCAACAACGACAATATCCACTCTTGACCCTCTTGTATCTTCATACTTTAAAACTAGTGACATAAATGTCGGGTGGCCCACTGGGCGCAGGTGGGTTAAACGATCAAACTACGGGAAAAAACAAACTGCAGATATGATTTATATTTGATCAGTTAACAAAGATTACATAACCCCATGAATCAACACTACAATAACCCACAGATGAGCCATAGGCAACATTCAAAAATGATGGCAAACTGTGGACGTGGACAAACAAAAGTGAGCATTAATGACGATGAAGCTAAATTCACAGACTCAGAGAAAGCAGTCTTTTTGTTTTTAGGGCACTTATTATGAAGAGGACAAGCTGAGAATTAGAACAGCCACCATAATAGGTTCAAGCCGGTTTCAGACTTGACAGAGGTAACCTAGACCACATTTTCTATATCAGGAACATCTTTGAGAAGTGTAGGAAGTACTCAGAACTGTTTCTCAACTGACAGCAGGACTTTGACTGACACACTAAAACAACAAGCTTTAACTGACAGCAGGCTTTGACTGACTGACAAGCTGTGGAACCTCAACTGACAGCAAGGCTTTGACTGACTGTACACATAAACAACAAGCTGTGGAACCTCAACTGACAGCAAGGACTTTGACTGACTGTACACATAATACAACAAGCTGTGAAAACTGACAGCAAGACTTTGACTGACTGTACACATAAACAACAAGCTGTGGAACTCATGACATATAATATTTTTTTCCGACATACCTGATACACCTGATCGAATCATCATACCAGGGACAATGATAGCTATCAGGTGAAACGTGAGACTGGTTTCAAATAAAAAAAAAGGTGTGAGGCAGGGATGTACTCTCTCTCTTTCATACTGGTTCGAAATGTATGCAGACAACATCACGAGGAGCGTCAGAAACTATGACAAATGTGTAACCAAGTCATTTATTGTAAATCTATAGGTAACTAAGAGTGTAACCCTTCACAATAAATGCCACAATTAAATACCGATGTTAGTTCTCCTCAGACCAAATACATAAAGACAACACAAAATACAGTGAAGATTTACAATCCTGAGATAAATATACAAAAGACTAAGATAATGTCCACCGACAAGGCAAAAATGACTAGTTTTAGAAAGATAAAGGTCATAACAAGAGATACAAGAATGTTTGAATTTGATAACAGAGGAAGTAGGAGTTAGAGACACAGATTCCTTCAAACATTCTGTGATGTGAGCATCATTCCGCAGAGGGCATGTGGCTAGTTCATAATTTAATACTAAAGTTGTGCCTAATTTACATGAAAAGTAATGTAAGTAGTTATGGGAAAATAGTGTTAGTGCCCATATTTTTCAATGACCAAGGGCACATTTTTATATGCGATATGGCCGTTATCATGTCAGGTGGCCCTGCTTTCACAAAAAATAAAAAAAATAATTTTAAAAATAAAAAAAACGCTGGCATCTATTTTCGGAGGCTTAGAGGAAAGTTCTTTTACTACAAGAATGTCCCATATTTGAAAAGTATCACACGTCATCCTGTTAACATGAATTGTGTTGGTTATATATGTAGCATAAGTGTGCTATAACATACAAGCTTTCGAGCCACAAGTGAGAAAATATATTAGAATTAGCACCTGGCGCACGATTACACACATGAAAGATAATAGCAGCCAACTACAGTCGAGCACAATCCCGTTGATAGTGCTCAACTGAATAAGTTCTACTGGCACAACCTCCAGCCATGAGAGAAAAAAATAACTATTTTTTTTTTGCCTTGTCACGCCCAAGTGGCGTATAGAAAATATGATGTTAGCGATCATAAATGTTTATAGACCTGCAGCATATGATTTTTGGGGTAATGTGGTCGGTATTAGGCTCGTAACTATCACTATGGAGGACAAAACTATTAACTTAGAAAACTGGGACAGTACCAGACAAATACCAATTGACAAAGAAGTTGGACAAAGACGATGGCTTTGGATAGATAGGCCATACACTGCCGGAAGCCAAATGATTCAGAGGAAGACGTATGTTTACAACACTCGAAAAAAAAATGACAAAGAATCAACAACAGAAAAAAACAAACAAAGAACAATATATGGTCCGAAGCAGGATGGAACCCGTACTACTAGGCACAGCGCATTGCCACGAAAAGCCAAACGCTAGGGAACACTGCCAACTTGGCTAACTAAAAGCATGAGAGCATTATGCGACAAGTCTTTTATTTGAACACCCAGGGTAGGAGATAAAGGGGAAGGGCACCATATACTTGGAGAAGACAGTTGGGAGCAGAGAAGAAGAGGTTGGGTTAGGCATGGAGCGAACTTAAGAAAATGGCACACAGCATGACTGCTTGGAAAGTGTTTGTTGAAGACCTAAGCTCCACAGTGAGCTGAAAGTGTTTGTTGAAGACCTAAGCTCCACAGGGAGCTGAAAGTGTTTGTTGAAGACCTAAGCTCCACAGGGAGCTGAAAGTGTTTGTTCAAGACCTAAGCTTCACAGGGAGATGAAAGTGTTTGTTGAAGACCTAAGCTCCACAGGGAGCTGAAAGTGTTTGTTGAAGATCTAAGCTTCACAGGAAGCTGAAAGGTAGAAGAAACGAATTACAGCATTTTTCATGTCACTGGTTCTGTAGAAGACTTTCTATGAACTGGAGAGGTTGCAAGTCCCAAACAATCGTCAGGTAGTTAACGGTCCGAGTCTATTTAATTCATAAAACTTTCTACACCCTACAATGTAGACGGCCGGACACACCTCGACCTGAGTAACAAACGCCAGGTCTTAATCTACTTGACACACTTTTTAACTGGTTTAGTCCTTCTCACGTTTAGGTGATTCTTAACGCAAATGTTGGTTTTCACTAGAGCGGCCTTATACAAATGTCGTCTCCTTTACAATTGTTTAAAGGCAAACGTGGTCAAATATAACCCAGCAGATATAGTATAGAACTGAACAGGTCATGACTAGTTAGGAGGAAGGCAAATAACCAAAGTCAATAAAACATACTCCGCATGCTCTCCCCAACACACCAATTAAAATAAAAAGACTAATAATTGAAATAATGTTTCGCATAAATTTACAAAACACCCCAACAGTTTCTAGTGAAGATTCTAAATCAAACGAGAGAGCACAAGCACGCAGTATTTTTTTTTTTACTGACGAGAGAAAATTAGATAAAGAGATATAAACTAGAAGGTGGAAACTAAGCTATCTAGTACCACAGTCTTAATAGCAGAGCAAGAGAATGGACTACAAGAAATAATGGACATAATAGTAACAGAAAGCAACAAGAAAGGTCTCAGTCTTATCATCATGTGCCATACAGGTTAGCGTAGGCGATCATGTCCTTCCACTATCTTGTATCCACAGTGCATCGTATCAATTCTGTTGTTGACTGTTTTCCATCCCATGGCACCTAGCTATCTAGTATCTTCTCTCTTTTTAATCCACGATATCTCTTTCCCTGTAATATACCAGCTGTAACTAAGTATTCCAACTCTTCAGTATGAATAGTAAGAAAACAGAATTCTGGGTCATATCGAAGAAACAATCATCACCATCATGCAGCATTAAAAAAACAAACAGGACAAGTCTGAAACAAGTGCAACGCGTCAAATACTTGGGCACAATAATAACATCAGATGGAAGATACACCACAGAAATAAAAAGCAGAATGGCTCAGATCAAAATAGCATTTCAAAAAATGAAAAACGTCATATGCAATAAGTCCATGTCAATAGAAGTGAGAAAAATCAATCATCGGTGCTATATAGAGGCAACTCTGACCTGTAGAAGCAAAACAGGGACAGTAAGCAAACAAAAAGACGATTCGAGGCCAAGAGATGGGATTCCTCAGAAGAATGTTGAAAGTTCCCTGGACAGCCAAAAAGACCAACGAGGAAATTCTCTGAGGTCAACACAAAAAGGGAGCTCCTAAAAAAACACCAGAAAGAAGCAATCAACATTTTTCGGGCACATCATGAGAAGAGGAAAGTTGGAATACATGGTCACAACTGGCCAAATACAGGGAAAGAGAGATCGTGGACGACAAAGAGAGAAAATACTAGATAGCTTGGTGTCATGGCATAGAAACAGTCAACAACATAACTGATACGATGCACTGTAGATAGAAGACTGCGGAAGGACGTGATCACCTACGCCAACCTGTATGGCACATGATGATTTAGTAGCACCGATTTTTAAATATATGAAAGTATTTATGCAAATAAAAACAAAAATAAAATAAACATTGTTTATATCCACAACATGTCAGGATATGGATAATTCTAGAAAGACACAAGCGTAAAATAACAACATGTGAAATTAAATGTATAAGGATGGCTGTAAACAAACGTAGAAGAGCTAAGATAGAAATGAGACATTGAGAAAAATGGTGGGTGTGACATCGGCAATTGCTAACTTTGAACAACAAAGAATCAAATTGTCTATTTGACCAGATTGAAATCTTCCAACCTGCAGCTCGAGCATATTACATGAAAACATCTGGCTACAGACAAGAGGGACACGCAGATTGATAGAATCAGAGACCTTCAGTAAATGCGATACAACAACTCAAGCTACATACACAACCAACGAATGCCAGACAATTAGACTTTTCTCCTCTATATGAGGCACAAGCAAGTAGGATTTTTCAAAAAAGATGAAGAGAAAATTAAGAAAGAAAGAAGAAAAAGTTAGAAAAGACAAATTTATAATATATCAAGTTTAATAACAACCAAACTGGAGTTGAACCATTAAGTTGACAGTGCTCGATTGTCCATGTTCTTGACACCATGATAAAGCAATGCAAGACAGCTCATTATGTAGACGCCTGGATGTATGCTGATGTCCAAAAGAGACAAGTCAATGTAATATTAACCAGTTTTCTAAAATAATCACGGGAATTCTAATCGGTGGTACGGAGTTTGTGCATCGTGCTGAGATCTTCGTGTGTTTTCAGGAAAGGGGACACTGTCCTGATATAGTGCTGATGGTCCGTACACAAAGACGGGTAATTGTAACTTTGTGAGTAAATGTTGTGTATAACTCTTTCAGTTATTTCTTTTTATGTGTTCCCTAGTGCCATGTCTTTCAGAAGCCTTGAAAAGTTGTGGAAATCAAAACTCATCAGCACAAACACAAAACTTAAGACTATTCAAATCAAATGTACTATCAACCCTTACGTATGCCTGTGAAAGCTGGAAAACAACTAGAGATATAGAAACAAAATTGAACGCATTCGAAAATAATGTCTAAGGAAAATACTTGGCATAGCGTGGAACGAATTCCAAACAAACGAGGAAATTAGAGAAATCGCCAATCAACCACTAATATCTTCAGTAATAAAGAAAAGATGATGGTTATATGTTGGACATGTGATGAGAAGAGATAATAACCGAATAGCAAAGCAAGCCCTCATATGGGAAACAACAGGTAAGAGAAAAAGAGGAAGACCCAGAGAGACATCGAGAAGAACATTGATGAAAGAGTCAAGAGCAGCAGGATTCTGCTCCCTCAATGAGATAGAGCTGCTTGCACAGAACAGAGACAAATGGCGAGATTTGATAAAATATCTTTAACAAGAATTGAAAACTGCTAGAACAAAAATTCAGATAAGAGAAAGAGTATCTTGGTCTACGCCCTATGGGCCGCTACGGCTCGAAAGGTCAATAGATAGATAGATAGTGCCATTAAAAATACTGTAATGTATATGTCATTTTATGTTATTACGTAGATAAAAACAAGCTACCGTATTTGCACGTAGAGTCATACTCACAAATGAGGACAAACGAGCAGTTAATGACGTTTATTTCCCTGATTATACGCCCGTCATATCCTGAGCTGTGGGACTAGGCAGCGTTACGGAATCTCAACTCTCACAAACATTAACACGCTGACATGCCCGAGCCAGCATTTATTTGCCTGCTTGTCCGCTCCTAAATGGTCTTCAGCGCATCAACAAGAGGTGTTCGTGAATTGTCTTCATACTTTCCTTATGTGTAGAGCTAACAGACATCGGGTTTTATCTGACATACCCTACTTTTCAGATGTGTGCTATGAGCCCGGCCAAATATCTCATTATGTTAAAATACTGAGAGGGGACCTGAGTGGTCTGGAGGTAGAACGTCGGCCTCTGGACAAGAAAGCCCAGGTTCGATTCCCACCACGGGCAGTGGAAAAAAATAAAATCAGACTCCGTGGCTTCTTTCCTAGTCTCTGGGTCGTAAGATCCGATGTCCATCCCTCTAGGATAACGGTGAAAAACAGTGTGCATTCTGCTCACGTTCAAGAACCCTTCATCATCATCGTGTGCCTTCTCCGCAACGAAGGTTGGCTACCCTTGGCAATTGGAACTCTTGGCAATTGGAAATTAAAAAGAGTAAGCCAAAATTAATCTACCCAAAACGTTACAACTCTCAACAATAAAAATGAGAGTACCCATGAAATCGATTTCCAGCTGTCACTGTTCCCTAAAGATAGCTTTGGCCAGGCCGTTAAATCGTATGACGTGCCCATCAATGTAAGAAGTTCTTCTTGTGGGCGTACGTTACTGGTGAAAATTTAACGAATGCTCTCATTGTTTATGTGCTCTATGTATGACACTTCAATGATCTTACGATAACACCCTATTACCATGATTCGTATATTCATTTATAATTCTGAATTTAGTGCCCATGTTTCGCCGGGCATATAAGAGTATGAGCATTTATATCCAGATTTGTAATTACTTAATAAATTAATAATTGAAACAAAAGATTGTGGTTTGTAATGCACACCCGCTGGTTATATTTCACGAATGTATAGTCCCACGTGTGCCCAACACTTTGTATTTCAACCCCGTGCAGAAAAGAAACGGCACCTGATCACACAAACAACCGAGTATAGCGAAATTGTATACAACGTGATCAAGTTCAAGACTGTAAGTAGCAACGGTTGGAAACGAATCTCGCGTCCACTCAGTTGGAAACTATCAGTGCATTCCAAATACGTGGTCTGAATATATTTTACTTGGATATATAATACTTTTTTAAAAATGTAATCACAGAACAAAATGCTGAACAGTTTATATAACAAATTCTGGAGATTTTCCAATCAGGAATCATAGATTAGAATTATTTAATATTGAAATAAAAACTAATTCAAAATTTAGTCACCAGTTAAAATGGAACAATTAATATTGCACTTCTGTTTGATGTGATTTAGCGCAATGGCCTCTTCATAGGAACAGAGTCGGATTTAGGCCTAGACTAAATAAACTACCGCTTAGAACCTCTCAATTCCAGGGAATCCCTAATTAATTTATATTGTAATTATAGCTTGTTTCATAAGTCGTGCCCAACTTTAAAAATCAATATCTTTTAAACCGCTTTTTGTATTTTTTTCAAAATTTGCATGTATAGTTATAATGATTAGAACCAACAGGGAATTAATTTCATTAAAAACAAACATTTGGTTATTATTATTGCTTATTTGATTTATATAAATTTATAACGACCCATTGATGTAGTCAAAACTTAGTGTTTACAGTATTTAAGTTAAAAATAGCGATTACAAATCTATACACGCTCAAATTTACGATTTTTCACGCTTTCCGCGTGAGTCTCTGACACAATTAGACACTTGTAGTAAACACGAGGCATTGTGTGTTCCATTTCCGTTAATTCAGCGGCGTAACGTGGAACAATAACATTTATCATGAGTCTAAAATGAAATTCTGCAGTTTACAAAACATCGCAATAAAAATGTATGACTATTTTTGCAAAGAGGCTAAACGAGGAAGATTATTTCATTCTTTAGAAAACCCTGAGAATAGGACAAGACACATTTTGGATTTATCTAAACGGTCATTTAATCGCTGGATTCAAGCACGTGACCGTCAATGTTCAAAATATACAAAATCACAAGGAAGAGCAAAAATGTTGGATCATTTCGACAGTGAACTTATTAGAAGTGAAATTCGCAAAATGTGGGTATGAATGAAACTGTTACAATAAGAAAATTAAAAGTATCGCTGAAAAAGAACAACAGTATTGAAATATCAAAGTCTACATTATGGAGGAATGTGAGAGCTGCAGGCTTTACATTCAGAAAGTATTCCAATGGACGAAACATCATCTGTGAGAAGCCACATATAGTAGTCATGAGAAGCAAGTACTTACGTGAAGTAAAAGAGGTGCGCAAGCAAGGTTATGATATTGTGTACTTGGATGAAACATGGATCAATGCTCACCACACTAACCAAAGGGAATGGCAGTCATCAGATGGAAATATTAAGAGATTAATACCTAGCAGCAAAGGACAGCGCTTGATAATTGCTCATGCAGGTAGTCGACAACATGGACTAATACAGAATGCAGAGCTCCTTTTTCTTTCAAAATCCATAGACAATCGGGATTATCACTCTGAGATGAATGGTCACATATTAGACATTGGATTGAAAATTCTGTTCTCCCAGCACTAGATCGACCATCTTGCCTAATAATGGACAATGCAGCGTACCACAACATTGTTGCACTTGAAGATAAAGTGCCGACGTCATCCAGTACAAAAGATGCTATTAAGATATGGCTCACAAAGGAGCACATACAATTTAATAACATGTACTTAAAACCTGAATTACTATCTCTAGTAAAGCAAAAACAGAGGACAAAGATTTTTCAAATAGATAAGATTATCCAGAGCACGGTCATATAAGTTTGAGGCTGCCACCTTACCATGCTCATTTAAATCCAATAGAACTAATCTGGGCAAAATTAAAAGGACAAGTGGCAGATGAAAATACAACATTCAAATATGCGATGTAAAGACTCTTGCTAATCTCGCTTTATTAAATATAGACAAAGATTATTGGGCTAAATGTGAAGACCACGTCTTAAAACAGGAAGAGGAATATTGGAAAAATGATGGTTTGTGGAATGTTCAACCCCAAACAGTTATTAATCTTTTAGACTCGTCTGATTCAGAATGAAAGTATATAGCCCCCACAATGTTGGCCCCTATATTACCTTAAATTATTTCAACAAACGGTCCTTTTCAGGACCACACAACTATGAAAATTGGACATACAGGTATACCTTGATATTATTATCGTCCACCTCGAACTGAGCAGACAATATTCTCCTGGTGTTTTGTTTTATCCAGTTATTTCCCCATTACGGCCACGCCTTTACCTAGTGAAAATTAATCGTAGACCAGCAACTACGGTAATTTCTATTCTTTAGGGCTTCACAATTTACAATTTTGACAAACATCAAAGAAATATCGCCGCTTTAAGAAAACTGCAGCTGCAAGCTATTTGTTAAATATACTTTTAAAGGGTCTTTTGCATTCTAATAACATTTGGAAAATTTCAAAAGTATTTAACAAATGGTTAGAGAGTAATAGCGTTTTGAAGTTGGGCATATGTTTTGAAACGAGCTATAGCTTGACAAATTCTCAGGATCTCACGAAGTCTAGATCCAGTTCTGGATACGAGCATCCGCCAGATGCTGGCCTTGCAGCCATCACACTGTGAACCATAATTATGAATGTTGTCATGCGAAACGTTTAAAAAAAAAAAAAAAAGAAGCCTACTACATTAAAAAAAAAATTATTAATACAAAAATAAATTGGAACAGGAACTTAATGTTGTTCGGGCAGGTTTCATGGACACATTTAAGCACATCTTAAACAAAAGAAACATCTCCGAGACGTGTCACGAATATAATGTAGAATTGAATACATGCTTTATAGTATATCGCAAGGCATTTGACCGAGAACAACATAACAAATTATGGGACACACCATGAATGACGTTAGCTTTCAAACACATCTAATACAATTCAAATCCGAAATCGACTCAAGAGTCACAAAAACAGACTCTTCAGTCACAGGAACAGACTTAACAGTCACAGAAACAAACATAACAGTTACAAAACAGACTTAATAGTCAGAGAAACAAACACAACAATCACAGAAACAGATTTAACAGTCACAGAACATACTTTACAGTCACAGAAACAGACTTAACAGTCTGACCAAGTGATTGAGAGGGAAGGCAGGTCAGTGAACACCATCCTGAAGTTTGATGGGTTGAGCAGAACAGCGCAAATATTACAGCTCTACCACATACTACCAACTTAACATTGCCGTAAACTAATTACACAACACAACCACATCTACTAATGGGTGAAAACTGAAGAAAAAATACTACAAAATTTGTGATTAACCCTCAAGACACACAACACACTTAAGAGAGTGTTTATTGTAGAAACCTTGATGAACTTCTAATGAATGAGGTCATGTACACAATAACTTCAGACAAAAAAATAATGATGACAATGTCTTGTTGCCAGATTTAAACATCATTAGTCTTAAAATAATTATACAGAAAAAGAAAATAATAAAATACAGGTGCGTGAAGACATGACACTTCAAACCTCACCTGTGTCTACAGTTTGTATGTGAACATTCATAAAAAGACAATGCAGTTAAAGCCCGTGAAGTTGCTTTTTTTAAAAACCAAAACAAATATAACCCTTTTAAATGCACTAAAAGTGAAAACGTGACAAAAATGAATTTTTTTTCTCGTCATATAAAGTAACAAAGCAAGCCCTCATGTGGGAAACAACAGGTAAGAGGAAAAGAGGAAGACCCAGAGAGACACTGAGAAGAACATTGATGAGAGAGGCAAGACCAGTAGGAATCGGCTCCCTCAATGAGAGTTGCTAGCACAGAACAGAGACAAATGGCGAGATTTGATAAAATATCTTTAAAAGAATTGAAAACTGCTAGAATAAAAATTTAGATAAGAGAAGGAGTATCTTGGTCTACGCTTACGGGCCGGCTACGGCTCGAAAGTGAATAGATAGATAGATAGATAAATATAGTAACAATTTAAACAGCAAACATGGAAGAAAAGCGAATGTATTTATACTACTATAAAGGCCATGACAAACTAGGTGGCAGAAAGTGACAGGAATACAAATAAAACAATCGATGGTTTGGGTTTGCTGATTGCAAATACTGATATACAGTGCTACTGATATACAGTGCTACTGATATACAGTGATTTGTTGATGATATTTTTGTTCTCCCTCTATCATGTGATCATTTCTAAAATGATTCGTCCATTGTACAATCAGTTTGATTAGAAGGAAAGATTAAGGCTTAAATTGAAATAACATTTGTGATGGAAATGTGAGCATTTCCCACAGAAAGTGTCAAATTATTAAACCTTTGAAGTGTTTCTTCACATATGCATTAACCCACTATAACATCACAAACCAAAAGCTAATTAACTGCTATGTAATCAGATTTTTATGTGGTGTCATAAATGTATACCACTCACAGATAATATCAGTTTTAAGAACAAGGAAATGTATTAGATTCAGGTCATCTTTAATCATGAATGCTGCACAATTTTTAGGATAATAACTGAAAAAAACTTTGTGGTTGAGACAAACCGCTGTGCCCAAACTGATCTCACTATGAATTAAAGTATGATGATTGTCAAACTGATCTCACTATGATTAAGTAGATGATTGTCTGGCCACAATTTCTACTTAATCTTGAAACAATGATGGTGTGACGCACAGTCCCATAAATAACACACATCTGACTTCAAAGAGTAGAGTAAGCTTGTAATTAGCACAAACACAGCAGGCCAGTTAAACTAAGCTTTTTAAAACACCATTAAAGATTGTAGGTCAAGCTATGTCACCTTTAGATACTGTGACCTTGACAGTTAATAATACTCTTCTATTAAAAATGGAGACAATTCATGTGGAAGGATGGATATAGAGACATATACAATTATGCTGTTCTTAGGAAACATGGACAGTACTATAAATAGTACTTTATTTATTTATGTATGTTCTCAGTAGATTAGGGAAAGAGGGTGTTGGTCTGATGTAGTTTAATGTTAGAGTGCTCAAAAGTACTTAGTCCATATTTGGAATGATAAGGACCACTTGCACCACTATCAAAGTAGAAAAGATCAAGCCCAAGATGTAACAAAGATGAAGATAAAACGATGGCCTTGCGTTCAAACTGAGCACACATTCAAAAACAAAAAAACCTGGCAGCTACAATGACTATATGATCCAAGATCTGAAAATAGGACTGCTGATCCAGACTCTACTTTACCCCCAATTGGTAGCTCTGGAAACATACAAACTAGTCTGAACAAAACTCCAATGGTAAAAACAACCCAGTATCCAATAATGCCATATCAAATTTGAATGTATTAGGCAGAAGAGCACAAATATCTAGTTGTAGTTAGTCGAAGGCCCCGATATCACTGCAAACAAATTAAAATCCATAATTGCTCAACCGCCCATGCCAGTGGAATCATCCAAATTAACATCTCATCTCACTGAAGGTCCAACAAAGAAAGGCAGCTGCAGTCCCCATCATAGCTGCCACAGCACATGCCAAAAGGCAGGAGGCGTAGCCGCACCAAAAGTGAACACAACCAAATTGTCCTTCACCATACGTTATCATCAGTCATTGTAAGCAATATCTGCATCCACTTAACATCTTTGGGAGAATGATGAAGAGGAGTGTCCATCGGGGAAATGCTTAAGAATATTTGGCATTAACCAATTTTCTTAAATTACCAAAGTTTCTGTATATATGCTAGATTGTTTGTGCATTGTGCGATCATATTTAAATATGATCAGGAAAAGGATTGGAAACAATAATTGACACCTTGCTCTTTCCTTAGTACAACTGAGACAGTTCTTTACACACACATATATATATATATATATATATATATATATATATATAATATATATTTATATTTTCTTGTCTGTTGTCCTATTGTCCATGATTCACATCCATATGTTAAGACTAGCTCTACCTAACATTTAAGAACTTTTTTTCTTTCTTCTTAGCAATTAATACATGTTATCTTCACATTATAGATATTATCACAAAACAGATTTTACACCTGTGGAGTATAATTTTGTTTCCTTGGCACAAAGCCAAGGTATTCTATATTAAATAGAGAAAGTTAAAGGTAAATAAAGTAAAAAAAAAAGTAGAGTACCACTGTCATGCCAAGTGGCGTATAGGGAATATGGTATTAGTGATCATAAATTTTACAGACCTTCGGCACATGATTTTTGATGTAGTGTGGTCGGTATTACACCCGTGCCGCTTTACTTTCCCAGAAAAAAATCCAGTACCAATAAAGACTGGGTAAACCAGAAGCCATCGGTTGGGATCGAATCCTACTTCTTGTCCTTTGTTTGATGATACAGATTCTCAAGTAAGCAAAACAATGCACCTATTTAATTTGCACACATTTTTTTTTTACAAAATCTATTTTGAACGTTGAAAGACTCAATAGACACATAGTACAATATAACCATTTCATAAGAAAGATTCCCTCTGATAGTTTACATTTGTGGAGACTTACACTTGTCCTTTCATTAGAATCCATATTTGTAATAATATTGTTAACAATGGTAATGGACCATGTTATAAATGAAGTGGTTCTAAAATCATGAGCCCACGTCACTCTTTCGGATGAAAGAGATGAGACTTAAGATGGGCACAGCCCGAAAATAGAAACTTAGTGGGCGTGTAAGAAGACTTGTCAACCAACATAGAACTGGAGTTGTCAGTCGCTGGACACTGTGGGACTTGCTGAGGAGGGATCTGAGCACCTATGACATGTTTGGAGTGCAATGATGATGCCCGCAAATAAACTCAGTGGGTCAAGATAGGATTGGGTGGCAAAGATGTACCACTTTGAAATACTCATGGTCAGAAATCTATATATATATATAATGTATATTGTAAAACAAGGCATCCATCAGCAACTGGGCTGAAAGTGGTCAGCAGCTGGTAGCTGACTGCTTGCATCAGGATCAGTGAACTACAGAGCTGATCAAGACCCCACTACACCTCCAAATGATGCTCCCAGAAACAGACTAACCAGTCTGGCCAAGCAAGTAGGTATCAAAGTGGGAAGGCAAACTAGTACTCAAAAAGTCAAGCTAAAGTCTGATGTGTTAGGTCAAAAGGCGCAAGTATCACAGTGTGGTGGTATCCCAGTAAAGGTGGATGGCGAAGAGGCCTATTCATTATTTTAATAACTGACAGTAGCAAATCATGGACAATCTCACAAACAGCAAAGAAGAAAATCAATTTGATTGAAACACAATGCTACAGACGAATCCTTAAGATACTTTGGATAATGAAAAAGAGCATGAAGACATATTAAAGGATTTGAACATTAAAAAAACACTGGCTTACAAACACCATTCTACAGAGGAAATTAAAATACTATGGCCATGTCAAAAGACACAGCAGGCTGTTTGTTAATATTAAAAATAGCAAGGGCAGACAAGATAGAGAAGTATACGATATATTAAGAATTATATACTGTATTTGTTGAGTGAGCACTCAAAGCTAACAAAAAACACACAACACTGCTTAATAGTCAAATTCTAGACAAATTATTATTATATAATTAGTGGTGTTTTGCTACATTCTGACCAAAACATGATTATTATTCAGAATTATTAAAAACTTATCCTAAAGATCTACAACAATTACTTAATGAAATAAACATGACAAGCAAAAATATGGACTAGATATGAATATCAAAAAGACAAACTATGATCATAAACAAAGAAGATACTCAAAACCCACCAGTGGATATCAAAATTGAAGGAATAGACCTGGAGGCAGTTCAGAACTACAACTACCTTGGACATACTATAACCAGTGATGGAAAATGTACAACTGAAATAAACAAAACAATAGGAATGGCAAAAAGTAATTTTAATGTCATGAAGAACATACTAACATCAAAACAAATAACACCAGGGCTAAAACTAAGAATAGCAAAATGTTACATCTTTTCAATATTCCTATATGGTGCAGAAACATGGACATTAGACAAGAAAACAGAACAGAGAATTGAAGCCTTTGAAATATGGATATATAGAAGAATAAGTAGAATTGGATGGAAGGAAAAGAAAACAATGATGAAGTCTTAAAACAACTAAAAATGAAAAGAGAACTACTAAGCACAATTCAAACAAGACAAATGCGATTTTTTGGCCATGTTAAAAGACACAACAGCCTACTAAATGTAATACTGGAGGGGAAAATACAAGGTAAAAGAGGCAGACCAAGACTAACATGGACGAGTAACATCAAAAGATGGACAAATCAGCCTATAACAATCTGCACCACAATGCATGAGACAGAGCAGAATGGCGCTCCATGGTAGCCAACCTTCGTTGCGGATTAGGCACTCGATGATGATGATTAAAAACTTACTATTATTTAATTCTATCATTATGTCAAAGTAAATTTGGTAAAGTCCTAGTTTTTTAGTCAGGTAAATTATTTGTAATGAAATGAGTTATCTCCCCTTAGGAGGCATCACAACAAATCTACAGTATCTTTTACAGTATACTAAAAATAATTTTAGTATTATTATCGTTAGGTTTATCATAACTTATAATTTTTAACTCAAACCCTACAACAATTACTGGTCTGAATAAAGAGCAGTGTTACTAAATGTTATTCTTCGAAACTTTGATTTGCAGGACTAAAATAGGACTTTACCATAACAACGTAAATTCTTACTTCATAATTTTCAATTTGAACTGAATGCATCATATATATTATTATATATATTATATTAATATAACTTATAAAATTATAATTGTTAGGTTTCTATCATAACGTCGGCGTAGTAACTTTGAGCGCAATTATAGTAATTATTGAATTAAATTAAATTAATCCAAATGATGCTAACAATAAAATAAACTAAATTTTCATTTTGTTGCTTGTAATAATTTAAACTATATATAATATATATAAATATAACAATAATAATAATATATTTTATAATTCTTTACTTGAATTATTTCAAAATATCAGGTTAAATTTAATTTCGAAATACTAGTAATTACAATTTATGTGCCACTTTTTGACACGCAAAGTTTCTATTTTCTGTTTTTGAGATTGTGGTTCTGTCCTATGTGCCGTCTTAGGCTCGAAGGACAATAGATAGATAAAAAGATAGAATTACAATTACATTTGTTGAATAATTAGTGACTAGTGACTGGAAACATGATTCAATTGCACTGAAAAAATTGATTTTGCCATATACACATACAATATACAAACAATAGCATAGCAGATAGCATTGAATGAACAATCTTAACAAACACAATCACAGACGTTCGTTATGATTCTTCTTTCTTATAATAAATTGTTATTGTTTAGCAAACCCTAACAAAACAATAATTTGATCAACTTAATTATAACATCACAATGATTAATGGCCGGTGTAGTCAAGTTTTAGTTTACTTGTGACTAGACTAGTGCAAGTGCTTTTACTTTTATGTGTTTTACCTATCGTGAGTACCGATGAATCATTAGTTACGCAAAAATAAAAGGAGAAACTTACCGAATTATTTACACAACTATAAAACTTCTATGTAAAATGTGAACAACACATGCGAGACATCTAGTCATCTACACTGCGTCCAGAGCGGTGATGTTGTCAATGTGGGGGCCGTGTAAAGACGTGCTGGTCGTCTCCATGAACCGACCGCAGTTCGGCGTCTGCCAGCAGAAGAAGAGAGCGCGCGGCTGTTATGATTTCTTTTTGTAGTGATCTCCCCTGAAGGTTGGGCTTATTTGTAAAGGTAGTCACATAGCAAGGGGGCATCTGCATCATCATACTTCCCATAGGCGTGAGTGCGTGGGATCCTGATTGTTGTAGTGCGCCTTTTGGCTGGTTGCCTCCGACTTCAGCACTTAAACTTGCTAGTGAGTAGATGTGAACAAGTTATCATTATACGCTTCGGAACAGGACACAATCGACTCCATAGTCACATGTATACAAAATTCAAGATTGGCACCTCAACTACTTGTACATGTGGACAGGCGCCCCAGACTGCTGAACACATACTTCAAGACTGTACTGAATATAATAGACTGAGGAAAATCCATTGGCCCATAGATACAACACTACAGACAAAACTATATGGGCCACTGCAAGAATTACAAAAGACAGTAAAATGTATACAGGAAACGACATTGCAGATATAGACAATACTTCGGGCGAACGAAAGATAGGTCGATAGATCATCATCATTACTATCTTGCACTATCTATATATCGATGATTGGCTATTATCATTTGAACGCCATTTCACTGTGTATGTCTTTATAATTACGTTGTTCTCCAGAATACATATTGATATTGCTAGTCCGTTTTAATCTTTGTTGGCCTCTGTCTTGTCAACACTGTATTTTCCTTTTCCATGAGTTATTGTGAATGTTAATAATGTATTTAACAATTTTCGTTTGTCTTACTTTTGGAGGCGAAGGCGCATCTCCCAGCACCAGAGCTGGAAGTTGTCAGTTGTCAGCGACCCACAGCTGATGGCTTGTGCCAGGATCGGTGAACAAAAACCATCCAGACCCTGCTCCACCTCTCTGCGGTGCCTCTAGTAACAGACTAACCTGTCTAGTCTGGCCAAGCGAGCAGGGATCGAAGAGGGAAGACAACCCGGTACTCAAAAATGTGCTGAAGTCGGATGTGTAGGGCCGAAAGGCGGAAATATAACAGTTATACTACAAACCACAACACAACGCAGACACGTCCACTTAACGTCCTTTTAAGGGCGGTTGACGAAGAGGAATTCTACAGTCTATGAATACTCTAGAATACTTTAGTCATCGAGCGAACGTAAGCAAACAAGCATTTGTCTTATTTGAAATCTGACTGGCATGAGCCAGCTCTGACGCCACAGCCATGGCCGATCGGATGTGACACCATACAACCTTACAACCCATTCGATTTTCGACATTAAATGAGGTTTTATACATTAAAACGTTACCAGGAGTCGAGTAGAGTTCCTATACAAATATGTGGCTGGTAGAGGACCTGTGTACCCATCTTCACAAGAGCTGTTCTAGTGGTAGCAATGCTAGCAAAGGATCACCTATCACATGCTGGGCATGTCAAAAGGCTGGGGTCATAAAAAGCGAGACACAAACATTGAAATCACTGAAGGGAGATCATACACACTCACAAGCACACACACACAGAAGCGCACACATACAAAAGCACACACACACAAATCGTAGAAACAAATTGTACCGTTAGGCTTAAAGTCTTACGGTCAGACGATTCAAAACGATCTGACCTAAACCCAGACTTCTTGTGGGACACAGACGGGAAGGCTAAATGAACTTCCATGAACAGGCTTGCTAGAACATCAAGTCAGTTCTTGGCTAATCTCAAGGATGGTGACATCACCATACAGCTCTGTCCCGATATGGTACCAATGATGGCCACACGAGCCTTCTCTGTTCATCATATGTTGGGCATGATTGTAGCAGATGTTCAACAGTCATCTTGCCTGTGCCACAGTCACATTCATCAGAGGTTCCTATTATTGGGTGTTGAATAGATGGTAGTCACAATACATGTGAGATGCGATGCTTGAGTAAAGCAACAAACAACACAAGAAGAGATAGAATACCAAATGAAACCATAAGAAAAATGGTAGGAACAAAACCCTGCCAAGGATATATAGAACAACAACTTAAATGGTTTGGCCACCTGGTCAGAATGAATCCTCACCAATCACCATCAAGGGCGTTCTTCTTGAGAATGCATGGACAAAGACCAAGAAGAAGACCCAGAAGAAGATGGATAGATGCATTGACAGAGATATGTAATAACAAAGGAAAATCACTAATTCAGACAATTCGAGCAGCTCAAGAACGACAAATGATATAAACCACGACACCTTTTAGGTATCAGTGACAAGATAAAAGAAGAAGAAGAAGAAAAGGTGGTAGTCTAACCTGTTGTGGCCTGTACGGAGACTAGCAAATTTTTATTTTTTTTTCTTTCTGTTGAGCTGGTAGTCGACATTTAGTGGCACCTTTCTTGTGTAGTAGCACCTTTCATGTTTAGTGGAACCTTTCTTGTTTAGTGGGACCTTTCATGTTTAGTGGGACCTTTCATGTAAAGTGGAACCTTTCATGTTTAATAGCACCTTTCACGTTTAGTGGAACCTTTCATGTTTAGTGGGACCTTTCATGTTTAGTGGAACCTTTCATGTTTAGTGGGACCTTTCATGTTTAGTGCCACCTTTCATGTTTAGTGGAACCTTTCATGTTTAGTGGGACCTTTCATGTTAAGTGGAACCTTTCATGTTTAATAGCACCTTTCATGTTAAGTGCAGCCTTTCATGTTTAGTGGAACATTTCATGTTTAGTGGAACCTTTCACGTTTAGTGACACATTTCTTGTTTAGCAGCACCTTCCTTGTGTAAACCGAAATGATTTAAAGTCCCATATTTGTGCAGAATCCTATTCTACATGTGAGGCACGTATGTCACGTCAGTAAGCCTATATGGGGTGTCTCACTTGTTAGAGAACTGGAAATTGCGGGCAGCCAAGTCCATTGGAAATGATATGGCCTTAATTGAATCCCCTTTCGGAGACTGCATCATTTCGAATGCATTTTGGCCAATTTGCTCATTCATAATTTTGGATTCTTTAACGAGTGGGTATCCTGTATATGTTTATTTATTCCTGCATACATATGCAATATAATGTATAGCCATATCTTTGATTTTGCCCGTGCGGTGCCGGGGCCCAAAAGAGGAGTAAAGAATAGTGGCGCTGTACCCTACCAGGTATGTTCATAAGAGGCGAGAAAGGAGGATTGGGCATGGGACTGGCTATTCCTTACTGTAAAAAAATAAGCTGAAAAGACTTCACAAACATGGGCAAGTCAAAGAAAATAATAAAAGTAAATCCGCCATCCAGGAAAGATAAAGGCTCCCTGTCTAAGAGACGTATGATGCAAGCCGGAGAAAGCTGTAAGGAGTCCAGGTTGCCGACTCACCTTTTGTCTACCAGGAGGAAAAGACAAAGAGGAAGACCAAAGAATTCTTGGAGAAGACAAATAGAAGCAGAGATCTGGAGATGATGGGGAAGACATGGAATGATCTTAAAAGAATGGCAAGAAACACGACGACTTGGAAAGTGTTTGTTGAGGACCTATGCTCCACAGGGAGCTGAAAGGTAGAGGAGAAGAAATATCTCTGATTTACATAGCTTGATTGCGCCGGAGAGACGTCTCAAACTCCGGAACGACTCTTTAACCCAAAAGGGCATTAACTCTTTTCATTCATTTCTTTAGCGACCTCCGAATCACTCTTTTTTTTTTTTAAATCTCTCTTTCTCTTCTTATTAGATATATCTGCCTCTACTCCCTTGTCCTATCCAAAATTAGAACCACTCTGTAGAAGTGGTCATCCAGCGAGTGTGTCTGTGGGTTCACTCATGGTTGATGTAACTGAATGTAATAAACCTCGCCCTGACGACACCATTGGGAGCTCAGTGGTTAATGAACTAGGCTACAAAGGGCAAGAGGTAGAGTTCGATCCCAACCGACGACTTCCAGTTCACCCAGCCTTTAATGGGTACCGGATTTTTTTCTGGGAAAGTTAAGCGTCACGGGCGTAATGCCAACCACATTACCCCAACAATCATGTGCCGAAGGTCTGTAGAATTTATGGTCACTAACACCATATTCCCTATACGCCACTTGGCATGACGGGGGTACTTTACTTTTTTTTTTTTTTGGACGACACCATTGCCCACCACAATAAGCTGGTCACCACAACAAGCAAGCCATCAAGGAACTTATCCAAGACAATCTCCTTCTTCCTAGAGCGCCTCGTCTCATATCCCTAATAGTGGTCTTGGTAATCCATCCTTCTACATGCTCCCTAAAAATCACAATCTCAACAACACAGGGCGTTCTATCATGACAGTATGTGCTTGCCTGACTGAAAACATATCCAACTATCTGGACAGTGTCTTCCAACCCAGTGGTCAGTCTTCTCTCCAATGTCAAAGACACGAAACATGCCTTGAGAATCTTCACTTTCATCTCTCTCATGTGATCGCTCATACCGACTTTTTGTCCTTGACATTTGTCCTCTTGACAGCTAGCTCTATACCTCACTCCGACGGACTCATGGCTCTACTGTTCTTCCTTGACCAAAGGAACATCCATCTGTTGATATTTCTACTCTTCTCCGTCTCAGTGAGCTTTCCTCAGGTGTGTGTGTTGAAATAAAAAACAAAACTCATAAATAACTGAAGGAATAAACAATAAACATGGACAACTGATAGTTAGTAAACAATTCTTAGATTCATCCAATACAAACACCCTTTGATGTAATGTCTAATATAAATTTATTTCTTAAAATGTTAACCTAAAGACAATCATAGAACATTTCTATTGCTGCTGATGAAGCAGTAACATGAACATTGCTGATTGATCTAAACAAATGCCAATTTAAAGTTGAAAATAAAATAAATTAAAATAAAATACATTAAAATAAAATAAAAGTCTTTTTGTATGTTTGTGAAGGAATTGGTTAAAGTCACCTGTTGCACCAGAAAGGCTTCTGGGAGTGAATAATGCAGTCAAAAATAAGTTGTATTTAGTTTTATCTTCATTATAAAAGATTTATCATTTAAATCACTTTAGTCATAAATAATTTTAACACCAAATGTAATATTGTCTTTCATAAATCTATTTGTTTTTCTTGTCAGATCCACATTGAATGGTAATGAAAGTTGACTGTATTGGATATGATCTTTTGTATTGTCCCTACTTAGTACATCCTGCAAAGATTACTATTTTCTCCACTTCTTTAAATCATTTCATCATCTTGTCCACTTCTTTATATTACTTCATCATCTTGTCGCTAGAGGCAAAACAAGCACTCTACAATACAATCTCCACTCCAATGTGCTGCCAATGCCAGACCTGGACCCTAGATGCAAGATCAACAGGAAAAATAACCACCACCAAGATGAAATGTGTTAGACAAATGACAGGAAACAGCCTGAGAGACAAGATCAGAAATGAAGAACTGAGAAAAAAAGCTAGGAATAACCCACACCATAGAATATATAAGGAAGCAACAGATAAAATGGTTTGACCACGTGATAAGGCAGAAAGATCAAAGCACAACACAACAAGCTTTCAATAAAAGCTGCAAGAACACCAGACCAAAGAGCTGACCACAAAAAGATGGATTGACGGAATAATAGAAATCATCATCATCATCATTGAGTGCCGTCTCCACATCGAAGGTTGGCTACCATGGAGCGCCATTCCACTCTGTCTCTTGCTTTGATGGTGCAGATTGTCATAGGCTGACTTGTCCATCTTTTGATGTTACTAAAATTGTTGTAGTAGAATTGTAGAAGTTGTTAATAGAAATAATAGGAAACAAAACAGCAGCGGAGGCAAACAGAAGAGCAAAAGACTGAAAATTATATCTCCCCTCGACACTAAAAGGCAAATGAGGAAGGAAAGAAATATAAGCACACAACTGCCATGAAAAAAAAAGAATTAACTCACAAAATGCAGTTCCTAGTCTCTAGGGACTTCACCAGAGGTGAAAGATGGCTAATGGAAAAAAAATGTACATTTCTCATTATATGACTTTAATAATATTACTTATCAATTTATAACAATGTTCTCCACTTGCCCTCAAACTGTATAGTATGGTTTTCTATAGCTGTCATGCTAATTTATACTTTCCAAATATTTTATTTGTTGTTTATTTTCCCTTCATTTATATTGTTTAATGAATTGTTCACCATGACAACTAAACTATCCATCATTCAGAAATAGACAGTTCTGCCATCAGCTATAGTCAGCAGACCCAATAACAAAAATATAGCTCGCAGAAGTAACTCTGTATGACAAACTATTGGGAATCGGTAAAGACCTCAAATTCACCATCCATTTCATGACCCATTCTACCTATCTATTGTCCTTTCGAGCCGAAGATAGCACATAGGGCAGAACCACAATCTCAAAAGCAGAAACCTTGCAAGCCAAAATGGCACATATTGCAGAGATCACCACTTCTAAAATCTATGGTGCTGTTTCTATAACAATACTTTTTACAATGACAGCTTCTCAAGCCATCAATCAACCTCCTTAGTTGCCTCTTATGACATGCCTGGAAGGTCACAGTGTCACTATTATCTACTTCCCTCATAATGAAGCCCAGGTAACCCTCTAGACAAAATGTATAGCAAAAGCTCCATCACTAGAAGAAGAGAAAGAGACCAGAAAATGATGTGACGGCAACACAGAAGAATGGACAGGTCTTGACTTCACATGGTAAGCACATAGAGACCTGTGTTAAACAAAGAAGATGGCAGAAATTTGTAACTAACATCAACACTGCTTCAAAGACATGAATATCAATCAAGAGATAGGCAAGCCAAGGAATATCTTTCATAAAGCTCCTTTTTCATTTCCTTGTTGTTTCAACAAAATATATCACAAACAATTCTATAAATCAACATGTCAAAGGTTTGATTCTGTCTCCTCATAATTTATTTACAATCTCTTCTCACAAACTTCTGTATTTATTGACCTTTATTTACAAAACAGTGCTAATGAGTGCCATTTATTCTAATGTTATGAGTTACTTGATAAAACTAAACTGATAAGTTCACATCTCCATAATGACATGAATCTGTTGAGTAATGTTAAGTTTCATCAGTCAATTCTCGTTGTGTGGGTCTCTTATTGCTGTTTAAAATTATTAGTGAAAAAACCAAATAATTGTATTTACAAACATTGATGATAACAAATTATCACTTTACAACTTAACTATATCACACTGCTGCTTATATAAACACATAACCTGTAATGCAATGATAGAAATAAAAAAAATTAAGTAAAAAATAAGTACCCCCGTCATGCCAAGTGGCGTATAGGGAATATGGTGTTAGTGACCATAAATTTTACTGACCTTCGGCACATGATATTTGGGGTAATGTGGTCAGTATTACGCCCGTGCCGCTTAACTTTCCCAGAAAAAAATCTGGGACCCATTAAAGGCTGGGTGAACTGGAAGCCGTCGGTTGGGATCAAACTCTACATCTTGTCCTTTGTAGTCCAGTTCACTAACCACTGAGCTATCGTGGCTCCCAATGATAGGAACAAGTGACAATGAATCTCATGATACTTTTAAAGAAGAAAATGATGTAATGTTAATAAAAATAAATAATGGGTCTAATTATACAACCTAGAACTATTGATCTAACGACAATCTAAAAGAACAAAAATCTCATGATAGTATAAAAGACTATAAATCTAACTTTACTACAGGACAATATGTAAACTAAGACATAAATGATCAGTGTATCTAATGGGAGAAAGTGTTTCAAGAATAAGGAGATAGTGTTCTTGCGAAAAAAAAAGATCTTTACAGCATTATCCAATTTCTACGGTCTGCTTGGTTTGACTTAATGGACCAGAGAATAAAGGTAGCATGTCCAGTGCAATCACTGTGTGGTGTTCAGGCCTGAGGTTTTAACTTCACCCCTGATAGAAAACAACTGATGACTCTACCATGATTTGGAACCTGTGTTCTGGTTTGCAGCAGGTCAAGTAAATTATCAATTCAGCCACCTTCTCTCCAATGAAAAAAATAAGAGAAAATGCATGTCATACAAAATAGAAATAAAGTTGTATTTGACTAATGATAAATGGAAAAGACCATGCTTTTTTTAAAGGATAAAACAGAAAAAGAAATGTGTTTGGTTGTTGAAAAAAATTGAAGGAAGATTTTTTCTAAAGATACCAGATATTATGTGTAACTCAGTCAATACATGGGAAAAGAAAGTAAAAGAATGTCATTATGACTACAATGTGGCATTTGGGGAAAAACAGCGTTTAATTAATCTAAGCCCTTAAGGCTCTTTATTGAAGCATAGGCCACAGATCTCTCCATTCATCCCTGTTCTTGGAGATTTTCTCTATTTCTCTCGTCTAGGTCAATGTTTTTAAGGGTTTCCATGACTTGTTTTCTCCATGTATTCATGTGCCTCCCTGGTTTTCTCTTTCCCTGTGGGTTCCATGACAGTGCCTGTCATCAGATTTTCTTGTGTGTGTCCAACTCATCTCCATTTTCTATTCATTATCTGCTGCTCGATTTACTCTTGTTATGTTCTTTCCCAGATATCTACATGTGTGACCTTGCCATAGCATCTGATGTTCAGAATTCTCCTCAAGCAGATGTTTACAAATGTTTGTAACCTGTCATTTTTGTTTAGTTGTATTATTTAACATAGATATGGTGTTCGTATCCATATATTTATTAATCATCAGCATATTTTTAGGTCATCTTTCCCAGCAAACAAAAAATCTTATGGCTGGAGAATGAACCTGACCTGTCTTCAGTAGACCAGATAATTGGGAAAATGCACGTTTCTAAAAAAAAATACCTAAGCAACATTTGTCTGTTGATCTAGTACAAAACTGCTTGAAAGATAAAAAATAGGTGCATTTCTCTAAATTAGTTTTATTTTGCACTGACAACAGTCTATTCAAAAAGTGAATAAAATATGTTTCTTTCTTTCTGGTGTTCTCCAAATGATTACCAAAGGAATTTAAGTCCTCTTCATCTGCCCTTAAAAGGACATTAAGTGGGTGTAGATGCCTTGTGGTGTAGTTTGCAGCTTAGCTATGATTTGTGCACCTTTTGGCCCAATACATCTGACTTCAGTAAAGTATTTTTTTTAGTATTAGGTTGCTTTCCCTCTCAGATCCCTACTTGCTTGGCCATTAGCATGTTGTCAGAGTAGGATTAGGTTTGCCAATCCACACACTCAGTTGTGAGTCAATGAATGCTCTCAGCTCAGTTACTGGATGGGCAACTTAGCTTATTCAACAGCCACAAGTATGTTTTAAAGAAGGATATTAATGCATATCTGCAAGTATATGAAACTCAACAATTAGAAGCTGATAGATGGACTAATTCACTTAAGGTTAGGTAAGCAACTGGACAAATATTTTTATTTTTGTAAAGTAAAGGTAAAGAACGAGACTTGAATCGGTATCTTAGCACACGCGTTTTCACCTTTATGTGCTCAGCCGCCTATCTAGAAGTGTCACTTCAAGCATCGAAACTCACGATGCGAGGCTGAATTCCTCACCTTCCCAGAGTACTACACTAGTACCCATTTCTGCCAGTGGCTGGGTCGGACGCGGGGGTATTTTTTTTTCCAACCGCAAGTATAATTCATACTGCTTCCAGCGGGAATTGAACACGGGTTGTCCGAACGTTGGTAGCCCAGTTTAGTTTTTATTTTTGTGCTTTTGCAAATATTGTCCCTGCATATTTTAGGCCTGTACACAGCTTCATATATAAGTCTAAAAGTAACATGTTAGTTTTCTCTATGACTGCTAATTGAACCATGGCATTACAGGTGATGAAGATTAGTTATAAAACTCATGCTGAAGTCGGATGTGTTGGACAGAAAGGCGCAAATATCACAGTTATACTGCAAACCACAACACAACGCAGACACACCCACTTAACGTCCTTTTAAGGGCGGATGACGAAGAGGTGTACTCCTTTAGTCATCAGGCGAACGCAAACAACAACAAGTTATAAAACTTTGAGCAACCTAACAAGTGACTGAGCATAAAAATGTCTGAAATGTTTACATTCTGCTGAATTCTACAACTTTACTTCTAGAAGTGGATCCAATTTGTGACAAAGCAAAGAAAAGTAATATCTCTAATTTAATTAATTTCTGTGTTGGTGACATTTCAGTAGATTAACTCATAAAAAAAAAAAAAGTGCCCCCGTCATGTCAAGTGACGCATAGGGAATATGGTGTTAGTGACCATAAATTTTACATACCTTCGGCACATGATTTTTGAGGTAATGTGGTCGGTATTACGCCCGTGCCGCTTTACTTTCTCAGAAAAAAAATCAGGTACCCATTAAAGGCTGGGTAAACCGGAAGCCGTCGATTGGGATCGAACCCTACCTCTTGTCTTTTGTAGTCCAGTTCACTAACCACTGAGCTATCGCGGCTCCCTAGGTTAACTCATAGGAGAAGAAATATTTACAACATTATGAAATATATTAAGATAAATAAAAAAAATATACAAACTTATCACCGTGAATATTTGTAAAATTAATCACAAACTTCGCTTAGTTGAACTAAATGCACCATAATAGAACCATTGGCATATTTTGACATATTTTAAAGAAATGAGCAACAAAACAAGACCCAAAAAAATTAATGATAAACAGGTGTGTGATTCAATAAAATCATTAATTGACCACAAAAATGCACATAAACAAATGTGCCAGAAGTCTCACAACAACATATTGGAGTTATATACAATTCAACAAGCCAATGTTATGCAGCTTATATAAAAACAGTTCATCATTAGAGGCTATTATACAATTTTAAAAAGAAGAATATTTTCTTATGTTGTGTGCACCTCTTGACGTTAATATGAATAAATTAGACAAAAGCATTGGCCAGCTGAAGGCATCTCCATACAACATATTCTGTTATGGTACAGGTTGTGACCACAAGAGTCTTCTCTGTTCTTCATATGTTAGGCATCACTGCAGTCAATGTCATTTTGCCTGTGCCAGTGACATTCATCAAAGACTCTCATCCTTCATCATCATGTGCCATACCAGTTGGCGTAGGCGATCATGTCCTTCCACAATCTTCTATCTACAGTGCATCGTATCAGTTCTGTTGTTGACTGTTTGCCATGCCATGACACAAAGCTATCTAGTATTTTCTCTCTTTGTCATCTGCGATATCTCTTTCCTTGTATTTTGCCTGTTGTTATCAAGTATTCCAACTTTCTTCTTCTCATGTGCCTGAAAAATGTTGATTGTTTCTTTCTTATGTTTTTTAGGAGCTCCCTTTTTGTGTTGGCCTCTTTCAGAATTAGTGTCATGAAAAGATGATACTTCAGTTTGTTATGATCTGTTTGGGGTCTATAAATTGTGACTTGTTCTTTTCAGTTGAACTGGTACTAGGCATATTTTTTCTGGTAACTCTGATGCCCTCAGATCCATTTCTTCCTAACAAACCTCTTTGATATATCATAGGTTGAACTTGTATTTGACCAGGAACATTTTACCACCAAAAAATCAAGAAAAAAAATACTGACAAAATAAAAACGGCTGCTTATTAATTTTAAATAAACATGGCTACATTTTTAATTGCTGAACTGGTCATGTAGCTAACTAAATTTGTTAGTGGGATTGGTGTCGTTACATGATATGAAATAAAGAAGAAAATAAGAAGTACCAGGAGGAAATTAAAAACAATTTACGGGACGTGAACAACTCTCTGATGGGTTGTTGGGTGTCTTGTGACTCAGTCTTAGGTTCTTAAATCTCATTAACCTAGATGATGATACCAACCCACGAGCCACATTTTCATGTCCCCTTTGTAAAATTTACGAAAACTAAATGTTACATTTGGAGTTCCAAAAATAATATTTTCTTCAAACTTTTGCTACACAGCTATGGGTTTACACTAGGAGAGACATGGGAATTGGATGCGGTAATCATTTCCTGGCTTTCATTTGATTTATGGCCTGAAATTCGACCCTGTAGTACCGGGGCTAACCGAATAGCAAAGCAAGCCCTCATGTGGGAAACAACAGGTAAGAGGAAAAGATGAAGACCCAGAGAGACACTGAGATGAACATTGATGAGAGAGGCAAGAGCAGCAGGAATCGACTCCCTCAATGAGATAGAGCTGCTTGCACAGAACAGAGACAAATGGCGAGATTTGATAAAAGATCTTTTACAAGTATTGAAAACTGCTAGAATACAAATTCAGATAGTGCTGGGGCTACCGGAGGTGTTAAGTTGTTTATTCACACGTCGGCAGTCAGTTCAGTCCATCATTTGAGCCGTATGTTCGGCTTCCTCTTTGTTCACTGCCTATATCATGTTACAAAGGTTAGTTTTATGCCCCACAAACAGCTGAAGAGATTTTTTTTGCTTCCTGCTTTAGCTGTTGCCATCACATTTACTATTTATTTATGCATCTGTTAAATCTTATGGTCAAATTTTAACTGTCCTCTAACTGATAAAGATCCCACAATGGAAACATATATTATTACAGTTATTTTACTGTTCTTAAAACATGTACACTTTCATGGTTTTCCATTCACTATTGGTACTCTGTACTGCATTTTTACTTGATGGAAGTAAATACCATAACGGCATCAGCAATAATGAGATGGTCTATATTTAGTTAGATCATTTGTCATAAATTAATGTACCAGTCAAATACCAGTGGATAAATAGATACAGCGAAGATGATAGCGCTGGATAGGACACACACTATGGAAGCCAACTGAGAGTATTACACAACAGGACCTATTTTGGAATCCCCAGGGGAAAAGACAAAGATGAAGACCAAGGAATTCTTGGAGAAGACAGATAGAAGCAGAGATGAAGATGATGGGGAAGACATGGAATGATCTTAAAAGAAAGGCAAAAAGCAGAATAAATTGGAAAGTGTTTGTTGAAGACCTATGCTCCACTGGGAGCTGAAAAGGTAGAAGAAGAAGATTTGTCATAAATTTTATATTTAGTTAGATCATTTGTCATAAGTTCTATCATACTGAAGTCAGATGTGCTGGGCAGTAAGGCGCAAATACCACAGTTATACTGCAAACCACAACACAACGCAGACATGCCCACTTAACGTCCTTTTAAGGGCGGATAACGAAGAGGTGTACTCCTTTAGTTATCACGTGAACGCAAGCAAGCATGAGAATAAAAAGAGCCCAATCTTTGATTAATATAAATTTAATAATTCAACAATCATTTCATTAATATAAATTTACAATCTCCATAATTTAACAGCCTTTCATTAACATTAATATAACAATACAATACACATATTATAAACAGTTCTTCATTAATATTAAACGATAGTATTCTCATAATTATACAATAAATTCTTCTGTTTCTGCTGAAAGGATACATAAATAAATGTACTATTAATAAAATAACTTTTTAAAAATGATCTTACAAAACTGAAAAATAAAATAAAAAAAAAAAACATATTTCTAAAATACTTTTGAAACATTAAAAAAAAATTATATTGAATCTAAGCTTTCACTCAAACGGCTTCAAAAAACTATGAATAGTCTAAAACTGTTTTAACACTGATTATCTAAAACTGTTTTAACATTTTGATTATCTAAAACTGTTTTAACATTTTGATTATCTAAAACTGTTTTAACATTTTGATTATCTAAAACTGTTTTAACAACTTGATTACCTAAAACTGTTTTAACACTGATTATCTAAAACTGTTTTAACATTTTGTTTATTTAAAACTGTTGTAACACTTTGATTATCTAAAACTGTTTTAACACTTTGATTATCTAAAACTGTTGTAACACTTTGATTATCTAAAACTGTTGTAACACTTTGATTATCTAAAAGAACAATGATTCTTTCCTTGTAAAATAGCAGTACTTCTCAACAACAATGTCCAATCATCTAATGTGTGAGGAAACAACCAGACATTCAAATGCTTACTTTTCCCAAATGTAATTGATTTAATATAACATGATAACCAGCATATCCTGACACACTGCTCCAAGGAAAAATAAACCCCTGGTAACTTGAAGCACATTAAAAAAATGATATTATTAATGAGATAATTACGATAGCTTTTAACTTAAAACAAGCAAATAATGTTGAGTAGCACCTTTTGACTTAACCAACTGGAGTCGTCAATCGCTGGACACTGTGGGGCGGGATCTGAGCACCTATGGACATGTTCTGAGTATAATGATGATGACCCGCAAATAACTCAATAACTTAACCGCTACCATGTCCCAGTGTATTGAGATTAGGTGACCAGTAGAACTGCTTATCTCCACTATTTTAATGTTATCTAACTCTGTGAGCCAAGTACCCATTTTCACACTTGACTTGACAAAAGAAGTTTGTCTGCCCAGGAATCAATTGTGTATTTTTAGCTCATTAAGCCAGTATGTTATTTAACAAATACCATTAATTTTATCTATTTATTGTCCTGTCGAGCCAAAGACAGAACCACAACCTAAAAAACAGAGACCTCGCGAGCCAAAAATGGCACATATTGCAGAAATCACTACTTTAAAAAGTCATGGCTTTGTTTCTCTAACAATACTTTTTACAATGACAGCTTATCAAACTATTGATCAATCTCCTTAGTTGCCTCTTACGACAAGCCTGGAAGGTCACAGTGTCACTATTCTTTGCTTCCCCCATAATGAGGCCCAGTAACACACAAGTATAATTGGTCTTTAAATAGCCTGGCAATTTACATTATAATAAAAAATGGTTGAAAGTTAAAGTATTGCTGCTTTTAAAACAACTGAACTTAAAAAAAAAAATTAACAACAGAACTAGCCAAAGAACACATTGAGCATTCACATTACACAATGGAGACAAAATGAATTACCATCTTAGTTTGTATACTTAACTTCAACAGCAACTGGATAAGGAAATATTTTTGCTTTGTGCATAAATACTCTCATATCCAAACAATAAAACTAAAATAAATATGTGTAAAGTGAGTTGAACAGTTCAAACAGCAATCAAAATATGTACATCTTCATGATGTTTACTGTGGTGGCTTGGTGACGTGTCTAACATCAACCGTGGATATAGGAGGGCAGAGAAAAACAATAAAAATTGCCAGGCAAACAAAGAATACTCCAGCTAAATTGCGAATAATTCTCTTATTGGACCTCCAGTCACTTTGTATATGGCCTCCCACGGATGATGCTAGTGATAAGGTTGCTTCCAGTCGGGATGGTCTGAGGAAAGTATAAGTCAAAAAAGTGTAAAGTAACAAGTATTTATATTGAGCTCTTCCTATTAAAAAAAAAAAAAAGAAAAAAAATTCAACAATGGAAAAACAAAAATTTGAAAATCAATATGGTACACAGCTTAAACCCAAACTAAGATAGTACAAATATGTAAGTAAAGGATAACAATTTTCAATTAAAAAAAAAAAATGGTTACATTTCCCGTGATTATTTTTCATCTACTATGTTTTAACTTTATTTTTAATTTCTGTTTTAGTTTGTGTGTACTGTCTTTGTTTCAGAAGAATGGCACAGTTTTGGGCCACAACATTGAAATATTTTGTGTCATCTTTTATCACTGTAAGCCAGTGGTTCCAAAACTTGACACGCCTATCGCTCCCTTTCCTTGCTGATCATATACCAATGACACACTCATGGCAGTTATGGCTATTTAAGATAAACTCTGATACCTTGATAAAAGATGATAAATGATGACATAATTAACATTGTCCTGTAGAAACTTGTTCAAGTACTAAAAAATATTATGCCTATTTGAATGTTGTCATTTTATGATTTCGAAAAAACTGAGTTGGCTTACAGCAATATCCTTGGGGCAGTGCCCCTGAGAGTCATGGCAGACACCTTGGGAACCACTGGTGTAAACTGTAACCATAACATTTGCTGCAGATTTGTTCAACTCACCCTTTCACAGTTTTACCTGTTACAGCCTGACACATTTAAGCCTGTCACCCTTTGTAAAGTGTACCCATTAGATACCCACAGTAACAGCGTGTGATGTTATGGGAATATGGCGTTCGTAATCAGTGACACATTTCTGTGGTGAGGTGGTTGATGTCATACTAGTCCGTCCTATTTTCCCCACAGAGAGACTCAGGTACTTAGAGCTTGGCGAAGTCTGAAGCTGTGCTGACATGACATGTTACTGTAGAGAATGAAAGTCACACAGGGGACTGGGTGGTCTGTAGGTAAGATGTCGGCCTCCATCAAGAAGGGCCTGAGTTTAATTCTCACAACATGCACTGGGATAAAAAAAAAAATGGAATCTGTGGTTTGTTCATGACTTGATCCTCCCCTGGATGAAGCTGAATAAGAAAGTATATATTATCTAGTCTAGGTCAATGAAGGAGTTGGCTTTGGTGGAAACTATTTTGGGAACAACTGAGGAGCTGAGAGGTCATGCAGAGATCACTGAAATTAGAATAAGAGTTCATCTTTTTCTTCTGTCCTCACTCGATGACTACTCCCAAAGCAAAGTACGAGTACAATTCTACTTCGGGCTGTCAATTGTTCTTTGTGTTTTGTTGTTGATTATTTGTGAATTTTTACAGTGTTGAGAAAATACCTGTCCTTGAAATAATTCATTAAAAAAAATCCCTGGTTATCTTCCCTATTTGATCCCTACTGAGAGGTAGAGCAGGTTGAGGATCAGCTCTGGTGTTCACTGATCCTGATGCACACAGTCAGCTGTGAGTCACTGATTCTGATGCTCACAGTCAGCTGTGAGTCACTGATCCTGATGCACACAGTCAGCTATGAGTCACTGATCCTGATGCACACAGTCAGCTATGAGTCACTGATCCTGATGCACACAGTCAGCTGTGAGTCACTGATCCTGATGCACACAGTCAGCTGTGAGTCACTGATCCTGATGCTCACAGTCAGCTATGAGTCACTGATCCTGATGCACACAGTCAGCTATGAGTCACTGATCCAGATGCACACAGTCAGCTGTGAGTCACTGATCCTGATGCACACAGTCAGCTGTGAGTCACTGATCCTGATGCACACAGTCAGCTATGAGTCACTGATCCTGATGCACACAGTCAGCTATGAGTCACAAATCACTTCCAGCTACTGGGTGTTTTGGCCCAAATGAGTTAATGAAATTGCAATCATGAGATTTTTTAGATACAGAAATCAAACATAGTATAAGTAAAAGAGTATGAATGTTCAATCCAGAGAGCTACTGAAGCCATTCTATTCATGGAATTAATTTTATTTAGTGAACTGGACTACAAAGGACAAGAGGTATGGTTCGATCCCAACCGACGGCTTCCGGTTCACCCAGCTTTTAATGGGTACCGGATTTTTTTTCTGGGAAAGTAAAGCGGTATGGGCATAATACTGACCACATTACCCCAAAAATCATGTGCCGAAGGTCTGTAAAATTTATGGTCACTAACACCATATTCCCTATACGCCACTTGGTGTGACGGGGGTACTTTACTTTTTTTATACAGACATATTGTTCCTATAAGGTGTTGATTGTAGATACATCTGTTTTTCCCATTAAGCACTTTGGACTATTGAACTTATGCATGCTCTTGGCCAATTACTAGAGGACTAATTACCTTTTTGGCTGCTCTAATTGCAATTAAGTTGGCTCTGCAAACAAATCAATAAACAGTTTTGATTTACAGAAAAAAAACTGAATATGAAGTAGCAAATCTCCACTGACCTGGCATAGTACTCTTCATCTTCCAACTTAGACTGCTCCACTTTGTCCATCATGTGTTCCAAGCTCTGACTGATGTTGTTCTGCTGATCTCTCAGCTCATCCAGCTCTTGATAAAGTTTAGACTTCAGACCCTCTTCGAAACTGTAAAATAATACACAGCACATCTTTAATTTATGCCACAGCACATCTTTTATTCGACGCCAACGACAGTAGAGGAAGGATAGAAGAAAGAAGAAGAAATCTTTTATTTGTGACGCAGCACACCTCTCATTTGTGATGCAGCACACCTCTCATTTGTGACGCAGCACACCTCTCATTTGTGATGCAGCACACCTCTCATTTGTGACGCAGCACACCTCTCATTTGTGACGCAGCACACCTCTCATTTGTGACGCAGCACACCTCTCATTTGTGACGCAGCACACCTCTCATTTGTGACGCAGCACACCTCTCATTTGTGACGCAGCACACCTCTCATTTGTGACGCAGCACACCTCTCATTTGTGACGCAGCACACCTCTCATTTGTGACGCAGCACACCTCTCATTTGTGACGCAGCACACCTCTCATTTGTGACGCAGCACACCTCTCATTTGTGACGCAGCACACCTCTCATTTGTGACGCAGCACACCTCTCATTTGTGACACAGCACACCTCTCATTTGTGACACAGCACACCTCTCATTTGTGACACAGCACACCTCTCATTTGTCACTCTATTTACTAAGCTGAACATGGATTCTTACCACTGGTAATTCCTACTTATACAAAGAGGATGTCTTTAAAGAAAGGTATAAAATCCACAGATTTAAACCACAGAGATAAATATGCAGTCCCCATTAAGGCCAGCTCCTTGTCGTGGGGGATGGGGCTTAATAGTCACTGAAAACCAAGACTGGCCAGGCCTTCCCACACCAGAGCAAGACCACAGTCTGCTCTAGCAAGTTTAAGTGCTGAAGACGGAGGCAACCAGTCAAAAGATGCACCAAAGCAATCAGGATGCAATGCACTCACGCCAAAAAACGGCGAATGAAAGATAAATATATATGCAGTTACAGACATTTTATTTATTGTATGATTGTTCTTCTTCACTCAAGGAATAAAGTTATAAAAGGAATAGTTATATCTCTTCATCATCTGTCCCTAAAAAGATACTATTGAGTTAATTGCGGGTCATCATCATTGCACTTTGAACACATCCATAGGTGCTCAGATCTCCTCCTCAGCATGTCCCGCAGTAAAAAATATGTTAAAGGAGAGTAAATGTGTTGTATTGTCGTTTGCAATAAAACTGTGATATTTGCACCTTTTGCTTCAACTTATGTCTTCAGCATATCATTTCTGATTACCAGACTGCCTTCCCTATTGATCCCTACTCACTTGGAGAGACTAGACTATGTAGTCTGTTACTAGAGGCACTGTGAAGAGGTGGAGTAGTATCTGGATAGTCCTGGTTCACCAATCCTGGTGCAAGCCATCAGCTATGAGTTGCTGACAGTTCTGTTACTGTCAGGTGCCTTTGTCCCCCTCTGTAGTTGCAATAAAAACATCTTCTATACACCAGTTGTTGTAATGTTAACTCTTCAACTTCACCCTTTTAACTCCCCATGCAGTACTGGTCTTCAACAACCACTTTCCTTGCTGTCCTATTTGGGACCATTCCCTTAAGATCACTACATGTCTTCCCTTTCTCTTTCTCCACTTCTACCTGTCTTGTCCAAGTGCATTTTAACCTTCCACTTTGTCTCCCTTTTTGTGATTCCAAAAAGTTCCTGTTATATAATACTCTTATTTAGCTTCCACATATATAGGTGTGCCCTATTCAATAATAATTTCTGTTGCATGCCTTTTCCACTGGTACTTGTTTCTTGCTCTTCCATAGTCTTTTCAATGCTAACCCTACAGTAAATTTATTTATAAAATATAGTATTCTTATATTCTTGTATTTGGACAGTACCCAATAAAAAAAACATAGTGCACCAGTCTCTTTATCTCAATAACACAGGAGGATCTCTACACTGTTCTTAGTGATGGCCACTGAGGTAAATGAAGAATGTTGGTTATAACATTTTGAATTAAGGTATGAATTATCATTTTTTGAAATGTAACCTGGCAGCAGCATATGCTCATTTTGTGTTGAAATGTCAAGGGTTCACCTAACACAGTGACTATAAACAGTCAAGTCTTAGCAGTTTTATAACAAGTTTGACTGAATGACTACAGCATAAACCTGCAATATAGATTGGAACTAGATGCCATGCCTATAAGCAAACTAGCTTTTAATTTGAAATTCCTCAAATAGAGAACTTGTCTTGACAATTCTAACATTCAGCTCAATCTAGCTTCATGTTGAGCATCACTGTTCTAGAGGTCTTAGAGAAGGTGGGTATTTCTTGACCATGTGATGAGAAGAAATAACTAATGAAACATTAAGACACACTAAGAAGAACACTGATAGGAGAGGTAAGGATAGCAGGCATTTAACAACATGTCTAAAATAGGAACTTATGGCAAGATAAACTTAGAGCTGTATGACAGTGCTGAAAGAATGTAAGATGCAAGTGGCCTTAATTATTTCAGAACAAAGGCTACTGTAACTAATGCTATTAAGAAGAGTCCTGTACCTTTTAGGAAAATGCAGTTATCTATACAGACAGATCCATAATATGACACCAAAGAAGTGCATGGACATTTACAGCATGCTCTCCAGACAGAACAGTCAAAGAAGACAGTGATACATTATGACCACAAGTAACATGTCGATGGAGATGATAACAGCGACCTTAGCCTTTCATCTGGTTGGAGTCACAAAACTACACCCTCACCTGTAGACTGATTGATTCAATGAGCATGATAAGAAAAGTGGAGGCTGGCTTTGTACGCAGGCAGTGGGAGGAGTCATTGCAGCAGTCAATGATACATGGGTCACCTTTATCTATGCCCATGCAGATGTGGGAGTACATGGAAATGAAAGAGCAGACACATTGGCTAGCTGTGCTGTTGTTGAAGACAGTCAACCAATGGATAAGGCAGACATTATTAATGCCATCTGAGATGTGGGTAGGGAACAAGACTTCGATAACCATGAGCTGGGAAGGGCACAAGACTTTGATGACCATAAGCTGACACCTCTCCTTCAGATGAAAGAGATGGGAGTCAAGATGGGTACAGCCAAAACGAGAGGCTTAGTGAGTGGATAAGAGGACTTATCAACGAACTGGAGCTGTCAATCGCAGGATATGCTGAGGAGGTATCTGCGCACCTATGGATATGTTAGAAGTGAAATGATGACATCACACACATAACTCAATAACAACTTACCCTTTTCTGAAAGCTTCTTCATCTTTTGAAAACTTTGACTCCCCTTTATCTCCTCTGTTAAAAAAACAAAAGAAAAGATGCATATAGTTAATGTCCAATGGTTACATTAGGAAAGGATATTCCAGTTTTCTAAATTTATCAACATTAACATCATGTGTCATACATTGTTGCACTAAGGATCAATAGCTTAGATTAATTACCATCTATATTTTCAGTACTTTACATGTTATCTATGTTGTAATGAAATCTGATCATTTTTATAAGCTCCTAAATGATGAGGAACAAAAGCAAAGCTCAGAATTCTCAAATTAAATGTATTATCCACTCTTACTAATGCATGCAAGAGTTGGAAAACTAAAGAAAGAGAAAATAAACTGGAAGCATATGACCCAAAAAAATACCTCTGAGAAATACTTTGTAAACCGTGGAATTAATTGAAGATTGTGCAGAAATAAGAGAAATGATAAAGCATTAAAAAAATAATCTATTATCAAGAAATAGACATAAGCTAGCCATGTGTTGAGAAGAGACAAGAGAAACTCAAAGCAAGTTTTCAAAATGGAAACTAGAGGGTAAAAGAAAAAGTAGCTGACCTAGAGAAACACTAAAAAGAACATGGAGGCAAGAGGCAACAACAGCAGGTATCAGCTCTTTTGCTGGGGTTAAGAGATTCACCCAGAACAGATGCCTGGCGAGATACAATGTGGGTCCTGTGCAAAGTCTGAAGCTGGATAACAAAGACTGTCAGACACCAGAGAGTCTAGAATTTCTGCCTTATGTGCCATCCTTGGCTCAAAAGGATAATACAGATAGAAAGTCAAATACATCAAGATATGCTGTTTATCAATAACAGGATAAAGACTAACAGGATAAAGACAAACAAAAAAACAATCATCTTAAAAACATCTTAAGAAGTCAAAATAATGAAGTGGTTACTGCACTCCTGCAGACCAGGTGGTCAAGACCTGACTTCCAGCTGTGTAACCCAGCCTTTGAAATTTTAAAGTAAGCCCTCAAATTGGAACTAGAGAAACACTAAAAAATAACACTGAGGTGAGAGGCAACAAAAGCAGGCATCAGCTCCCTTGACGAGGTTGAGAGGCTCGCCCAGAAGAGACATGTGGCAAGATGCAATGTGGTTCCTGTGTAAAGTTTTTCATCCAAAGCAAAGATTGCCGAACATGGAGTCTCCAATTTCTGCTCTATGTGCCGTATTCGGGCTCAAAAGGATAATAGATAGAAGATGCTGAATTCAGTAGCTGTTCAAAACTCATACAAAGTGATATATTATGAAAGAACCTACCTGCCAGGACTGGGTTCTCTGTTGACTGAGAGTGTGGATGAAGAGGTAGTGCCTAATGATAATGTTGAGGACAACGGTGATGAGGAGGACACTTTATCTTGAGAGCATGTCCTCATGGCAGTGGTGACCACATTCTGAATGGATGTACTTGCCACGGCTGACTGGAATCTTGACTTGGGGTCCTGTGAGTGTGGAGTGATAGTTTTTGACAGCATCTGATATGAACCTGTGAGTGTGTAGTGATGGTTAATGACTGTATGTAGCTTGGGATCCTGTATGCGTTGAGTGATAGTTTTTGACAGCATCTGACATGAACCTGTGAGCGTGGAGTGATAGTTAATGACTGTATGTAGCTTGGTATCCTGTATGTGTTCAGTGATAGTTTTTGACAGTATCTGAGATGAACTTGTGAGTGTGGAGTGATAGTTAATGACTGTATGTAGCTTGGGATCCTGTATGTGTTGAGTGATAGTTTTTGACAGTATCTGATATGAACCTGTGAGTGTGGAGTGATAGTTAATGACTGTATGTAGCTTGGGATTTTGTATGTGTTGAGTGATAGTTATTGACAGTATCTGATATGAACCTGTGAGTGTGGAGTGATAGTTAATGACTGTATTTAGCTTGGGATTTTGTATGTGTTGAGTGATAGTTATTGACAGCATCTGAGATGAACTTGTGAGTGTGGAGTGTTTATGACCTTATCTGACATGAGCTGTGAGAGTGTAGTGATAGTTAATGACTATATGCCAATTTGTGGATTTATTCAAATGTCCAGTATCGTCAATAATACACCTTTTTCTCTAGTTTACCCCTGTCTTTAACTATTCATGTCAAACAGATTGGTGTGGGTGTGGGGGAAGGGTCTGCCATTGTGCAAGAAACCTTAAAAATGGACATGTATGACACTGCGAGGACTCTAAAAGAACACCTCTCACAAGATGGTGACAAGGACATTGAGGATAATTGATATGTCAAAGGAATGGTGGTACATGGCACCACAAGGGGCAAAAGCAGGAAAAGTATGCAACATGGTCAATCAAAGCAGGACAGGAACAATCAATAGACAAACAATTTGATGATTGATGGAACGGGCAGCAGCGCAGATATGAGAATGTCCAGACTACGGTGATGTCATTCGGAACTCTAAAGACTGTAAGACTGTTTTTAGCCAGGATTTAGATCTTCTTACACGATACAAACATAAATTCTTATTTGTTCCTGACCTTAGAAGCTCTTCAAGTGGATCTATGTTATTGTTGATTATTTTGTGGACTACCTGATTTGGAATTTTATCTTTCTATGTACAGCTAATAACCATCTATTACCTAATTTTTATATATTTTATTTTCCTTTACAATTTTATAGTCCATATTTTGCCAGGTAATAAGAATACCAGTATCTCCAGTGTGCACAATATTCTATTCTTGTATTTTAGGTTGATTTATCTGAGCTGTCAAAATCTGTTCAGTCTTGTTAAACCAATTGCACTTATATTAAAGTGAAACAGAGACATCACGGGGTCACTGGCGCAGAACACAGTGCAACGTTTTAACAGGTATTCAATCAGTGTGGATCTAGCAGACTCTAATTATGATGTTCTGTCTGTGGGGTTGATCAATTCACTTAAACAGACAGCTGTCTTCATTTGAGAGTCTGGAATCCTACTCTGATTAAGTCTTGATCACAGAGAGAGAGAGAGAGAGAGAGAGAGAGAGAGAGAGAGAGAGAGAGAGAGATAGATGGATCTACTGTTCTGGTCACCTTATGTTCACAGTAATAAAAGAGTTAATAGGCTTGTCTCAAGGGTTATAGATAGTTTTACAAAACAGAGATATCAAAGTCTCTCTACGATTGTTTACTGGAGAGTTACATAGCAACTACTGAAAAAAGGAACAAGCAAGGGTCGAGCATTTATTTTCTTCTTTCCTTCCCCATTTGTCTTTCAGCATTGAGGGGAAATATAGTTTGCGGCCGTTTGCTCTTCTGTTGGTCTATCCTAATGTTATGTTTCCTAGTGTTTATCTCTTGCTGTTATGTTTCCTAATGTTTCTGCTGCTGTTAAGTTTCCCAGTGTTTCTCTCCTGTTGTTATGTTCCTAGTGCTTCTCTTCTGTTGTTATATTTCCTAGTGTTTCTTTACTGCTGTTAAGTTTCCTAGTGTTTTCTATCCTGTTGTTATGTTTCTTAGTGTTTCTCTCCTGTTAGGTAAAGGTAAAGATACGAGACTTGAATCAGTGTCTTAGCACGCGGGTTATTACCCATATCTGCTTGGCCAACTATCCAAAAGTGTACGGAGACTCCTGCCTAGTGTCGCCTCAAGCATCATAACTCACAATCGAGGCGTCATTCCTCATCTACCTAGAGTGCTACCTTGGTACCCATTTCTGCCAGTGGCTTGGTTGACCATGGGGGTATTTTTCTCCAATTACGAGTACAATTCACACTGTTTCCAATGGGAATCGAACACAGGTTGTCTGAACATCGGTAGCTGGTGGTGTGGTTTTTCCCAACTATGCTACTGAGGCCCCCTTTTCTCCTGTTATTGTTTCCTAGTGTTTTCTAACCCACAGAAAAGAGAAATCATGAAACTCCAAATGGACTTGATGGGAAGGAAATAGAGAAAATGTCCAAGAATAAAGATAGAGAGAGATCCTGTCAGTGGTCTATGTTTCCAAAGGGGACTCTGAAAGACTTTGATAGCAAATGTTGAATGTGCAACTCTGAGACATCAATTACCAGCAGTGCTGTATGATACGAGTATAAATATGAAGATAGATCATACGTATGTGAAGTGACAAATTAAAAATGTTCAACTCTAATGTTAAGATTGTACCATGTTTTCCCCATCCTCTTCATCTCTGCTTCCACCTGTCTTCTCCAAGTGTATTTGATTTTCCTCTTTGTCTCTTCCACTAGGTATTGTAAAAGAAAGGCTAGTCATGTAATACTCTCAGTTGGCTTCCACAGTGTGTGTCCTATTCATCGCCATCATCTCTGTTGTATCTCTTTGTCCACTGCTATTTAACTGCTACTTTCACATAATTCTATGTTAGTGATTTTGTAGTGCCATTTTCATATTTTTATTACGTGCAAGCATCCATTTAATGAAGGTCTGTATCCTCATGATTGTCATTTTTGTTATTCTCAGTGTTTCACAGCCATATAATAGGACTGATTTAAAAGAATGGCAAGAAACAGATCAGTTTGGAAATTGAGTTATTTGCGGGTCATCATCATTGCACTCCGGACATGTCCATAGGTGCTCAGATCCCCTCCTCAGAAATTCCCTCAGTGTCCAGCGACTGACGACTCCAGTTCTATGTTGGTTGATAAGTCTTCTTACACGGCCACTAAGTGTCTCATTTCTGGCTGCGCCCAACTTAACTCCCATTTCCATCATCCGAAGAAGTGACGTGGATCTGTGTTTGTCGAAGTCATGTGCTCTTCCCACATCACGGAGGGCATTGATAATGTCAGCGCTTGGAAATTGTTTGCTGCAGACCTATGCTCTCGAGGAGTTGAAAGGAAGAGGAATGTACAATCGATGAACAAAGGAGGGAGGTGGGGGAGAGTGGGTAATAACATAAATCTTGTGTTTGTTGAGGACTAAGCATCTTTGGATCTATTTTAATATTCATTGAGATCAATTCTTTAAATTATTCATTGAGGTCAATTCTTTAAATTATTCATTGAGGTCAATTCTTTAAATTATTCATTGAGGTCAATTCTTTAAATTATTCATTGAGGTCAATTCTTTAAATCAGAAACATCACTAAGAAGATCATCATCATCAGGCTGAATCATAAAAGGCTGGCATAGCTGATTATGAATATTAAGTAAAATAACCACAAATAGAAGGGAATGTTTTAGCTTTGGGGGTAAGACAAGACTAAACAAACCAACATTTTAGTTCTAAAAGGTCTTTAAAGTAAGACACAACAAAAACAAAACAAGTAGACAAAAAATCTCAAAGTCTGAATGAGAGAAAGTTTTCAGATTGGTGGTCAGATGGATATGACACTAAACAGACTCAACTGAGATGTCATACAATAACCTATTAAATGAAGTAAGAGAGGTTCTAAAAATGTTTATAGAAAAAAGGCCTGAAATGCGTAAATGAAAATTCAGATAGGAACATAAAATGTAGTCAGAGAAAAAGAATGAAACAAATGTTAATCTCAACTGAATTAAACTAACCAAACAAGGTTATGAGGCGGTTCTCTAAGGCAAACTAACTATTATCATGTGAGGAACCTAAGATAACCCAAGTCCTGGGATTCTAACTTCAGGGCCAATACAGTCTCCCCATAGTGTTGTCTATCCTTTCTACTGTTAACTTTCTTCTATGTCATATTAGACTGTCCATTTGGTCAGACAGAATTGCATCAACCTCAAAACCCTCAGATTTAAAATATGGCTCAATCAGGCACGATGAACTAACTACTGGTAAAGATCTCAAATGCATTGTCCTTATCATGACACATGCTGGTCTAGCTGTCTACATTCACAACCAAAAAGCCAATCACTGATGAAGTCTAGTTTTATTTCTCTTGGTTTTTTTCCCCCTCATGTCTTTTCAAGAAATATACCTCATGTCAACTTTGTGTATGTCAATTTTCTCTAACAAAATGTGTTTAAGATGAGTTTTCTTTTTGATGAAAAGTTTTCTATGCCCATTGATAACTTTCAACACATTGATAACTTTCAACACATTGATAACTTTCAACACATTGATAACCTCCAACACATTGATAACCTCCAATACATTGATAACTTTCAACACATTGATAACTTTCAACACATTGATAACTTTCAACACATTGATAACTTTCAACACATTGATAACCTCCAACACATTGATAACTTTCAACACATTGATAACCTCCAACACATTGATAACTTTCAACACATTGATAACGTTTTTCCTCTGTCCAAAAGATTATTATCAATCTTTCTGTAAAGCCATATTTCAGAGGTTTAAATTTATCTTTTGTTTATTTAATATGTATAGTTCACATCAATAACCTACAGCTGTCTCTTCTTCAATAACACTGATAACAACTGAGGAATAAATACTGTTTAGGCTGACCTATTATGTTATTTATTTCTGAGTTGCTTATATAAAAAAATGTAAAGAAAAGTGTACAAATATCAAAATAGGAAAACATCACAACAAAATGTAATGAACAAGGCAAGGGAAGCAGTCCCAAATGAATATGTATTAAGTCTGGTGTACTGGAGCACAAAATTTAAAATGCAATGCAATGCAATGAATTTTGTTAATAAGTGTATAAAGAAGAAGAAAATAATAATTATAAGACAAAAAAGACAAAGAAGATGAACAATAAAACACATAAATTCAGGTGAATGAGAAAAATCAAATGTGCATCAACATCTGCCATAGTCAATATTACAACATTCACAACACACATTACTCTGCTTAAATACAGACATAAGAATTTATTGTATATTATTTTATTAAATAAATCACACACTGACTATCGTCTGTCACTATCCCTGGGGTTTTTCCCACTAGTGATACAGATTTTCATGCTCTGTACAGAGATGTCCCTTTGACCTGTGTAAAGATATTGGAATCATAGCTGACACTATCTAAGCTCAATGATGTTGGCCCTACATCAGTCAACCTCCAAATATCCCAGCAACAACCTAGTTCTCATGATCCACCAACTTAATTAAGTAATTTCATAATGATTGACTGTTTAATTCTGAGATAAATCATATTGATTGACTGTTTAATTCTGAGATAAATCATATTGCTTGACTGTTTAATTCTGAGATAAATCATATTGAATGACTGTTTAATTCTGAGATAAATCATATGGATTGACTGTTTAATTCTGAGATAAATCATATTGATTGACTTTAATTCTGAGATAAATCATATTGACTGACTGTTTAATTCTGAGATAAATCATATTGATTGACTGTTTAATTCTGAGATAAATCATATTGACTGACTGTTTAATTCTCAGATAAATCATATTGACTGACTTTAATTCTGAGATAAATCATATTGATTGACTATAATTCTGAGATAAATCATATTGATTGACTGTTTAATTCTCAGATAAATCATATTGATTGACTGTTTAATTCTGAGATAAATCATATTGATTGACTGTTTAATTCTGAGATAAATCATATTGATTGACTGTTTAATTCTGAGATAAATCATATTGATTGACTGTTTAATTCTGAGATAAATCATATTGATTGACTGTTTAATTCTCAGATAAATCATATTGACTAACTTTAATTCTGAGATAAATCATATTGATTTACTTTAATTCTGAGATAAATCATATTGATGGATTGTTTAATTCTGAGATAAATCATATTGATTGACTGTTTAATTCTGAGATATTTCATATTGATTGACTGTTTAATTCTGAGATAAATCATATTGATTGACTGTTTAATTCTGAGATATTTCATATTGATTGACTGTTTAATTCTGAGATAAATCATATTGATTGACTGTTTAATTCTCAGATAAATCATATTGATTGAATGTTTAATTCTGAGATATTTCATATTGATTGACTGTTTAATTCTCAGATAAATCATATTGATTGACTTTAATTCTGAGATAAATCATATTGATTGAGTGTTTAATTCTGAGATAAATCATATTGATTGACTGTTTAATTCTGAGATAAATCATATTGATTGACTGTTTAATTCTGAGATAAATCATATTGATAGACTGTTTAATTCTGAGATAAATCATATTGATTGACTGTTTAATTCTGAGATAAATCATATTGATTGATTGTTTAATTATGAGACAATTTCATATTGATTGATTGTTTAATTCTGAGACAATTTCATATTGATTGACTGTTTAATTCTCAGATAATTTCATATTGATTGATTGGCTATTTAATTCTGATTTCTTTCAGTCTATGCTTCAGAAATACAGGAAGTGTATATTAAAGTCAGAGGTGTCTTGTATTATATACCTTGACAGATATACCTACCTGCCTGTTTCATTTATAGTCATAAACTATACCATTTATTGCATTTAAGGTTTTATTCACATTAAATAGTTTTCCATTTAAGTTTCTATCAGTCTATAATGCTTCACAGATACAGAAGGTACACAGTTATGAAGTCAGCGGTTAATTATTTTGAATTGAAAATTATCTGCCCTTGACTATTTAAAACTATTTATAAGACATTTTTTTCTTCAGATATCATCAATATATTGCTATTTTCATTCTATGCAACCATTTTCCTATCTGATGATGTTATCGCATATACCACATTTAATTATATAATTGCCTAAAATTGTATCATTAAAAAGGCATGAAAAGGCAAAAAAATGTTACATCTTCTCAATATTCCTATATGGTGCTGAAACATGGACATTAGACAAGAAAACAGAACAGAGAATTGAAGCCTTTGAAATGTGGATATATAGAAGAATAGGTAGAATTGGATGGAAGGAAAAGAAAACAAATGACAAAGTCTTAAAACAACTAAAAATGAAAAGAGAACTTCTGAACACAATTAGAACAAGACAAATGCGATTCTTAGGCCATGTTAAAAGACACAACAGCCTACTGAAAGTGATCCTGGAGGGGAAAATACAAGGTAAAAGAGGCAGAGGCAGACCAAGATTAACATGGACGAGTAACATCAAAAGATGGACAAATCAACCGATGACAACCTGCACCATCAAAGCAAGAGATAGAGCAAAATGGCGCTCCATGGTAGCCAACCTTCGTTGCGGAGACGGCACTCAATGATGATGAAAAAGGCATGCGATGGAGTTTTTCAAAACTGAAAATTAATAATAAAAAAAAAAAAAAAACCTACATGGGTCATGACTCTATGTTCACAAATAGCAGAGAGAGGATGGGTCATGACTCTATCTGTTCACAAATAGCAGAGAGAGGATGGGTCATGACTCTATGTTCACAAATAGCAGAGAGAGGATGGGTCATGACTCTGTCTGTTCACAAATAGCAGAGAGAGGATGGGTCATGACTCTATGTTCACAAATAGCAGAAACAGGATGGGTCATGACTCTATCTGTTCACAAATAGCAGAGAGAGGATGGGTCATGACTCTATCTGTTCCCAAATAGCAGAAACAGGATGGGTCATGACTCTATCTGTTCACAAATAGCAGGAACAGGAGAGGTCATGACACTGTCTGTTCACAAATAACAGGAACAGGAGAGGTCATGACACTGTCTGTTCACAAATAGCAGGAACAGGATGGGTCATGACTCTGTCTGTTCACAATAGCAGGAACAGGATGGGTCATGACTCTATCTGTTCACAAATAGCAGGAACAGGATGGGTCTTGACACTGTCTGTTCACAAATAGCAGAAACAGGATGGGTCATGACTCTGTCTGTTCACAAATAGCAGAGAGAGGATGGGTCATGACTCTATCTGTTCACAAATAGCAGGAACAGGATGGGTCATGACTCTATCTGTTCACAAATAGCAGAAACAGGATGGGTCATGACTCTGTTCACAAATAGCAGGAACAGGATGGTTCTTGACACTGTCTGTTCACAAATAGCAGGAACAGGAGAGGTCATGACTCTGTCTGTTCACAAATAGCAGGAACAGGATGGGTCATGACTCTGTCTGTTCCCAAATAGCAGGAACAGGATGGGTCATGACTCTGTCTGTTCACAAATAGCAGGAACAGGAGAGGCATGACACTGTCTGTTCACAAATAGCAGGAACAGGATGGGTCATGACTCTGTCTGTTCACAAATAGCAGGAACAGGATGGGTCATGACTCTGTCTGTTCCCAAATAGCAGGAACAGGATGGGTCATGACTCTGTCTGTTCACAAATAGCAGGAACAGGAGAGGCATGACACTGTCTGTTCACAAATAGCAGGAACAGGATGGGTCATGACTCTGTTCACAAATAGCAGGAACAGGATGGGTCATGACTCTGTCTGTTCACAAATAGCAGAGAGAAGATGGGTCATGACTCTGTCTGTTCACAAATAGCAGGAACAGGATGGGTCATGACTCTATCTGTTCACAAATAGCAGGAACAGGATGGGTCATGACTCTGTCTGTTCACAAATAGCAGGAACAGGAGAGGCATGACACTGTCTGTTCACAAATAGCAGGAACAGGATGGGTCATGACTCTGTCTGTTCACAAATAGCAGAGAGAAGATGGGTCATGACTCTGTCTGTTCACAAATAGCAGAGAGAAGATGGGTCATGACTCTGTCTGTTCACAAATAGCAGGAACAGGATGGGTCTTGACACTGTCTGTTCACAAATAGCAGAGAGAAGATGGGTCATGACTCTGACTGTTCAAATATAGCAGAAACAGGATGGGTCATGACTCTTGTCTGTTCACAAATAGCAGAGAGAAGATGGGTCATGACTCTGTTCACAAATAGCAGAAAGAGGATGGGTCATGACTCTGTTTGTTCTTAATAGCAGGAACAGGATGGGTCATGACTCTGTTTGTTCTTAATAGCAGGAACAGGATGGGTCATGACTCTGTTTGTTCACAAATAGCAGGAACAGGATGGGTCATGACTCTGTCTGTTCACAAACAGCAAAGAGAGGATGGGTAATGAGACTATTCACAAACATGAAGGAAAGGATGGGTTTTGACACAGTCTGTTTACAAACATCAGGGAGAGTATGGGTCATGAGTATGTCTGTTCCCAAACAACAAGGATAAGATGGATTTTGATCTAGCCTGATCACAAACACCAGATAGAGGATGGATTTTGATCTAGCCTGATCACAAACACCAGATAGAGGATGGGTTTTGATCTAGCCTGATCACAAACACCAGATAGAGGATGGGTTTTGATCTAGCCTGATCACAAACACCAGATAGAGGATGGGTTTTAATCTAGCCTGATCACAAACACCAGATAGAGGATGGATTTTGATCTAGCCTGATCACAAACACCAGATAGAGGATGGGTTTTGATCTAGCCTGATCACAAACACCAGATAGAGGATGGGTTTTGATCTAGCCTGATCACAAACACCAGATAGAGGATGGGTTTTGATCTAGCCTGATCACAAACACCAGATAGAGGATGGGTTTTGATCTAGCCTGATCACAAACACCAGATAGAGGATGGGTTTTGATCTTGCCTGATCACAAACACCAGATAGAGGATGGGTTTTGATCTAGCCTGATCACAAACACCAGATAGAGGATGGGTTTTGATCTAGCCTGATCACAAACACCAGATAGAGGATGGGTTTTGATCTAGCCTGATCACAAACACCAGACAGAGGATGGGTTTTGATCTTGCCTGATCACAAACACCAGATAGAGGATGGGTTTTGATCTAGCCTGATCACAAACACCAGATAGAGGAAGATTCATGACTGTCTGATCACAAACACCAGATAGAGTAGAGGAAGATTAATGACTCTGACTGATCACAAACACCAGATAGAGGATGATTCATGACTCTTTATTCCTCAATTTCTTTCCTTTATTCCCTTCCAGTCAAAGTCATTGTCCTTGAAAGGTTCTCAAAGCTTTTCTTCATAAAGTACCCCTGCGTCTTCCCTGTTTCTCTTCATGGAAAATATTGACACTGGCACCACATAACAGATTTGCACCTTTTACAACTGTTTCTAAACATCACTCTCAGCATCAACAGCACACTCAGTCAACAGATGTAATTTATTAATCAAAATCATCAATGCATCTTCAAAATAAAAATAAAAAATAATAACACAAATAGGTAAGAAATTCGATTTCAGCAAACCGTCTGTTATTTTAAATCCTCTAATTTGTGTAAAATAAATTTATTTACTTTCGAGAATCTGCAAATGTTTACACAAATATAACATTTTATTCTACTTAATGATTCTATATAAAAAGAAAAAAAAAAGAATTGACAGATAATTAAAAAGTTTAATCACAGTTCATCATCATCGAGTGCCATCTGTGCATTGGAGTTTGACTACCATGGAGTGCCATTCCGCTCTGTCTCTTGCTTAGATAGTGCAGGTCTTGTCATAGGCTGACTTGTACATCTTTTGATGTTACTCGTCCATGTTAGTCTTGGTCTGCCTCTGCCTCTTTTACCTTGTATTTTCCCCTCCAGGATTACTTTTAGTTGGCTGCTGTGTCTTTTAACATGCCTCAAAAATCTCATTCGTCTTGTTTGAATTGTGTTTGGTAGTTCTCTTTTCGTTTTTAGTTGTTTTAAGATTTTCATAGTTTGTTTTCTTTTCTTTCCATCCAATTTTACCTATTCTTCTATAAATCCATTTTCAAAAGCTTCAACTTTCTGTTCTGTTTTCTTGTCTAATGTCCATGTTTCTGCACTATACAGGAATATTGAGAAGATATAACATTTTGCTATTCTTAGTTCTAGCCCTAATGTTATTTGTTTTGTTATTAGTATATTTTTCATGGCACTAAAATTATTTTTTGCCATTCCTATTCTATTATTTATTTCAGTTTTACATTTTCCAGCATTGGTTATAGTATGTCCAAAGTAGTTGTAGCTATGAACTATTTCCAGGTTTATTCCTTTGACATGTTATGATAACTGACTATAATGTTGAGTTTTTATTTGAGAAGAATCCTATAGAATATATGAACTTAATTCAACTCTGTAATACAAGCATCTCTCTCTCTCTCTCTCCCCCTTCCACCCCCATAAATTAGGAATAAACAACAAATGCTTCATCACCAAAGCTCTGCTCTTTCCCTTAATTTGTTATGTAGCTTCTGACAGGTTAATATCTCTGGAAACATTGTACTAGTACTTTAAATAAGCATTAGAGATCAAGGCACTAGGCGTCAACCAACTCTAAAATGCTTTCTAGTATAATGTTAATCAAGCTTTTAAAATGCACACATGATCTTAACCCTATCAGACCGCTGTACCGAGTTTTCAGTAATTTCTGAATCTGCCACTATACCATCATCATCATGTACCATACCGGTTGGCGTAGGCGATCATGTCCTTCCACAATCTTCTATCTACAGTGCATCATATCAGTTCTGTTGTTGACTGCTTTCCATGCCATGACACCAAGCTATCCAGTATTTTCTCTCTTTGTCGTCCGCGATCTCTCTTTCCTTTTATTTTGCAATTTGTAACAGAGTATTCCAACTTTCCTCTTCTCATGATGTACCCGAAAAATGTTGATTGTTTCTTTCTGATGTTTTTTAGGAGCTGCCTTTTTATGTTGGCCTCTTTGAGAACTTCCTCATTGGTCTTTTTAGCTGTCCAGGGAAATTTCAACATTCTTCTGAGAAATCCAATCTCTGTGGCCTCTAATCGTCTTTTCATTTGTTTGTCTGCTGTCCATGATTCGCTTCCATAGGTCAGAATTGGTTCTATATAACACAGATGAACTCACTCTCTCATTTCTATTGACATAGATCTGTTGCATAAGATATTTTTCCTTTTCTGAAATGCTATTTTGGCCTGAGCTATTCTACTTTTTATTTCCATGGTGCATCTTCCATCCGATGTTATTATTGTGCCCATGTATTTGACGCGTTGCACTTGTTTCAAATTTGTCCTGTTTATTTTTATGCTGCCTGATGGTGATGGTTGTTTCTTCGATATGACCATTACTTCTGTTTTCTTACTATTCAGACTGAAACCTTTCTTGATGCGTTCTTTTACTATTATGTCTATCATTTCTTGTAGTTCATTCTCTGTCTCTGCTATTAAGACCGTGTCATCAGCATAATGCAAATTATTTATGTTGTGACCGTTGACTTCAATTCCTTTTTTGTCTACTATTGATCTCATAATATGTTTGCTGTAAAGTGAAAACAAATCCGGCGACAGAACACAGCCTTGTATGACTCCTTGTTTTATAAGTTGAAATTTTCCTGTTTGGTTGTTAATTCGTATTGCTGCTGTTTGTTGCCAGGACATGTTTTTTATTATTCGCAGATCCTTGCCATCAATGTTTAATTTCTCCAGCATATTGATTATTTCCACATGCTTTATTTTGTCAAATGCTTTTGTGTAGTCTATAAAGCACATATATAGATCTTTCTTTACCTCTATAGATCTTTCTATCAATGTTCTTAAGATGTATATTGCATTATTGGTGCCCTTTCCTTCCACAAATCCATATTGTTCCTCACTTATTTCTGGTTTTATTTTGTTTCTTACACGTCTCATGATGCCGCTATACCACTGTAACTAATTTTAGGTACTTTGACTAGTATGTGAAAAAAATGCTTCACAAACTAAAAATAACCAACCAATCATGGTCAAACCTCATGGATAGCCAATGCAAATGTCTGCCCCATGTGTTTGAATTGAGTTATTGACTTTGTGGGGTTTGACGTGAAAAAATTCTGAAAATTTACAATGAAATGAGCGGGTGATGAACAAAGCACTTCATCAGGAAAGCGATGTAGGTCTAGGCTTTTCACAGCTCAACAGGAGATCGATACTTTGGTTGATTCAGACTCTGAGGAGTCAGATTTTCATAAAAATATGTTTCCAGTTCAAGTGACACAGACAGTGAGAGCTTGAGTGATGAGGAGAATCTTGAACCGTATAGATCTAGATCAATAGTAAGAGAAGTAGGGCGTGTCCCTCAAATAGCTATAGGGGGTGATCTAGGTGGTGATGGCTCATCCTGCTGGGTGGATTGGCACACAAAGGTGGATAATTGGTGCTAGATGAAAGGTAGACCTATTTTCTACAATGTCTATAAGTTCCATCTTATTCTAACCACTTGTTTGCATGTAGCTAATATTTGTCTATATCATGATGGTTCTTTCTCTTTAATGCTCAGGAGCCCAGGCATAGGGGAAAGTTAGGTTCAGGGCCTCAGGTCTGGTAGGGTTAATAGTCTGTTGTGATTGTAATAAAGGCACTAAAAATATGTCCAGACTGGCTCCACAGAGCAATAAAGAACTCTGTTTCTTACTTCCATTGACAAAAATGAGTTGAATAATATTTTCCTCATTCTTTGAAATACAGCCTTTGCCTTAGCTATTCTGCACCTCACCTTTGTTGTACATCTGCCATCTAAAGCTAACATCATTTCCAGGTATTTGAATTCATTGATCTGTTTTAATACTTTTCCCATTTACTTTAATTGTACATTTCAGGGATATCTTTTTCTTTCTTGTAAAAAAACTTCTATTTTTTTGTATTAATTAACTAACCTTTATTTGTACATGTCATCATTATAATATCAATCAAAACAATGAACAGCACAAATTATAATCATGCTTGCCATAAAGGAGACAAGATCAAATGTGCATGCCTATTAGAAGTTGATTTTAATAAACAATATGAAGAAAAGAAAGCATTAATATATATCAGATTACTTTCATTGAAGTTATGCTGGCTTTGTGTGAACACAAAACAGAATATTACAGACATATTCACGAAATGTTATTGATATATCAGCAAATATAAATATAGATATATCATGCTAATTCAGCAAAGTATTTCACATGCAGTTTCCATGAAGTCAAAAGCCAAGATAGCAAAATTCTGCTTCAATATTTGCTTACCTCCCCTTCCAGAGGCTCCAGGGGTGTGGCATTATTTTTTGCCAGTCCCAAAAATGGAGGCAAATTATCCTAGGTGGACAATGTATTGAAACAATAACAACCATATGTAAACTAATTAACAGCTTATTACTGTTTTACATACAAATTCTACTGTGACAGAATGAAACTATTTCTAGGTGGACAATATCTTTAATTCTTTCCGTACGGAAGCTTTTTATCAATGCAACAGAAAAGATTTCAGAGACAAAATTTGTCATGCTTTTAAGAATCAGTCTATACATTTATATTTATCTAACATATTATATATGAATTTTTAGATAATTGAACAAGGTATTAGATTTCACCAATACCAAGATGATACAAAACATGTAAAAGGAATATGGTTTGATGACGGTTTACACTAATCAAATTGTCACTCACTATGCAGTGAAACGTATGAGGCCGAAATCAGCATTGTGCACAGTGCAGCAAAATGTACGGAAAGAGTTAAACAATAACAAATATATGTGTAAGCTAACATTAAGCTGTACACACATTCTTTCTCACATACTCTTATCTGTTGTACTTTCAAACTGAGGGGGAGCAGAAGCGCCTGCAACCTGCGGTCGCAATAGCAGGGTCGGTGCACCATAAGATAGCTGATGCCTGCTGTTGCTGTCTTTCACCTCAGAGTTCTTTTTAGAGTTTCTCTAGGTCAGCCTCATCCCATTTTTGGTGGTGCTAGTAGCACAGCTGTTAGCTTGTGCTCTAACCATAATTAAGTATGTGCTTTAGTTTCACAAGAAAATAATGATAGGTTTGTCTCCTGTTGGAAACTTCCCAGTACCTGACTCACAGCGTTGGAAAATGAAAATAGATCACTGACAAACACTTTCAACTGCTGGGGTTTAGAATCTTTGCTCATTTAATGTACTTTTATGGGCACACGCTGAAGCAGAGAGTTTTCAGGAGAACACATAAGAAGAAGGATCTGCTTTAGCTTGATATCTTTGATGTAGACAAGTTGGTCAGGTGAATGAACTACTTTATAGTTTCTTTGTTCTAGATGTGCCAATTTTTAAGTTGTATCTTTCACAAAAGTAAGGATGTTCTGAATAAGCTAAAAATGAAAAAGAACTACTTAACACAATTAAAAAAAGACAATTGAACTTTGTTTGGACATTTGAAGAGACATAATACCCTTCTAAAGGTTTATCTTGGAAAGGATGGTTCAAGGCAGAGGCAGACTGAGACTAAAGTGGACAGATAACAATAAAAGGTGGACAGGCGAACCTAGGACAAGATACACCATCAAAACAGGAGACAAAGATTAATGGTGCTCCATGGTAGCTAACGTTCTATGTGGAGACAGCACCCAAAGAATGAATCTTTCATAATAGAAGGTTGTGTATGCAGCTTTTCTCTATTTTCGATCATTAATCTTTGACCATCTCCTTGATCGGTGAACCACAACCATCCAGACCCCGCTGCACTTTTTTCCTGTGCCTCTAGAAACAGGCGATCTAGTCTAGTCAGACCAAGCGAGTAGGGAACGAAGAGGGATGGCAACTCGAAAATGTCATGCTGAAGTCGGATGTGTTGGGCCGAAAGGCACAAATATCACATTTCTACTGCAAACCTCAACAGAACACATCTATGCCCACTTAATGTCCTTTTAAGGATGGATAATGAAGAAGTAAATCACTTCTTTGCTGGTCATTGTCAACCTATGCACTTCTTGACCCTTTTGGGATAGGAGACAAAGTCAAGATCTATCCAACCATCATTACTCCCAGGATTTTTCTCTACTTCCTTGCAAGTGACTCTCCAATAGTTTAAAAAATAGTGGTACCTGCTTTATTAAACTGAGGATAGTGACAACAGAAAAGAAGCAGTGGCTTCCTCATTTCCCAAACGTTATTGCATGATGTGAATTTGAAATGTCATGATATGAGGTTGCTAAATACGTAGGGAGGTCAAAAAGTAATGCACACCAATTTTTTTCTCGGAAACTATTCGGGCAAAATGTGTGAAATTTTCACAGATTGTAGCTGAACATCCCCTTGACACTACCTATTTTTCACCATAATCTCCATCCATGCATATTGCCTTACGCCAACGCGAAACTAGGTCATGAATGCCTCGTTTGTACCAAGTTTTGTCCTGCTCGCGTAACCATTTTTTAACTGCACGGATCACATCCTCATCATTGTCAAAGTGTGTCCCACGCAGGAATTTTTTGAGTGGTCCAAACAGATGGAAATCTGAGGGAGCCAGATCAGGGCTGTAAGGAGGATGGGGCAGTACAGTTCAACCAAATTTATTGATTGCTTCCCGTGTTACCAGACTTGTGTGAGGGCGTGCATTGTCATGTTGAAGCAACATAAGCAGATGGCTTATTAGGCCGAACTCTGTGGAACCGATTTTTTAGTTTTGTCAGTGTATTGATGTAAGCTGTCGAGTTGATTGTCTCACCTCTTGTCATTACATCAACAAGAATCACACCATCAATGTCCCAGAAGACAGTGATCATCACCTTTCCGGCTGATGGAGATGTTTTGAATTTTTTTCTTTTTGGTGACTGCGGATGATGCCATTCCATTGACTGCATTTTTGTTTCAGGCTCATAATAATGTGCCCACGTTTCGTCACTGGTAACAATTTTTGACAAAAACATTTCTCCTTCAACACCGAAACGCTCCAACAATTCAGAACAGAATGTTTTCCTTTGAACTCTGTGATCATTTGTTAGGCACTGAGGAACCCATCGAGCGCAAATCTTTGAATATCCGAGAGTTTTAAAAATTGCGATTGCACTTCCCTTGCTGACTGTAAGCTGCAATGCCAATTGCTGACTAGTGATACGCCTATCCTTACGAATAATGGCATCAGCCCGGTTTAACATGTCTGTGCTGGTAGCCGAGGCAACACGTCCAGAACGTGGTAAATCATGCAGCTCCACTTGTACACTTTCTGCAGCTTTAATTCTCTGAACCCAGCGACTAACTGTGCTCCTATCGACTGCAGAACATTTGTACACTGCACACAGTCGTTTATGAATGTTTGCCACAGTTTCTTTTTCCGCAACCAGAAATTCTATGACAATTCGCTGTTTGTAACGGACATTGTTGACAAGCTCCATTTTAACGGTTCATAGATTGCGTAATATTTATCATAATACTGTGCAATTTGGTGCACATAATTGGAACATGTCATATTCCAAGTGTGCAAAATTTCATATTCCTATCTTTATTATTAGCCGAGAAAAAAATTGGTGTGCATTACTTTTTGACCTCCCTTCTACTTTATGTTACTATAGAAATACCCTACACAACTAATGAAATACCTTATGCCACTACTGAAATACTTTCTGCTACTACTGGAATACTTTATATCAATTGTTAAACACTACACCAATACTAAAAACATTACACCACTAATAAAACGACTTATACCACTAGTGAAACACTCTATACTATCACAACATAACATCACATTATCTAAATCTCCTACCATCAGCTTTCTACAAGCTCAATTACCAAGGGTTCACTTATACCACAAATATACACCCATCTGTACAGTCAAAGAAAATGTACTCAAATAATAAATGTAAAATAAATAATGTATTATGTACAAAAGGAGTCACAGAAGAATAGAAATATGTTGGTAATCATTTGGTGATACATTTTAAAACTGAAATATGGAAAAGGTATTGATGTTACAATATATCTGTAGAGATGAGAGTCAAAGAAGTAGCTAACTTTTTCAGATAATTATTTTGTGAATGAAGAAAAAAAAAATAATTCACTAAAAAACGATTATTCTGGCCAATCTATAATGAATAAAAAAAAAACATTAAGTTTTAAGATATTTGATTACAATAAATTGTCAGAAAGGCAAGAACCAGGACTTTGTGTCTCCCGTGACACCCGAATGTGTACAACAGGAAGTAAAGAAGGAAGAAGATTACAATGAACAAAAACAGAAATTAGATTTAAGCCTAAAGGTCTTTGTCAAGGTTAAGACAAAACTAAAAAAGTTATGAGGAGGTAAAACTGCAATGAGGAAAGAAACTCACTTCCAAAATTATTTACCGATTTTTTTCACCCTTGTTAATGGTATGCAACAATGTTATGAAAGTCATAGAAATGAGTTTCTTAAGTTTCCTTGCACTTTCCAAAAAACTTAAATAAACTGACACCAGATGGTTTCACTGCATTAGTTTTCAAAGTGGTGCAAAGTGCACTGAGAACACACCAGAAGAAAAAAAGAGTTGTCACTGAACTTCTCACAATAAAGTAATTTACATTCAAGCTGAGGAATGGGGACTGGTTGGTCTCGAGGCAAGATGCTGGCCTCAAGACAGAGAGGTTGTGGGTTCAAATCCCGGCTACACCAGTTGGGATTTTTATTTATGATTTCTCTCTGCGGCAACCACTCTTGGTCTCAGCAGCGAGGCCCGGCTTGAAATGTTAATTACTCATCGACGGAAAAAAATATGAGTACCTCCGAAGTCGGAGTTATCTGCCTGTGTGGTGAGGGACCCCTGTGCTGCCAGGGATAAATGGATTAACACGTAAAATTCAGTTCCTAGTTTCTTGGGACTTCGTCAGAGGTCAAAGCTGGCGAACAAAAAAAAAAAAAGCTGAGGAATGTATCTTAAGATAAAATGTCAGTGTGGAGTCTGCTAGGAGGTGGACAAATCTCTGCTAGGAAGTGGTGGATAAATCTCTGCTTTGAAGTGGACAAATCTCTGCTAGGTAGTAGTGGATAAATCTCTGCTTTGAAGTGGACAAATCTCTGCTAGGAGGTGGACAAATCTCTGCTAGGAAGTGGTGGATAAATCTCTGCTTTGAAGTGGACAAATCTCTGCTAGGAGGTGGACAAATCTCTGCTTTGAAGTGGACAAATCTCTGCTAGGAAGTGGTGGATAAATCTCTGCTAGGAAGTAGTGGACAAATCTCTGCTAGGAGGTGGACAAATCTCTGCTTTGAAGTGGACAAATCTCTGCTAGGAAGTGGTGGATAAATCTCTGCTTTGAAGTGGACAAATCTCTGCTAGGAGGTGGACAAATCTCTGATAGGAAGTGGTGGATAAATCTCTGCTTTGAAGTGGACAAATCTCTGCTAGGAAGTGGTGGATAAATCTCTGCTAGGAAGTAGTGGACAAATCTCTGCTAGGAGGTGGACAAATCTCTGCTTTGAAGTGGACAAATCTCTGCTAGGAAGTGGTGGATAAATCTCTGCTAGGAAGTAGTGGACAAATCTCTGCTAGGAAGTAGTGGACAAATCTCTGCTAGGAGGTGGACAAATCTCTGCTAGGAAGTGGTGGATAAATCTCTGCTTTGAAGTGGACAAATCTCTGCTAGGAGGTGGACAAATCTCTGCTTTGAAGTGGACAAATCTCTGCTAGGAAGTAGTGGACAAATCTCTGCTAGGAAGTAGTGGACAAATCTCTGCTAGGAGGTGGACAAATCTCTGCTAGGAAGTGGTGGATAAATCTCTGCTTTGAAGTGGACAAATCTATGCTAGAAAGTGGTGGATAAATCTCTGCTTTGAAGTGGGCAAATCTCTGCTAGGAAGTGGTGGATAAATCTCTGCTTTGAAGTGGACAAATCTCTGCTAGGAAGTGGACATATCACTTCATGTTAAAAGAAGCATTAGTTACTGATATACCAGGAAGTAATTACCCAGCACTACTACGGAAGCCAACTGAGAGTATTACACAACAGGCCCTTTTTTGGAATCCCCAGGGGAAAAGACAAAGAGGAAGACCAAGGAATTCTTGGAGAAGACAGCTCGAAGCAGAGATGAAGATGATGGGGAAGACATGGAATGATCTTAAAAGAATTGCAAAAAGCAGAACGACTTGGAAAGTGTTTGTTGAAGACCTATGCTCCACTGGGAGCTAAAAGGTAGAAGAAGAATTACCCAGCAACTGCAATGACATATATAAACAAACTGAGTGTATTTGATTAATATGAAAATATCAGGGAATCACAAGGGATGCATTGAGTTATGTTGTTGGTATTGGGCACTCGAATGGGGAGGTTAATGACCTCAGATACAGGGAAATTTGTACAATGAGTAATGATGATATGAAGATAGTAAGTATATCAATGGGTATGTTTCCTAGACCATCAATTCTTCATAATGGCTAACTAAAATTAGTTCATAGATGTCCCACAACTATACAGCAGATTAACATTTAAGTTACTAAATGCAACACAATTTTCTAAACATTAATGTATGTAAAAATGTATGATTTTTGTGTTCATCCAATACATAGATTTTGAAATAAATAACGAAAGGCAAGATAATTAATTAAGGTGACTAGAATTTAAACCAGATGGATTACATTAAAATATATTGAATTTGTGTTGCTATACTGCCATAAAAATACAAGTAGTTATCAAATTAAGAAAATAAAGGAAAGTCTATTTGGGTCAGTGAAAAAGATGAAAAGTTTAAAAAAAAAAAGTCATATGAAGCATTTAGAAATTACCATTAAAAAATAACACACGAAAGCATAAACAAATCTGTAAGGGCAATGTTCCAACGTCAGGTGTACAAGGTTTATTGAGAGGCTGCATCCAGTTAAATGTCAAATAACTATGAATGGGAGATGTAATAAGGCAGGTAAATGTACTAAGGCAGGTAAATGTACTATAGTCTGTTCATAAATTCATGAACACATTTGCTTTTGATTTGCATGAAAACTACCTGTTATATCACAGTGACTGTTTGTATGCAACCTTAGAATATCGATGACTTTATATAAATATTTTCCGCTCTTAGACATTTGATCTAGTTTGCAAGATTTCTTATTTAGGTTATATTAAAATCGACCTCACTTTATTGGATATAATTTTAGCAGATCTACTGTTATCAGTCATGTTGTTCTAAAAATAGTTTTATTTTCACATTAAATAGGCCAAAGAAATACAAATTCTTGGTTTCCCTGGGCACCAATTCAACTTTCAGGTGAAACCGGTAAACAGTAACATAATAGTGTGAAGCAGTTGTTCACATCAAAGGCATATTCTGTTTTTATTGTGAAGTTATTGTGGTATAATGTTGATTTCTAAAAACTGATAATTTATATCAACATCATAATGAGTTTGAAATGCAAATTCATAACAGTGAAAAAAAAAAGTAAAGTACCCCCATCGCGCCTAGTGGCGAAATATAGGGAAATATGGTGTTAGTGACCCTATATTTTACAGACCTTCGGCACATGATTTTTGGGGTAATGTGGTTTGTATTACGCCCGTGCTGCTTTACTTTCCCAGAAAAAATCCGGTACCCATTTAAGGCTGGGTGAACCCGGAAGCCGTCGGTTGGGATTGAACCCTACCCCTTGTCCTTTGTAGTCCAGTTCACTAACCACTGAGCTATCGCGGCTCCCAAATTTATAACAGTGCAGAAAGTTAACATGTTACTATACCAGCACTTCCGCAGGGAATCGAAGATGTGTCATTTGTATTGCGATATTCATGGCCCAAGGAGACGAACGCAATTGATGCTTGGTCTGGATAGATCATCATTTTCACATTGGATTAAACAAGACTCAAAGTGCACTCATGTTATGCAAGGAAGGAAAAGGAAAGTTGATGACTTTAACACAGATACCATAAGATGGGAGATATTTAAAATGCTTGCTACAAATGTACTTGTTACTCTCAGGAAATTGAAATTAATAGGACATGCAGACTGCAGTATTTAAATTTCTAAAAGTACTGTATGGAAAATTCTTTGAGCTGCCAGCTTCACTTTCAGGAAAACTGTAGGTGGCAGGAATATTATATTATATGTGAAAAACCACATTTAAATGCTACTTGAAGCAAATACCTGAGGCAGATCCGTGAATGGCAGAGTCAAGGCTAACCACACCTATGCTAAAAAATTGGCAATCAGTAGATGGTGAACAGAAAAGAACAATTCCCAGCAGCAAAGGCTAGAGCATCACACTAACTGGAAGCTCTGAAAACGGCCTAGTCTACGACGCTGGGCATATTTTCCAATCAAAAAGTAGGGATTACCACACAAAAATGAATGGACACATAAAGTACCAACCGCAACAAATACAAAAGATCAAATTAGGACATGGCTTGCTAAGGAAAATGTCAAATTCGACGACACATTTAAAACCCGAGTTGCTGCAGCTTGTGAGGAATGCAAACAAGGGAAAGGTGTATCATATTGACAAAATCATTGAAGAATACAGCCACACTTCTCTATGATTCCCTGCATATCATGCACACCTCAATCCGATCGAGCTTGTGTGGGATAAAGTCAAAGAATGGATAAGTCACAGAACAGAACAGGATGTTTAAAATGTGTGATAAGTTCTGACACGTGAGTCCCTCTCAAGCACAGACATTCAGTTCTGGAAGTAGTGTGTTGCACATGTGCTCTGGGTGGAAGACGAATATTGGAAACAAAATGGATTACAATTTGTCCAGCCATTAACCATTATCATCCTCTTGTGTTTGTGAGATTGAGAATGATGAAGACCATATTTTGTTGACAGACTGAATAACAGCATGGGATCATTAAGTCTATGTGCAGCAAATGGTTAATATATGTACAATGCCAACAAATACATTTCCATATCAAAATGCGTCTACTATCATTCAATTTGGGCCGCAGTTAGGACACCCTGGGTTCTAATTGTGACCGAAGGGCAAGACTAACTGTAGCAAATTGGAGTCATGTTTGTGATTACACATAACGGGCAACACAAATAGTTACTTGATCTATAAAAGTACTATGTAGATACGCCACTGAAAAGAACTGAACATTAACATATTTGCTGTAAAATTTGAATCAACTTATTTGCAATGGTTCTAAAAGATGAAAGGAATTAGTGATGTACAAATACAAAATCTGTTGTAACTGTGGAATAAAGAATAGCAATATTTTTGCATCATGGATATTCTAAGGTTGCATGCAAAAAAAAAAAAAAATCACTGTGAAATAACAGGTAGTTTTTAATGCAAATCGAAAGCAAAAGTGTTCATGAATTTATGAACGGACTATAATACAGGTAAATATACTTACAAAAAAGTAAATGTACTAAGACAGGCAAATGTACTAAGACAGGTAATAATGTAATGTTGATAGTCTCTTTAAAATGGGAGTGAACAAAAATAATCTCAAAATATATAATGTAATGACAAAAGTCTCTTTGTAAAGGGAATATAAAAAAGCATTCTGAAAGTATATTGATAGTCTGGGAGCCACGATAGCTCAGTGGTTAGTGAACTGGACTACAAAGGACAAGGTGTAGGGTTCGATCCCAACCGACGGGTTTTGGTTCACCCAGCCTATAATGGGTACCGGATTTTTTTCTGGGAAAGTAAAGTGGCACGGGCGTAATATCGACCACATTACCCCAAAAATCATGTGTCAAAGGTCTATAAAATTTATGGTCACTAACACCATATTCCCTATACGCCACTTGGCGGGGTACTTTACTTTTTATATTGATAGTCTCTTTAAAAAAGAACTATAAAAGACATTCTAAAAATATATTTTGTTATAATGAATCTCTTTAAAATTGAATATAAAATATTTTCTGAAAGTATACAGTCTCAAAGCAGAATTAACCATGCAAAGGTAATGGCACAGCCAATATCATCTTCTATAATTTGCAAGCCTGGTACCCATTTACATAACTGGGTTGGCATATCCATAAGAGTAACAAAGCTATGATCTAATGGTAGTAAAATCAGTGTGTGATCATTACTCCTTTACCTACAAGTCAATTCAAAATTTTTGTTACAATCAGTAAAATAACACAAATGCCAGAAAACTGTCAACTTGGGAAATGTAACAAACTGATAAAGATGTTAAGTCAAAAGAGGTGTATATCAAAATTAATATCTCATCAACTTTGCCCTGCCGTGACATAAAAACATAGACAGTAATTAAAATAATAACACCTAATGAGTTGAGCGGCTGTAAACAAGAACGAAGTATTTTAAAACTGATCTACTGAATCCTCTGAGTACACCTACCAGAGCTGCTGTAGGACTCAAAGATGGGCTGCCAACTCCTCCAATAATTCTTGGTAAGGCAATTTCACTTCTTCGTCTCATCTTGAAAACAGAAACAATACAAATGTACATTTGTAAAGAACATAGCTATTCATTACTGGTAGCAAATATAGTGTGTGATTAATCATGGAATCACAAGTATTTTTATATGCTCTCAGAATATATACACAATTGCTGTGAGGTAGGAAAGAAACCTGGTTAGTACATTCTTGAGGGAACTGGCTGATCCAGAGGTAGGAAGTTGACTTCTGGATAGGAAGATCCCGGTTTGAATCCTGCCACAGATGATGGAAATTTTTCGCTTCGAATCTGTGGTTTCTTCAAGGCTTTACCCTCTCCTGGTCTCTGGGAAGTGAGATCCATTGTCTAGACCTATCGGATAATGGCTAAAAAAAAATGAGATCCCACGTGTACTCACAAGCATTAAAGAATCCTTGGTAGTTTAAAGTTGTCAAGAATAGGCCAATATTTGCCACTGTTGGGGCAAAATTGTTAAGCAAAAAAATCAACCCATGTTGAAGATGATGTGTTCGGCCAAAAGACGCAGATATTGTGACATTGCCGTAAAGTAATGCACCCATGTCCACTGGGTGGACTAAGATGATAACTTCACTAAGATGATAATGAAGGATATCCTGGACCTGATGTTGATTTGCTCATTGGTGATCTAGCATCGCTACTAGATAGGGACATCTAAGGAATCACACTTTTGTTTTGTGGTGTGGCTACTCCCTGGTTACGAAGGTGGAAGAATGAGTAATTTTAGAGTAAACAACAAAAGCATACATAAGCCTCATAAGAAAGCTTATACTTTATAAAGCTCTACTGGTGTCATGTACATTTCATCAACATCATTGCTGAAACCATTGAAAAAGATGAAGCATATTAACTGAGCATCAATGTTTCCAGAGCAGCTTTTCAGGTACCATTGATGAGCAAGTTGAATGAGAAGAGAGTGGACAGGGTAGGGGCTGAACACTGTCAGTGACTCATAGTTGACTGCATGTATTAGGATCACTAAACCAGAAATGAAGATCCTACTCCACCTTTCTGTGGTGACTGAAAGCAGAATAACCAGTCTGGCCAAGTGAATGGGGGATTGAAAAGGGAAGGTAAACCAGGGATCTAAAAATAACTTTGGATGTCTTGGGTTGGAAAACACAAGACATCAAGTCCACTGTAACTACAGCACCATGCAGACATTTGCCCAGCATCTACCCCTCATCATCAATTGCATTAAAAGGATGTTAAGTGAGCATAGATTCATTGTATTGAAATTTACAACAAGCTTTGATATCTGTGTCTTTCAGCCCAATACATCTGACTTCACCCCATTTTTGGGTACTAGATTGCCTTTCCTATTTGATCCCTGCTTGTTTAGCCTATTCTATTCATGGAAACAGTTTCATTGCAGTCGGGGCATCCCATATCCGCGCCACCACCCATACCAACATTTCTCGAAGCAAATGCAGACTGATTGTGCCTGTAACGTGTTGATTGTAGATATACTTGCTTTTCTCACTAAGCACTTTGGATCAACTAGATCCATTTTCCATCTTAGACTCTTCAGTCTCTCAATGTATACATCCTTGTTCAACCACCCTCCTCCAGCCAGACTAGTCAGTCTGTTACCAGGCTCATGTGGTGAAGAATGAAGAAGAGTAAGTACTAAGCAAACATAAATGAATAAGAGAAAGGAATTTTGTTGATACTTGAAACTAAACTGCTATGTTAGACATAAATCAGGTCTTTCACACGAAGCCTTAGATAAAAATCTGACTGTTTCCTACAATCTATCATATGATGTTGGATTAGGTCTTTCTCTCACCAACAACCTCTTTAGATAAGACGAACCTTCCTCTTAGCAGAGATTCTTTTATAGATCTTATAAAAGCTATACATCTTTCTACTTCTTTGTTTGCTGTGTCAGTGTTCTGAGAGCTTACAAAAATACTTACAATTTTAATACATTAATTACATCACACCATTCTTGGAATTCTGTCAATTATTTTTTAATGTAACACTTTAAAGTTACATTAGGCATCAAATAAATTAATGTAATCAAAACCACAGTAATAATTATATCATCTAATGAATCGCTAATTATTTGTACATTTATTGAGTACTGCATGTATTTTAAACCTTAATCTTTACTGAAATGCTTCAAAAGTTGACTTTAAAAGTTTAAAAAATAATTTTAAAACAAGATAGTATTTGTGAACAAAACTAGAGACACTTTCAATGAGATAAAAATACTAATCTTTTCATTCTTTGTCTGTTTCTACAAATATTATTTGATTACTGAAATACTTTATCTTTAATATAGTATCTATGAAACTGTATTCATAAAATAAGCTTTCATTTTTAGCAATATCTTGAACTAAGCATTTCTTAACTGTGTAGTCAAGCAAAAAGACATGGTGTCAATTTTTGAAGATCTAGATAGGTAACAACATGTCCCCTGAAGTGGTTCACATTTATGGAATACAATTCTGTTTATAATCTTGTCTACATCAATGATATTCTGCATAAAATAAGCAACATCAACAGTTGGTGTTATTAACTCATAATCTCTGATTTCTTTTGTAAAACAATTCTCAACAATGAAGTTCATTACAGGAATGCATCAGCAAATGAGTATTACTTTAATCTGGCAAATTAAACAATCAAACATGCAAATACATAAAGAATGATGTAGTGGAATACTTTTCATTTTAGTTTCAATGAAAGCACATATATCTATCTATATGTACAAATACATACATACATCTATTTCTCTCTCTAACTGTGTGTATGTTTAAAAAAATAACTTTATAAATAAAAAAATATAAACACAAAATACACCATAGTATAAAAATGATATAATAAAAAACAGTTTGACAAAAGTCATCTTAAAAGTAAGGTGGAAGTGTAGAGCTAGACAAGAGAAAATCTGGACGGCAAAAAAATTCAACCAAATTGAGAAACAGGTACACAGACACACACACTGGAAGAGTGGAAAAAAATATTATCAATAACATATCATGTATGTGCTTCAGATGGATTTCAAAATTGCTAAGGTGACAGGCAAATGTAATAAATGTGACCTTTATGTGTGTTCTGTTCAGGTTTTCATATTGTTCAATAAATGCAAATAAATAACTGAGAAAAAAGTGATATGAGATAAAAATAAATACCATGAAGCAGTGGCAAGTCATGATGCTGACAGCATCATACACAATGTGCTCTTTAGTGAGTGCGGGAAAAAAAAAATATTGGCACTAAACACCATATACCTCATATACCAGAAATAAAAAAAAGTACCTATAACTTTACTGTAACATGTTATACATGAGTTAAAACAATTAACAGTTGCCAATCTCTGATTAAATTCATTAATTCAGACAAATTAACTGAAAACACATGAGCAACAAAATTCAGCTAAGCAGTTTATGTCCATTAAAAAAACCCCACTCAAACAAACAACTGAAAACACTTCAATGATTTGGTTATGCAGCAGCTATTTGAAAAAAAAAAAGTAAAACAAAGAAATTGAAGTTGCTAGGAAGCAAGAATCATCATTCCAAAGAATTAATTATAAACCATTTTTATTCTAACTCATTAGCTACAAGAAAAGGCTGTGACTGGGTTAGTCTATATTAGAAAAATATGTCAGCACTCCTATCAACAATTGGTATAAAATTTTTGGAGCGCTCAACATCATCATCATGTACCATACCAGTTGGCGTAGGCAATCATATCCTTCCAAAAGTCTCAATCAACAGTATGTCGTATCAATTCTGTTGTTGACTTTTTTTCTGTGCCATAACACCAAGCTATTCAGTATCTTCTCTCTTTGTCGTCTGCAATCTCCTTTTCCCTGTATTTTGCCATTTGTAGCCAAGTATTCCAACTTTGCTCTTCTCATGATATGCCCAAAAAATGTTGTTTCTTTCTGATGTTTCTTAGTAGCTCCATTTTTGTGATAGCATCTTTGAGAATTTCCTCGTTGGTCTTTTTAATATCCCAGGAAACTCTCAACATACTTCAGAGAAATCCCACCTCTGTGGCCTCCATATCAGATATAAAATGTAAAAATGTGTGGGTAGAGGGTACAGAGAGAGAAGAGAACTGTCAATAGGAAATAAGGTATTAGTGGTTATTTTTGTCATGACCAATGACATATTTCTGGCTGATGTGGTCAGTATTGAGCCAGGCCCACTGATGTTTATCACTAATGTTTTAGTTATCTTGTACATATCACAACTTACACATTTTAAATAATAACAGTAAGTTACATCTTGTATTTCAACAAACAAATCTGGTCCAAAAACTGAATATTCCACAACAGAAAGGACCAAATTTATCAATATTTGAAATGTGTTAACTTCTAGGCATTAATAATCTACTGAAATGTCACCAACACAAGCTTTGATTAAGCTATAAAAGTCACATTTTGGTGCAGTGTCACAAGATGGAACCACTTCTACAAAAATGTAATGTTAAGAACAAGGAGAATGCAGTAAACTCTGAGCATCTTGATCAATAAATGCATCCAGATATCTAAGATTACAGCTAAAATGACACCTTGTGATCTAAACAAACAGTTGAGGGCTGCCATACTTTTCATATATCTCTGATAACCATTTTTAGTGGCTGGATGGACCTCAATGCCCATTCGGTCCAATAAAAGTTCACCACATTTAGGAATTGAGACACACCCTGACCTGGTCTATAGATAAGAAAACTAGCCAATTTAAGCTTACTTGTAATATTAATAAAGTCTGTCTTAATCAAACATAAAATAAAAACAACTTCTTCTTTCCTTCCTCATTTGTCTTTCAGCATTGAGGGGAGATATAATTTGTGGTCTTTTGCTCTTCTGTTGGCATGTTTCCTAGTGTTTCTAATACTCCATCAATCCAACTTTTGCTCTTCTGTTGGCATGTTTCCTAGTGTTTCTAATACTCCATCAATTTATCTTTTGCTCTTCTGTTGGCATGTTTCCTAGTGTTTCTAATACTCCATCAATTTATCTTTTGCTCTTCTGTTGGCATGTTTCCTAGTGCTTCTAATACTCCATCAATCCAACTTTTGCTCTTCTGTTGGTATGTTTCCTAGTGCTTCTAATACTCCATCAATCCATCTTTTACTCTTCTGTTTATCTCTGCTACTGTTATGTTTCCTAGTCTTTCTAATACACCATCAATTCATCTTTTGCTCTTCTGTTTATCTCTGCTACTGTTGTTTCCTAGTGCTTCTAATACTCCATCAATCCAACTTTTACTCTTCTGTTGGCATGTTTCCTAGTGCTTCTAATACTCCATCAATCCATCTTTTACTCTTCTGTTTATCTCTGCTACTGTTATGTTTCCTAGTCTTTCTAATACTCCATCAATACATCTTTTGCTCTTCTGTTTATCTCTGCTACTGTTGTTTCCTAGTGCTAATTAATACTCCATCTATCCATCTTTTACTCTTCTGTTGACCTCTGCTACTGTTATGTTTCCTAGTGTTTCTAATACTCCATCAATTCATCTTTTTTGCAGTCAGTCTTTGGATCACGTGTTCTTATAGCATTTATTAACAGCTCTTTGTGTTTATTAAAGGCTCGTTGTGTTGTGTTTTGGTCTTTGTGTTTTATCCTCTGGCTGAACCATTTTATCTGTTACTTCTTTCTGTATTCTATGGTGGGAATTATTCCTAGCTTTTTTCTAAGTTCTTCACATCAGATCTTATATCTCAGGCTGTTTCCTGTTATTTGTCAAACACATTTAACTGTAGTTGTGCTTATTGTACTTATTGTTCATAAATCTAGAGCCCAGGTCTGGCAATGGTAGCACAAATCTGGCATGTAGATTGTGTTATAGACTGCCCATGGAGGTGAGGGCGCGCCTCCCAGCACCAGAGCTGGAAGTTGTCAGCCACCCACAGCTGATGGCTTGCGCCAGGATTGGTGAACCAAAACCATCCAGACCCTGCTCCACCTCTCCACAGTGCCTCCAGTAACAGACTGACCTGTCTAGTCTGGCCAAGTGAGCTGGGATTGAAGAGGGAAGACAACCCAGTACTCAAAAATGTTGTGCTGAAGTCGGATGAGTTGGGCAGAAAGGCACAAATATAACAGTTATACTGCAAACCACAACACAACACAGACACGTCCACTAAGTCCTTGTAAGGGCGGATGATGAAGAGGAATATTCTAGTCTACCACGATACTCTAGAATACTTTAGTCATCGGGCGAACGCAACCAGATTGCCCATCTTGCCTGTAGTGTATAGAAAAAACAAAACTAAATCCATTATAATGAAGAAAATATTATTAATTTTTTTGATCAACTACCTTGTACATTTAGTTTATAAGTAGTAAGCTCCACAGCCTCATGCATCATGATGGATTAACCGATAAAACTATCCCTAGAAATAAAAACAGAACCAAAAACCCACAAATTATAATCAAACATAGAACAGCAAATTCTTACACCGGCGTTGTCAGTACTGTCACCAGCACCATTCATTGTGTTACTTATCAAAATTGGTCGCTGCGGTGGCTTTGTTTGAGACTAGTAGTGACAGGATATAAACAATCAAAGGCTTCAGTGAGCAGTAAGATAAGATAGTTATGTGCAAATCAATCATATATAGACACACACATTATATATTTGATAAGATAGTTATGTGCAAATCAATCATATATAGACACACACACATAATTGAGTTATTTGCGTGTGCAAATCAATCATATATAGACACACACACATAATTGAGTTATTTGTGGGTCATCATCATTGCACTCCGAACATACACACACATAATATATTTATATATCTATACATACACATACATACAGTCATTCCTCAACTTAAGATAAGGTTATGTTCTGAAAAACACATCATAAGTCGGACATATTGTAAATAAAAAATAGTGTATGATTGCTATCTTCTATTTAGTCAAAGACACAATTTTCAGATCTGCTTCTGCTGCTAAGATCCTGGTCAATTTTGGATCTGACTTCTGAAACACCATACAATTAAAACCCATTTGTGTTTTATTGCAATAAATATTACACAATTACATTATTTTTCTGACTAGATTTAATGAAACATACATGGTTAACATAGAAAATTACCCAACTGTAACTCCAAAAATCTAAACTCAAACAATCGTAAGTTGGGGTAGATATATGTCATACATTCATATTCTGAACTTTTGAACACATAAATATATTTACAGAATACACAATACATAGATTCTTCATGTTCATATTTGAAGTGCATTAGAAAACAAATCTTAGAAAATGTAAAGGCTACCCTTATATTACCCTTGATTATTACATCATCATTTCTTTTGGCCATGTAAATGAGAAGTGAACAGCAGGGACAAATTGTGACAACTAGAGCATATTGAAAGGAGAAGAGACAGAGGAGATAATGAGACAAGACAGAAGCAGGATCAAGAGTAAGGGCCAAGGTAGAAAATCAACAGCAGAATGGGGAAATAATAGTAGAGTCAGAAAGTTGGGGAGGGACATAATCACCTACAATGGCAGAGATAGTGATATATATATATATATATATATATATATATATATATATATATATATATATATATATATATATATATATATGTGTGTAAGAGAGAGAATGAGTTCCTTTTGAGTTGATGTCAGACAAGGCAGAGATTAAAAACTCTCCGTGCCCATTCACTGCTGTTATCCATCCAGTATCATCCGACTTTGCACAGGACCTGCAGTATGTTTCACTCTCATTGTTGTTGTTATGGTTCCTGCTGCCTGTGAGCTGACACTCATCAGTCAAATGCCATGTGATGATATCTGCAGGTATTTTTGAGTTTCCTTATAGTTTCATACAAGGCATTCCATTTATCAGGTTTTTGATGAAGTAGAGTTGCTATGATATCGTTTAGGACAGCCAAATAGGTGATGTTCTACCTGTTTCATGCATGTGTTCAAAGAGTAGACAGCTGGAGTTTGGTTTAACTGTTTTCTATTTTTGATGAAGCTGTTCAGTGGTACATGACCGGTCTCGCTCCTACAGTGCATCTCTGTTCTGGGGGAACCTCTCAGTCTCAGCAAGTGAGCTGACATCTGTTGTTGCTGCCGCTCTTGTGTTCTTAGTGTTTCTCCTTCTGTGAATTTCTTTTTCCTTCTGTCAGCTATTACCCATTTGAAGGCTTTTTTGCTTATCTCCTGTCACATCTTCTCATCATATGCCAACCTTCTTTTCTTGATTATGGATAGGATTGTTGGTCATATGGCCATTTATTTTCCTTCTGCATTAGTCTTGAGATATAAGAGAAAGAGATAGCTGAGTGCTAATTCAATACCTGTGTCTGTTTATCTATTTAGTCTACAACAGAGTTTCCATTATTTATTTATTATGTAAAACAACAAGTTGTGAAACTCTAAAATATGGTGGAATTGCTGTTGAAAGGATATGTTATTCACTGCAATGTCAATGTTACAATAAAAAAAAAAAAGGTCTTAATTAGCTACAGTTAAAATTACTGCATATTCATTCACTATGTGCTGTACTAATACAAACATCAGAAAACAAAACATGAGATAGTAAATTGAAAATTGCTGACCATTCGACCGCCTGTGTTATAGCCACTAATTGACAATGATCTTCCTTTTGAGTTTGGGTCTATCGAGAGGAGAAAAAAATAAATACATTGAGATAGGATAATCTCACATTACATTATTACAGATTAAAGTGTCAAAACATAAGACAATATAAATATATATAACAACCATAAAACCACAAAGCAAAACCTCAAATTAGAACAGAAACAAAGAAATAGGGCCTCAAGAGTCACTGAGAAAAATAGTGACAAAATGAGGTTAAGTCATCAGCTTCCTTATTGAGATAGAAAAGCTCATTTAGATACATAGCTTATATACAGGTACAGTGTGTGACAGAACTGGGAGAATGTCAGAAAGATAACACAAAGAGGGAACATTGTTAGGGAACAATGACCAAGTGGCTTGAACAAGTAAAGTAAAGTAAAGTATTAGTCAAATGACAAGATATTTGAGAGAGACATTGAACACAAACACCAGTGGTAATGAGACATGACGATGAAATACCAGTTGATAATAACAATGTCTTTAGCAGGCAGCATGGTCTGTACGTCTTCTTCTATGTACACCTATAGACGTCAATATTAAAAAGTCTGAAGAAAGCATTCGTCAGCTCAAGGCTGATGACATCTACACACAGCTTGTCCTTGTATGGTACAGTGATGTCCACAAGAGCCTTCTCTGTTCATTCTTGCCCTTTCTCTCTGACCCTTGACTCCACAACTCAGAGGAAGTTGACAACCAGTAGCATTGGTTGAACCCCTTTGAGGTAGGGGGTCTGGCACTCTTGTTGTTTGACGGAACTCCATAGGATGAGCACCATATCACTTTCTTCTAGACTATGACTTCTTTGTGGTTATAATTATGTTGCACTGTTATGTTAGGCATGTAGCCCAGTGCATACAATTTCAAAATATTTGTGTCTCACTTTTCCTGGTCCCAGCATTTAATCTGTCCAGCTTAGGTGATCCTTTGGTAGCACTGCTACCACTGGAATTACTCTTGAGGATATGGGTACACAGGCTCCTCTTCCAATTTGTGGTGAAGATATGTGAGAGGAACAAATTTGTACAGATGCTCTACTGGTAAAGTTTTAACTCTTTCCGTACAGAAGCTTTTTATCGACGCAACGGAAGAGATTTTAGAAACAAAATTGTTCATGGTTTTGAGAATCAATCTACATATTTATATTTATCTAACATATAACATATTATATATGAATGTTTAGATAATTGAACAAGGTATTAGATTTCACCAATATCACGATGATACAAGACATGTAAAATGAATATGATCTGATGGCGTTCACACTAATAAAATTTAGCGTGGCGCACTATGCGACTGAACGTATGCAACCGAAATGGAAATGGCGCACCATGCGGCGGATCATATGGAAAGAGTAAATGCATAAAACCTCATATTATAGTAGAACATCTATTCAGTTTCAATTTGCATGGTGTCAGATCAGATGGATTGTAGGAGTAAAATTCCCAACATGTGGTAGGATTTGATCCTGAAACCTTCTTGTTCAGAGGCAAACATCATACCTCTAGACCACTCAGTCCCCTTGAAATGTGAGAGAATGATTAAAGAGCAAGGACAATGAAATGCACCTGACCTGAAAGAATATGCTAATCATAACTGACTGCTTCATAAGGCTCAGCAGCAAGAGTTCACCGGGATTCTACTCAAGTTCTCTGCAGTTTCAGGTAACAGACTAACCAGTCTGACACAGACATTACTGTAAAACACAAAACAAATGCATCTACACATTGTAGTGTCTCTTTAAAGGAAGACAATAAAAAGGAGCAGTCATCAGGTGAACAAAAGAAGAAGAATAACAAAGCAGGCAAAAAAAGTGAGAAGACAACACCAAAGAAAGGACAGGTGTTAAGTTTTGCTGAAATGAGGCAGCTGTGAAAGAAAATCAAGAGATAGAGATTGTTGGTTGCAAGTATCTGTACCCCAACACCCCCAATGGTTATAGGATCAGTACCACAACCATCCCCTATGATTAAACTATCAGTACCACTTTCAATTCACATTCATAAGGGATGGGATCAGTAAACAACCACAAAAAAGCAAAGTAATATTCAGTAGCAGACATAAATCTGAAACTCTGGACTCAGGCTCCAGACTGACATTTTGAAAGTGTTATGTCCAAATATTCTCCTGTGTGCCTGCTGGGGCCCGAAAGGGGAGTAAAGAATAGAAGTGCTGTACCTTACCAGGCATGTTCGTAAGAGGCGAGAAAGGAGGGTTGGGCATGGGACTGGCTATCCCATATTGTAAAAAAGTAAGCCGAAAAAACTTCACAAACATGGACAAGTCAACAATGGCAAGAAACAGAACGACTTGGAAAGTGTTTGCTGAAGACCCATGCTCCACAGGGAGCTGAAAGGTAGAAGAAGAAGATGTCCAAATATTATCATGTCCATTAAGACAGTATTCTCAAATAAAATGGTTTGGTCATCTAGAAATTGTCATGCAATTCCTTATCAGGAAAAGCATATATTTAAAGAGGAGAGAGAAGAGCAAGGGGCAGGGGAAGAGTAAAATGGACCAGCAATATTAAAGAAACACTACAACATCAAGTGGCAATGGTTGAAGCTGCCAGAAGGGAGAGGAGCATTTTGTACCTATCTTGACAATGAAAGGTACAAGTGGAAGTGAAGAACAGTGTTTTCATACTGCACAACATTCTATATTATGACTATGACTACCTCCAGATTCAGGAAGAGACTGTTAACTCTTTCTATACGGAAGCTTTTTATCGATGCAATGGAACAGATGTCAGATACAAAATTTTTCATGGTTTTAAATATCAATCTACATATTTATATTTATCTAAAATATAATTTTATATCTAACATATAATCTAACATATAATATTATATATAAATTTTATATATCTAATTTTATATATATATAATCTATCTCTATTGTCCTTTCGAGCCAAAGATAACACATAGGGCAGAACCACAATCTCAAAAACAGAAACCTTGTGTGCCAAAATGGCACATATTGCAGAGATCACTGCTTCTAAAATCTAAGGTTCTGTTTCCATAACAATACTTTTTACAATGACAGCTTGTCAAGCCATTGATCAACCTCCTTAGTCGCCTTTTACAACATGCTTGGAAGGACACAGTGTCACTATTCTTTACTCATAATGAGGCCCCGGTAACACACGGGGAATATAACATATAATATTATATATGAATTTTTAGATAATTGAACAAAGTATTAGATTTCACCAATACCAAGATGATTCAAGACATGTAAACAGAATAGGGTTTGATGGCGTTTACACCAATCAAATTGAGAGTGGTACACTATGTGGCGAAACGTACAGGAAGAGTTAATAGCATTCATCCTATGCCTTAACAATGATAATTCTGTAAAAGCATCTCTGAAGAATATATGATGGATTACAATGACTTGGATTTAGACTTTGCTGATGACATAACTCTCCTATCACACAGCCATCAACAGATGCAGGATAAAATGAGTATATTAGATGAGAGATCACAACAGCTAGGACTAAAGATTAAAAGAGATAAGACCAACATTTTGAGAATTAATGCAGTTGGCAATAACCAAATAAAACTAGGAGAAATACCTCTACTAGACGTACAATCTTACATATATCTGGGCAGTAATATAGATAAAGAGGGAGGAACAGAAAATGATACCAAAATAAGGATATCAAAAGCAAGAGGAGCTTTCATTGCACTGGGAAACATATGGAAATCCAAAGAAATTAGGCTAAATACAAAAATAAAAATTTTCAACTCAAATGTTAAGTCGGTCCTATTATATGGCTGTGAAACATGGAGAATAACAAAATTGACAATCACGAAGGTACAGACTTTCATTAATGGATGCTTGCGCAGAATAAAGGGATGAAAATGGCAGGACAAAGTCACTAAGTGGAATTATGGAAATGTACCAGTCAAATACCAGTGGATAAAGATATACAGCGAAGACGACGGCGCTGGATAGGGCACACACTACGGAAGCTAACTGAGAGTATTACACAACAGGCCCTTTTTTGGAATCCCCAGGGGAATAGACAAAGAGGAAGACCAAGGAATTCTTGGAGAAGACAGATTGAAGCAGAGATGAAGATGATGGGGAAGACATGGAATGATCTTAAAAGAATTGGAAAAAACAGAACGACTTGGAAAGTGTTTGTTGAAGACCTATGCTCCACTGGGAGCTAAAAGGTAGAAGAAGAAGACAATGACTTATCCTCATTCTTCTTTGTTCTTGCAAGGATTACTTCTCTTTCCAATTTGCTCTTAAAAGGGCATGGTCACAGTTTACAACAAGCTGTAATATCTGTTCCCTTCAGCCCAACATATATAGAGGTAGTGGGTGGTCTAGAGGTAAGACATTGGCCTACGAGCAGGAAGATCCTGGGTTCAATTCCTGCTTCAGGCAGTGTGAATTCTTCACTTTGCATCCGTGGTTTCCTCACGGCTCTCTTCTTTCTTGATAGTAAGATCTGATGTCTAGTCCTCTAGAAGAATGGTGAGAAACAGGAGGTCCTGTCTGCACTCTCACATGTTCAAGAACCCTTGGCAGTTAAAAAATAGAAAAGTGTAGATCAAGAATGGCAGCTGCCAGACAAAAATTGTCAAGCAAATCTATCCATGCTAAAGGCTGATGTGTCGGGTCTAAAAGAGAAGATATCATGGCTTTTCAGTGTGCAGGCAACACAATACATCCCTGCTCATATATGGCCCTTTTCGTCTTGTCAGACGGTCTAGTGGAGGCTATTGTGTATTTTTTTAGGGTTTGTTTTTAAATCCCTGCTCACTTAACAGGTGAAATAAGACATATAGCAAGTGCCAGGTTTGCTTCCCTCCCCCTCAATCCCTACTAACTTAGTCACACCAGTAGTCACTAGTCAGTTTGTTTTCAAAACTTAAGGAGGACATACGCCTCAGTGGAAGATCAAGAGGTATGGGCTGGAAAGGGCAACCTGCTAAAAAAAGGCTGACCCAGAGAGACACTGAGAATAACATTGATCAGAGAGGCAAGAGCAGCAGGAATTGGCTCCCTCAATGAGATAGAATTGCTTGCACAGAACAGAGACAAATGGCGAGATTTGATAAAAGATCTTTGCAAGGATTGAAAACTGCTAGAATAAAAATTTGGATAAGAGAAAGAGTATCTGGGTCTATGCCCTATGGGCCGGCTATGGCTCGAAGGTCAATAGATAGATAGCTTACAGGTAGGTAAAACGGTTTTGGGGGTCTCGGTAGCCTAGTTGGGAAAACCACCTGACTATAAAACCAATGTTAGAACAACCCGTGTTCGATTCCCACTGGAGGCAGTGTGAGTTGTACTCTGTGTTAGAAAAAAATTACCCCCACAGTTGACCCAACCACTGAGAGAAATGTGTACCAGAGTATAGTACTCTAAGAAGGTGAGGAATGCCGCATCGCATCATGAGAGTTTCAATGCTAGAAGCGACACTATCCAGAAGTCTCAGAACACTTCTGGATAGGTAGGCGAGCACATATAGGTGAAAACTCGCATACTAAGACGCTGATTCAAGTCTTGTACTTTACCTTTACCTTTAGAAAAGGTTTTAGGTCAAATTTCCAGGGCTATAATGGGGAGACATATTAATATAAAGTTGTGCCTTCTGGTGTGGACGATCAGCTTCTTCCACAACAATCTGAACATGTGAGTGCCTGGGCTGTGAAGCCAATTCATATGTTACCCTTGCTATCTTTTCTAACATAGAGAAATCACACAACATGCAGGATACTAACCAAGATCAATGGTAATGCAATTTCCTGATTTTTCACTCAACACCTTCCTGTGAATATTGACAAAAAAAAAGCCAGTTAAATTAATAAGAGAAATGTGTCATGTGATAATTCAATATTATAGCACAGAGTGGTCTAACCTTTTGTTGTTTGAGGGTCAAACAGAACATACTATAAGAGAGTGCAGGCCATCATATATATATATATATATATATATATATATATATATATATATATATATATATATATATATATATATAATGTGGTTTTACAGAAGAATGTTGACAATACCATGGACAGCTAAGAAGAATAATGAAAATGTTCTGAAAGAGGCCAAAGCAAAAAGAGAGCTAATTTCCAATATTAGGAAGAATCAATCATCCTTTTTTGGCCATGTAATGAGAAGGGTTCCCTTCTGCTGGAATATATTGTAACAACTGGGAAAATTAAGGGACGAAGAGATAGAGGGAAGCAAAGAGAAAAGATACCAGACAGCTTAAGAGAATGGCTTCGCAGAAGGTCAAGAACAGAAATGATAAATAACTGTCGAGATCAAAAGTTGTGGAGAGACATGATCACCTACGCCACAGGCCCGGTACTTGATGATGATGATATATACACACACATAGAGACAAACATATATATAAGTGGCAGGTATATGGCAATGCCAAAAGTTTAAAAGCAGACAAGTAATTTATTAGTAGAAAATAAAAACATGGAAGAAACTTCTCACTGTTCTCCCAGGTAATTTAATGTGAAGATTAGCACTGATTTTTTGAAACAAGCTTCTCAACTTTACTTTAAAATCTGTCAAAAAAATCTTAGACAGGCTTCCAGTGAAGCGCATTTAATACGATTTCTAGTTTTGGATCTAATGGCTTGGAAAAATGCACTTTGGAAAAAATACACATCTACTACTAAATAAGGATAATACTTCAAAATGCAATTTGGGTAAACAGTCTTTGATAAGATTTCTCAGAAGTCCTTAGGAATGTTACACTTTTTTGCTTGAAAATAAAATGATCTGCCTGAAGATCACAAATTTCCATTTGAAGAGGGCTGCTGAGTCACTTCAATTTCCAATGGTGGGCTTGTTAAACAGTGAAGTATGGCCTCAGGACATCAAACATTTATGAATCTTCTCTGGAATTCCTTCTTTATTTGACATATTTTTTCTTGAAACTCATTCAAATTGTTTTCATTTCCTCCTTCCTTCAACCCTGGCAAGATGGCAAGTTTGCTGTGTGATTGACTTTTAATGCATTTTCCATGACTAGAAGTTTCCTACGCTTCAATATGTCAAAAGTGCTGTGATATATTCTGTTTTCTGCTTTGCAATTTCAGATTAAGGTGTTAAGTCAGTCAGGAAGGCTTTATATGAATTTCTTGTCTTTCATCTATCTACATATTCATCTCCAATTCTTTCATTTTTAAGAAAAATAATACTAATATTCTTGAGCCCCAAAAATTATTGCAGATAATGTCCATCACTAAATCAGTGTACGTCACAGTGCAATTAAATCTCACCATATTCAGCATCCAAGATTGCAATAAACTTTCTATGTCTTGAGATTTTTTCTCCTTCTCATGTTAAATTCAGATCATAATAATTATTATGAAGGAGTGGGAATTATAATGGGCGTCTCCGCTGCTAACAATATTACCGAATGGGAGCTGGTGAACTATAGACTAATAAGAGCACGTTAAAAAAACCTAGCATGGAAGATTAACAATTATTCAATGCTATGCACCCACTAATGAAACTGAAGACAAAATTTAACAATTTGTGCTATCAGCAGCAACATCTAATAAATAAAGTTCCTAAGCAATGATACGTTAATAGTGATGGGCGATTTTAATGCCAAAGTGGAAAGAGACAGCAATAGGGAGAGAATGGGTTAGTAATGAACCCCATCAGGCTAAGTGGCATATAAGGAATATGGTGTTAGTGACCATAATTTTTATAGTCCCTCGGCACATGATTTTTGGGGTAATGTGGTCGGTATTATGCCCATGCTGCTTTACTTTCCCCCCCAAAAAATCTGGTACCCATTTAAGGCTGGGTGAACCCTGAAGCCGTCAATCAGGATGAAAATAATGAGTAGACACTGTCAATCAAAGTGGAGAAAGGTAATCTCCAGAAGATAAAACTAGAAACCAAATCGACCACCCATGTACCAGTAGGTAATTTTTAAAATTCTTGATTGAAGTGAAGGCTTATAGAGGAGCTGATGTTGATAATGACCATATTCTATGTATTGGGAAAATTAAACAAACTGAGAAGTCGCAACAAGAAGCATGCAGTGAAGAACATAGATAATAAAAAATTAATAAATTAAAATATCAAAAGACAATTTAATCTGGAACTCAGCAATTCCTTTGAAGCTTTGGGTGCATCAAAAGAATTTAATATAGATGAACTATGGGATATTCACAACACAGCAATATTGACATCAGCTGAATTAAGTGCTGGATTTATGGAAAACTTGGATCTCATACATCACATGGAGACATATCCAAAATAGGTATGAAGCAAAACTAGCCTTGCTAAATGTCAAGACTGAGTTAGGTAACATACTGGCCAAAGCAACATATATATATATATATATATATATATATATATATATATATATATATATATATATATATATATATATATATATATGGCTATATAACATATATGGCCCTTTTCGTCTTGTCAGACGGTCTAGTGGAGGCTATTGCGTATTTTTTTGAGGTATTGTTTTTGCCGAACAGCTTCTCTCGTGGCTAATTCTACCAATGTTTGACAAACACACGCGGTCACATAATGAACAGGTCAGGCTCGCTGGTCCACAGGGTTTACCATCCTTTTTCATGAGTCTCTTCTCTTCTAAGTCCTGTCTTAGAACAGTCTCAAATGCTGTTATACCGTTCCTTATACGTGCTCTCCATGATGTGCGATCACTTGCCAGATGTTGCCAGTCGTTTTCACAGATGGAGAAGTCTTTCAGAGATGATTTGCAGATATCTCTATATCGTAGTTTAGGTCTGCCGATTTGTCGTTTTCCGTGTTTTAGCTCGCCATATAGTATTTGCCTAGGAATGCGTTTTTCTTCCATCTGTTGGACATGCCCCAGCCATCTTAGCCTTCGACTTCTGAGCATCGACATGATTGTTAGGGTCTTAGCACGTTGCAGGACAGTTAAGTTGGTTATTTTGTCCTGCCATTTGATGTGCATTATTTTGCGGAGACATCGCATGTGGAAGACATTTAGTCTTTTTTCCTGGTTTGAGTATGTTGTCCAGGTTTCGGATCCATATAGTAGTGTGCTAAGCACACATGTTTGATATATTAAGAGTTTAGTCTTTTGAGTTAGTTTCGTGTTGTTCCATGCCCTTTTTGTGAGTTTGCCGAAGGTCGTAGCTGCCTTACCAATTCGACAGTTTATTTCTTCATCAAGAGAGATGGTTTGCGTAACTGTGGATCCAAGATATGTAAATTTCTGTACTGATTCTAGTGGGCAGTCTTTTAGAGTAATAGATAGAGGTTTGAAGTCACCTTGATTTAGTATTACTGTCTTCTGAACATTAATTGACAGTGAAAAAAGGTCGCATGCTTTATCCAGGTTGTTGATCAGCGACTGTAGGGTGGCCTCACTATGAGCGACTAGGGCTGCATCGTCAGCAAATAAAAATTCTTTAAGTAGGGCAACATTTGTTTTGGTTTTTGCTCTTAGTCGTGCTAGGTTGAACAGTGAGCCATCTGGTCTAGTGCGAATGTAAATATCTCCTGAGCTGTTTTCGAAGGTGTAATTTAGGAGGGCAGCAAAAAATATACCAAAAAGGGTGGGGGCGAGGACACATCCCTGTTTCACTCCTTTGTTGACTTTGAAATTCTCTGATGGACTCCCATCAAAATGGACTTTGCCATTCATGTCTTCATGGAAGGAAATTATCAGCCTAAGTAGTTTAGGAGGGCAGCCTATGCCTTCTAACACCTTGTAGAGACCATCTCTGTTTACTGTGTCGAATGCCTTTGTGAGATCCACAAAGGCAATATAGAGCGGCATATTTTGTTCCCGACATTTTTCCTGCAGTTGTCTAAGAGTGAAGATCATATCTATGGTTGATCTCCCGGGTCTGAAACCGCATTGGGACTCGGTAAGCACCCGTTCTGCAAGTCTATGCAGGCGATTAAGTACGACTCTAGCAAAAGCTTTGCCTGTTGTGCTAAGGAGAGAAATGCCTCTGTAATTATTGCAGTCGCCCCTGTCTCCTTTATTCTTGTACAGCGTTATAATATTGGCATTTCTCATATCATGAGGTATTTCTCCGTTTCTCCAGCATTTAATTAGCAGTTTGTATAGGTGTGGAAGTAGTACGCTTAGGTTGTCCTTTAGTACATCTGTGGGAATGTTGTCATTTCCTGCGGCTTTTCCTCTTGAGAGGGCATTTATAGCGTCAGCAAGTTCGTTCATAGTAGGCTCAACATCCAGTTCAAACATTGTAGGATATTTGGGTATTGATTGTGCTAGAGCTGTGTTTGCTGGTCTGTCGTCACTGTATAGATTAGAGTAGTGTTCAACCCATCTTTGCATTTGTTGTCCCTTGTCAGTAATAGGTTCTCCAAACTTGGATTTTAGGGGGGCTAATTTTGTTATTTTTGGTCCAAGGGCCTTTTTTATATTGTCATGCATGGTTTTTGAGTCGCCCCTGTCTGAGGCTTTCTGTATTTCAGAGCATAGATTGTTCCAGTATTCGTTTGCGCATCTTCTTGCTTCGCGTTGTAGGGTGGCTTGCGCATGTTTGAGCTGATCCTTGGTGATTTGATTGGGATTATTATTGAAGTTCAGTAGAGCCTTTTTCTTATTAGCTATTAGTGGGTCTAGTCTTGCTGCATTTTCTTCGACCCAGTCATTCTTTGAGAACCGTTTCTGGCCGTAGGTAGATAGAGCGCAGTTATAGATGTGTGTTCTCAGGGAGCACCAGTTGTCATCCACACTTGATGCATCTTCTACTTCTTCTACCAGTTCATCAAACTTGGATCTAAAAATGTCTTCGGTTGGTGTGGTTTTTGTCGCTGTGATGTTGATCTTGGCTGCTGCAGGCTCTCTTGATTTGTAGATACGACTACTTCTGGCTTTGATCTTACTAATGACTAGAGCGTGGTCTGTGTTGCAGTCTGCACTGTGATATGTTCGTGTTATTCTGATGTTATTTAAAGACTGCCTACGTGTAAGAACTAGGTCTAGTTGGTGCCAGAGACCACTTCTAGCATGACGCCATGTTACTTTATGCTTGTGATTCACATTAAAGTATGTATTTGTTACACATAGGTAATTATTTTAGCAGAATTCTAGGAGTCGCTGGCCATTTCCGTTGATTTTTCCAATGCCGTGGTGACCTAGACATGTTGGCCAATATTGCTGATCAGATCCTGTGCGTGCATTGAAATCACTGAGTAAGTATAATAGTTCCTCTTTTGGAAGTGAGTCAATGGTCATTTGCAGTTGTTGGTAGAAGTTGTCTTTCTCTTCGTCTGATGCAGCCAACGTTGGTGCATAGGCACTAATGATATTTATTGATCCACTCTTCGTATGTAGCTGGAGTATCATCAAGCGTTCAGACACTCCTTTTGGCGTGGTTATGGAGTTTATGTGTTTGTTATGTACAGCAAAGCCTACTCCATGTATACGTGGTTTACGTAAAGATCTTGATAATAAGGTGAAAAACTTGTGCAAAATGAGATAAAAGAACAAAAGTAGAAAATCTAGCAGTTGAAGCTGAATTAGTCTAAAAAAACTGGAAATATCTAGGTTTTATAAAAGAAAATACAGAAACAACTAACAAGCTCCTTTACATCAAATGACAAATCTGTTCTGAGTAAAGATGGAACCTTACTAACTTCTAATGCTAATAAAAAAGCTTGATGGACTGAACATTTCCTGGATATTCTTAACCGCCCGCATCCCAGTCATCTGATGCAGTTTGAAACAGATGCACCAACTCTGCATATAGACATCAATATCAAAGAAATCACTATAACAGAAATTGAATTAGCAATGAAAACACGTGGCTAATTATAAAACCTCTGGCGTAGAAAAAATAACTGCAGAGATACTAAAAACATTTAATACTCAAAACTTATTCCACCTAAGAATGTTATTGTATACAATTTGGGATTGGGTTCAGAAAAGAGAGAAGCTGTCCTGACCAAATATTCATTATAAGAATAACACTGGAACAAACAGAAAAACTGGAGAACAACAAAATTGACAATCATGAAGATACAGACTTTCATTAATGGATGCTTACGCAGAATAAAAGGATGGAAATGGCAGGACAAAATCACTAACATAGAATTAAGGAAATGTACCAGTCAAATACCAGTGGATAAAGAGATACAGCGAAGACGATGGCGTTGGATAGGACACACACTGCGGAAGCCAAATGAGAGTATTACGCAACAGGCCCTTTTTGGAATCACCAGGGAAAAGACAAAGAGGAAGACCAAGAAATTCTTGGAGAAGACAGACAGAAGCAGAGATGAAGATGATGGGGAAGACATGGAATGATCTTAAAAGAATAGCAAGAAACAGAATGATTTGAAAAGTATTTGTTGAAGACCTATGCTCCTCAGGGAGCTGAAAGGTAGAAGAAACAGAAAAACAACAACCATTAATCTGCAATTTCATTGATTAAAAAAAGTGCTTGATAGCATACATAGATTGTCCTTGTGGAACATGGTGGAACATCTTGAAACATTATGGAACAATACCTAAAAATTACCAACATTATAAAAGACGTATATGACGGCTACACTTGCGCAGTTCATACAGAGCAGGGAATGGAGTGATTGGTTTCAAATTGAAACATAAGTCAAACAGAGATGTATACTATCACCATTGCTATTTGGAGTTATCTTTGATTACATAATAAGTAAATATTGCAAAGGCAATAATGGTATTAAATGGTACAACAAGAATTACTTGGAAGATGTAGATTTTACAGATGATATAGTGCTCCTATGTGACAAAATCAACACGATGCACAATATCACAGATACCTTATCATCCATGGCAGGAAAAAATAGGACTTGAAATCAATTTCAACAGGGATGAAACACAAATAATGAAAAATAACACTACCCCAGATGGCAATATATATCTAAATCACCAGACATTGGAAAAAGTAGACCACTATATATATATATATATATATATATATATATATATAATGGTCTACTCATATATGCCATACGTTTTGGAAGCAGTGATCTCTGCAATATGTGCCATTTTGGCACACAGGGTTTCTGTTTTTTTTTTTTGGAGATTGTGGTTCTGCCCTATGTGCCGTCTTCAGCTCGAAAGGACAATAGATAGATAGGAGCAAAGTGCCGTCTTTGCTCGTATCCCCTTCTCGATCAATGTGACTTCCAAGATAGATAAAGTGATCGATCTCTTCTACTGGTTTGTTTTCCATGTATATTTTGTCACTTGTTGGAATTAAACTTTTCATGACTTTAGTCTTTTCATGATTGACCTCAAGCCCAATTTTGCTGGCTATTGATGATAGTTCATTTGTGTTTTCCTGCATCGTTTTTATCTGACTGCTGATGAGAACTATGTCATCAGCAAAGTCGAGGTCCTCCAAATGGTCTCCTTGTATCCATTCGATGCCTTTATTACCAGTGCAGCATTTCTTCATTATGAAGTCCATAACAATTCCAAATAACAAGGGCGATAAAATACATCCTTGTTTAACCCCAGTTTAGACTCATATAGTGGTCTAGTTTTTTTTTTTTTTTAATTTGGTTCTGCATTTGCTGTCCTGCTTCTGATCTCTTTCTGTTTTTTTCACCTTCTTGATCTCTGTTACTACCAAGATATATAAATAGACCACAGACTCATATAGTGGTCTATTTATATATCTTGGTAGTAACAGAGATCTAGAAGGTGAAAAAAACAGAAAGATATCAGAAGCAGGACAGCAAATGCAGAACCAAATTTTAAAAACTTGAACAAAATATGGAAAAAAAAATACTAAGCAAGAGAACAGAACTTAGAATATCCAACTCAAATGTATTATCAACACTCACCTATGCATGTAAAAGCTGGAAAACAACCAAGGAGTTTGAGAAAAAACTAAACACTTTTGAAGACAAATGCCTAAGAAAAATACTCTGTGCACAAATGAATGAATGCAAGATTAATGTTGAGTTAAGATAAATGGCTATGCAACAAAAGATCTCATCTACAATTAGGAAGAGAAGATGGACACATGTTAGACATGTACTGAGAAGAGATAACAAGAGAATTCCAAAAAAAGGTTAATCTATGGGAAACATCAGGATACAGAAACAGAGGAAGACCCAGAGAACACTGAAAAGAACACTTATAAGAGAAGCAAAGTTGGCAGGCATAGACTCACTAGATAAGATTGAACATCTCGCCCAGAATAGAGATGGGTGGTAAAAAACACTACAAGCCCAAAACGATGTCTAATGGCACAGGAAGGGTCAAGATCTTATCAAATTTACAATGTTTACAACTGTGCTCATAGTGTCACTGATTTTTCAAATGCTTCCACTAAGTGCTTCCTGACAGATAATGCATTGAAAGAACAAAGAAACAATTTATTCTTTTTTCTTTAATAAGTCTCACGGCCAACCATTGCCTTACCTCTGTTGCAATGTCAGAGCATTTTCAAAAGCCTCCAAATTGAAAAACTATGTCATTCAAAGCTCTAAATATTTTGACTACATAATTTTGATAACTGCCTCTTGAACGTAACATCGATGAAACTAGAACACTGTACTCCAATTCAAAGAAAAAAGCAAAAAAGTGGAAAGGCCTGAGCTTAAAAACTGAACTTTTGTGTAAAAAATTTACTCTTAACTCAAAACTCTGTGCCAATAGGCTTTTAAAAAGTGTTTAAACTCTCTAAAAATTTACTTTTAGTTTATTTTTCCCTGGGACTGCCGTAACTAAGAATCATAACTGGGCAATATTTGATGGTTATAAGTCTATTAATCAAATCTTCTTTACATCTTCAGAGATGGCCTCTCCCAGTGATTTTATAGCTTTGTCCCAGCATCTACCATACTGTCAAAAGCTGTCAATCTACCGTTTTTGGTTATCTTTGAAGATGCTCAGATTAAATGGTTATTATGACCAATAGGCAAAATTTCACATCTACAAGCCATCAACTCTCTAGTTATCTTCGCAACAAGAGTCTCTTTCCATCCACGGAAGCCAAAATTCACATCCTCATGAGAGAGGCATTTCAAGTTGGATCTAAAGAAAGATTTTCCAAGTGATTTCTTTGTAAAAGCCTTTCTATCTCTAGTCTAGTGGAAAGTATTATCACCTGTTACATTTCATGAAGCAGGGGCTACATTGTTTCACAAGTGCCGCACACCACTGGAACTAGAGTATGATATTTGGTCTATGTGTGGAAGTTTACAGACTGATACATAATTCAACACTAATCAACAACAATTGAAAAGATGATTAGAGGCCACATAGATGAAATTTCTCAGAAGAATATTGAAAGTTCACTGGACAGCTAAAAAAGACCAATGAGGAAATTCTCAAAGAGACCAACACAAAAAGGGAGCTCCTAAGAAACATCAGAAAGAAACAATCAACATTTTTCGGGCACAGCATGAGATGAGTAACATTGGAATACTTGGTTACAACTAGCAAAATACAGGGAAAGAGAGATTACTGACGACAAAGAGAGAAAGTACTAGATAACTTGGTGTCATGGCATGGAAAACAGTCAACAACAGAACTGATATGATGTACAGTAAATAAAAATTTGTGGTAGGACATGATTGCCTATGCCAACCAGTATGGTGCACATGATGATGAATCAACAACAAATAATGCTCATGTCATGTATGTGTGCTCTATACTCCTACTGAGAATAGAAAAAGCTTAATGAACCTACAAATCACAGAAAAAATAACTTGACGATTATAACTAAATGCACATACAAACTTACAGATAATTTATCCTCAAGGTTAGAACTTAATAAACATAAAGATCACAATTAATGGGCATACAGACTAGAGCTACGTGAACCTATAGGTTACAACCAAATGAATGTAAAGATAACAGCTAAATGAGCCTAAAGGTTACAACTAAATGAACATAAAAGATTACCTAGCCTCAAACAGCTCTGACTCCTCCTTCTCACGAATCCTACGCAAGTTTTCTGTATACATGACCATTACTTCCATTGCCTTGCATAACCGCCTCTCCTGAAGACATTGGCAGTAGCAATATGTTAAATAATGTATAACACTAATAAATCACAACATATGTTATATAATAATATATAATATAATATAGAGATATCTGCATATCATCTCTGAAAGACTTCTCCATCTGTGAAAACGACTGGCAACATCTGGCAAGTGATCGCACACCATGGAGAGCACGTATAAGGAACGGTATAACAACATTTGAGACTGTTCTAAGACAGGACTTAGAAGAGAAGAGACTCATGAAAAAGGATGGTAAACCCTGTGGACCAGCGAGCCTGACCTGTTCATTATGTGACCGCGTGTGTTTGTCAAACATTGGTAGAATTAACCACGAGAGAAGCTGTTCGGCAAAAACAATACCTAAAAAAAATACGCAATAGCCTCCACTAGACCGTCTGACAAGACGAAAAGGGCCATATATGTTATATAGCGTACAAAAACATGAATAAATCACAGCAGTAAGTTATATAATGCATAAGGACACCAAGAAGTCACAGCAGTATGTTATATAGTGCAGAATGACACCAAGAAATCACAACAGTATGTTATATAGTGCAGAATGACACCAAGAAATCACAGCAGTATGTTATATAGTGCAGAATGACACCAAGAAATCACAACAGTATGTTATATAGTGCAGAATGATACCAAGAAATCACAACAGTATGTTATATAGTGCAGAATGACACCAAGAAATCACAGCAGTATGTTATATAGTGCAGAATGACACCAAGAAATCACAACAGTATGTTATATAGTGCAGAATGACACCAAGACATCACAGCAGTATGTTATATAGTGCAGAATGACACCAAGAAATCACAACAGTATGTTATATAGTACAGAATGATACCAAGAAATCACAACAGTATGTTATATAGTGCAGAATGACACCAAGAAGTCACAACAGTGTTAGTTTAGTTTAGTCAACAGGTCATCTTCATTGCACAAGTCCATAAGTGATCAATCTCCTCAGAAGTACATCACTCAATGTGTAGTAACTAATAACACAGGTGTTATTCTGAGCTGTGTATTTCATCCGGATCATGTTCCGATATTCCAATTGTTTACGATGAATGATGATATCTTATGATGAAGGACAATTCAGTTGCATTCACTTTCGGTGTTGCTTGGCCTTGTGTCTTTTGGTGTGTGCTGTAGCTGCTATGATGGGGACTGCAGCTAATTTTCTTTGTTTGGATCCCTCAATGAGATGAGATGTTATTTTGGATGATTTCACTGGCACGGGGGGGGGGGGGGGGGCAATTATGGATTGTTACCAGAGCCTTTGACTAACTACAACTACACGTGTTGTGTTGGTGGAGAAATCTTTGGATTCCTGCGTAGTGATCTCATTTGGCATCTCCCACTTTGACACGATATTTGTGAAGCCTCTTCATGGCTTTGGATTCAGGGTCATTTTTTAAAGTCATTTTTTAAATCCTGCATTCCTGTGGGCATTCAGTCTCAGTGTGGTCCATTGCCCTTCTATACTCAACATCAATGCAGATCAGTGTGTAGATAAAAAGTTCCACTGTTGGGATCTTCCCCGGTGAAGCGGAGTACATGCATGTGATCTGAAATCCTCTACAGTGTGTGTGATAGTGTGTTCTGTGTTGATTGCAATATACGTCATCGTTGGAATACCGGTCAATATGACGGTTAGGTGACAGGAACTTTTTAAGACTTTTAATTGCTGTGTCTGAAAAGTGTTCATTGTTGCAGTTTCCGCATATTCCAAGTCCGGCTTGTTGCAGGAGCTACTGAGTTAAGTGCTCTGTGCACACCGTGAGCTGTGTGTATCATCCGTGTTGATCATGTTTCGATATTCCAATGGTTTACGATGAATGCTGATATCGTATGACAGGGAACAGTTGGCTGTGTTCACTTTCTGTGCAGTTTCGCCTTATGTCTTTTGGCGTGTGCTGAGACTGCTATAATGGGGACTACAGCTACCTTTCTTTGTTTTGGAGATGAGTTAGTAATTCGGATGATTCCACTGGCACGGACGGTTGAGCAATTATGGATTTTAATTCGTTTGCAGTGATACCGGGGCCTTCCATAACCATAACCATAACCATAACCATAACTCAACATCAGCCAAACTGACAAGTCAGTCGACATGTTTATTACCTCTTACACTCACGTGCCCTGGTACAAAAATTAAGCAGACTTTTGTTAGACTAGGCCTCCCCTGAGACTCTAACCACTGCTGTAAAAGCCCAGCCAGTTACGATCTTTCTGAGCATACTCAATGAGTTGCTGAGGAAACACACATGTGTATAAGCCTGTGTCTCAAGCCATGTTATTACTTTAGTGACAGTCGCAATTTCATGGTAAAACTGCTTGTAGTCAATGCAAAAGCATTGCTGTCTTCCTTCAAGTTTACAGTGAAAGCCCTTGAGCTTCACACTTGCCGAATAACAAAGCCATCTGTGTGAATGATTGCCCCACTCTCGAAAGAGTTTTAAAAAATTAAGACCTGCACATCTACCTCAAAGACCAAAGGGTCTTGTTGACTACAGTCACTGTCCAGTGTGATGACTATGGGAACGGATGTAAAGTAAGTAAAGCGCCACATCATACCAAGTGGTGTATCGGGAATATGGTGTTAGTGACCAAAATTTTTATAGACCTTCGGCACATGATTTTTGGAGTAATGTGGTTGGCATCATGCCCGTGCTGCTTTACTTTCCCAGAAAAAAATCTGGTACCTATTTAAGACAGGGTGAACCCAGAAGCCATTGATCAGGATCGAACCCAACCTCTTGTCCTTTGTAGTCCAGTTCACTAACCAGTGAGCTATCACAGCTCCCTATGGGAACGGATGTACTGAACTCTAATGGCACTCGTACCCATCCTTCATACAGTATGTTCAGTAGTGTACAATGACACCATGAAATCACAACAGTAGGTTCAAAATAACTATTATTTGTAGGGAGTGCTTGAAGGTGAAATGAGTATAAGAATAATGGCTCGATACTCAGGCACTGTTTTTGAGTTGCATCTCTCATTGCTGATTCTGCCAATATTAGTATTACAGTTCTGACAGTAGAATGAACAAAAGAAATTTATAATGTGGAGGTCTCACCTCTTTCCTCTTATGCCTTTAATCTTCTTCTTTTGTTGGCTAAGGTCTATATGTGCAAAGTTGTCTTTCTTTTCAATGAATTTAGTTATCTTTAATGATTCCTGTAAGGGGCAGTAAAGTTTTGTATTTAATATAGCTCCATTTGGCCTATGTGTATCTCTCAAAGCATTTAATCTTCTAACATCAGGTCAAAACTGGGGATGCCAGGAAGGAGCGCTAAATGAGGAGACACAAAAGAATAACAAATCAACACAGAACTGGAGTCATCAGTCTCCATACTGAAGGACATACTGAGCACTTATGGATGTGTCCAATGTGCAATGAGGATGATCTGTCAACTAAACTAAACTATTTAATCTTCTACATGCAGTTTCATCTAATTTATCAGTCCTATTTTTATGTCATATATTTACTCTCTGTTGTTCTACAAACTTCAGTTTATCAATGCTGTTTTACCATGTCCTATATTTACTCTTCTGCAATATGTGCCATTTTGGCAAGCAAGGTTTCTGTTTTTGAGATTGCGGTTCTGCCCTATGTGCCATCTTCGGCTCGAAAGGACAATAGATAGATAGATAAATATTTACTCTCTATTGTTCTACAAACTTCAGTTAGAATTTTCCTAAGGCTCTTTTACTAATGGAGAATTCCCTCAAGGATAGGGAATAGGCAAATAGATGCAGTGCTGCAGTAAAGCTGATACACCACTACAGGCTTTCTCAAGGATAACTTAATGACATTTTTCTACCTCAATTTTGGTCTACCTAGACTGCTTTCCTTCTGGAATTCTCCAACATATCTCCAGGAGATGCAGCTGCTGCCCATTCTTATATGGTGTCCCAGTCACATTATTATATTAAATAATTGGTTATTAATTTAAAGTACAAATGAATTACAACAAGTATCCCACCCCTTACAGCTAGTGCTTCAATGCAAGCAAAGGAGTAAATGTCATTTAAAAGCATCATGAAGTTCCTCTGAACACTAACCTGTTGAACTGCTCCCAGCATCTCTGCTCTACTGGACACACTAGCAGCCAGCTGCTCCAGGACATTTATGTGCAGCTTTATCTTCTGCAGCAGTGCTCGAACTTCAGTGTCTGTTACTAGTTCATTGAGAGTCTGTTGATATAGAAGGTAGATTTGAAAGAAAAATGAAACATTTTACTGACAAGATAAGGTAAAGTACGAGACTTGAATCAGCAAACAAGTTTTCACCCATATGTGCTTGGCCACCTATCCAGAAGTGTTCGGAGACTTCTGGATAGTGTCACTTCAAGCAACAAAACTCACGATGAGAGACAGCATTCCTCACCATCCCAGATACTCCCTCCTGGTACCCATTTCTGCCAGAGGCTGTGGGAGTATATTTTTTTCCAACCATGAGTACACTCACACTGCTTCCAGTGGGAATTGAACACGGATTGACCGAACTGTCTGTAGTCCAGTCGGGTGGTTTTCCAAACTAGGCTACTTAAACCCTAGATTACGATACCGTAGTAAAAATTACTGCATCAAAATATAAATTCTTCAAAATTTGACATTTTGCCATGGTCAAACATTTCCCCTCATTTCCGTGTACCATCCTAATAACCACTTCCAGTGACCCCTGTGTGTTTATTGATTTGTTTCCATTGTTATTGGAAAGTGAGATACAATCTTATATAATGTGCAAAAAATGCGGCACTTTTAAAGAAATTGGCTGATTTACCCCCTCCCCCCCTTTTTTTTTATTAAATGATTTTTGCTGTGATCAGGGAAATTTCCCTTGGTCATTAGCTAAGATCAAACAATCCTTTGTCATTTGGGAAACTCAGCGAATAACGCTATGAGGTAGCTGCAAGAGTTACGGTGTCCGTACCGATAGATATTTTAACACATCCAACCCCTGTGGTCAAATTCAGATCATAAATCAACCTCAGACAGGAAATCTGAGTTCCAGTGTCTCTCCTAGTGTAAAAACACAGCTGTGTGTCAAAACGTTCAAAGAAAACACTATTTATAAAGCTCCTAATTAAGTGGTAGTAATTTTTACTATGGTATTGTAAACACATCGGCCACAGATAGGTATCATAATTAAGGGTTAATAAAGGTTCTGAACAAAAATATGAAAGACATGTAGGGCACCATTTGACATAATGGTATTCATTAACATAAGTAATTAATTCTCATAGAATAACTTATTAAGACAAAATCTAGCAGTACCTCCATAGAATAACTTATTAAGACAAAATCTAGCAGTACCTCCACAGCACTCCTCAGTTCTTGTACTTCAACATCAACATTCTTCTCTGCCAAATCTCTACATCTCTCTTGAATGCTGACTCTCTGACTAAGAGTCAGTTTGTCTGTCTTGTAGGCAAGGGACAGTCCAATAAATTTGCCCTGCAGAAATAAGTGACATTTAACTGTAATTAAGGCCCCCATATAATCACCTAGCGAGCTACATGAAAGCTAAAACTATCACATGAGACAAATGCTGAACAAACTGGAAGAAAAAAACTGCAAATAATACATCTGCTGCCATGATATGCCCAGACTATCCTTTTCTGCCTCAGAACAGACCACTTCAGACTCCAGAGCCAGCTTCACTGACTAGGAATAACCCCCTGACAGAGTTTGTTTTTCACAAAATGTATGCGTATATTCATCTTAATTTTTATGGGAAAGTTGCATGAATGATCTATTTTCCCTTACAAATTGCCTTGTTAATCTTTCAAGTCCATTTTAAAAAAATCATCATCATCAAGTGCCATCTCCGCAATGAAAGTTGGCTACCATGGAGCAATATTCCACTCTGTCTCTTGCTTTGATGTGTAGATTGTCATAGGTTGACTTGTCCATCTTTTGATGTTACTCGTCCATGTTAGTCTTGGTCTGCCTCTGCCTATTTTACCTTGTATTTTCCCCTCCAGGATTACTTTTATTAGGCTGTTGTGTCTTTTAACATGCCCCAAAAACTTTATTTGTCTTGTTCTAATTGTGTTTAGTAGTTTTTTCATTTTTAGTTGTTTTAAAACTTCAACATTTGTTTTCTTTTCTTTCCATCCAATTCTACCTATTCTGCTTTAAATCCACATTTCAAAGGCTTCAATTTTCTGTTCTGTTTTCTTGTCTAATGTCCATGTTTCTGCACCATACAGGAATATTGAGAAGATATAACATTTTGCTATTCTTAGTTTTAGCCCTGATGTTATTTGTTTTGATGTTAGTATATTTTTCATGGCATTTTAAGAACATCCCATACAAATTAAGAGAAACCCTTTAAGATGCAATGTATGCATTTAAGCTGCGGTTGATTAAAAAATTAGTGGTACCTAAACACAAATAAATAAGCAACAGTTTGACATGTGTAATAGCAAAGGAATGCATGACATGTCCGAAGGTCGTCAGGCATATAAATAACAGGAATAAAAAATACGAGGTAGTGTCAGGTTATACATATAATGACATATGGGCAATGGTAGAATTAGCAGCAACAGCTGATAAAGATTCAACTCTACTCCAACCCATAAGGCTCTGATAACAGACTAACCAGTCTGTCAAGAGAGTAACGATTGAGCAGAAAGGTAATTTAATACACAAAAACAACCATGCCAAAGATGAATGTGTTGGTTATACAGGTATCACAGCTTGCTGTAAATATCAACACATTGTATGTCCACACGGTGTCCTTTTATGACCAGGTGCATGACAATTACAGTGCTGTAGTTGTCAATGACTCATAGCTGATGGCCTGCACCAAGATCAGTGAACCAGCTCCAACTCTTCATTGTCCTTCTAGTAACAGACTAATCAGCCTAGTTTGGCCAAATGAGTAGAGACTGAAGACAGAAGGCAAAACAGTATTAAAAAATGCTGTGCTAAAGTTGGAAGTGCTGGGCTGAAGTTGGAAGTGCTGGGCTGAAGTTGGAAGTGCTGGGCTGAAGTTGGAAGCGCTGGGCTGAAGTTGGCAGCGATGGGCTGAAGTTGGAAGCGCTGGGCTGAAGTTGGAAGTGCTGGGCTGAAGTTGGAAGTGCTGGGTTGAAGTTGAAAGTGCTAGGCTGAGGTTGAAAGTGCTGTGCTGAGGTTGAAAGTGCTGTGCTGAGGTTGAAAGTGCTGTGCTGAGGTTGAAAGTACTGTGCTGAAGTTGGAAGTGCTGTGCTGAAGTTGGAAGTGCTGGAATGAAGTTGGAAGTGCTGTGCTGAGGTTGAAAGTGCTGTGCTGAGGTTGAAAGTACTGTGCTGAAGTTTGAAGTGCTGTGCTGAAGTTGGAAGTGTTGTGCTGAAGTTGGAAGTGCTGGAATGAAGTTGGAAGTGCTGGAATGAAGTTGGAAGTGCTGGAATGAAGTTGGAAGTGCTGGGCTGAAGTTGAAAGTGCTGGAATGAAGTTGGAAGTGCTGGGCTGAAGTTAGAAGTGCTGGGCTGAGGTTGAAAGTGTTGTGCTGAAGTTGGAAGTGCTGTGCTGAGGTTGATAGTGCTGTGCTGAAGTTGGAAGTGCTGTGCTGAAGTTGGAAGTGCTGTGCTGCTGAAGTTGGAAGTGCTAGACTGTAGTTGGAAGTGTTGGACTGAAGTTGGAAGTGCTGTACTGAAGTTGGAAGTGTTGGACTGACAGATGCAAATAAACCATGACACAGCGCATATTGGTTATTGGTTATGGAAGGCCTCGGTATCACAGCAAACGAATTAAAATCCATAATTGCTCAACCGCCCGTGCCAGTGGAATCATCCGAATTACTAACTCATCTCCCAAAGAAAGAAAGGTAACTGTAGTCCCCATCGTAGCAGTCTCAGCACACGCCAAAAGACATAAGGCGAAACCGTGCAGAAAGTGAACACAGCCAACTGTTCCCTGTCATACGATATCATCATTCATCGTAAACAAGCGGGATATCGAAGCAGGATCAAAACGGATGAGACACACAGCTCACGGTGTGCACAAAGCACTTAACTCAGTAGCTCCTGCAACAAGCCGGACTTGGAATATGAGGAAACTGCAAGAAGGAACACTTTTCAGACATAGCCTTCAATGGTTCCTGCCGCCTATCCACCATATACCATGGGAGTTCACGTCCTCCCGAAAATGATGATCGTCATAGCACTTGATGATGTTAGGCCATCATTGATGACTCCAATTCCAAACATATAGACACACAGTGGTGGTAAGTTATCATTTCCAATCCAACAGAAGCCACATGACCTGTAGTTAGTAAAACCACAGAGAGAATATGATTTTGTGACCTTCACTGATTCACTCTTAGATGTGAATGTGTAGTTTACACAAGAGGAGAAGTTTTCAACTACAGTGATCCCATTTAAGGCAATTCTGGGATAGCAAGGCAAGTCTCCTTTATAGCAGCAGAACTTGATGTTCTCCGCTCCCTTTTTGTAGCTGCCGCCACACGATTCTGATGTTTCATTAACTTGGACATCATTCAAGAACAATGTCAGATTAACATTCCATAGATATGGCTCTGCTGATGAAATGCTTGGTGCAACAGTTGTATCAATCATACTGGAGGCTCCTGGTCTGTGGTCATTAATATCACAGACGGCACATGATGTTATATTCAGTGTTTCTTTCTGGGGTGTAAATATGTGGCACACACATGGAGAGTGGTTTGTGGTCACAGTAATCCCATTAAAGGCAATTCTAGGGTAGCATGGCATAGCTGTTTCAGAACAGCACAATCCTATGATGTTTTCTGTGTTCGATATAAAGCTGCTGCTGCTACACAATCCTGACCAATTATAGGTGTGGACATTATTCACTTGCAATGACAAAACTGCTTTGTTTACATCATAAACCTCTGGAAGCGAATCATTTATGGGACTAATAGTACAATTTATTGTTCCATCGGGGTTATCTTCATTGAGTCCCCCCCCAAAAAAGGTCTTTGGTTAAAAAGCACATATGCTTTTGAGTTAAACACAAAATGAGCCCACTTCATAGATTCAAAATGATCCTTGCCAATGCCATCCGTTTGCACAAGTTAGGTCCTTAGCTACCAAACGTCCGAAACGAAGCCATCGAATTAACGACTTTATCTACAGCGAAGGTTAACGAACTGTGAACAAACATTTATGTTCAAACCCTTGAAAACATTTTTAAAAATCTGCCAACTCGCTGCAATAACATATATTGTGTTGTTCAATGTAAACATTGCTTAGTCCATAGCTCGAATATAAATCTACCACTACAGCGCATATATACTCACTTAATGCCCTTTTAAAAAGAGATGATGAAGAGGACTATCTATTCCTATAGTAGGCATAGGGTGAATGCCAGAAAGAAAAAGAGGCAATGAAAAGTAGAAGTCCTTTGTTGAATGAAAGAGGGAGAAAAAAAATGTAATAAATAAGTAAACATAAAGATGCTCATAAAAATCTTTAAAAAGAAGTCAGCACAAGCATTACTCTTCAAAGCTTGTCCTTCATTTATTTGTTGAGCTTTGTAGTTTCCAGATAGCAAATTTTGCTGTTCATTTGTCAAACTAGAAATGTTTTTGTAATGTCTTACCTCTATTTCTTTATCTGAAAGCTGATCTATGCTGAAAACAAAAATATGAAGGTGAAATTAGTTGACATTTGATAAAGTTATCTAGCCCTACTATAACTACTAAACATTAGAAGGGTTGTCAGTAACCATTCACACTAGATCAGCTGTGATTACTACCACTTTTACTAGATCAGCTGTGATTACTACCACTTTTACTAGATCAGCTGTGATTACTACCACTTTTACTAGATCAGCTGTGATTACTACCACTTTTACTAGATCAGCTGTGATTACTACCACTTTTACTAGATCAGCTGTGATTACTACCACTTTTACTAGATCAGCTGTGATTACTACCACTTTTAAGTCCCTGCAAAGGTGGGATCTGTTAATACAGAAGACCTAGTACTGCAGTGCCTCTAGTGTAGACAAGCTCCATCTTTTCCAATAGAGCCCAAGAAATGTCACTGCAACCACCGCATCAACTTCCAAGGAGGAAAGCCACCTCAAACACCACATCAACTTCTAGGGAGGAAAGTCACTGCAACCACATCAACTTCCAAGGAGGAAAGCCACCTCAAACACCACATCAACTTCGAGGGAGAAAAGCCACTGCAACCACCGCATCAACCTCCAAGTAGGAAAGCCACTGCAACCACATTAATGTCTAGGGAGGAAAGTCACTGCAACCACATCAACTTCTAAGGAGGAAAGTCACTGCAACCACTGCATCAACTTCCAAAGAGGAAAGCCACCTCAAACACCACATCAACTTCTAGGGAGGAAAGTCACTGCAACCACATCAACTTCTAAGGAGGAAAGTCACTGCAACCACTGCATCAACTTCCAAGGAGGAAAGCCACCTCAAACACCACATCAACTTCTAGGGAGGAAAGTCACTGCAACCACATCAACTTCTAGGGAGAAAAGCCACTGCAACCACTGCATCAACTTCCAAGGAGGAAAGCCATCTTGACTACCACATCAAATTCCAGGGAGAAAAGCCACTGCAACCGCTGCATCAACTTCCAGGGTTTAAGCACCAACGGCTCATGTAAACCTCGTGGCATGTAGAGAATGGTGCTATAGCAGAACAGATCTTGAAATTGATAACTGGTTAACAGATATTCTGGTTTGAACAATGCTGCTGTACATACTAACAGTTCTGTCCCATGAGAAAATAGTTGGAATCTGAACGGAAATTTTCTGCTTAAAAAGGGATGAAATAATTCCAGAACAAAGTGGGGCTTGTAACTATCTCCAGCATGAGAGTAAATATGTAGGATGGGGCAGAACATGTAGTTCGGTTATGAGCGATTAGAACATTTGGATATCTTGGATCTTGAAGAATTTGTGTGGATCTACAGTCTTGCATCAGGAGTTAAGAGCAACAAAAGGGCAGGTTGGTTTTGAAGGAACTTGTAGTGGTAACTTGGTGCCAATATAGCAAGACATGCTTTGTCACAGAACCTATTGGAAAGGGAACCTATTGGGATGACCAAAGAATACAGGATTAAAACAAAAGAAATAGACACTAACAATATATTACACTAGCTAAACTATAAAACCAGCCTTTATTGGGTACCAGATTTTATTCTGGGAAAGTAGAGCGGCACGGGCGTAATACCGACCACATTACCCCTAAAATCATGTGTCGAAGATCTGTAAAATGTATGGTCACTAACACCATATTCCCTATACGCCACTTGGCGTGACAGGGGCACTTTACTTTTTTTTTAAAACTATAAAGTAGTTACAGACAAGTATGTTACATGGTTTTGTAGGAATTGTCTTGAAGTTTGTGCCAGCAAGTTAAAAATGTTCTATATGTGCACCCTTTGTTACATGGCAATTCTTCTACATTTCAACTCTCTTTGGATCACAGGTCTTCAACAAACACTTTCCAAGCTGTTCTGTTTCTTGTCATTCTTTTAAGATCAATCCATGTCCTTCCCATCATCTTCATCTCTGTTTCCACCTGTTTTCTCCAATACAATTTTGGTCTTTCTCTTTGTCTCTTCCCTGGGGATTCCAAAAAAAGGGCCTGTCATGTAATATTCTCAGTTAACTACCACAGTGTGTGTCCTATCCAGCACCTTTGTCTTCATTATATCTCTTTGTACACTGGTATTTGATTGGTACTTTTTCACAATTCTATGTTAGTGATTTTGTCCTGACATTTCCATCCTTTAAATTCTGCATAAGCACCCATTAAAGAAGGTCTGTATCTTCTTGATAAAATGGCAATTTCTTTCTCCAATCACAGAATGGCAGTGCTCTTTACCACGTTTTGATTTACAATGGTACAAGAACAGACCCCTTGGACAGAGGAATCCAGATTATCAATACAAATACGGACAGAAGTAAAAGAAATACTTGACAAGGAGGAACAAAGAATAGTCTACAGCATAAAACAATCACTCTCAGTTTCTTGGATGAAGAATATCCACAAGATCTATGAGTTCGTGTGTACACAGATGGATCAGCACAGAATGCAGTAAAGAATGGGGGAGCAGGAGCATACATACATAGTGTACCCAAATAACACTAGGGATAAGAATAAAATAGTAAGAGAGAAATTTTGTCACAATTACGATGCAGAAATCCGAGCAATAAAGTTGGCAATAGAAAAACTCCAGAACAGTAATCTTAGCCCACAGCCTGCAGTGTTTTTGACAGATGCAAGATCAATACACCAGACACTACAATCCAGAAAATTGCCACATCTGCAGACCTTATTGACCGAACTCTGCAAGCACCACAGGGTCGCTTTGCAGTGGATTCCATCTCACTATACCAGGAAATGAGAGAGCAGACCTGCTGGCAAAGGAAGGTGCAACAAGCACAAAACCAGATGCATCAGTTACATACCATCAGAAGAAACAGATAATCAAATCAATCAGAACACCCACAAGCCCCCCAAATCAGGAAACCTTTCATAATATGAAAAGATAGGAACAAGTTATCATTATTTGCCTCAGAACAGGACACAATCGACTCCACAGTCACATGTATACAAAATTCAAGATCTGCACATCAACTACATGTACAAGTTGACAGGCGCCCCAGACTGCTGAACACATACTTCAAGACACTATTGAATTTAATAGACTGAGGAAAATCCATTGGCCCATAGCTACAACACTACAGACAAAACTATATGGGTCACTGCAAAAATTACAAAAGACAAACATTTATACAGGAAACGGCACTGCAGATATAGACAAAACTTCAGGCGAACGAAAGATAGATAGATATACAATGCCACTACACAACAAGATCAGTTTCTTTTTGATAGTTCAAAGTCATAAAATGCCTTTTTTACAGGATTCATAGCCATCTTATTTTACTGGTCAAGTGATGCAACAGTGGGAAAATTGAGGGATGAAGAGATAGAGGGAAGCAAAAAGAAAAGATACCAGACAGCTTAAGAGAATGGCCTGGCAGAAGGTCAACAACAGAGATTATCAATAACTGTTGAGATCGAAAGTTGTGGAGAGACATGATCACCTATGCCAGCAGGCATGGTACAAGATGATGATGCAATAGCCAAAGTTGATGTGACAATGAACTTAAGCAGTTCAACTTTCCTCCTCACTTTTCATTGCTACACTTAGTGAGTACCTGTCTATATAACAGTTTCAGCTTTATACAATGTTAAAAGTGTCAATTTCACTTGTAGTAATTCTGTACATCTTCCTGTGTGTTACCGGGGCCTCATTATGAGGGAAGTAAAGAATAGTGACACTGTGACCTTCCTGGCATGTCGTAAGAGGCGACTAAGAAGGTTGATCGATGGCTTGACAAGCTGTCATTGTAAAAAGTATTGTTATGGAAACAGCGCCATAGATTTTAGAGCAGTGATCTCTGCAATATGTGCCACTTTGGAACGCAAGGTTTCTGTTTTTGAGATTGTAGTTCTGCCCTATGTGCCGTCTTCAGCTCGAAAGGACAATAGATAGATAGATAGAATTCTGTACATGGAGAAGAGAAATCATGAAAACCCTCAGACTTGACTGGAAGGAAATAAGGAGAAAGTCCAGGAATAAAGTTGACTGTAGAGACCAATGTACAACTGAAATAAATAAAAGAATAGGTATGGCAAAAAGTAATTTCAGTGCCATGAAAAATATACTAACATCAAAACAAATAACACCAGGGTTAAAACTAAGAATAGCAAAATTTTACATCTTCTCAATATTCCTGTATGGTGCAGAAACATGGACATTAGACCAGAAAACAGAACAGAAAATTGAAGCCTTTGAAATGTGGATTTATAGAAGAATAGGTAGAATTGGATGGAAAGAAAAGAAAACAAACGAGGAAGTTTTAAACAAACTGAAAATGAAAAAATAACTACTAAACACAATTAGAGCAAGACAAATGAAATTTTTTGGTCATGTTAAAAGACACAACAGTCTAATAAAAATGATATTGGAAGGGAAAATACAAGGTAAAAGAGGCAGACCAAGACTAACATGGACGAGTAACATCAAAAGATGGACAAATCAGCCTATGACAATCTGCACCATCAAAGCAAGACATAGAGTGGAATGGCGCTCCATGGTAGCCAACCTTCGATGTGGAGACGGCACTCAATGATGATGATAATGTAGAGAGACCTAGTCTATGATCAATGCTCCAAAAAGGGGGGGGGGGGGGGGGGTGTGTGTGTGTCCAAAGATCTTTGATATATTTGAGATAAGAACTCTAGACTTTAAGAATATATTTAATATTCTATATTTGTTTCTAGAGAATGATGATGGTGCATTTATGAGAATTAAGAGTTAAGGTAAGCTCTAGTAGAATAGGATGACTAAGAGCAAGGATCAGGTAACAAGTAAGCTACTAGAACTATCAGCATGCATACTTTATTTCATCTGCTGAAAAGAACTGAAACCCTTTGGTCTGCCCCAAATGCAATGCAGTCAATTCTTTTAATCAGCAGTCTTAAATCAACACTTCTCTTTAGAGTATCTAGGCATGTGCCAACTCTGATGGCCTTACCCAAGACCTATCAGATCCGACAACATGAATTGTTCAGTTCAGTAGATGGTTCACAATAAAGTAAGGAATCATCTGTTAATAAATGAAAGAATTAGACAATAAACTAGATGAATTTGAAAAAAAAAGTCTAACGAAATTACTGCTTATATAATAGAATGAATTCAAGGCTAGAGCAGAAATAAGAGAAATGGCCATGAAACCAGTAGTCTCATCTATAACCATGAAGAGCAGGTGGGCTTGTTAACCCTGTGTTGAGAGGAAATAACAGGAGAATCACAAAGTATGTTGTCAAATGGTGGGATACTGCAGGTAAAAGTAAAATAAACTAACTATGAGAGAAACTGAGAAGAACACTGACAAGAGAGGCAAAGATAACAAGCATACATTTTTTTCAAAGAAATTGAGATTCATGCCCAGAACATGAACTGCTACCATGTGTGACATTTAAGGATGTCAGATATAAGTTTGTGAACAAAATTTGCTTCTCTGATATATCTCTACCTTGTAGTGGTAGAGGAAGCACTTTGCTCCATAACCTTACGAGATGACAGCAATGACCAGAAGGATCTCCTGAATTAGATACAGGGTGTTTTTAAAGTTGCAGTGCAGTGAATTTCTACTCTCGGAAGAAAAAACGTCACCAGAAATGCGGTCAACTAATGCGTCACACAAATTGTAAAATAAATGGTATTATTCAAATGTACTTGACTGCTATCGGCGAGCTTATAATGGGTAATGTTGGTATTAACACAATAAAGTTGTGCCTAAAGCATATGTTGAAAATGTCCACCACGGGCCTCAAGACATGTCGTGATTCGTCTTTCCATATTTGCGAAAACCTTCAGAATAATGTCTGGTGATATTTGTTTAATCTTGTCTACTATTTCAGTCTTTAGGTCATTAATTGTCTGCGGATTATTTTCATAAACTTTCCCCTTCAATGCCCCCAACAGATAATAATCTGGGGGTGTTAGATCTGGTGAACGAGCAGGCCAGATTCCACGTGAAATAATGCGATTTGCAAATATGCTTTCTAAATAATTGAGTGTTGTTGTGGCTGTGTGTGCTGTTGCCCCATCCTGCTGAAACCAGGATTCCATAATTTCCCGTTCTGTAAGGTGTGTTATGAACGGTTCCAGAATTAAAGTTCGGTAACGTTCTGCATTTATTGTTTCATTAAAAAAATATAGGTCCTATTATCCGCATACGACTTATAGCGCACCACACTCCGACTTTTTGATCGCAAAGCGGCACTTGATGAAATTCATGGGGGTTTTCACTGCTCCACAGCCGATTGTTCTGACTGTTCACATAACCGGATAAATGAAACCAGGCCTCATCAGTGAAAAAAGTGACGTCAAGGATGGCAGCGCCATGTTCATAAATAAAATTCTGAAACCACATGCAGTAGTTTAAACGGGATTCATAATCTCTTTCTTGGAGTTGAGACACTTCAGTTAATTTGTATGGACGATAGTGTAGTTCACTTCTTAAAATCTTGTGAACAGAACTCTTAGATATTTGCACCTGTTGAGACAAGTGGTTTAAAGATGCATTTGGACTCATTGTAATTCTGTCTTGGAGTTCCATAATTTGGTCTTGTGAAATTGAAGGTCTTCCAGATCGGTATGCATCTACCACACTACCGGTTTCACGAAACTTTTTGATCAATTTTGTAACAGAATTTCGGTGAGGGACTTGTGAGTCTGGAAATTTCCTCACGAATTGTCTAATGACCTCATCCGTATATTTACCACCATTACGGAAGACATGCTCAACCAGAAATACCCTGTTTTCAATCGTCAACACCATTTCCTTCAAGCAATGAGACAGTGAAAGTAGCGTAGTGCACGTCCTTTACGTAAATAAAACCTTAAAGGAAGCAGTGGTTTGTTCATAAATGTGGTTTACAAATTGTGGTACGTAGATGATGATTACGTCATTTACTGAATATTAGAAATATTCACTGCACTGCGACTTTACGAACACCCTGTAGATCAAGGAATTGGGTTCAGATCAAGTGAGATCACAAATATGTTGCAGTCGGATGCACTGGACCACATGCACAATGTAATAGCGCAACATAATTCTCATATGGTTATGTCACAAGATAATGATTGTTTTTTAAACCACTTTATTAAAAACCTCAGACATTTCATTGCTGTCAATATCTTGGCTTCTGTTGACCTCAATCTTTCATGTTATCACAAAGTATTTAACTGTTCTTTCAAAGTATAAGATCTATGAACTTTAGCAACAAACTATCAGTAAAATATTAAAACAGGTAAATTAATTTAAATATCTGAGATCAATGTTAACCTCAGATGGTAGATGTACAACAGAGGTGAGATGCAGAATGACTCAAGTAAAAGCAGCTTTCCAAAAAACGAGGAAGATACTGTGCAATCCATTTTTGATAATAGAAACAAGAAAGAGTTCTTAAATGTTATGTAGAGCCAGTCTTAACATATGGGTATGAATCATGGACAATAGGACAACAGACAAGAAAATCACTGGAGGCTGTAGAAATGTGGTTTTACAGAAGAATGTTGGAATACCATAGACAGCTAAGAAGAGTAATGAACACATTCTGAAAGAGGCCAAAGCAAAAAGAGAGCTAATTTCCAATAGAAAGATGACAGAAGAAAGAATTATAATTTTTTTGACGATGTAATGAGAAGGGAACAGATGGAATATATTTGGACAACTGGGAAAGTTGAGGAGTGTAGAGATAGAGACAAGCAAAGAGAAAAGATACCAGACAACTTAAGAGAATGGCTTGGCAGAAGGTCAACAGCAGAAGTGATATATAACTGTCGAGATCGAAAGTTGTGGAGAGACATGATCTCCCACGCCAGCAGATATGGTAAGTGATGATGATGATGATGATCAGTAAAATATACCAGCCATACCTCAAGGAAGGGTTACTAGTAGGTAAACATCTGCAACAAGCCGGTGAAAGACATCAAGAACAACTCTACAGACTAACCTGGCGTTGTCTCCTCCACTGGTATTTGCCACAGACAATCCAAGCTTCTTGAGGAATGAGTCAGGCAAACTGGGAGTCACTACCTCATTTGATGATGCAGGTGGCACTTCTGCATCTTCATCTGTCACCGAAATCTGAGGCATTCCCCTGGTAGCATTCAATGGAAGCACACCTGTGGTCATTGTTTGAGCGGTGGGTTTAGGTTTTGTCTCCAACTCTGAGTGTTCAGTTAATTCTGGGAGCTTCATGCTCCGTGATTTCATCTGCTCCCTTTTCTTACTGGCTAGGTGGCTCTGAGGATATACAAATATGTCAAATTATCAGTCAATATCATTCTGGTGGCATCTATGGACGACCACATTCACTTGTAGCAAACATGAACTATTAGGCCACATCTGCTATAGATAGTGCCACAGCTTGTGCCATTTTAAAATAAAAATTCAGATCTATTGAATTAATCATATCTATCTATCTATTGTCCTTTCGAGCCGAAGACGGCACATAGGGCAGAACCATAATCTCAAAAGCAGAAACCCTGCATGCCAAAATGGCACATATTGCAGAGATCACCACTTCTAAAATCTATGGCTCTGTTTCCATAACAACTTTTTACAATGACAGCATGTCAAGTCATCGATCAACCTCTTTAGTCACCTCTTACGACATGCCTGGAAGGTCAGTGTGTCACTATTCTCTACTTCTCTTATAATGAAGCCCTGGTAACACACAGGATGTATTAATCATAGCACTATGTAAATTATAGATGTAAAACCAGATAACAGAGAGCATCAGTAGCACAGTGATAGAGAACTGGCTTTGCAATAAAGTGAATGTGTGTTTGATCACAGCATGACACTCTACAGTCAAGCCAACTGACAAAAAAAAAAAGGGTACTAGACTCAATGATCTGGGGAAGATAAATAGCAGAGAAAAAAAAAGCACTGACCCCCTCAATTCCAAATAATTTAGTGGCCTAGTATGGTAGAGCTGAATACTCCGCTCCCTTACACATTAAAACAGTGTCAAGGGACACGCTGTACCTATCTAGGTAAATTATCTCAACATGTGGCAACCAATAGTAAAAGAAATACAAACTACCTATTAAGTCACAACATTACCCCATTTCTAGAGGTTTGCCAATGGCTTCATTGAATGTCAGGAAATAAAAGCTCAGTGTTGTCTCCATGTGCTTTACATGGCAGGGTTTTTTTTTTAAACCATCCCACAAATAACTCTTGGGAATCTGGTAAAATAAACATACAATGGTATCAAGCTGAACTAGTAGTGGGATGAGGCCAACTACAGTTTGGAAACAACCTTCATTAGGTACAAAACAAATAAATATTCTAGGAAACAAAAGGCCAATGGTTTAATGCTGATCTCTCTCTCTCTGATCAAGACTCAATCAGAGTAGGATTCCAGACTCCCTCATGAAGTCAGCTGTCTGTTTAGGTGATTCGATTGCCCCAAGGTGACAATGCTGATCTGAAAATGATGGCATAAAAACAAAGAAATCAAACAGATCTTCCAAATGATTTGACAAAAACCAGTTTAGTTCACTCACTCCCCACCTACTAATGGTACCAACAAGGAGCTTGAACAACTGGCTTAGCATTTCAACATTTTACCAAACATGCCAGCGAAAACAAACCAACTGTGATAACATTCAATTTTGTGGTAGTAAAGGAAATAGTAGTGACTATTTTTTTTAAACCAGTAAAGTCAAGACTAATAAGAACAACATTTAAAACAACATATGTTAAAAATACATACTATCCAATGCTATGTGCCAACCAATGATAAGGAAGATTTAATTAAAGATGAATTCTATAAACAGTTGCCAGGTCAGATGGGTGGAAGATGGAGCCAAAGATATTATTATCTTGATGGGACATCTAAATGCAAACGTAGGAACAGACAATCAAGACTTTGAAGAGATTGTAGGAAAAGAAAGAGATCATAGGACTTGAAGAAATTAATGAGAATGGAGAGATACTCGTGAACTTCTGTGCTCTTAATCAAATGAGCCTAGGAGGAACAATATCCCAACATAAAAGAATGCATAAAGCTATATAGATGTCACCAGATAATAGAATTGAGAATCAAATTGACCACATATGTATTAATGAAAAGTTTAAGTCATCCTTACATGATGTAAAAGTATATAGAGGAGCAGATGTGGCTTCAGATCATTATCTTCTGCTGGCCTAACTTAAACGATATACTACAACACATCACATCAGACAATATTTCAATGTAGGATTTCTTAAAGATCAAGGAGATAAAGATACGTTTGCAGTCACAATATCAAACAAATTCCAAGTCCTCCAGCAACTAGAAAATACAATAAATGTAGAAGATCATTGGAAACAGGTGAAGGATGTATGGAAGGAGACATGTGAAGTGAAGAAACCCTGGGGAAAAGAGAATGCCTGAATAAAGCATGAATGACAGCGGAGAGCCTAGAGAAAATTTAAGAAAAAAGAACAAGAAAACAGATGTAATTAAAAGCAAAATGAGAAGTACTATGGCTAAGGCACAGGAGGCTTACACAGAGGTGAACAAAGAAGTGAGAAGATGCATTAAAAGGTATGGAGGAAATATGTATAGATGAACTAGCTAATGAGATAGAGAAGGCAGCAAACAAAGGAAATATGAAATAATTGTACAACAGTACAAAGAAATTAAGTGGAAAATACACCTACGATGTGCTTCACTCTGTCAGTCAGAGTGGCTTTGATGTTTCTGAATTATAAAGAAAAAAAAAACAATATACGTTAAATGTTTCTGTAAGTTATTGGTTGTAGTTTTGTTGTCTTGATTATTATTTTGTTTTCAAGGGGTTAATTTCATTGCTCACGTGATAATTCCCTTTCTAATCTATCCTGGGATGTAAAGTACAGGTTGCCCACAAAAACGCTCCTTGATTTGAAGTAGTTATAAAACCAAGAATTATTCAAAATTTCTTATACATTGGTGGCTACAGTTGCACCAACACATAACATTTCAAGTGACATCAGTTGGTATCACACACACTCAAGTGCTCCCCCATCTTTTTTGGCAAACATTGATGCGATAATCTAGCTTGGACAAGACTCTTTGCATATTATCCTGTGCATCAAGTTTACAGCTTCAATGATGTATTCCTGCAGATCATCCAGGTTTGCTTCCAGTAGTGGAGGTACATATGCTCTGTCCTTCATGTATCCATAAAGGAAAAAAAGTCACAAACAGTTAGGTCTGGTGATCTCAGAAGCTACTTATGGATCACATGGTCATTGTGTCCAGTGTGTTGGTGTGGAGGTGAACACCATCTTCGATTTCGCTGTCCCATGGTGGTGGGAGTACACAAAGAATTTGTTGGGACAGCAAAGACAATTTTAAGCACATGTATCTGCGATCATCATATTTATAATCATACTCCAATAAGTCTTGATTTAAAACTACTTTAAATGAAAGTGTTTTTGTGGACACCCTTTACCATCTTACTTACATTCATATATCCTGTGAGGAAAGTCCTGACTTACTCAAATGTCTTCTAACATGGCAAGCAAATTATTTACTTGGTCAATCTTCACCATGGCAAGTAAATTATTTACTTGGTCAATCTTCACCATGGCAAGTAAATTATTTACTTGGTCAATCTTCACCTTGGCAAGTAAATTATTTACTTGGTCAATCTTCACCATGGTAAGTAAATTATTTACTTGGTCAATCTTCACCATGGCAAGTAAATTATTTACTTGGTCAATCTTCACCATGGCAAGTAAATTATTTACTTGGTCAATCTTCACCATGGCAAGTAAATTATTTACTTGGTCAATCTTCACCATGGCAAGTAAATTATTCACTTAGTCAATCTTTATCTCTTTCTATGTCTAAACTATTTACCTCAATCAATTATCTTTTGTCCAGTTATGAAAACATTGATTAAATCAAGCATTTCCTCTTCTAAATTTAAGTTCTTATCCATCCAGTTCTTTCCTTTCTCTTATTTTCAAATATTTATCTATGTAACAAACCTCTCTCTCTCTGTGAGTACTATGTGTGTATTTGTGGAAGCCACAGCAGCAAAAGTGACTAACTATGGACCGAGCAACTTAGGTTCGATTGCCACAAGCATAACCAGATGTATGTAAAGTGACTAACTATGGACTGAGCAACTTAGGTTCGAATGCCACAAGCATAACCAGATGTATGTAAAGTGACTAACTATGGACCGAGCAACTTAGGTTCGAATGCCACAAGCATAACCAGATGTATGTAAAGTGACTAACTATGGACCGAGCAACTTAGGTTCGAATGCCACAAGCATAACCAGATGTATGTAAAGTGACTAACTATGGACCGAGCAACTTAGGTTCGAATGCCACAAGCATAACCAGATGTATGTAAAGTGACTAACTATGGACCGAGCAACTTAGGTTCGAATGCCACAAGCATAACCAGATGTATGCGTAGTTTCCTGAGACCCATCCAGTTACCAGGGAAAATGGAGAACATAAGTTCATAGACCGGGAAGGTCGATGAATGTTGCCATTACAGCAGAGTTTCATGCTTAGGGAGTCATCAGTTTGGAGTTTCTGGCCAACTATCAGCTAGGCAGCAGAACGTAATATGGTATTTACTGCTGCTATGATGCTGATTCACATCTCATGCCTCAAACTTTCTATGCCATGCCATGTGAGAAGGAGAGAGAGAGGGAGAGAGAGAGAGAACACCGGCCCCTGAGAACACCTCCTGATATTCATGATTAAACATAAACTCAGCTGGCAGGACAGTATATCCCAACTGCCTAGCCTGACAGATACCATCTTGCAGGCAATAATGAATGGACAGAATAAATGTGGAAGAGAAGGGGGAAAAAATATGTCAAGACAACAAGGATGGACAGGCCTAGGACTATGGGCATCCACAGAGAGGAAGGATGAAGTTGATTGCAGTCATCAATGTCGTCCCAATGACCCTGTGTGTTTCAAGACAGCATGAATGGAAGATATGTTTATATTACAGCTTCATTTAAAAGAATGAATATACAAGTACTGCAGAAAACAAGGGAAAGTTCGTATAAAGTACTGCAGAAAGAGTATTCATAAGCACTGTCCGGGGCACGGTCTATACTAGCAATGAAATAGCTGATGAGCTTGCCTGCAGCTTGGCACTTTGTTCTTTACTCCTAAGAGAAGAGGAGCAGGATGGGTGGGATAATGCTGTATATATTAAGAGACTGGTGAATCTAAAGGTGGAAAAGGGGTCTGGTCGATCCTGAATGTTTAGTTGGGAAAAGCAGATGTATCTACAATCAACACTTGTACAGGAAGAATCAGTCTGCACACAGATAGACAAATTCTGAGATGGGCAGTGGAGCAGGTATGGGGATGCCCTGACTGTAATTAAACTTATTTCATGAATAGAATCATAATTACATATGATAAAACTAACAAAAATAGCCTCATGCCATTGTTATAGTAGGGCCTGGAACACTCTTAATTACCAAAAATCTAATAAACGTCACAAGTGGGAAATGAAACAGAGAAATAAAAATAAAATGAGCTAATAAAATAAACATAAAATATTCTATTATGTTAAACCATTAGTGACTCACTTATGATGTACATTTAGTAAAGAGCAAGACAAAGATTTAAATAGAAAAAATGTCCCAGAATATCACCAAAACTGCTGCATGTTGAAACATAAAGTTCATCATAAACGTTGGCAAGATAATAAAACTATTCCTAATGTACATCATTCATGCAACACTCTGGTTTCTGGAGTTGTGCACTAGTGACAGAATGAAGTCTGCAGAATGTTCGAGAAGGTTGTGTGTACTACCTTCTTGGAAAAATTAATACACTATATCTCTCCTCCTTTCCCAACCATCCTCCCCCTCTCATTCTCCCCGTTCCTATCAACCTGCCTAGAAGCTGCTCCTGTTTATCTATGACAAGCATGATTTCATAAACAGGATGTAAACACATACGGCATGTTAACCTTTTGAAGCAATAATAAAAGAGAGATTACAGGGAATATGAGCACAGAAATGAGAGAGGGAACTGAATGTTATTACCTGTAAGGAGCGAGTGCCTTGAATGAGTGGTAGAGAGAAATTAGTGGTGGTCACGGTTGATGATGTTTCAGAATTGTCTCCTTTCAAGAAATGAACAACTTTATAAAAGACAATATTTATGGACAATGAGGGGAGTTGGTAACAGAGAGAATGAAATGTTTATTATTTCTATTGGGTCTATTTTACAAAATTAATCGTTGAGGGCCATTTGTTGTTAGAGTCATCATCACGTTGAGGGTCATTTGTTGTTGTTGTTGTTGTTGTTAGAATCATTATCACGGCACACTGGACGAATCCATATGTACCCCAATGTCCCACTCGTGAATCTCAAGAAAATCCAAGGAGAACCCTGACTCAGGTGCATGAACTCTGTAGCACGGCCTGCGATCCATGGTATTGGTAGGTTTCTCTGACAATTTTGCCAGGACAGTGGCTACATTTATGCTTTTCTCTTTTCGGTTTTAACTGCCAGGGGATCTATAACGTACGAAAGTGTGAAGCAGTGACCTCCTGTTTATTGCCGGTATCCAAGAGGGCTAGACATCAGCTGTATCCACAATTTCTTATTTGAAAAAAAAAAAAAAAAAAAAAAAGCCCACGGTGGGATTTGAACCTTGGCTCCTTCTGTTCAAAGGCTGACGTCACACATCTAGACTACCCATCCACACCCCCCCCCAAGTGAAGTGATTGGTTGTTAGAATTAAATCTCATCACTCTGGACAAACTCATATGTACTTAGCTGCCTTCAGAAGGTGACAAAATAAGCCACAGTTACAGTTCTATAGTAACTTACTGGTTTCACACACCTATAGCTTGTTCTTGTAAGTTGCTATTCCTGTTTGTTCGTAAACTTTGTTCTAAATTGTTAGTGTGTGTGAGCGGAGAAGAGAAACGGAAGTAGGGAGGTAGAATGTGAATGTGCAAATTAGTTAACAAGAGGAAAAGAGAGAGAGAGAGAGAGAGAGAGAGAGAGAGAGAGAGAGAGAGAGAGGGGCAATGTAGAGAGAAAATGAAAATTAAGAGAAACGAGTTGTGGTGGCAATTGAAAAAGAAAGGTCGGAAGAGAATGGGGAAAGAAATGAGAAAAAACGTTGAAAGATTGAAAGGGTGTGTGTTTGTAAGAAATAGAGAGAGAGAAAGAAAGGAAGAAAGAAAGAAAGAAAAGAAGGGAGGAAGGAAGGAAGGGAAAGGAGGAAGGAAAGAAGGGAAAGGAGGAAGGAAGGAAGGAAGGAAGGAAGGAAGGAAGGAAGGAAGGAAGGAAGGAAGGAAGGAAGGAAGGAAGGAAGGAAGGAAGGAAGGAAGGAAGGAAGGAAGGTTATCCTCTGGGGAAAAATGATACTGAATGTGAGAAAACGATAGCGCTGAAAGAAGAGGAAGTGAGGGATGGGTGAGGTATGAGGGAGTTAAGTATTCTACCTACAGATGAATCTACTGCACCACGAATAGAGTCGGTTTATTATAAATAATGGCGTTGTGATTGTGTGTATGTGTTCATAGGATGAGAGGGAGAAGGGGGGGGGGGCGGGCGAGAAGAGAGAAATAATGAGATATGTTATGATACAATGTAAAAGCATATGAAGACAGTACCCAGCAGGTAGGTAAATAACGCGTGTTACCACTCATGCTGTATTTAATGAGACGTCTGCTCTGTGAGACGAGCTGAGCGATGAGTGTGAGGATTCCAGGTCACGACCAGCCACATGAACTTGGCTACCCCCCATCACTTAGTCATTGAGTGCAGCTCCAGTAACAGGTATTTCTGGGACAACACTAATCATTGCTGAGACAGGTTGAAGCGCTGCATCCTGGTTTATAACTCTCAGGTAACATGGATCATTAATTCAGAGCTACAGATGAAAGTATCAATTAGAGCAGGGGTGGGCAACCTTCTTTTTTCTGAGGGTCAGATCTGAAAACTATGAAGACACCGAGGGCCAGATACTGCCACCTAATGAAGCCATTATATAGATTACATAATTTACATTCACAACTGATTGTTATGCACAAATCTTAGGTAATGGAGTGTATAGTAATTTTCAAAAAAAGCACAAGGGACTGTCAAAACAGCCTGACGGGCTGGTTCTGGTCCGCCAACCTCTAAATTATAGGGATGAAAGTTATCGTAAGGTTTGTGCATCTCTTACATAAGTCGTATCACAAATGAGCAAGTTTGTTAAAGGATACAACAAGTGATTTCAGTACGCAAAGATCTTTTGACCAATGTGAAGATGCTCACAATGAACAAGTTTAGCCATGTATCTCGATCACATGCCCCGGCAAAGGTCATTTTTCAAGCAGCTGTAAAATGAGGGAGAAGGAGAGGTAGGCAGAAAAAGAGATGGGGAGATACCATGAAAGAATGGACAGGCCCACTCCACAAAACCCCAAAGAATGACAGAAGAAATAGATCGATAGAGAAGATTGACGGAAGTCTGTCAGTGGTATCCCAACTACCAATAGGGTTATGGGATGAGGAAGAACAAAGTCAGTCGCAGGGTGACGGGGCACGACAATGTAGATATACGAGGCGTGTTCAAATGATACCCGTCTGAGCCACGCCAAGTGGACAAACGTAGGCATGATGATGTCACATCTGACGTAATAAGCAGACACCAATATCCACTTATGTATGTGTTCATTGTCCGTGTAGTATTCCTTGGTTGTGCTGCAGACCGTTGGGAAAATCCCGCCCAGTTGACATTCATCGCCGAATGCAAGCAGTGTTTGGTGACAAAAGTCACACTAAACAACCTGCATATAGCTATCAAGAATAAGACTTCCGGCATGATTTCGCGGGGCGTGATTCTGCTGCACAACAACGCTCACCCACATGTCGTAAACACTGTACGGGAAGCGTTAGCAAGGAAACGGCTGAAAGTTCTACAGCCCCGATCTGTCACCACGTGACTTTTATTTGTTCGGACCATTAGAAAAATCGCTAAAGGTACAACGAATCGACACTGACGCTGCCGTCACGGTCTCCGTGACAAAATGGTTCAATGAGCAACCAAAGTTATTTTTCTCCAACGACATCCGTCGTGTATCCAAGCAGTGGTTGGCGTGTCTAAATGACTATGACGTCATCAGCATCATGTGCCATACCAGTTGGCGTAGGCGCTCATGTCCTTCCACAAACTTCTATCTACCGTGCATTGTATCAGTTCTGTTGTTGACTGTATTCCATGCCATGACAGAAAGCTATCCAGTATTTTCTCTATTTGTCGTCCATGATCTCTCTCTCCCCGTATTTTGCCAGTTGTAACCAAGTATTCCAGTTTTCCTCTTCTCATGATATGCCCGAAAAATGTTGATTGTTTCTTTCTGATGTTTCTTAGGAGCTTCCTATGACGACTCGACTTTTCTAAAGAACCCTGGTTTTAGTGTTAGCTTCATAATTGTTTTTTTTATATGTTGTCACATCTGCTGGTGTACTTTAAATATGTTTATAATAAACCCTTTGAGATCGCCTCGAAGGTACATGCACAAAATCAATATACAACTCAGACTTCTCCTCTTAGGTCATCATCATCATCAAATGCCTGGCCTGCTGGCGTAGGTGATCATATCTTTCCACCACAACGTTCGATCTCAACAGTCATTTATCATTTCTATTGTTGACTTTCTGTCAAGCCATTCTCTTAAGCTGTCTGGTTATCTTTTCTCAGGTGGCAGGAAAGCAATAGAGACTAAAATCTGCAGTCTCGCCATGTTCCCTTAATAACTGTCACCGCTTACAATTTCATAACAGAAACTAGCACAGGAACATACTATGCAACATTAGATATAAAACTATTAAATAATAAATATATAATCATCATCATCAAGTACCTGTCGGGTTATCTTTTCTCTTTGCTTCCCTCTATCTCTTCGTCCCTCAATTTTTCCAGTTGTTACAATATATTCCAGTTGTTCTCTTCTCATTACATGGCCAAAAAATGATGATTGTTTCTTCTTAATATTGGAGGTTCTTCTTTTTGCTTTGACCTATCTCAGAACATCTTCATTACTCTTCTTAGCTGTCCATGGTACTCTTAACATTCTTCTGTAAAACCACATTTCTACAGACTCCAGTGATTTTCTTGTCTGTTGTCCTATTGTCCATGATTCACATCCATACGTTAAGACTGGCTCTACATAACATTTAAGAACTTTTTTTCTTGTTTCTATTGTCAAAAATGGATTGCATAGTATCTTCCTCATATTTTGGAAAGCTGCTTTTGCCTGAGCCATTCTGCATCTCACCTCTTTTGTACATCTTCCGTTCTTCCTAATAGAAAATGTATAATATGAGAAAAGTTCATCTTAAATGCCAACGTTCTTTCAAATGTCTAACAACTCCGTTATTACCAGTTGAATATATCATTTCATTTTAATATCATCGTGTCAAATATCTTGTCAAATCATTGGACAGTTATCACCACTATTGTCCAACAAGGAAATAACTCTGGAGGCAAAACGAGCACTATACAATACAATCTTCATCCCAACGTTGTGCTACCAATGCCAGACCTGAACCCCAGATGCAAGAACAATAAGAAAAATAACCTCTACAGAGATGAAATGTGTTAAACGAATGACAGGAAACAGTCTGAGAGATAAGATCAGAAATGAAGAACTGAGAAAAAAGCTAGGAATAGCCCCCGCCATAGAATATATAAGGAAACAACAGATAAAATGGTTTGACCACGTGACAAGGCAGAAAGAACAAAACACAACACAACCGAGCCTTCAACAAACGTTGTAAGAACACCAGACCCAAGGGTCGACCACGAAAAAGATGGGTCGATGGAATATTAGAAGCACTAGGAAACATAACAGCAGCAGAGGCGAACAGAAGAGCAAAAGACCGCAAATTATATCTCCCCTCGACGCTGAAAGGTAGATGAGGAAGGAAAGAAGAAGATTTTAATATCGTTTACAAGTGGGACTCAGGCCTACGTTCAAGATTCGCGAGCTTGCCATCTTATTAATCATTAGCGAAACATACACACACACGTAATATATATATATATATATAAATATGTTAGTCTATCTCTAAGGTAAACAAGAACATTGCAAGCGATTCTGAAGGAACTTCGTGGCGAATCCAAATAGAGGAAGTGACTGCTCAGTCAGGTGGAACAGGCGAGGGGTCAAGGACGACAAATATAACCAGGGATTTTTTTTTTAAGGAACTGGAAAGATGCCGAGAATACCCGGAACGTTGAGAAGATAACGGAAATGCACATTATAGCGCACACTCGCGCGTGCATGGGGGGGGGGGGGGGGGGGGAGAAAGGAGAGAGAAAGAAGATAGAAACACCCGTCTTCAAAATAAAAGGAGTACAACTTGCCAGCAAGACGGACGAAATCACCTGTTTTAAAGTACGGACAAAACGAATTTGCTTTTAGAGAGGAGAGGAATGTTGTCATCAACCGCACCATTTTTATCTCTGTTGAATTTGTTACTTCTCCAAGAACTGTAGACTTCGAAGAAAAATTGCAAATTAGTTAGGCAATTTGCCAAAATGCTGTCAAGATGACCAGAAAATACCTGCTATTTTCACTATACGGATAATTATACAATTATGATTATGTTTAGTCGAAGGCTCCGTTATCACTGCAACTGAATTAAATTCCATAATTGCTCAACCACCCGTGCCAGTGGAATCATCCGAATTAAAACTCATCTTATTGAAGGATCCAAACAAACAAAGGCAGTTGCAGCCACCATAATAGCAGCTAAACCACACGTCAAAAGGCCACCACACGTCAAAAGGCCAAGCGGCACCGAAAGTGAACGCAGCTGAACTGTCCTTCAATAATACAATTGTTTCTCGGCGAATTATGGGACGGAAGGAGACTAAAGGGCTGACCAGTGATCAGATATAAGGATGTTTGTAGAGCTTTCTGGAGTGAATTCTCGACCAGTGAAAGAAACTGAGAAAGTCTAACATCAAATCTTAGCCATGAGAATAATAATAATAATAATAATAATAATAAACGGAACAGCAACATTCGAGGACGAGTTGACGTCACAGTCAGCAGACACAGAGCGCAGGGTGAAGGAGATGAGGCCATGTAGCACAAATACATCTTGTTTATTCTGCAGTCGGATCTGTCTATCCAATACATGTGCTGGAAAGGCTATTCACATGAGAAGCTGTTCCGTAAAAAAAAACATCCAGCGCTGTACACTAATATTACCAAACTACTAAGAAATCATGATTGCTTGCTACCGTCTGTCAAAGAGGACGGACACACACAAACACATATAATGAACGGATTATTAATAGGAACCACTTATCACTGATTACGGATGTTACTACCAGCGAGTCAGACTTGATCACGCTACCCGAGTTAATTTTCTTGCAGTGGACTGGTACAGGCTACCCAATGTGGCCAAATTATGAAGACCGAAAGATGGATTTTAAAAATTTGCCATATCGAATTGAGATGTGCTGGGCCGACGGTTGTGAATTACGCAGCTCACTATAACCTTCGACACAACAAACGTTCTCTCCGTAGTTGCAAAGACGAACAAGAACACATTCACTACAATGACACGAGGTTAGGGCATTTCTACCATTTTTTGTTTAATAGGGAAGCTGGCTCGCTGATTATCCTCTCGGAAGTTTCCTTCTAATACTCATTTATTATTGTTTGTCTCCAGTCTAAACCACCGGAAACTACTATTCGTGCTGTTTCGTCCTAAATGTTTGTCTCTAACGCAAGTGTTCGGCCTTACCCTATCCGGGAGATACTTGTCTTAATAGGAAAAATACAGATACACAATGTATTTCCGAGCTGTGATCGCAACCTTATGCTATAGTCATGAGAACACCTGCGTGAAAGACACTTCCACGATAGCTAATTTTTTTAGTTAGCTGAGTGGCCACTGAGCACGGGTTCGATCCTGATTCGGTCCATATATTGTTCTTTGTGTTTTTGTTTCTGTTGTTGATTATTTGTCATTTTTTTCCGAGTGCTGTAAACATACCTCTTCATCTGAATTGATTCGATAGTCTGGAGATAAGATGTTGACCTCTGTACAAGAAGGTTCCGGTTCTATTTCCACTAAAGGCGGTGGGAATTTGTCAAAAATCGAATGCTGGGGGACTGGTTGGTCTCGAGGCAAGACGCCGGCCTCGAGACAGAGAGGTTGTGTTTTATTTATGATTTCTCTCTGCGGCAACCACCCCTGGTCTCAGCAGCGAGGCCCGGCTTGAAATGTCAATTACTCATCGACGGAAAAAAATATGAGTACTTCCGAAGACGGAGTTATCTGCCTGTGCGGCGAGGGACCCCTGTGCACACGGTCGCCGGGGAAAAATGGATTAACACGGCAAAATTCAGTTCTTAGTTTCTAGGGACTTCATCAGAGATCAAAGCTGGTGAACGAAAAAAAAAAAAAAAAATCCATAGTTTCTTCTTGGCTTTACCCTCCCCTAGCCTCCGGGATAGTGAGTCCTCTCGTATAATGGCGAAAAACGGGAGGTTCCGTGTACATTCTGCGCACGTTAAAGAACCCTTGGCAGTTGAAAATCGAAAGAATTATTGCTGCCGGGGCAAAACTGGTAGGATAAAAAAAAACCAACCCAAAACATAACTCTCGACGATAAAAAAAAAATGAGAGTACCTCCTACGGTGGAGGATATCTGCCGTGAAAGATATATAAAAGTGATATTCCCGCAAAATGAAGCTCATGGAGACTTCGCTAGAGATATAAAGCTAACCTACACAAACAAAGCAGCTTTCTGGGATATGTTGGTCGGCAGGACCTTATAGGTCACATGTCTGAGAATGAAGTCACCAAGTAGTACACACGTCAGTACAGTAGTACACACGCCAGTACAGTAGTACACACGCCAGTACAGTAGTACACACGCCAGTACAGTAGTACACACGCCAGTACAGTAGTACACAGTGTGTTACTGTAGCAACACAAGCTTTTATTTCAACTGATAGTTTGACTTCATCCTACCGGGGATTCAGCCGATTGAGAAAAGAAAAAAACCCAATAACTCTCACAGCACTCACCTACTGTGCTTTAAGTTTTAAGTCTTTCCTTCCTAATGTGTCTTTCAGCGTCGCGGGGAAATATAATTTGCAGTATTTTGCTCTTCTGTTGGCCTCTCCTGCTGTTATGTTTCCTAGTGTTTCTAATATTCGTAAATTCATCTTTTTCATGGTCGACCCTTGGATCTGGTGTTCTCGCAACATTTATTGAAGGCTCCTTGTGTTGTGTTTTGATCTTTCTGCTTTATCCCCTGGCATTTTATATGTTGTTACTTTATATATTCTATGGCGAGGACTATTACTAGCTTTTTAATGATCTTATCTCTCAGGCTGTTTCCTGTCATTCGTTTAAAACATTCCACCTTGGTAGTGGTTATTTTTCTTATTGTTCTTGCGTCTAGGTCTGGCATTGGTAGCACAACTTTGGGTTGAATAGTGTATTGTAGAGAGCCCGTTTTACCTCTAGAGTTATTTCCTTGTTGGACAATAGTGGCGATATCTGTCCGATGATCTGACAAGCTTAAGAAAACAAGTTTTTTTAAAAAAGTAAATCACTTCAATTACAAAGTTAATTAATATATATATATAGACGGCCGTTTACTATTTAATTGCTTATTCAGGACAGTAGTAATATTAGATACTATTTTTTCTTCTTTAGTCCCTCATTTGGCTTTCAGCGTCGAGGGGAGATATAATTTGTGACCTTCTGCTCTTCTGTTGGCCTTTCCTGCTGTTATGTTTCCTAGTGCTTTTAATATTGCATCAATTCATCCTTTTCGTGGTCGGCTCTTGCTTATGGTGTTCTCGCAACGTTTATTGACGGCGGGATTAGATATGGGATTAGAGAAAGAAAAGTGACTAAAAATTGATAGTGTTGTAAATCCAAGAGAAAAAACAGTGAAAGTAGTATATATTGCTATTGAGGTCAATAGAATTAAAAATCTTTCAGCACTAAAACTTATCATTCACTTTATTGCACGATGTTAATCTTTCAAACGTTTTCAAATGTGTGAGTTAGGCACTTAGTTTTATAGAGCAATATGTACTTGATGCAACAACCTAACTAGCCAATCACAGGCAGCGATCTATTCGCAGCCAACTTCAAAAGCTGTAGTCGGGTAGACCATTACCAGACAGAACGAATACTATTGAACCGGGGGCTTACTTAGCCTAGTTGGGAAAAACCACCCGACTGGGCTACCAACGATCGGACAACCCGTGTTCGATTCCCGCTGGGAGCAGTGTGAGTTGTACTCGTAGGTGGAAAAAAATACCCCCGCGGTCGACCCAGCCGCTGACAGAAGTGGGTACTAGGGTAACACTCTGGAAAGGTGAGGAATGCCGCCTCGCATCGTGAGTTTCGATGCTTGAAGCGGCACTCTCCAGAAGTCCCGAAACACTTCTGGATAGGCGGCCGAGCACATATGGGTGAAAACTCGCCGATTCAAGTCTCGTACTTTACCTTACTATTGAACCATGTTCTAGTTGATTCACGTTTTCGCGTTTTGCGGATTCACCCCACCCACCCAACTATCCATCCATCTCTCTGTCTGTCTTTATAAGTCCGTCTATCTATCCAAGAATGAATGCATTATAACTATAATATAAAACCTCTATCGTACTCTCCTCTGTCTATCTAAGGCCTAACACTAAACAACATTGACAAACTATTTGCTTGGGTACAGAAATTGCATTCACAAAGAATAAACAGGCAAGCTAACAGAACTGCTTCACTAAAGACAAGGGGCTGGGCTTTATCTCCACCAATCTCTTCTAGGTTTACCCATCAATATTGACATATTGATTCCACTAACCCCCCCCCCCCCCCCCTTTTTTTTTCCAACAACAACAACAAAGGCCTACGGTTAAAAAAAAAAAAAAAGGAAAAGAGATATCCCGGGCGACAATGAGAGAAGATGTTAGATAGTTTGGTGTCGTGGTACGGAAAACCGTCAACAGAATGTATCGATACTGTGTGATAGCAAATCGTGTAAATATGATCGTCTATGCCAAACGGTATGGCACATGATGATTATGGTTTTAAAATACACACACAAAAACCAAGCATGTAGGAACTAAACTTTCAGTATTTATTCTGGAATGGGTGTAACAGGGTTCTTTCCCTTAATTGGCCTGAGCTAAAAGGGAGATAATTAACGAAATATTTGTTTTACAAAAACAGGTTACAGCTTTTATTGGGAGAATTTCGACAAAACGACCAGCAACAGCCGTGCACGTTAATGAACAACGCAAACACTAATAATCATGTCAGCATAGATTAAGTTTGGCAACAAATCATCTATTTTTGTACAGTTTGTATTTGCTACAAATACATCTACTTGTGTAAAGAAGAAAAAAAAACACTGTTGGGAGCGTGTCTTAGGCTTCTTACTGCATGCAAATTACGCTATGAGGAACAGAGTGTAGCTTACGGCAAATAGGGAGCCGCGAAAGCTCAGTGGTTAGTGAACTGCACTACAAAGGATAAGAGGTAGGGTTCGAACCCAACTGACGGCTTCTGTTCACCCAGCCTTTAATGGGTACCTGATTTTTTTTTCTGGGAAAGTAAAGCGGCACGGCGTAATACCGACCACATTACCCCAAAAACCATGTGCTGAAGGTCTGTAAAATTTATGGTCACTAACACCATATTACCTATACGCCACTTGGCGTGACGGGGGTACTTTACTTTTTTTTTTCATGAAAATAATGAATAAATAGTGAACAGCATAACGAGTTTTAAGAACTAGATCAACGGTCGTAAACTTGTTCGGTCAACGGAGCCCTAACTCTTTACCACAAACCACCGCGGCAGCACCTTATATCAACAATGTTAAAAAAAAACATTTTGAAACATAATTTTAACGACATATTTAACATGTTTTATTGATTGCGAAGGTAAATATACTAAAGTTCTTCCTCTTCTTCTTTCCTTCCTCATCTGCCTTTCAGCGTCGAGGGGAGATATAATTCACGGTCTTTTGCTCTTCTGTTTGCCTCTGCTGCTGTTATGTTTCCTAGTGCTTCTAATATTCCATCGATCCATCTTTTTCGTGGTCGACCCTTGGGTCTGGTGTTCTCACAACGTTTGTTGAAGGCTCGTTGTGTTGTGTATTGATCTTACTGCCTTGTCACGTGGCCAAATGTGATTTCTTTATATATTCTATGGCGGGGGCTATTCCTAGCTTTTTTTCTCAGTTCTTCATTTCAGATCTTATCTCTCAGACTGTTTTATGTCATTCGTCTAACACATTTAATCTCTGTAGAGGTTATTTTTCTTATTGTTCTTGCATCTAGGGTCCAGGTCTGGCATTGGTAGCACAACGGTGGGATGAAGATTGTATTGTATAGTGCTCGTTTTGCCTCCAGAGTTATTTCCTTGTTGGACAATAGTGGTGATCACTGTTCAATGATTTGACAAGCTTTGTTGCATCTTGATTCTGTCTCTGCTGTTTGAGAATTATCGTTTGTCATTAAACTTCCTAGGTATTTGAATTCCTCTACTTGTTTTAGTTGCTTCCCTTCTATAGTTATGTTGATGTTCTGTTTATTTAACTAAAGTTGTGGGCATAAATTAAATAGATTAATGTCATTTTTGTAACTGGAATTTTTTTTTAAATAACTGACATTGTGATATTTGTATGCTGTAACAAAGTAAATGGGCGTAATGAGCTTGTTTCATCCTCATTAGGTCTTCAAATCTGAGCACAAGTTTGTAAATTGCTATTCTAATCTCTTTCTCAGCGTCCAAATGTGATTTTTGTTGTTGTTGTTTGTTTGTTTGTTTTTGATGGCTGCCAATTCTGAAAACCCAGTTTCACTAAAGTATGTAGTCGCAAAAGGAATTAAAACTTGTAGGTTCTAATACTTACCTACTTCTAGGTATTCTTGTTTTACAGAGCTCCACTGAAAAGAAGAAAAGAGAGATCGCGGTCGACATAGAGAAGTAATATTGGACAGCTTAACATTGTGGTAGAACAGCGACGAAGTTGATGAGCTGTACTGTGGATAGAGGTTTGTGGACACCTAGGTCGGGCATGGTAATTTGATGATAATAATGTCAGCGAAGCCCCTAGCAGGCGCTTGCGTAGCACCTGGACTCCGTGGAGCACAGTTTGACAACCACTAAGCGAGATTAATAAAGGTATGCCAAGACGACTACACAATGCCAGGGCTGTATGTGGCCTGCAACTCTTAGCTGACCACTTGCATCAGAATCAGCTACAAAAGTAATTGATAATGAACATAATCCACTTTCAAACGTCGCCTCTGAAAACACAAACAACTCTGGTCAAGCAAGCAGTGATCTAAGAGGGAAGACAACCCAATACTAAAAAATACAGTAATGACGTCGGATATCGGGTCGAAAAGAGCAGATATCGCGGTTTGCTGTAGACTAGCGACACGATGCATTCACGTCCGCTAAACAAATAAGGAAGAGGAAACATCTCCAGCTGGTGTGCTATCAGCGACTAACGTAAAGCATGTCATGTAGCACCAAACGTTGCAAGCCAGTCATATAGTAAACTGAGTTGTACTAATACAGCCTTGGCATTTCGGGTAGAACACAAGAAACCAAGGACGGTCAATGTTATTGATCGGTGTTATGCCAATGTTATTGATGGGTATTATAACCTTCTCCTTTGCCAGGTCCCCTTTCTTTATCCCAGCTGGATTGATTTGATTTCCTGTATGGCGCAGAAACATGGACATTTAAATATAAGAAAACAGCAGATATTTGAAGCCTTTGAAATGTGGATCTATAGAAAAAAAAGCAAGAATTGGATGGAAGGAAAATAAGACAAACAAGGTAAGTTTTTAATGAGCTTTTAAAATGAAAAAAAAAGAGCTACTTAACACAATTCAAACAAGACAACTGACATTTTCTTTTACATGTAAGAGACACAATATCCTACTAAAAGTCATTTTGGAAGGAAAGGTACAAGGTAGACGTGGCAGAGGCAGACCAAGACTAAAGTGGACAGATAACATCAAAAGATGGACAGGTGAACCTATGACAACATGCACCACAATGACGAGAGAGAGAGAGAGACAGAGAGACAGCAATGAATGGCGCTCCATGATATCAAACCTTCGACTTGGAGACAGCAGTGAATGAATAGAAATGCGCGTGGTCGTGCAGCTAAAACTACAGTTCCGCTGGCTGAAAAGCCGACGTACGGTGTTCGAAACCCGCGTTAGACAGAAATGATTTTTTCTAATCGGGGGTGAAGTAAAAATCTTGAGTCTCACACGTCGTGGCGTGGCGACTTCTTTGACCAAGCGGCCTTTATCCCTCAGGTTCTATCGTGTGCCCCTCGACCTACACCAGCAATGGTACTATGTGCCGTAAAGATAGTTGTTTTTTTAATTTAATGAATGAATGGAGAGAGTCAGGCTAAGTTGACTGGGGAATAGTCAAGCTAGGTATTTCTGCCTAGCATTAGCCACTATGTTACATACATTTCCATGTATTTTGTTAGAATCTCGTATTTTGTTTACTCTCTAGTCAATTCCTCGTTCATTCTCAGTATCCACAAACGCTATAACCAATAACAGTGTATGAAACATATTCTTAATCTCGACCTTTGCTCACTGCAGGCACATCTTTGGTTGCACATCGATCTGAGATGCGGTAGGTATACGAATGATAGCAGCCAGTGATCTAAAGTTGACATGTCGAGCGTCAGAATTTGCGAATCATAGCGGGCTAAGATCCTACTCCAACTGCATACAGAGTCCCAGAAATATGCTAAAAAGTATACCCATGAGAATAAGCAGTAAAAGGTAAAGGAAAAAAGTGGTAGAAAAATGGCAAAGTTCGATCTGACGTGCCAAAAACAAGTTGTTTTTATAACTTCATTGCAAAGTTCGAAAAATATTAAACACCCCTTCCAAAGCAAACAATAATCATCATCATCATCATCATCATCAAGTACCGTGCCAGATGGCGTAGGTGATCATGTCTCTCCACAACTTTCGATCTCGAAAGTTATTTATCATTTCTGTTTTTGACCTTCTGCCAAGCCATTCTCTTAAGCTGTCTGTTATTTTTTCTCTTTGCTATTTATATTTATCTAACATATAACATATTATATATGAATGTTTAGATAATTGAATAAGGTTTTAGATTTCACCAATATCCAGATGATACAAGACACGTAAAACGAATATGGTTTGATGGCGTTAACACTAATAAAATTTAGCGTGGCTCACCATGCGGCGGAACGTGCGCAACCGAAACAGAAATAGCGCTCCATGCGGCGGATCGTACGGAAAGAGTTGCTATCTGGTATCTTTTCTCTTTGATTCCCTCTATATCTTCGTCCCTCAATTTTCCAGTTGTTATTATATATTTCAGCTGACCCCTTCTCATTACATGGCCAACAAATAATGATTGTTTCTCCCTAATATTAGAAATTAGCTCTCTTTTTGCTTTGGCCTCTTTAAGAACTTTTTCATTACACTTACTTAGCTGTCTATTGTATTCTCAACATTCTTCTGTAAAACCACATTTCTAGTCTCCAGTGATTTTCTTGTCTGTTGTCCTAATGTCCATGATTCACATCCATATGTTAAGACTGGCTCTACATAATATTGAAGAACTATTTTTCTTGTTTCTATTGTCAAAAAATGGATTGCACAGTATCTTCCTCATTCTTTGGAAAGGTGCCTTTGCCTGAGCCATTCTGCATCTCACCACAGTTATACATCTACCATCTGACGTTAACATTGTTCTCAGATATTTAAATTCATTTACCTGTTTTAATATTGTTTCACGTATCTTAATTGTGCACTAGGGTGATTACATTTTTCAAACAATAAGGCGATGAAAATTAGACCCCTGGTTACTTTTCTGCAGAACAGATTGACTGATCATTGATCCAGAACCTTGTAGGCCCTTAGCCCAGTGTATAGGTTCGGCCAATATGGCGGAAGGAACTACTGAGGTTCTGTCTGAAAAGTATTCCTTGTTGCAATTTCCTCATATTCCAAGTTCGGCTTGCTGCCGGAGCTACTGAGTTTAGTGCTCGGTGCACATCAAGCTGTGTTTTTAATATAGATCGTGTTTCGATATTCCAATTACTTACGATGAATGATGATATCGTATGACGAAGGACAGTTCAGCTGCGTTTACTTTCGGTGCCGCTTGACCTTATGTCTTTTGAGGTGTACTGTAGCTGCTATGATAGAGACTGCAGCTGCCTTTCTTTGTTTCTATCCTTCAATGAGATGAGTTTTAATTCGGATGATTCCACTGGCGTGGGCGGTTGAGCAATTATGGATTTTAATTCGTTTGCAGTGATACCCGGGCCTTCGACTAACCATAACCATAGGTCCTGGGTCTAGGCCTAGTGTAGTGGTATATGTACGTGTTGACGGGTTATGTTGAACCACATATGTTGTTGTTGTTGCATTCGTCAGCTTTCAACTCTGACGAAGCCCTTAGAGACTAGGAACTGAATTTTGCATGTTAATCCATTTTTCCCTGGCAGCCGTGTGCACAGGGGTCCCTTGCCGTACAGGCAGATAACTCCGATTTCGGAGGTACTCATGTTTTTCCGTCGATGAGTAACTGACGTAACTGAAGTTTCAAGCCGGGCCTCGCTGCTGAGACCAGGGGTGGTTGCCGCAGAGAGAAATCATAAATAAAAATCCCAACCGGTATAGCCGAGATTTGAACCCACAACTTCTCCGTCCCGAGGCCGACGTCTTGCCTCGAGACCAACCAGTCCCCCATGGACTTGGAATATGAGGAAACTGCAGCAAGGAACACTTTTCATGCATAGCCTGCAATGGTTCCTGCCGCCTATCCACCATATACCGGAATTTCACGTCCTCCTGAAAATGATGATCGTCATATTTCTTTAAAAATGTATAGCGCTTGATGATTTTAGACCATCGTTGTTGACTCCAGTTTCGAACATATAAACACACAGTGAGTCGTCAGATTATCCCCGTCGCATATCAAACAACAGACCGTAAGATTAGCATTAGCCGGTCTATGGATTTACGATGAGCCATTACGATGACGTAGCACACATAACAATGTCGGACGCACTGCAATGACGCGCCCTTTAGAATCCTGATTACTATAGTGAATGTAGCCTACGATGAACAGAACACGGTGCAAATTCCCTAAAGAGATAAAACTGCGGTTGACGAAGCATTTTACATTAATGTAAATGACAAACATGTAAATAACTTGCGTCAAGCAAATCCAACAACGGTCATGAACAGCACCAACGTGACGTGAAGCGCAGAACAAGCCTAGACGATGGAAGGTCGCATTCACAACACTTGATTTGTCGAAAATGGAATATTGCCGGCGTACGACATCGTTTTATCGGCGCAGATGTAATAAGTAGATCATCATCTTGACTTTAACGCATAGGAGTGCAATGGAGAACCGAAATTAATCAGACACCGAATGCACTTTCTGCAGCGATCATACTAGTTTCGGGGTAAAGTTTCATAAGAACGGATACACTGCCAACACGTTGGAAGTGGGTTGTGATTGGATACTGTCCAAGCGAAGCATGTTTAAGAGTTTAAAAATAATGCTCTTTCTCATATTTTCAGAAGGTCAGTGCTATCTTGGAGATATGAGAATGTCATTTGTCTGCAGCAGTCTCATCTTCTGTACTTTTCATAACCTCTCTGTTCAACTTAATATCTCTATTTGCTGTTTTTATAAGTTGTTTGATGAACTGTTGATGTTTACTGTTTATATTAATTCTCCATGTACCCACGTACTGAGACTATTGATGTTCTTCTGTAAGCGCTAAGATCTTCACTGATTATGTCACAATTTGATTAAATCCTTGGTTATTATAGTATTCCAGGGGCGGTAATAACAGCAAAGAAGGTTATTTGTACACTCCCCCTCCCTCCAGATGGCCTAGCAATGTGAGATTACAACAATTTCAATATTTCGTGATATCACATGGTATTATAGATTTATAGAATTATTACGATAACCGAGAGTGAATGCACTTACAGCTGAAATACGCAGTCATCATCCAGAACTATACCTGTTGCCACATGCATGTGTTGGTTTCTCCCCGCAACCCTCCGTCTCTACAGTTCTCTCTAATCTCAGCTCTCTACTTTCTACTGCGCCCCCCCCCCCCTCTCAAGCTACCTGGCATATTTTCTCTCCATCTCTCCTTCCAATCATTTTTGCAGGTGTTACGTCTTTTCCCTTCCTCAAGATACCGCCACGAAATCCTTATCACTTCCTCCTCATGTCGGTAAATTACTTTGCCTTTTTGCACAACATCCTCATTACATTGATTTTATATTATCCATGATATTCTTAACAATCCTCTGTAAATCAACACTTCTGTGGCCTGCAAAGATTTGCACGTGTTTTGTCCAATTGTGTTGGGATTAAGCTCATATTTCATGACCGGCCGGAAGGCTGAATTAAAACCGGATAACTGATTCCTCTCGTTCAATCTAGCCTTTACCTGATGATTACTAAAGGAACTGACTGTCCTCTTCATCATCCACCCTTAAAAGGACGTTAAATGGGCGTCGAGGCATGGAGTTGAGGTTTGCAGAAGAAATGTGATATTTACGCGTTTCGGCCCAACACATTCGATTTTAGCAAGACATTTTTTTGAGTAGCGGGTTGCTTTCTTTGGCGAACTGAATTTCTTAATTCCACTGACAAATATGGTTGACACAAATGTGTTTTATCTTTGCTTGACTCAACCTTATGTTGTACACCTGCTGCTATTTGATGTTACTATCGTCCCCAGGTGCTTCAAACCATTAACCTGCTTTAACGTTGCCAAATTTACGTTGAAGAGCTTCGTGGTAGTATTTTCCTTTGTTATTTTTGTGAGGAGAGCTGAGTGGCCTCGAAGGAAAACGTCGACCTCTGGACAAGAAGGTCTCGGGTTCGAATCCTGTCACAGGCGTTGGCAATTTTTCTATTCGAATCCATGGATTTTTCTTGGTTTTAGTCTTTGAGATACCTCTCGATTAACGGCGAACAATGGGTGGCCTTGGATACACTCTGTGCACGTTAACGAGCTATTGACAGTTAAAAGTCGAAAAGAGTAGGCCGACAAACCTGGCGGCCGACCAGAAATTGTTAAGGGAAAAAAATGTACGCAAATACCTCTTCCATTTGAAGGTCTTCACTGGTGCTACGGAGTTCGTACATAAGAAGTGAGACCATCTAAGTGCTTTCGTAATAGTGGAAAGAGAAATTACACCTAATAGTTCACGGCAAAACGGGCCTAGGTTACCAGACCTGGGTGGACAGACACGGGGGCAAAGTCAGCCAGGGAATATCCATAGGAAAGAAGGTGTGGGTGTATAGAAATATAAACATTTTTGACAATAGACGGGTGGAAAAGGAGTGGCCTGGAAATAAAAGACACACAGAGACAGATACACGCAGAGATTATAAGATAAGCAGGCTATCAGAAATTAGCACAGAGCAATTAGAAAGGTTGCTATTACAAGTATAGATAGATAAGACACAGAACAAGACGAATACCAATATTTGATGACAGTTAATTAGCAGATATAGTTAATCCACAACAGGACTGTGTATAGATCGTCTAGAATGTTTAAACTGTGATGTGTTTAATAATTACAGGGGTATTGGAGTCCAGCGGTAATTCAGACCGCTCGGTAGTATTGTTATTGACTTTAACCTACAAGTGATATATCTTCAATTCAATTTATTAGGTATTAATATAACTTGTGACTACAGGACTGTAGAAATGAGTACATAAATAAATGTTTTTGTGTTATTGAATACCTCAAAAGTCTACTGACTGCCATTGTCAAGTACAGATTATACTTGAATGTGTTAAAGAAAGGCGAATGGCCTATATGAAGTACGAGAATTAAAGTACGAGAGACATCTCAAATATACAGGGTGTTTATAAAGTCAAGGAAAAATTTAAAAAATGGTATGTAAGAAGCTTTACGTGACAAGTGGACGACACAGACTAAACAACGTTTCGGCTCAATAGGCCTTCATCAGGAACAAACAAAAAAAAACACACACAAAACTGATAACGAAACAACCAAAACAAAAACAATCGAAATGTGTTAAAGAAAACAACAAAAATAAATAAAACTATCCTGTAAAATCCAAAATAAAATCGCAACCAAGTGCGGCTGTCGTGAACGTCGAAAATCGTGCAAAAAAGTGCGTAAATGTACACAGAACCAGAGGAGTTAACACAGGGGTCAGTGTGCAAACACAAAGGAGAAAGAATCGAATAGTAGACCGACAGGTGTAAAAAGACGCTAAGAGTGAGATGTCTGAGAGTGGGGTACAATAAAAATAAATGAGGGGTAAGGAGCACAGAAAAAAAGTTATAGAGGAGAAAACCGAAGTGTCTCATAAGGGACTAGAGGAGAAGAACTATAAAAAGCATGGCATAGTAAGTAGACCAAATAACCCAAATATGTGTAGTAGAGAAGGCTATGCAAAAGGGAAGGAGCAACCAAAAAGAAACTATGCGTATGAGTGTGATACATTCATACCTCTCGGGGTCAGCGAACCATACTGGACTATAAGGCGATTTTCCAAAGTAAAGCGGCTGCGGTCGCCAGAGTGACAAAGGACAATACCAGTGACACGGATGTCGTCTTTGCCCTTGTGATCAGGAGAGTTGAAATGGGAAGACACCGGAGTACCAGTATTTTGTTGGACATCACGTAGATGTTCACAAAATCTCTCCGCTAATCTTCTCCCAGACTCACCAATATAGGTCACTGTTTATAAAGTCGCTGTGCAGTGACTTGAACAATTTTGTTGAAATGACGTCACCGATTGATGCAATTTCCGTCATGATCTTCTGTGTCCATAAACCCGTCTACAGCATAATACAACAAGCCGTTCTTATATTCACGGCTTCATTGCTGAAAGGAAATGGCGTAAAACATTGGAAACAGGGTAAATTTGGCTGAACATGTCTTCCGTAATGGGGGAAAATAAACTGAAAAAGTAATTCGACAATTTATGCTGAAATTTCCAGACTCACAAGTCCCCCCACCGCAATGTGGCTAGGAATTTGACCGACAAGTTTCGTGCTACGGGTAGTGTGGTAGATGCATACTTACCTGAAAGGCCTTCAGCTTCAGAAGACACAGGGCTTGATATCCAGACCAGAATTATATGTTGTCTCAAAAGGTAAATTTACCAATGAGTACCATCCACAAGTTCTGAGAGTACGATGCACTTTCGTCCTTACAGATTAACGGAATCATCTCAACTCCATGAAAGAGATTACCCATCACGATTGAACTATTGCATGTGGTTTCAGAACCGACTGAACAAGGCAATGAAGTCCTTGGCGTAATTTTCTTCACTGATGAGGCATGGTTTCATCTCTCCGGTTACGTCAACAGTCAGAACAGTTGTGTGTGGAGCAGTGAAAACCTCCAATGAATTACAGCAAGTGCCGCTTCACGATCAGAAAGTCGGAGTGTGGTGCGCCATAAGTCGTATGCGGATAATTGGGTCACTATTTGTCAAAGCAACAATCAACACAGAATTTTACCGTAATCCTGGAACTATTCATGGTCCACCTTACAGAGCGGGAAATGAAAGAAGTCTGGTTTCAGCTGGTTGGGGCAACAACAAACACAGCCGCAACATCACTTACTTAATTAGAAAACATATTAGCAAATCGCACTATTTCATGTAGAATCTGGCGTGCCCGTTTACCAGACCTAACTGCGACTGACTATTATCTGTGGGGTGCGATGCAAGGTAAAGTTTTATCTAAATAAATCCTCAAACAGTTAAAGACTTGAAGACATAAATCGTTACCCAGATCCAACAAATATTATCTGTCATTGTCCAGAAGGTTTTCGAAAATATGAAGAGATGAGACAACAAATGTCTTGAGGCCCGTGGTGGACATTTTGAACACATGCTATAAACACAACTTCACCGTGTGAACAGCCACTTTACCCAATACAAGCCAGGCAAGAGCAGCAGTGTCTAGATTAAAACTACAAATGTACGTTACAATTTCCTTTAATTTCCAAAATATTGTTACAGCACGCCAACTTTATAAACACCCCGTATATAAAAGTTATATCCAAGAGATAGAAAGAGAAATCTCGAAATACCAATAGAAAGAAAGTATATATGAAGTTAAATTTACAAGACAATAAGAAAAATAATCTCTACAGAGATGAAATGTGTTAGACGAATGACAGGAAACAGTCTGAGAGATAAGATCAGAAATGAGAAGAAGTTAGGAAAAAGCTAGGAATAGCCCCCGCCATAGAATAAATAAGGAAACAACAGATAAAATGGTTTGGCCACGTGACAAGGCAGAAAGAACAAAACACAACACAACGAACCTTCAACAAACGTTGTGAGAACACCAGACCCAAGGGTCGACCACGAAAAAGATGATGTCGATGAAATATTAGAAGCACTAGGAAACATAACAGCAGCAGAGGCGAACAGAAGAGCAAAAGACCGCAATTTATATCTTCCCTCGACGCTGAAAGGCAGATGAGGAAGGAAAGAGGAAGAAGAAATTTACAAGGGCAACACAATGTCCTTTACACTTTCGTTGACGTACAATAGCGGTGCTGCACGCTGGGGAGAAGATCTTAGCACCATGAATTAATTGTCCGGTGTGCAATGAGGATATTCTATCGACTAAACCAAATATTGTCTGTCATTTTCTTCTTGGGCAAGATTTCTCTTTTTTTATTTTAAATCATCGATCAGGATTAGTACGCGCGCTCAAAATACAGGGGACACAAAAAAAGGCATACGCTGAAAATCGTTAATACAATGTTTACATTTGGATTCAGAACTTTCTACTTTTGTAACAAGCAGCAGTAGATTATGTAGTTCAGGAGATGGCAGCGTCTGTCTTTCTCGAGCATGACAAAGGGGGGTGGCTGAAGATGGAACAGAAGGTGAAAACAGTGTTGTTTTAAACAGAGGGCACAACTCAGGAATGTTTTCGTGTTTATTTTGGTACACAATGGACTCCCTGCAGTCAGAAGTTCAGAAAAAAGAAAGAAACAACTGCATACAGAAAGAAAAAAGAAACAACTCCATACAGAAAGAAGAAAGAAAGAACTACATACAGAAAGAAGAAAGAAACAACTCCATACAGAAAGAAGAAAGAAACAACTCCATACAGAAGGAAGAAAGAAACAACTCCATACAGAAAGAAGAAAGAAACAACTCCATACAGAAAGAAGAAAGAAACAACTCCATACAGAAAGAAGAAAGAAACAACCCCATACAGAAAGAAGAAAGAAACAACTCCATACAGAAAGAAGAAACAACTCCATACAGAAAGAGGAAACAACTCCGTACAGAAATAAAAAAGAAACAACTCCGTACAGAAAGAAGAAAGAAACAACTCCATATAGATAGAAGAAAGAAACAGCTCCGTACAGAAAGAAGAAAGAAACAACTCCACACAGAAAGAAGAAAGAAACAACTCCACACAGAAAGAAGAAAGAAACAACTCCATACAGAAAGAGGAAACAACTCCGTACGGAAAGAAAAAAGAAACAACTACGTACAGAAAGAAGAAGGAAACAACTCCATATAGATAGAAGAAAGAAACAGCTCCGTACAGAAAGAAGAAAGAAACAACTCCGGACAGAAAGAAGAAAGAAACAACTCCGGACAGAAAGAAGAAAGAAACAACTCCGTACAGAAAGAAGAAAGAAACAACATACAGAAAGAAGAAAGAAACAACTCCATATAGATAGAAGAAAGAAACAACTCCATACAGAAAGAAACAACTCCGGTCAGAAAGAAGAAAGAAACAACTCCGGACAGAAAGAAGAAAGAAACAACTCCGGACAGAAATATGAAAGAAAACAACTCTGGACAGAAATATGAAAGAAAACAACTCTGGACAGAAATATGAAAGAAAACAACTCCCGATAGAAATTTGAAAGAAACAACTCCGGACAGAAATATGAAAGAAACAAGGAGCCAGTGGTGGGGTGTACTAGACACTCCAAAGTATGGTAACAGCCTTACAAGGAAGGAACACAACACAATAATGACGTTTCGGCCTGTAGCCTTCTTCAGAATACAACAACAAACGGTGAAGCACAATTATCTATAACTACCTGTTAGATGATCAAGTGGAGGGCGAGGAAAGTAGGATGTTGAAATAAGAAAGGAGAGGGAAGAGAGAAATGAATACTACATAAGGAGGATGGGCGTCAAGATATATAAAATAGAAAAATATATTTAAAAAAAGAGAGAAAAATGTATGATAAAATGCACTTAGCTTAAAACAGCAAGTCTGCCCTCCGTGCTGGAACACATCAGAATGACTTGGAGTTTTAAGGATGTGTCTAGAAAGTAACACGCGACTGAAACACGCAACTTTAGAAGGACAAGAGGACCTGTGTGGCGGGAATATAAATCAGAAAGGGGGGGGGGGGAAGATAGGCGAAGCTGCCAAACTACTATGAAAACGATGGCCAATGGTGAGAGGAAAACTAGAGGCCCAAAACTAAAGGCCTGGAGGGGCCAAACTGCTAGCAAACAAAGACAGGGTGGGGGGGGGGGGGTGGGGGGGGTGGGGAAGAAGAGTGGTCAATAAATCACTCGGACAATGCAAGTGAGAGATCCTGCGAGAGGTTGAAAGAAAGAGTGAATGAAAAGACAAAGTAGTGAACTGGGAGATTAGTGAGAGAGATAGACTCTACAAAATGGATGGCCTCGGACTGGAAGAGTTGAGAGGTAGGTCAACGAAGGGAGTAAGAGGGGAGAAGCTTTACCGCAGCATTGCAATTATTTGCCTGTTCCCTAAGAAAGAAACAACTCCGGACATAAATAAGAAAGAAATTGAAAGAGATATCAAATTGAGCAGCAAGATCTTTATTCGACATTCGTCGATCGTACCCATTAAAGGTTTACGTACTTGCAGGTTTGCAGATGTCACTGTTTGGCGTGGCGACAAGGAGCCTGGTTGATTTATAAGACTGCTTCCACCTTTTTGCACTGATGAAAACCAGCTTACCAAACGACCGACAGCGATTTTATCTAATCATCTCTCCATACACATTCTGATGGCACCAATGAATGTCTGAGACGCTTTCATTTCCCAAGAAAATAAACTCAAAGACTGCTCTTTGTTATGGGCTTCACTCACACAGTCATTTTGTTGTTCTTTTGCCATTTTGTGATTTCAGATCAGTATTTGCTTTTCGAAGAAAAGAATCAGATGAATACTTTTGCTAAAATTAGGAAGAAACAATCATCATGTTTTTGGCCATGTAATGAGAAGAGAACAGCTGCAATATATTGTAACTATCTTCTTTCTATCTTTACGACACATGGTACCATTGCTGGTGTATGTCGTGGGACAACGATAGAATCAGAGGGATAAAGGCCGCTTGGTCAAGCATCCGCCACGACGTGTGAGACTCAGGATTTTTATTTCACCCCCGATAGAAACAATCCTTTCTGTCTACCGCGGGCTTCGAACACCGTACGTCAGCTTTTTCAGCCAGCGTGTTTTAGCCGCACGGCCACGCGCACCTCCAATGTTATATTGTAACAACTGGGAAAATTGAGGGACGAAGAGATAGAGGGAAGCAAAGAGAAAAGATACCAGACAGCTTAAGAGAATGGCTTGGCAGAAGGTCAACAACAGAAATGATAAATAACTGTCGTGGTCGAAAGTTGTGGAGAGACCTGATCACCTACGCCAGCAGGCCCGGTACTTGATGATGGTGATGATGATTTGCTTTTCACGTTTGACTTCGTTACTTTGTACCTGACGAAGGCTATTGCCGAAGCGTCGTAGTCTGTCTCATCTCTCTACTCGTTTAGCTGCTCGATACTATTTAATGCTTATTGTAAATGTCCTCTGCAGCTCTACTCGCGGCCCAACATAGTATTTAAATATACTATAAATTGTATATGTGTGCTTATCTCCATTGTGGAAGCAAATGTACCACTACCATTTACCAGAATGTGTGGTTGCGTGAGAAAGCTTATAAAAAAAAAATAATGCTGCAAATAAATTTGTATTTTCGAAACAAAATGAACAGATACAAAAATGTGCGGTAATACTTATTGAACGCCAATCGTAGTAACATGCACTAGTCAGCGATTGCAGACATCAACGGACATACTTCAGACATACCGTCAACAGCTGAAATAGTCTGAGCAGTTTTTAAGAAGCGTACAGTGAAATGGAATTGATTTGACTGATCAATACATTAAATCAACACAGAGCTGGAAAATAAACCAGGTCTTAGAATTACAATGAACTGGAAAATTATTCATTAATAATTGGAGGTGTACTGACATTTACGGGAGACAAAATCAAACAGGATTTATTTTCAAGTGATGAATGAAGCCTTTAAGGCTGAGTGGTTAGTGCGTTCCCTACAGACCAGAAGGGTCGGCTTTAATTCATTGATTTAGCCATTTTTTCCGGACCAATGCAGCTTTGGGGGTACACACAGCCTCTGAATATGGACACCATAGATTTTATTTTTCTGGAAAGGTTTGTTAAAAGTTTGCGACATCACCACTTATATGTATCGTTGAGCAAATTCCTCAAAAGTCTCAATGCGTGGAGTGAACACTTTACTTTAAATGATGTATTACTGCCGATCTTGTGTAGGGTTTTGGAGATTACTTAGACATGCAAGAAGATATTTCAAGGCTGAAACACAAAGTTAGCAGTCAAGGTAATACGGATTCTAGAAGAATGCCAGGCCAGGAATGAACTTTTCAAAAACATTACCTACCCTCCACTCTGACCCCACTACTCGCCACCTATTCTCTGATCCACCATTTGAGACTTTTAAACGCGATAGGAATCTCCGTGACATTTTGGTTCAGAGTGGATTCCGCAAACATGGCCAAAACATGCTGGGTACAACCCGCTGCAACAGATCATGCAGTACGTTCTCTTTCATACTACAGACTCACAGTCTTGTTACCGAATGACCCTTTTGATATCCAGTAAAGCATTACGTGCATTTCCGGGAATCTACACCATCATCTGCCAACACTGTCTTCAAATATATATTGACCAAACAGGTCAACGTTTGGGGGAGAGAATCTGTAAACATTATAACATCAAACATGATTCTGGCACTCCTGTCGTCTCTCATTTTAGATTGCCAGGACATAATACCTCTTATGACTCCCATGTTACTGGCATCGTCTCTTGCTCCTCTGGTGCCAAAAGCCGGTTCACTAGATGAATTGACTCATAGTCCGTTTTGGCACTCTCCAACCGAGAGGATTCAACTCTTTTCTTTAATCTCTGGTCTCCTCTCAATTTCTTTTTTGTGTCCTATCCCTATTCCTTCCTGCGTTATCTCTATTACCTCTCTTGTTCTTCCTCTCCCTTGCCACCGCTATTCTCTCTTTCTTTTACTCTTCTTCCCGTTTTCTTTGTACTTTATGGGACACCTCCTTTCCTTTTCCCTATTTGTCCAATTTGTATTGTGTGATACCTTTGGTCTAATTAAATCCTCCCTGCCATATTGTCTATTACATTTTTAACCACTCTACAAAAATCCTGGCCACTTTTTTTCAGCCATTATTTTAAGAGCTGTGTTCTTGTGTATTCTTACTCGGAATTTTGTGTTTATGTGTATAGTTGATTTATTATACCTGACAGAGCTTTTGCAAAACGTTGTAGTTTGTCTTGTCTTTCTGTTATTTCAGCTGCTCAATACCATTGTAAGTTTATTTTTCTCTTTCTTCCTAAACACTACTCTTCAAAGTAACTATATTTAGTTTCTGTAACTTCGATTAGGTAACATTTCCTTTCATCTGTCCGCAACGTGTCCCAGAATCTAGGCCTTAGATGGCCATTTCACAACAGAATGCCTGTTTTTAATTTCCATTTAATAAATGTAATGTAAACAATATAGTACAGTACAGTACAATATAACATAACATAATCTATCTATCTTTCGTTCGCTCGAGGTATTGTCTATATCAGCAATGTCGTTTCCTGTATGAATTTTACTGTCTTTTGTAATTCTTGCAGTGGCCCATATAGTTTTGTCTGTAGTGTTGTATCTATGGGCCAATGGATTTTCCTCAGTCTACTATATTCAGTGCAGTCTTGAAGTATGTGTTCAGCAGTCTGGGGTGCCTGTCCACATGTACAAGTGGTTGATGTGCCGATCTTGAATTTTGTATACATGTGACTATGGAGTCGATTGTGTCCTGTTCTTAGGCGTATAATGATAACTTGTTCATATCTATTCAAATTATGAAAGGCATCCTGATTTGGGGCTTGTGGTCCTCTGATTGATTTGATTATCTGTTTCTTATGATGGTATGTAACTGGTGTATCTAGTTGTGTGCCTGTTGAACCTTCCTTTGCCAACTGATCTGCTTTCTCATTTCCTGGTATTCCACAGTGAGACGGGATCCACTTAACATAACATAATATAATAAATATAATAAATATCATATCCAATCCATCCATCCATCCATCCATCCATCACCCATCTGACCCACCCATCCGACCCACCCACCCATCCGATCCACCCATCCATCCATCTGATCCACCCACCAATCCGATCAAAATCAAAATCTAAATCAAAATCCTAATCTAATCTAAATCCTAATCTAATCTAATCTAATCTAATCAAATAATCTATCAATCTAATAATCTTTCAATCTAATCAATCTAATAATCTTTCAATCTAATCAATCTAATAATCTTTCAATCTAATCAATCTAATAATCTTTCAATCTAATCAATCTAATAATCTTTCAATCAATCAATCAATCAATGTATCTATCAATCTAATCAATCAATGTATCTAATCAATCTAATCAATCAAATCAATCAATCAATCAATCAATCAATCTATCTATCTATCTATCGTCCTTTTGAGCCGAAGACGGCACATAGGGCAGAACTACATTCTCAAAAGCAGAAATCTTGCATGCCAAAAAATGCCACATATTGCAGAGATCACTGCTTCTAAAGTCTATGGTTCTGTTTCCATAACAATACTTTTTACAATGACAGCTTGTCAAGCCATCGATCAAACCCCTTAGTCGCCTCTTACGACATGCCTGGAAGGTCACAGTGTCACTATTCTCTACTTCCCACATAATGAGGCCCCGGTAACACACGGGAGAATATAATATAATATAATATAATATAATATAATATAATATAATATAATATAATATAATATAATATAATATAATATAATATAATATAATATAATATAATATAATATATATAATATAATAAAATAATATAATATAATATAATATAATATAATATAATATAATATAATATAATATAATATAATATAATATAATATAATATAATATAATATAATATAATATAATATAATATAATATAGAGAAATGTAGCTTCAGAAACGTGGCATATTACTATTCTCTCTTCCCTTTTCTTTTTTTTTTAACAGTTCTGGTCAACATGTTTTTTCTGAAAAAAAAAAAAATACTGTGTGTGTTTGTGTGTATGTGTGTGTGTGTGTATATGAATAAGGCGAAGAAGGGGGAAGTAATATGAGTAACGTGTTATTTAGTTGGAGGAGTTTGGTGTGTGTGTAAGGATGAGAAAGAAAATGAAAATAAAAAATCGAGAGAGAGGGGAGAGAGAAGGAAAAGGAAAGGTAAAATGTGTGTGTGTGGGAAAGCGTGAGAGCGAGAAAAAGGAGAGATCAAACTAGAGTGTGTGTGTGTGAGAGAGAGAGAGAGAGAGAGAGAGGACACGGGAGAGAAATGTTCAGAGCGAAAATAACTCTAATCCAACTTGGTCATAAACAAAACTTTAAATTGCACATGAAATTATCGACTAAACTTGTATTTTAAATGATCTTCAAACTCCATTCTTTCAACAACAATTCTTTCACAACATCTGTACTACCTCACGACACTTGAAGTTGGTGTTTTAAGTGCTGTACTAATTATGCCGGTTGACGGGTAAGGTTTTCTGTGCACTCGGTACTAAAAGCATTGTAGCCCATTATAGAATAAAGGCTGAGAGTGGGAACAAAATATGTGAACGCTTTCCTGGTACAAGGACTTACCATATGACCAGCACAGAAACATTTCTAGAACACTTGAGAAAGTGAAGTAAAAAAACGATGGGAAATTAACGCAATTAAAGGTAGCATTGATTGCTTCTTGTTCTCATTCTAACATCTAAACATCAAGGGAGGGAGAAACGTGTTGACAATTGGAACTGTCAAGTGTTATATTAATTACTCTGTAACGTCAGAGGCTTTCAGACAGAACAAGCAGATGGGACGATGATATTAGACTTTGAAATATAGACACAGAGAATACATTTCGTGGCAGAAAAATAAACAGTTAAAACACTTTCAATTTTATAACAACTAAAAAAAAAAAGTAAAGAGCCTCCGTCACGCCAAGTGGCGTATAGAGAATATGGTGTTAGTGACCATCATTTTTACAGACCTTCGGCACATGATTTTTTTGGGGTAATGTGGTCGGTATTGTGGTCGGTATTACGCCCGTGCCGCTTTACTTTCCCAGAAAAAAAAATCCGGTACCCATTAAAAGCTGGGTGAACCCGGAAGCCGTCGGTTGGGATCGAACCCTACCTCTTGTCCTTTGTAGTCCAGTTCACTAACCACTGAGCTATCGCGGTTCCCCATTATAACAACTAGACCTCAATATATTATCATCATCATAAAGTACCATGCCTGCTGGCGCAGGCGATCACGTCGCTCCACTACCTTCTATCTATACAGCTGATTATCAGTTCTGATGTTGATTTCCTACCAAACCGTTCTCTTACAGTCTTCAATATTTTCTTTTCTCTTTTCTTATTTATCTTCATACTTCTTCAGACCGCGATACAAAAATAATGACAAGATGAACGTTAGGTAAAATAATTAGTGTTGACATAAAAGGAGAAATCTACTACTGTCCAACAAAAAGATAATCCTAGAGGCAAAACGGGCACTCTACAACAGTCCTTATTCCAATGTTTTGCTACTGTCAAAATTGGACACTAAACGAATGAACAATAAGAAAAATAGCCACCACCGAAATGAAATGGGTTAGACGCATGACAGGAATAGCCGAGTTAATAAGATCAGATGTGAAAAAACAGAAAAAAAAGCTCGGAATAATTCCCACCGCCGAAAATATAAAGAAACAACAGATACAATTATCTTTGGCCACGCGATAAGACAGAAAGATTAATATACAACACAACGAGTTCTCAACAAACGCTATGAGAATACTAGACTCAAAGGCCGACTATTAAAAATTGATTGAAAGAATATTAGAAACGCTGGGAACCATAACAGAAGAGGATACCAACAAAAACTGTATCTTTCCATGACGCTGAAAAGATAAGGATAGGAAGCAGAACATACAGAGATAAATGATATCGATACTGTACTATAAAATATACTAGAGGTAGACGGCAATAGGACAATTAGCGATATAGATTGGAGATGTCCTCACTTGCCTTAATCCTTTACACTTGTGACTTTGGTTTATTCTTTACAGCTCATGCAAAGGTAAAATAAAGGTAAAGTACGAGACTTGAATAGGCATCTTAGCACACCAGTTTTCATCGATATGTGCTCGGGCGCCTATCCAGAAGTGTTCGGAGGCTTCTGGATAGTGTCGCTTCAAGCATCGAACTTACTATGCGAGGCGGCATTCCACACCTTCCCACAGAAATACCCTGGTACCCATATCTATCAACGGCTGGGTCGACCGCGGTGGGACGAGTACAATTCACACTGCTTCCGGTGGGAATCGAACACGGGTTGCACAAATATATATTTTTCTTTTTCAGTTGATTTACTTGTGGAAAGAGTGTGTTGTTATCGTTGAATGTGTTGGAAGATACTGATGACGCACGTCCTTTAAGGTAGGAACAATATAATAACAATGATTCTGTGTTTCTACGTGGTGATTGCAGTGTCAGCAGTTTAGTTCAAACAAGAGGTTTACACTGTGTGGTGTTACCACGTCAAAAGATACAGCTTGTTGGAAAGAACAAAAATGGAAGGCATGGTTCCTGGGCGACGCATCATGGGTAGACCAAGAAGTAGGTGGTTTCAAGACATCAAGAAGACCTTTAACAACACAACAGAAGTGGGAGATCTGGCTAGAGATAGAGATTCTTTCAGACGGAGTGCAGTGAATGTAACATTCTGCATGCAAAGGACATGCAACCTGATGATGAGGTGTTGAATTATAGGGAAATGTCCCTTTCTCTGATGGAATATCAGTCTTTGGTCTCTTAAAGAAAGGAGACGATTAACAGTTGGTGAAGATGTACAAGCAATGCCAGAGGGCGGTAAAGAGCCATAAATGACAGATCATTTCAAGAAACGAAATAATGACAACTATCAACCAACAATGCAAGAGATCAGCTGTGTTATCATTATCATCGAGTGCCGTCTTCGCATCGAAGGTTAGCTACCATGGTGTGCCATTCCGCTCTGCCTCTTGCTTTGATAGTGTAGGTTGTCAAAGTCTGATTTGTCCATCTTATGATGTTATTCTCCCATGTTAGTCTTGGTCTGTCTCTTTTACCTTGTATTTTCCCTTCCAAGATTACTTTTAGTAGACTGTTGTGTGTTTTAAAATGCTTCAAAAATCTCATTTGTCTTGTTTGAATCGTGTTTAGTAGTTCTCTTTTAATTTTTACTTGTTTAAAGACTACATCGCAGCAGTGTGTTGTTGGTGGCATAAAACATGAAAAGATAGATTAATAACAGACAGTGAGGATGTACCATCGATACAAGAGGACGACAACGACACAAAACATCAACAGATAGATTAATAACAGCTAACGGCTAGTAAGGATATGCCACTAATACAAGAGGCAGGGGACATTGGCTATCTATATCGGCATTAGGTGACCTTGGATGTGGGGACGGTACATAGAATAATATAATCACAAGTGTAAGGCGGCACGGAACAGATACAACAGGTAGTAAGTGTTGAGAAATAGGAAGCCGTGAATCACTTGAATGCGGTGACAACAGTCAGGAATTAAATTACGCTCGGAGGCGAAGGCGCGCCCCCCCCCCCCCCCCCCCCCCCAGCACCAGAGCTGGAAGTCGTCAGTGACTCACAACTGATGGCTTGCGCCAGGATCGGTGAACCAGAACCATCCAGACCCTGCTACACCTCTTCGTGGTGCCTCTAGAAACAGACTAACCTGCCTAGTCTGGCCAAGCGAGCAGGGATCGAAGTGGGAAGACGAACCCGGTACACAAAAAAGCGTCGGCTGAAATCGGATGTGTTGGGCCGAAAGGCGCAGATATCACAGTGTTACACTGCAAACTGCAACACAACGTAACTACGTCCACTTAACGTCCTTTTAAGGGCGGATGACGAGGAGGAAGTCTACGGTTCGTATCCGTTAGAATACCTCAAATCATCGGACGAACGCATCATCATCATCATCATCAAATTACGCTCGGGAAGATACCGGGCCAGCTGAAAGATGAGAAAGGGAGGACTACCTCAATGAATTATTAAGATTTCGTGTCCTGTCTTATTATCTTGAAGAACCACGCTTCTACAATCCAATGTCTGTGAGCATTTCAGTGAAGGCTTAGAGTTAATGTTTGCTGCACAACAATAATATATCGTTCAAGACAACAACAGTCGATGGGTCCTGAAGCACATTTTCACAAAACGGGCATCACAGACCTCTGTTAAATTACGCGTCTTGCTCTTTGCGTTGTGGCTTTCAGCTAATTTCCATATTTGGCATTTTTCGACCCGGGATATCCGATTTCAGGAAGGCTTTTTTTTGAGTACCTGGTTTCTTTCACTCTTAAATTCCTACTTTCTTTATATCAAATTGGTTAGTGTGTAACGTCTCCATACTGAGAATAATGTTGCATTGTTTATTGAGTCATGTAGTCCAGTATACTCGATCATCAACTAAGTAAGCTCAAGGGAATATGTCACAGACATCTCTGCCACAACAAAGTAGAGACACGTCAGAGAAGCACATTTGTACACATGCTCTACTGGTGAGATGTGAATGACACACAAATCTCAGTTAATAGTTGAACATATAGAATATCCACTGGGTCATAAAGCTTCATGCGTCAGATCTGATTGGTCGGAGGACGGACCGTCAGATCATGGTTCATGCCAATTTGGACATTTCGATGCTGTACAGTGAATGGGCAGAGTAATTTAAATTAATATGGTCACGTCAAAAGACACAGTGGCCTGGATATAATAATAATGGAAGGCTTGGTTCCAGGACGACGCATCAAGGACAGACCCAGAAGATTGTTTCAAGACATCAAAGAAACCTTGAATATGATAAAAGAAGAAGATTCTTTCAGACGGGCTGTAGTGAATTCAAACTTCTTCAAAGGACATGCGACCAGATGATGATAACAGTGAATTAACTAATAACTGTCAGCGACCTATAGCCAAATGGGAGTCGTCAGTGACACATAGTTGATTGATGGTGTCAGGGCCAGTGAACCAGAGCTGGCCATGTACCCTACTACATCTCCTTGTGATGATTATGAATCAGTAAGCAAGCCTAACCGCGTGAGTAGGAATCATGAAGGTTGCCCTAAAAATTCCGTTTTGAAATAATTTGTTTCGCGCATGCAGTAAACTACAACATATCGAAACGTATACGCTTTTCATACCAAACGAGACATGGTAGCAATCGCATGAAAGAGAGCAATTAAAAGAAAAAAGAAAAGATGATTGCATATTTTATAGTAGCATCGCTAGGGAGGTATCACAATTACATGAGAAGTCAGTCCCTGCTAAATAGAAGCTTTAAACAGAAGGAGATTAATTGATATTAGGTCTATATTTAAATTCATTCTCTCATATTCTTGTCTTAGACGTTTAGACAAATCACTACAATAATGAGATACATTATATATCTATCTATTGACCTTTCGAGCCGTAACCGGCCCATAGGGCGTAGACCAAGATACACCTTCTCCTATATGAATTTTTGTTCTAGCAGTTTTCTTTTAAAGATATTTTATTAAATCTCGCCATCTGTCTCTGTTCTGTGCAAGCAGTTCTATCTCATTGAGGGAGCCGATTCCTGCTGCTCTTGCCTCTCTCATCAATGTTCTTCTCAGTGTCTCCCTGGGTCTTCCTCTTTTTCTTTTACCTGTTGTTTCCCATATGAGGGCTTGCTTTGCTATTCGATTATTATCTCTTCTCATCACATGTCCAACGTATGACCATCGTCTTTTCTTTATTACTGAAGATATTAGTGGTTGATTGGCGATTTCTCTAATTTCCTCGTTTGTTTTGAATTCGTTCCATTCTATACCAAGTATTTTCCTTAGACATTTATTTTCGAATGCGTTCAACTTTGTTTCTATATCTCTTGTTGTTTTCCAGCTTTCACACGCATACGTAAGGGTTGATAGTACATTTGATTTGAATAGCCTAAGTTTTGTGTTTGTGCTAATGAGTTTTGATTTCCACAACTTTTCAAGGCTTCTGAAAGACATTGCTGCTTTAGCCAGTCTGATTCTAATTTCTTTGCTCGTATCCCCTTCTCGATCAATGTGACTTCCAAGATAGATAAAGTGATCGATCTCTTCTACTGGTTTGTTTTCCATGTATATTTTGTCACTTGTTGGAATTAAACTTTTCATGACTTTAGTCTTTTCATGATTGACCTCAAGCCCAATTTTGCTGGCTATTGATGATAGTTCATTTGTGTTTTCCTGCATCGTTTTTATCTGACTGCTGATGAGAACTATGTCATCAGCAAAGTCGAGGTCCTCCAAATGGTCTCCTTGTATCCATTCGATGCCTTTATTACCAGTGCAGCATTTCTTCATTATGAAGTCCATAACAATTCCAAATAACAAGGGCGATAAAATACATCCTTGTTTAACCCCAGTTTCTATTGGGAAACATTCGCTCAGTCCTTCCTCTGTTCGAACTGCACATGTGTAACCATCATACATGTCTTTGATAATATTTATGATTTTTGATGGTAAACCATATTGCTTCAGAATTTTCCACAAAGAATCTCTATGAATACTATCAAATGCTTTTTTGAAGTCGATGAAGTTAAGTACAAAAGGTTTTTGCTTTTCAATATGTTCCTCCAATATAAGTCGTAGAGTGAAAATGTGGTCAAGACAGCTTCTCCCTTTTCTAAACCCAGCCTGTTCTTCACGCATTACTGTATCTATTGAATCCTTTATTCTATTTAGGATGATTTTACAGAATAACTTTGAGGCAACTGACAAAAGTGTCACGCCTCTCCAGTTGTTACAATCTCTAAGATTGCCCTTTTTTGGGATCTTAACAATGATTCCTTTTTTCCATTATGAGGCGTCTTCTCTGTTTTCCAAATGATGTTGAACATTTTTTGGAGATGTATTAAATTATGGCTATCAATTGCCTTGAGGATCTCAGCTGTTAACTTATCCTCTCCAGCAGCCTTGTTATTGGTCATTAGCTTTAAGGTGGTTTCTATTTCACTCAAGGTGAAGTCATCTAAATTTACATCTAATTCTGCTGCTGACATTATATATACTACAACTATAATTAGTATTATTACTAGTACTAATGGTTTAGTTTAGTCGACAGGTCATCATCAGTGTACATTGGACAAGTCCAAAAGTTCTCAGATCTTTTTCAAAGAATATCCCTCAACGTGTAGCGACTAACGACACCGGTGTCGTATTTGTTGATAAGTCGTCTTTATATTCTTACGTAGTGCTCTTGTCTTAAGTTGGTTGATAAGTCTTCTTTATATTCTAACGTAGTGCTCTTGTCTTAAGTTGGTTGATAAGTGTTCTTTATATTTTTACGTAGTGCTCTTGTCTTAAGTGGTTGATAAGTCTTCTTTATATTCTTACGTAGTGCTCTTGTCTTAAGTTGGTTGATAAATCTTCTTTATATTCTAACGTAGTGCTCTTGTCTTAAGTTGGTTGATAAGTGTTCTTTATATTTTTACGTAGTGCTCTTGTCTTAAGTGGTTGATAAGTCTTCTTTATATTCTAACGTAGTGCTCTTGTCTTAAGTGGTTGATAAGTCTTCTTTATATTCTTACGCAGTGCTCTTGTCTTAAGTGGTTGATAAGTCTTCTTTATATTCTTACGTAGTGCTCTTGTCTTAAGTGGTTGATAAAGTCTTCTTTATATTCTTACGTAGTGCTCTTTCCTTCTATTTTGACAGTTGTAACCAAGTATTCCAACTTTCTTCTTCTCATGATGTGCCCAAAAAATGTTGATTGTTTCTTTCTGATGTTTTTTTAGGAGATCCCTTTACCACCATTAGTACTACTACAACAACAACAACTACTACTACTACTAATACTACTACTACTACTCCTACTACATCTAAAATAGCAAGACAAAGCCAATTTAAGCGTTTAAAGCCTCCAACTTTGAACTACTACCGCAAATACTACGCGTCAAATTATATAACTTGCCCAAAAGTAGTTACTTACCTCTTAGTACCTTTTCCATATCTTTTGTAAAAAAAAAGTTCTTAGTTGAGGATGCATAAACAAAGAGACAAGGACACGGGCCCTAGCACAGAAACACAAGTAGGCTTGGTCATATATTTATTTGAAATACGAACACAACAGGCGAAATACACACGCCCGCCGGGCGTTAATCTCATTAACCGCCGCCATCTTACTTTCCGCGTGGAATAAACATCCTGAATGGCTTCCCAATGTTTACAGGTCTACAAATAGCCCAGCGCTGCCACCTAGCGTTGCCATGACAAACACTGACTTGTTACAAAGCACGTGGCTTCAATGATAATGATATAACGATCATGCTTTGAGGATAGCTCAAGAGTGGTGGTAAGTGAGTTTAAAGTGATGCATCATTTTTTTTTTTAAGTTTAGAAGAGAAGAAAGCAGAAGAAAGCAAGGAGCGAGGGAAAGGGGGAAAAAATATATCGAGACATCATCGTCGCTGTGGTAGGCGATCATGTCCTCTCACAATTCTCTCAGTGCAGTGTATTGATTCTAATAAGTGGTTAAGGCAAAGAAATGCAATGAATACATAAAAATGCGAAAAAAATGAAAGAAGGCCTATTGAGCCGAAACGTCGTTCAAACTTGTGTCGTCTATCAATCACGTAAAGCATGTACCATACCATTTTTTTCTATTTTTTTTTCTCAATTCTCCCTCCCATTGTATTGATTCTCTTGTTGACTGTTTACCGTGGCACAACACAAGGCTATTATAATCTTCTTCTGCGTACCCATAGACGTCAATATTAATAAGTTACACCTTCATACGTCAATATTAATTACTTACACCTACATACGTTAATATTAATAAGTCAGACGAAAGCGTTCCTCGGCTTCAAGGCTTGTGACATCTCCATACAGCTACTATTATTATTGTGCCAGCTTCAATTAAACTTTTAGTAAACAAAGTCACAATACATTTTATTTATTGACCTCGTTCCTATAAAATAAGTGGATGAAAGTGACTATAATAATGCACAATGTGAAGGGAAAGACCAAAAAAAAAAAAAGAATGAAAGAAAAAAAAAGAAACAAAGAACCTCGTCATGTGGTGAATATTGAATACCGTGTTAGCAATCTACATATTTTTGGGCAACATGATCAGAATTACGCCAGTGCAGTCTTTTATTACAAGAAAAATCCGGATCGAGACCAAACCGGACCTCTTGTCCTCGGTAGACCAATTCACTAACCATTGCCCGATATAGCGACTTACTGAATTGGGAATTCTAAAAGTGGCCATTAAATGTAGAAATGTTACAGGATGTGCTTGGGAACTTGATGATGATGATGACAGGAGGCTGCAGCAATACCCGTCACGCCTTGCGATGTATGGGTGACGTGGTGATAGCATCTTCAATCCAACCATCGGTATATGTATGTGTGTGTGTGTATGTGCGGACAGTTATCACCACTGTTGTCCAACAAGGAAATAACTCTGGAGGCAAAACGAGCACTATACAATACAATCTTCATCCCAACGTTGTGCTACCAATGCCAGACATGGACCCTAGATGCCAGAACAATTAGACAAATAACCTCTACAGAGATTAAATGTGTTAGACGAATGACAGGAAACAGTCTCAGAGATAAGATCAGAAATGAAGAACTGAGAAAAAAGCTAGGAATAGCCCCAGCCATAGAATATGTAAGGAAACAACAGATAAAATGGTTTGGCCACGTGACAAGGCAGAAAGAACAAAACATAACACAACGAGCCTTCTACAAACGTTGTGAGAACACCAGACCCAAGGGTCGACCACGAAAAAGATGGGTCGATGGAATATTAGAAGCACAAGGAAACATAACAGCAGCAGAGGCGAACAGAAGAGCAAAAAGACCGCAAATTATATCTCCCCTGGACGCTGAAAGGCAGATGAGGAAGGAAAGAGGAAGAGAAGCTATATATATATATATATATATATATATATATATATATATATATATATATATATATATATATATATACATGTATATATATATATATATAATGGTGATGTGGATATCATCACGGCAGTTTGCACTACTTTGCAATTTAAAAAGCTCTGGTACCCCTTTGTTGAAGGTTCTGGGTTCAAATGCCTAGAGGCAACCATTTTTTTCCCAACTTAAAAGGATCTTGATGTCAACTCAGCCACTTTAAACGCATGTCAGAGATATTCTCTTGGGGTGAAAGGCAGCGAGGAGAGGAATTCAATGAGATTTTAAAAATCGAACCCCTGGTTTATTCATGGCTTTATCCTCCCCTAGTCTCTGCGTAATGGGATTGCATGTCTAGCCCTCTCGACTCTCGGGAAAAAAAAAAAAGATCCCGCGTGCACTTGCGCACGTTAAAAAACCAATGACAGTTAAAAATAGAAAAGAGTAGGCGGAAAAAAAAACACAGGGCTAAAATTGTTAAGGAATCTACTCATCTATGCCGAAGACAGCTGTGTGAGGCTGAAGGGCGTGGCAGAGATATCGCGCCGTTGCCGTAAACTATCGACACAACGAATCCACGCCCACTTAACGGGTGAACGATAAGAATAAATGAAGACAAAGATCTCTAATGAAACTATGGCTTACTACAGAGAAGTTAATAATATGCAACAAAAATTGCTATTTGGCTACCTTTACATTTTACCATTTTAGACGAGTAGGTAAACACTGAAGCCGCGTCGCTCCGAATAAAATTCGCCACATTTCAAGAATTGAAGACGGGATAATGTGACCAGAAGACGTGCGCACTAACACATTCGCTTCTGATGTCGGAAAAGGGGCGTGGAAATGACGGACTGAAATGATTGGTGGCAGCTGCGAGTACTGTGTGAATGTTTAATCGTCGTATATTAACATCCTATTCATAACAGGTTTAGCAACAATAAAGTGTAGAAAACAAAATAATGTACGTTATAACGTTGAAGTGCTGGAAGACTAAAAGAGTAATATCTACGTTTCATGTTAATAAAGGTTTTCTAAGAGGAAGATAAATGCTTGTAAACTGAACCTACTCACGTATAACAACGGCTGGCTGGGCAACGGAGTTGGCCCTCATGACTGCAAGGGCTCAGGTTCGAAATCAGAAGCAGCGGTGATTTAAAAAAAAAAGAACAAATAATCGGTGGTTTCTTTGAGACGTTACCCTCCCCTGATCTCTTGGGTAATGACATCCGATGTCTCTCTCTCTCTTGGATAACGGCGATAAACTAGAGGTCCCGTGTCCACTCGCGCACGTTAAAGAACCATAGCTGCCCGGGCAAAGTTGTCAGTAGTAACCTACTCACACCGTGGGTCCCAGGCCGTGCTACTGAGTTCGTGCACATGGGCCGGGATTATTCTAGGATTTTCTCGAGATTCTCGGGTGGGGGGAGGTATCGGAGCACATATGGATTCGTTCGATGCGCAGTGATGATGATGATGCTAACAACAAGAAGAACATATACCAGCTTAAAGTACATTACGCAGCCTTGACAAAATGCTAGTCTATCACATATCTACCATAAAGCAGTTCCATTTCTTGAGTTAACTTGTCTAACTATATCCATGTCACTCGTAACATGTTTCCAAGATTTACGAATCAATTCAGAGGAAGAGGTATGTTTACAGCACTCGGGAAAATTTACAAATAATCAACAACAGAAAAAAATATGGACCAAAGCAGGATCGAACTCGTACTCAGTGGCACAGCGCCTTGCCACGAAAAGCCAAACGCTAGGGAACACTGCTACTCAGCTAACTAGAAAATTAGCTTCGTAGGCAATGTCTTTCGCGCAGGTGTTCTCATGACTATAGCATAAGGCCGCGATCAGGAAATACATAGTGTATCTGTATTTTTTCCGCAAAGCACTGTGCCACTGAGTACGGGTTCGATCCTGCTTTGGCCCATATTTTTTTCTCTTGTTGATTATTTGTCAATTTTTCAGAGTGCTGTAAACATACCTCTTCCTCTGAATTGATTCGCTGATTATCGCCTCGGAAGTTTCCCTCTATAATAATATTAATTTATTATTATTATTTGTTTCCAAGATTTACCTTGTTTCTCATCATCTGAATACACACAAACAAACCATGTTCTGTTGTAGTACGTTCAACGGACGTAAATAACTCACCCACGACTGGAGTATGGCTATTTCAGTGGGTTTCAAACTAGGGATCTTAACATGCCTTCTCTATTATCTCAATAAGTTGCTGGTACATGCTTATGGAAGCGTTAACTTTGACCATCTTGTCCAATGGTAAATACACAGACACGTGCGGAGATCTACAATTTATGAAGTGTCGCTTAAAGGAAAAGTCGAGTACTTCATCTCAAATAAATCGATGAAAACAAATACTTTATGAAACTTAAGAACTCAGATTAAGACTGTCAATTCTTGACAGGCGATGCATGGGAGAAGGTAGAAAATTATTGAGATCTAATACAATGAAAGTAGTGGTGTGTTTCTCCATTGACGACAAAAACAAATGTGCGTTTCCCGACGTATATTTCACAGCTGTCACAACATGCATCTGACTAGAAAGCAATATGATAAAACATAATTAGACAATGATTATAAGAACACATATTCAACAATAAAACTATCTAAATGACAAGAACTAATTCGCAAGTGCATCAACAAACAACAGAAGCTTCAGAAAAGTTCTCACAAGATTAATAAAATAATTGCCTCTTGAGACTGATTCCGGAATATCCTCTGATCGGAAGGCGCATGCGGAGCAAGCCATAAATAACTTATGATAAGTATAACCGTCCAGGTAAACGCTTGCAGGTGTCAAAGATTAGCTAACATATCACAGCCACTAAGCATATCCTCTCCTTTATCCCGATTCTCCATTACAACCTGAAATGGCTTTAGCTGTAGCTTTTCTATGATCAAAAAAGGGATGTAATTTTATATTGAAGGATATTTCATTTGATATTTAAGTTCGCTCTTTACCCCAGGCCATTTTACGTCACTGGAGGCAAGGCGTCTGACAGCAACAGAACCTGAAGCTGTCAGCGACTCATAACTGACAGCGTGTGCCAGGATCGGTGAACCAGAACCATCCTGATCTTATCCCTCCTCTTCGCATTGTTTCTAGTAACAGACTAACAAGTCTAGTCTGGCCAAACGGGTAGGGATCGAAGAGGGAAGGCAATATGTTACTAAAAAAATGTCGTGCTTAAGTCGGATATGTTGGGCGCAAATAAACCGCAACATGGCGCATCTACACCCACCTGAGTTATTGAGTTATTTGCGGGTCATCATCATTGCACTCCGAACATGTCCATAGGTGCTCAGATCCCTTCTCAGCAAGTCCCGCTATGTCCAGCGACTGACGACTTCAGGTATGTGTTGTTTGATAATTCTTCTTACACGCCCACTAAGTTTTTCGTTTCTGATTATGCCCAACTTAACTCCGATCTCTTTCATACGCCCACTTAAAGTCATTTTAAGGACGGATGACAAAGAGTCCATTCCTTTATTTAGTCATCGGATGAACGCCAGAATGAAAAAAAAATGCTATAATTAACTGCTACAAGTTAATTCATTAAAAAAATCAGAAATATTACAGTTTTGTAAGATATTTTGAGAAATCACTGGAGTCTGTAGAAATTTGATTTTACAGAAGTATATTGAGAATACCATGGACAGCTAAAAAGAGTATTGAAAACGTTCTGAAAGAGGCCACAGCAAAAAGAGAGCTAATTTCCAATCTTAGGAAGAAACAATCATCATGTTTTGGCCGTGTAATGAGAAGAGAACAGCTGGAATATATTGTAACAACTGGGAAAATTTAGGGTCGAAGAGACAGAGGAAAGCTAAGAGAAAAAATACCAGACAGCTTAAGAGAATGGCTTGGCAGAAGGTCAACAACAAAGATTAAAAAATAACTGTCGAGATCGAAAGTTGTGGAGAGACATGATCACCTACGCCAGCAGGCCCGATACTTGACGATGACTGAGAAAATGTGCAACAAAATAAAACGATCGACAAAACCAATTAAAGACTTACTGTCTAAGGTAAAAGAACGGACATTAAAATGGCGCAGCAATGTTACACACACTACAAGCCTCTGTAAGATCATTTTTTAGGGCACAATCCAAAAGACAAAAGAAGACAAGACATACAAGGAAAGTTGTGAGAAGAAACATCAGAGAATGGACTGGATTAACTTTGGTTACATCTAAAATAGCAGCTTTTTAAATCGCGAAGTTGAAAGTTGAAGGAACATTGTGAAGACGTCACAGAGAGTGCCCCAATTCCCGTGAAGATTACGAAGCAGATGATGGTGATGGAGGTATTTTTTTAAAAAAAGATTACATTCAAAGTAATATCGCAAAGAGGGAGAGCAATGAATTCTTGGAGAAGACAAATAGAAGCAGAGATGAAGATGATGGTGAAGACATGGAACGATCTTTAAAAAATGGCAACAGAACGGCTTGGAGAGTGTTTGTTGAAGACCTATGCTCCACAGGGAGCTGAAAGGTAGAAGAAGAATATCGCAAGATCATAGTTGTATTCACCGACAGACGCTAAAGCGGATACTAAAAAGACTTCTCGTTAAGAGAGAGTTAATAAAAACGACAATACAGATATATAGTGAAGTCCGTCACATTTCCACTTAATACATACTTTACTTACATAATATATACAAAGTAAAATTAATATGGTCACTCTACACTAACATTAAAATGATACCTTATGCTGAGTGTGGATATCGCTATATTCCATCTCATGATGGCATAATGTTAATTTCAAATTACATTTGGTATCTAGTCAACTGATAAATACAAAAGCCATTCTAGTATGTAGATATCAGCCGGTTCCGAAGATAATACTGTGTTTTCTGTTGTGTGATGCTATCACTAGGGCTATTTAAAATACATACAAATTGAATTTGCAATAAACTATGAATATCTGGAATAACTAACAAATGAAACTGCCAGAAAGAGATTACAAGAAGATTAGCAACACAAAAATTAAACGCCAATAACAATATGTGGCACAATATCATCAAGGCAGTAAAATTAAACATACTGAGGACATGTTTCTTCCAAATAGCATCACATGGTTGTGAATCATGGACAATCTCGCAAACAGCAAGGAAGAAAATTTATTCATTCGAAACAAAATATTACATAAATATCCTGAAGATACCTGGGATAAAGAATAAGAGCAATGAAGACATTTTAACAGATTTGAGTATTAAAAAGAACTGGTTCATAAACAGCAGTATTCATAGCAAATTACAATACTATAACCACGTCAAGAAACACAGCGGACTGGACAGATCAATATTGGAAGGTATATTCAGGGGCAGACCAAAAAGGTAGTGGTTTCAAGACATAAAGGAGACTTTGAACATGACAACAGAAGTGAGAGATCTGGCTAGATACAGAGATTCATTCAGACGTGCTCTGGTGAATGCAACGTTCTGCAAAGGATATGCGACTTCATGACGATGATTTCAAATGCAAGTATTCATGTATAATTAATTATGTCTAAAAGCAATATCCCATATTACAATCCTCACCCATTTATGTACATACACAACTGGTCCATAAAACCAAGACAGAACACAAAAACACGGGGAGGGAATTACAAGACAAAATCTGGTCGTGACCTTTACTTACCTCCCTTATTTTAGAGAGCTGTGATTGTGCCACGGGTGGTACAGGGTCAACTACTGACGAAGGACATCTGGATCCTGGTGAACTAGGTGGTGCCACGGGCTGAAACAAAAAATGTTGTTATTTAATAAATATAGCAGGCATTTCTCAGGTAGGAACAGGGAATACACAAAAACATGGCACTCATCATCAAGGAGAAAGAAAGAAGTCTTGGGTGATTGATTATTTCTCTCTACAACTTTCTGTCTCTACAACTTCTTATCATAATGTGACTGTCTTAAACGATCTGATTTAATTTATCTCTGTTTCCCTCTATCTCTTCTTTTCTATTTTTTTTTCAAGCTGTCATAATATAAAAAAAATAAATAAATAAAATAAAAAGATTAGTTTCCTCTATAGGTGTTAAGTTTTCCTTTTGTATTTTCCTCTTTTACACCGACCTCATTACTCTTCCTAACTACCCATGGTAGATTCCATTCTTTTGTAAAACCACATTTACGTGGACTTCAATGACATGGCGTCAACAAAAGTACATGATGACCATTAAATTCAAGACCATAGAAGCACAGACAGGAAGCTATTAAACTCGTATTAAAACACAAGAAATAGAAGTACAATGGAATGAAGTGAAACACACAAAGAAAACGAAAGAAACAAATTAATCTAACATAGAAAGGATGATCATAGACTACAGATGTATCGCTAAACACACGCTCCAGAACTGCCATTTTTATTGGATAAATGTGAGCAAAGCTGTGTATGTCAGCCACGCCTTTAATTTAGTGGTAATGGTCCTTTTAATCACGTTTTACAACTTTTGGGCAATATTTGAATTATACAGCTGAGGTATCGTAGAAGTGTTTTAGTTTGTGCACTGTCAGAAACAATTCAAAAAAGACAAATGCGATTTTTGGGGCCACGTTAAAAGACACAACAGACTACTAAAAGTAATCTTAGAGGGGAAAAACAGGGTAAAAGAGGCAAAGGCAGACCAAGACTAACATGGACGAGTAACATTAAAATATGGACAAATCAGCCTATGACAACCTGCAACATCAAAGCAAGAGACAGAGCAGAATGGTGCTCCATGGAAGCCAGTCTTCGTTGCCGAGATGGCACTAGATGATGATGACTGCCAGGAACAAAACAATGTGCCGCTAATATAATACTAGTTTTGAGCAGATATACTAACAGAAGGACAAGACTACGTTTCAGCAAAAGCCTTCTTCAGATATATCAAACAAACTATACAAATTAAACATACAATTCCAACTCACAAAACAACACAGCTAAACAAAAATGGCGGAAAGAATGTTTGAAAAGACGGAGGCCAGGATTTACGTGAAGTCTGGTTAAAAGATTAATAGGCAATAAGGCAAGTAGAATTTAATTAGACCAAAGGTACCAAACAATGAACAATTGGAAAAATGGAGAGAAAAAAAAAAAAAAGTAGGTGTTGTATAGTGTTCGAAGAAAAAGAGAAGGTGAGTAAAAGAGAGAGAGAGAGGGGAAAGGGATGACAAGGGGGAGGAAGAACAAGAGAGGTAATAGAGATAATGCAGGTAGAAATAGGACACAGGAAAGAATTGGAGAGAAGACCAGTGATTAAAGAAAAGAGTTTATTAATTGTCTTGGTTGGAGAGTACTAAAGCGGGCTATGAGTGGGTTCTCAAACGTGAACCGGTTATGAGTATCAGAGGAACAAGAGATAATGCAGTAACACGGAAGTCATCAGAGGTGTTATGACATGGCCCTCTGAAATGGGAGGAGACAGGAGTGCTAGAGTCATGTTTTGTGTTATAGAAGTGTTCACAGATTCTTACTTCTAGGCGTCTACCTGTTTGACCAATATATAGTTTGAGACAACATTGGTAGATGATTGTGTATATCAGATTCCGGGAAATGCACGTAAAGCCTTCCTATAATATAGATGATATAGATGTCAAAAGGGTCAGTAGGGAACAAGACTTTGTGAGTCTGTTGTACGAGAGGGCACGTATTTCATGATCTGTTGCAACGGGTCGTACCAAGGAGGTTCTGGTCAGGGTTCAGGAGGCGGCTCCAAATTAAAATGTCGCGAATGTTCCTTTGAAGGTTTCGCGTTTAAAAGCCACAAATGGTAAGTCGGAAAATAGATGGCGAGTAGTAGAATCAGAGTGGAGGATAGGTTGGTGTCGTTTTAGGATACGGAGTGCAGCCAGATTGTGTGGGTGATGGGTAGGAGAGAGAGAATAGTTCTGTTAGAATGAGAGCGGGTGGTGGGGATACGAGCTAGGGTGTGGGTAATAATGAGAACTCTTTGGACAGCAGATTGCAGGACAGATTCAGGGTAAAGACGGCGACGAAGGAGTTTCAACATAAGGTGGGTCTGATGGGGAAGGTTGTCTTGGTAGGCATAGTTAAGGCTCATCTTGGTGCCCATATCGGAGTGGGACAAACGTCAAGCCTTTACTTAAAATAGATATTTCATCCTCAGATAGGGGAAGGTCAGAGGGTATACTGACCACAGTTGGGGTCAGGGGATCCTGAAGGGATATGAGGAGAGTGGGAGTGTTAGGACGCAATGCTAGGAGTTTAGCCGTACAGTGGTTAGAGAGGGAAGTGTAGAAGAATGTAGAGACATTGATCATCTGCTAAATTAAAATAAAAGGTAGCCTGGAGGGTTCCCTGAGATTAGAAGGCGGGAGTTTGGAAAGAAGCGAGGGCATTTGAATGTCGAGATGTGAGAATAAGCGTTGGTGGCTAGTAATAACGGCACGGATACTTATGGTTATTCGAAGGTCTCGGTATAACTGCAAACGAATGGAAATCCATAATTTTTCAAACCGCCCGTGCAGTGGAATCATCCGAATTAAAATCTCATCGAATATCCAAACAAAGAAAGGCAGTTACAGTCCCCATGATAGCAAACACAGCAAAAGTCAAAAGACATAAGCCGTATTATAGCACCGACAGAGAACGCATCTGAATTGTCCGTCATACGTATCATCATTCACCGTCATCATCATCAAGTACCAAGCCTGCTGGCGTAGGGTATCATGTCTCTCCACAACTTTCGATCTCGACAGTTATATATCATTTCTGTTGTTGACCTTCTGCCAAGCCATTCTCTTAAGCTGTCTGGTATCTTTTCACTTTGCTTCCCTCTATCTCTTCGTCCTTCAATTTCCCCAGTTGTTACAATATATTCCAGCTGTTCTCTTCTCATTACATGGCCAAAAAAAGATGACTGTTTCTTCCTAATATTGGAAAATACCTATCTTTTTGCTTTGGCCTCTTTCAGAACGTTTTCATTACTCTTTTTAGCTGTCCAAGGTATTCTCAACATTCTTCTGTTAAACCATATTTCTACAGACTCCAGTGATTTTCTTGTTTGTTGTCCAATTGTCCATGATTCACATCTATATGTTAAGACTAGTTCTACTTGAAAAAGAAATAAATTCTGGAATCGGAAAGGCAGCTTCCACACTTGGCAAACTTAAAGACAGAGCGTGGGCCAACACTCAGGACTAAGATTCAAGTTTACCAAAGTTGTGCGCTTAGTACACTTTTATATGGATCGGAAACTTGGACTACCTATGCAGGGCAGGAGAAAAAGGTTAAACAGCTTTCATGTACGTTGCCTTCGCAAGATTATGAACATCAAATGGCAGGACAAAGTACTTTAACTCTAATGTCTTAGGAGCCAAACTCCCATTCATCATGGCAACACATAGGATTCGTAAACTAAGGTGGCTGGGCCATGTAAGAAGAATGGTAAAAATCGTATTCCCAAATAAATATTGTATGGCGAACTTAGGGACGGAAAGAGACCAAAGGGTAGACCAGTGTTGAGATATAAGGATGTTTGCAGGGCTTCCTTGAGTTAATTTTCTATAAGTGAAAGGAACTGGGAAAATATGGCTGCGGATCGTAGCACATGGACAGCAAACATAAAAATTAGCACAGCAACTTTCGAGACAGTGCTGATGTCAAATTCAGAAGGCGCAAGAGAAAGGAGACAAGGCCGGGTACCACGGGTACACCTTGTTCGTTTTGTGGATGGATCTGTCTGTCCAGGATTGGCAAATTCAGCCACGAGAAAAGATGTTCAGTAAAGCAGCACCCAGTATGAGACACTAATGCTTTACCAAACTATTGACTTATCATGATTGCTTGTTACCAACCGTCTGTCAAGAGGCCAAAGGCCATATAACACATAACATTTAAGAACTCTTTTTCTTGTTTCTATTGTCAAAAATGGATTGCATAGTATCGTCCTCATTTTTTGGAAAGCTGCTTTTGCCTGAGCCATTCTGCATCTCACCTCTTTTGTACATCTTCCGTCTGAGGTTAACAAAGTTCCCAAATATTTAAATTCATTTACCTGTTTTAATATTGTTCTACTTGTCTTTACTTACATTCACCGTAAGTAATCAGAATTTAGAAACACCATCGGGATGAATCACACAGCTCACAATGTGCACAGAGCACAACTCAGTAGCTCCGGCAGCAAGCCTGACTTGGAATATGAGGAAACTGCAGCAATAAACACTTTTCAGATAGTGCCTCAACGGATCCCTATCGCCTATCCGCCATATTGACCGGACGTAAAAGGCTTAATTGAAATTCAAGACGCTTAAAATGTCCAATATTGTTATGGTCCATAGGTCCTACGTGGGGTTGGAACTTTTTACGAAACTCTTGAGGAATGACGTGAAAAAGTAAAAAAAAAAAAAAAAAAAAAAAAAAAGTAAGTAAAGTACCCCTGTCACGCCAAGTGGCGTATAGGGAATATGGTGTTAGTGACCATACATTTTACAGACCTTCAGCACATGATTTTTGGTGTAATGTGGTCGGTATTACACCCGTGCCGCTTCACTTTCCCAGAAAAAAAATCCGGTACCCATTTAAGGCTGGATGAACCCGGAAGCCGTCGGTTGGGATTAAGCCCTACCCCTTGTCCTTTGTAGTCTCCAGTTCACTAACCACTGAGCTATCGCGGCTCCCAAGAGATAATTACGGTGAAAGTTGAGTTGCAAAAGAATCTTTTTTTTTTTTTCCAACGTAAGGAAGCTCATTTGGGAGGAGACAAAGAAAAGTTCAGGAGGAAGAAGACAGAAAGAATCACAAATACATTTACGACTCAAGGCCGAGAAAGGAAAGGAAGTAGGAATAATAGAAATAAGACTAGTGACGGTGAAAGATGACATGAAAAAAAAAACACTTAATTGCGACAGAATATACAAGGAGATATGTCAAATAATAATTTTAAAAAAAATTAAATACTATGCGAGACGCGTGTATAGCTGTAGAAAATATAAAATAAAAATAAAATGGTATTGAGTGGCTAGACGAAGAGAAAGACAATACAAATTACGTTCTCAATCAAGCCCACCTTATGTTGGAATTCTTTCGTCGCCGTTTCAACATTTTCAGGAAGACGTGAACTTGTGAAACACTTGTTTTAATTTTTCCAATTGTTCATTGTTTGGTTTATTTGGTCTAATTAAACTCTACCTGCCTTATTGTGTATTAGTCTTTTAACTAGGCTCTACGTAAATCTTGGTCATCGTCTTTTCATTCATTTTTTTAGGAGCTGTGTTGTTTTCTGAGTTGGATGTTTGTGTTTAATGTGTATAGTTTTATATGCCTGAAGAAGGCTTTTGCCGAAACGTAGTTTGTCGTGTCTTTCTTTTAGCCCAGCTGCTCAATACCATTTTATGTCTTCTGCAGCTATACTCGCGGCCCCGCTTAGTATCACATTAAAAAAAAATATTTGATAGCTGTGCTTATTTGCGCTAATAAAGAACACCTAACTTAAAAAAAAAAAACAATCAATATTTTAAAGAGACCTGCTTCGGGATTCATCCTGCCTATGAAAATGGGTACCTAAGATGATAAGAAGTAAGGCAGAATAATGCGATTTTAACCACAACGCTCTTATCTTGATAATCACTGGAAAAAATATTGGCACGTAACTCTAAATTGCACTAGTCAGTGCCGGTACTGGTTGTTAATACTAACTGAATGTAAGATAGGGGGCAGCGGTTGAGGAGTTGTATGTGAATGATCCACCTCGATCGACGCCTTCTAGGCTCATTTAGCCTTAAATAATACCGGATATTTTTTTCTTTAAAAAAAAACGGCACTGGGGTAAAACAGATCACCATACCTCAAAAACTGGCTAAGCATATTTTCTGAAGACAACAAATGGGGTATCTTCTACTTCAGCGATCATGTCTCATTCAGACTAGGATTCCAGATACTCTTATGAAGGCTGCTGACTGTTTCAGTGGAGTGGGGTATTTGGATGGCAAAAAGGGACGGACAAGGATTATGGGATATTGTTTATTCATGAAAGAGTAAGACGATTACAAAGAGAGTTTAAAAGGATAAGCATGTTGATCATACCATTATATTTGTCACTGACAAAAACCACCTACAATTTTAGGTGGAGTTGGACTCACCCCGTTCGTACCTTGAATATTTCTCTGGAGAAGTCACGTTGTGCAGGAATTGTCTGTCTTTGAACTTCTCACACTCCATGACGCAATCTTGTCTTACGACTAACATAACCCACAGTCTCAACACTTACTCTAGATGTATTCTTTGAATACAAACTGTTCATAACAGAAATATTCTCACAACACGGGGAATGCCTCCTGGATAATGCGACTATATGATTCACAACTAGGTTATGATCTATGATAAAGTATATTTATAGTTTTTTTTTTTTCAAATTTAAAACAGGATTTTAAAAAAGTGGCATTTTTTATTTAAAACGGGACAAAAAGACACAAAATAAAGTGGCGTTTTAATACAACGAGGTATGATAAGGTAGAGGTCTGACAAGAAATAACATGTGCGAAACATAACACAACAAGCCTTTAAGGTAACGAGAACACCAGACACAAGGGCTGACCACGAAAAAAATGGATTGAAGGAATATAAGAAAAAATAAGTAACATAGCACAGGAGAAGCCAAAATAAGAGCAAAACAACCGCAAACTATATCTCCTCTCAACGCTGAAAAGCAAATTAGGAAGGAAAGAAGAAGATAGAACGACCAGGAAATGTGTTACGTTCAAATTGTTACATCTGAGCAGCTTCTTCAATAACGCTGTGATGGTCGACACTATGGGAGTTAACACCCAATTCCCTATACGTCACCACACTTGCGGTACTCGCGCGACCGAGTTCAACCACTCCCATTAAGTTCACACCTGACAGTCTCCGCATAATGAGGGCACAATGTCACACAGACAGAGCGACGTTTAATATGTTGTAATGCTATATTAATGAATGCAAGCTAAGCCGGGGGGATAGTTACTTTGATGATAAAGAAACAATTGTTTAGTTGTGAAAGTGTTTCTTCTCGAGCCAGTGCGCACGCAGAGCACATAGCATGTGTAACACAGAGTTTGCGCGAAACTTCTCGAATGAACAATAATCCCAATATAACATACAACCATTACATGACACACTACAGCCACATTCCTACATGTAGCTATATCGCAATGCTCGCTAGTCATCGTATTGTAACTCCTAACTCCAGCTATTGCTTTATACCCCAGCTCTAGTAAAATTGTCTGAAATAATTTGAAATAAGGAAAAAGAGGTGCATGTGGAGAAGGGGGGGGGGGGGGGGGTTGTGGTTAGAATGTAAATCATTTACGAAATACTGATGGAGTAAAGGGAGATGTAACAACTGCGTGCAATTATGAATGGTGCAAAGAAACATATATCAACTTAAGCAATTTGGGATGGAGTAAAGAGAAATTCATTTGCGAAGTCAGCAGCGCATTCTTGACATTACCTGGATGGACAAACGTGGAGGCCCTCACTCGCACAGGCCTCCCGAACATCTACACCCTGCTCAAACAACGTAGGTTACACTGACTTGACCACTTCACCGTTGAAAGATGGACGCACAACAAAAGATATACTTTATAGTCAACTAGCAGATTGTAAAAGAACTAAAGGCGCCCAAAACTCCGATTTATAGACATGTGTAAACGTGACATAAAGACTCTGTACATAAACCCTACAGCCTTGGAAGAAATAGCTGCAGACCGTATTCTTTTGAAACACACTCTAAAGCTCCAACTCAAGCAAGAAGCTAACAGATTCATAGAAAAAGAGAATACACGGCGAAAGAAAAGGAAAAACAAAAACCATTTCCTAGGGGCGCTGCAAAATCTCTATGTCCATGACTGACGGAAACAACTATGGTAAAGATAAATGTATCAGCTTCAAGCAATATGGGTTGGAGTAAAGAGAAATGTACCAACCTCACGCAATTATAGATGTAAAGAGAAATGTACCAACTTCATGCAATTATGGATGTAAAGAGAAATGTATCAACTTTATGCAATTATGGATGTAAGGAGAAATGTATCAACTTTATGCAATTATAGATGTAAAGAGAAATGTATCAACTTTATGCAATTATGGATGTGAGGAGAAATGTATAAACTTTATGCAATTATGGATGTAAATAGAAATGTATCAACTTTATGCAATTATGGATGTAAGAGAAATGTATCAACTTTATGCAATTATGGATGTAAGAGAAATGTATCAACATCATGCAGTTATGTATGAAGTAAACATAAATATTTAAACTTCACGGATTTAGGGTTAAAATAGAAAGGAGTACAAATAAAAACTCCACTACAGTCAAAGTCAATAAAATAGATGCTTGAGAAAAAAGGCGAGACCCCTCATAATGACAATTCTTTGTTCATTATGCATTCAGAGATCCTTCCATTGCAATATGATCAGAATCAACATTGAGAGAAGCTGCGCCTTTGTTATAAGTTATATAGGAAGCCGATACAGAGAAGGATAATAGGGGATTCACAAGTGGAATGTTTGCTGTATGGAGATTCCAGTTGTAACATATTGATCTCAGAACAGGATCCAGTCAAACCTTTAGTAACTTACTCTAGTCTAAGAATAGACACCAAGTCAAACCTTCAGTAGCTTTCTTCGAGCTACGAGTTTACTCCGAGGTATGAACAGGAGCCAAACTAAACCTTCAGTAGCTCACTCCGAGGTAGGAACCAAACCAAACCTCCAGTAGCTTTCTCTAAGCTACGAACATGCACCAGGCAAGCCTTCTATATCTCACTTCATTGTAATTATAGATGCACGTTTAAAAAAATACACGTAAGCATGAAAATGTGGCTGCAATAATCCCCAGCAGCGCCTAGCATATTCACTGCTGTTATATTCACAGACTGACACAGCTCATTACCAATCCTCAAAGGAGCAACTGAAATGCCAAACTGCCTAGAATCCCTGCCTTTCTAGTACAGCGACTTCTTTATTTCATCATCATTCATCATGTTGGGAATAGATGCATCTTTCTAGCAAGGTACGGAGGTGCCGTAATATAAGTTGTTAACTTGTGACCTTACATAATTTCTATGAATAACATACGTTAGTTTCAAGCTTTTTGTGCCATGAAACAAATTGCTCGCTTTTGTAGCTGTCTTATGCCATCTGGTTAGGCTTCATTATAATAAGATGTAAAAACGTCATCACAGTAGTTTATTTTTTTTTTTTTATCCATTTAATAAATGTGTTTTAAATTTCACTTTTACATTTTTATAAAACTTTCTTTCTGTTTTTATTTCCTTCCTTCCTTCTTTAATTCTTTCTTTTTGACGATGTAAAATATAGTTTGCGGTCTTTTGCTCATCTGTTGGCCTTTCTTGTAGCTATGATTCTTAATGTTTCTAAATTTTTGCCATAAATTCTGTAATGGGATGTTGTTAAGATCGAACATCTCGCCAAAAATAAAAAATGGAAGGAAAACAACACTACAAGCCCTAGCGGCGTTGAAGGGATCATGATATTATGGCAGCAAAATGTACAGAGATAGAAACAACACGAGAAATCATGACACACATCGCACTAGCATCAAATATTTTCAACAGACTGCCGAACATGTGGAGATCCAAAGTGCTCAGGAAATGAACAAAACTGAGATTATTCAATCACTGTGTGATGCTAGTGCTACCATTTGGACGTGAAAGCTGAAAATGAACCCAGACTTTAGATAGGAAATTACATGTCTTTGTATGGGACGGAGCCGTGAAGAGGTAAGACATCAACCTTTGGACAAAAACGTCACGCATTCTTCTTCTTATTCTTCTTTTGCGATCATGGCTCATTCAGACTAGGACTCCTGACTCTCTTATGAAGGCAGCTGTCTGTTTAAGTGATTCGGTTGCCCCATATAGTTTCTCTTCCTGAGAGGTGGGTGTGGGCCACATTGTCCTCTTCAGGCCTGTGTAAAAAAAAAAGTAAGAAAAGAGCACCCGTCACGCCAAGTGGCGTATAGGGAATATGGTGTTAGTTACCAAAATTTTTACAGACCTTCGGTACATGATTTTTGGGGTAATGTGGTCGGTATTACGCCCGTGCTGCTTTACTTTCCCAGAAAAAAATCCGGTATCCATTTAAGGCGTGAACCCGGAAGCCGTCGGTCAGGATCGAAACCGACCTCTTGTACTTTGTAGTCCGGTTCACTAACCACTGAGCTATCGAGGCTCCTCAGGCCTGTGTACTGAGGGCAATCCTGAAGAACGTGTTTAGTTGTCATGTTATCCAGGGTACAGTGGTACTGGCTAGTAGTTCCTATTTTGAATTTGGTGAACCTGTGGTTTCTTATTCTGTTGTGGCCAGTGCGTCACGGATTCGATCCCCACCGCTTGTGGTGATTGGATTTTCCAAAATCGAATCGTGGCTTTAGCCTTTTCTGGTCACTGAGTAGCCAGATACAATGTCTACTCCTCTCGGAAAATCGCGAAAAACAGGAGGCTCCGTGTGCACTCGAGCATGTTAAAGAACCCTTGGTAGTTTAAAGTTGAAAGGAGTAGGCAAAAAATGACCGCTGTCTGGAAAAAATTGTTAAGCAAATCTATAAATCCATGCCGAAGACGGATGTGTCGGGCCGAAAGGCGGAAATATCGCGACTTTTCCGCAAACTAGCGGCACAACGCATCCATGCCCACTTAACGGGTGAACGCTATGACGAAGAAATGCCTTTGAAAACAGATGTCTACGTAGGCATAAGCTGGAAAGAATTCATTTCAAACGAACTGATAGAAGACGAATCCAAACAAGAAACGCGCTGACCTTTATAAGAAGAAGGCATTAGAAATGCATCGGCCATGTGCTGAAAATGAATACAGAAAGACTTTCCCATCAAGCATTCATGTGGAAAACCATCTGGCAAAAGAGAACAAGGCAGACCCAGAGAATCGCTACGCAGAACAATCACAAAAGAAGGCTCAACTATGGGACTAAGAAACAACCTGGGGGATTAGTTAGTCTCGAGACAAGACGCAATCCTCGAGACAGAGAGGTTGTGGGTTCAAATCCCGGTTACACCAGTTGGGATTTTTATTTATGATTTCTCTCTGCGGCAACCACCCCTGGTCTCAGCAGCGAGGCCCGGCTTGAAACGTCAATTACTCATGGACGGGAAAAAAAAAATATGAGTACCCCTGAAGACGGAGTTATCTGCCTGTGCGGCGAGATCTCCCTGTGCAAACGGCTGCCAGGGAAAAACGGATTAACACGCAAAATTCATTTCCTAGTCTCTAGGGACTTCGTCAGAGGTCAAAGATGGCGAACGCTAAAAAAAAAAAAAAAAAAAAAGAAAGAAAGAAAGAAACAACCAAGAACTAGCACTAAATCGTCAGTCTCGGAGAGCTATGACTTCCGCCCTATGTGACTACTTCAGCCCGAGAGGAAAATGAAGGAATGAAATTATGGCGCGGCGCTGGCGAGCCGTAGCTGCTATAAACCACTACATCGACAATGAATCAACTATGGTCTGCGCTGTATTCTAATTACGTTTTCTGTCATCTCCCATGCTTCTGCAATACATTACAAAGTAATCAATATATATATATATATATATATATATATATATATATATATATATATATATATATATATATATATATATCATAAAAAAAAATGAGTAGACATCTGGCTTGCAGGATTTGATAATAAAAAAATAAATAAACCGGTTAAATAATGGCCATTTCAAATCCAATAATACTAAACAATTAATAATAAGATGAGATCTCCGATACTTCTATATCCACCACAAGAATGAAACTAATTTTGTAATTTAAAAAAAAAATACATTATCTTAACACTTTACATTGCCTTGTTGCAGAAATAACAGCTGATCACTGTACATATAAGGGAGCCGCAATTGCTTAGTTGTTAGTGAACTGGACTACAAAGGACAAGAGGTAGGGTTCGATCCCAACCGACGGCTCCGGGTTCACCCAGCCTTAAAAATGGGTACCGGATTTTTTTTTCTGGGAAAGTAAAGCGGCACGGGCGTAATACCGACCACATTACCCCAAAAACCATGTGCCGAGGGTCTGTAAAGTTTATGGACACTAACACCACATTCGCTATAAGCCACTTGGCGTGACGGGGATAATTTACTTTTTTACTTTTACTGTACATATAAATATTAAGGCGCTTGTGATTCGAATAGTTTTGTGTAACCTTCAGCAATGTGTCATTTCAAAAGTTGCAACTGATAATAATTAATTTTAAAAAAAAACTTAAAACATTGCGAGTTTCAATAACCTCCTTCTTACAGTCAATCAAATCTTCAGTCTTGACTGATCCGACTGTTCGAAAAAAATAATAATATAAATATATCCAAAATTAAATATCACGTAATATTCACATACACTACTATACCTGGTTTTGACAGATTTTGAATAATAAATAAATAATTAACGACTAGAATTATGGTGTATTTGGCCACAGATAAAAAATTAAAACACAAAATGAAGATTCATTTAAATGCTACAACAAGGGTAATTATCGCCTGCAAGAAAAACAAAACTTTCAATATCCGACTTAAAAGGTCTATATTTTTTCACGATACATTTATATACAATATAGGGATTTCAGATATATATATATATATATATATATATATATATATATATATATATATATATATATATATATATATATATATATTTAAGACTGACAATTAGAATACAGCTCCCACATGCCCAATAAACTCACAAAATAATATACACACATCACAGACCTAATTTTATAATGGTAAGGATGTATTATAATTATAAGACGTCATTAAACAACTGTAAAATCATATAACAATTCTTCTCATGTCATTCATTCTAGTATACAATAAAAAGAAAAATTAATAACGCTTTCATGGAAAGGAACTGATCAAAGGTGCAGAGACATGGACATAAAAAAAAAAAACAAGAGCAGAAAATTGAAGCCTTTGAATTGTGGATCTATAGAAGTATTGGGGGGGGGGGGGGGGGGGGAAGAAGAGAATTGAATGGAAGGGGGGGGGGGAAGACAAACAAGGAAGTTTTGAATCAGCTAAAAATGAAAAAAAAAGAACTATTTAACACAATTCGAAAAAGACAACAACATTTTTTTGAACATGTGAAGAGACATAATACGATTGTAAAAGTTATCCTGGAACTGTAGGTACAAGACAAACGAGGCAGAGGCAGACCAAACTAAAGTGGACTGATAATACCAACAGGTGGACCGTTGAACCTCTGACACGATCAAGACAAGAGAGTAAAATGGCAAGCTCCATGGTAGCCAACCTTCGATGTGGAGACGGCACCCAGTGAATGAAATAACGTTTCATTTAATGCCTTTGCTTGAGGCATGTCTTGAGACATAATACCCTTCTAAAAGTTGTTTTGTAGCGGAAGGTACAAGGCAGACGCAGGCCAAGACTAACAGGGACGAGTAACATGAAAATATGGACACGTCAGCCTATGACATGGTTATGGAAGGCCCCGGTATCACTGCAAACGAATTAAAATCCATAATTGCACAACCGCCCGTGCCAGTGGAATCATTCGAATTACTATTACATCTTCCAAACAAAGAAAGGTAGCGTTAGTTCCTATCATAGCAGTCTCAGCACACGCCAAAAGACATAAGGCGAAACCGCACAGAAAGTGAACACAGCCATCTGTCTTGCATCATACAGTATCATCATTCACCGTAAACAATCGGAATATCGAAACACGATCAAAACAGATGAAACGCACAGCTCTCAGTGTGCACTGAGCACTTAACACAGTAGCTCCTGCAACAAGCAGGACTTGGAATATGAGGAAACTGCTGCAAGGAACACTTTTCAGACATAGCCTTTAATGGTTCCTGCCGCCTATCCACCATATTGACCGGAAGTTCACGTCCTCCTGAAAATGATGATCGTCACTGTTTTTTTAATTTGTAGCGAGCGCTTCATGATGCTAGGACATAGACTCCAAATCCAAACATATGAAACACAGTTAGTCATCGGATTATCCCCGTCGCACATCAAACAAAAGACTGTACGATCTCCCTGCAATGTGAATTTGTGAAATTATAAATCCCTCCTGACTAACATGAACTTCCGGGAGTGACCCCGGTGCTGCAAAGTCATATACGAAACTCCATTCCGCCTTTCATTATTAGCGTACAGCCTATGACAACCTGCACTATCAAAGCAGGAGACAGTGCGGAATGGCGTTCCATGTTAGTCAATCTTGGTTGCGGAGACGGCACTCAGTGATGATGATGATATTTTAACTGTTACGTTAACTATCAGAAAAAAATATATGTAACAGAGAAACAGACAATAAATTATTGCTCATCTAGTTGATCTTGAGCCTGATGATATATAGCCTATCTTGAAAAGTACATTTTAGGCAGATCACAATAAAATAGTAAAAAAAAAAAAAAAAAAAAAGTAAAGTACCCTCGTCACGCCAAGTGGCGTATAGGGAAATATGGTGTTAGTGACCCTATATTTTACAGACCTTCAGCACACGATTTTTGGGGTAATGTGGTCGGTATTACGCCCGTGCTGCTTTACTTTCTCAGAAAAAAAATCCGGTACCCATTTTAAGACTGGGTGAACCCGGAAGCCGTCGGTTGAGATCGAACCCTACCCGTTGTCCTTTGTAGTCCAGTTCACTAACCACTGAGCTATCGCGGCTCCCTACAATAAAATAGGTTCAGTACTATTTGTGTTAAATAATAACAACTGATCTAAGGAACATTACAATTAATTGGGCGCAATTATTTCTAAATTCCATATAATCCAAGGATATGCGATTCTATAGTTATAATCATCATCATTAAGTGCCGTCCCCGCATCGAAGGTTCGCTACCATGGAGCGAGGAAAAATAAAAAAATACAAAAAATGGTATGTTAGAAGCTTTACATGATAAGTGGACGACACAGACTAAACGACATTTCGGTCCAATAGGCTACCATCGAGCGCCATTCCACTCTGTCTCTTGCTTTAATAATGCAGGCTGTCATAGGCTGACTTGTCCATCTTTTGATGTTACTCGTCAATGATAGTCTTGGTCTGCCTCTGCCTCTTTTACCTTGCACTTTCCCTTCCAAGATTACTTTTAGTATGCTCCTGTTTCTTTTAACATGGTCCAAAAATCTCATTTGTCTTGTTTGAATTGTGTTTAGTAGTTCTCTTTTACTTTTTAGTTGTTTAAAGTCTTCATCGTTTGTTTTCTTTTCTTTCCATGCAATTCTTCCTGCTTAGTTATATAGTTATAATGTACATTTTTTAGTAACATGAGGGCCTCAGTAGCCTAATTTGGAAAACCCCCCGATTGGGCTGCCGATGTTTGGACAACCCGAGTTCGATTCCCGCTGGAAGCAGTGTGAGTTGTACTGATAGTTTGAAAAAAAAATACCCCCGTGGTCGACCCAGCCACTGGCAGAAATGGGTACCAGGGTTACACTCTGGGAAGGTGAGGAATGCCGCCACTCATCGTGAGTTTCAATACTTGAAACGACACTATCCAGAAGTTTCCGAACATTTCTGGACAGGCGGCTGAGACCATATGGGTGAAAACTCACGTGCTAAGACGCCGATTCAAGTCTCGCACTTTATCTTTACCTTCAAAAGTAAAATAATGGGTCTCTTGTGGTGTAATATTAACACTTTGTTCAGTTTTATTTCTACAAGTATGGACTATTGTGGAATCACGGACTACCCATAGCACCCAAGAACAATATTTATTAGTATATGTTATGAGAGAAGTGATGTTGATCTTAATAAAAAAAAAAACACACACACACACACAAACAAACACACAGACTCTCTCTAGATATGACATCATAAATATAGGTTCCCATTACAATTTATAACGATTGGCTAATATGTTATTTGAAGATGGTGATTCCTGAAGCCGTACTGTTTATCGATTCATAGGTTAAAGGTTTTTTTTTTTTTTTTTGGGGGGGGGGGGTGGTTGTTGGAGTTGCGGAGGGGAATTCGCCACATTTAGGAACTGACCCTCAACAGTAGTCGAGCATACTAATTGTTGCATACCCCAAGGGAAATTAACGCTTTTGTGTTTTTCTCCAATGACACGCGACGTCTAAGTGATTTCCCTTCTCCTGCCTATTTTCCCCTTCCTGATTTAAGGCTTGTCAGTGACCCCTTCCAAATATATTTTTAGAATCGCTTTTCATTTAATCAAATGTTATCTGATGACGTTTCGTTTTTATGTTTTTATGTAGTGACGCTTACGTTTGTTAAAAACTATAGCTATTATTATTATTATTATAATGATTGCTCACTTTTAAGTGACCATTTTTTAAGAGGATTTGCCATCTTATCTGATAATGTAGTCTCTTAATGAAGACCCCCAGGGTAGAAACATTGGTTTTTGTCTTGTCGTATGTTGAAGCTATTATATACTCCATTTTATTTATTTATTATATTGCACCTACACAGGCTTATGTGGCTCTACATAGTTTGAATATCTAAACCAACTAATCACTTAATACCTTATCGACATAACAGGAAAAACAGTAAAACTTGTTCGTTGCTAAGTTATTGCATTGTCTTAAATTAAATGGATTAAAACTGCAGAATCAATATTATTTTTTCTTCTAAATTATCATTTAAATGTGCATTTAGCGTTACACTGGAGATTTTAAAATCAAAATGCATATATGGATGGAGAAATATAAATGTTGCTGGGTAGTTGCTGCTGTCTGTGGTACGACTCGTTATGAACTTACCATTTTAATGTGTGTTTAGTGCTTCTATTAACGCACAGTCTAGGCATAAGGACGATATGAGGGAATGTTTGAAGCGGGAAATACAAGAAAAATAAAAATGGATATTGGAGAGATACTGTTGCAGTTGTTAGAAACAATGAGTGATCTCAAATAAAAGAAATAAATATGACTTTAATACAGCAGGAACATATTTAAACACTGACATATCTGGATTAATGGATTGAAGTAAAGAAAAAAAATGAAGGATGAATAAGATGAGCGACAAATAAATAATATTGGATTGATAGATGAAAAGTGGGTAGATTTACATACAATTAGACAGACGGGTTGTTGATGGATGGACGGATAGACATATAATTAAACACGGAAACGTGTGTTAATGACTGAAAGGACACATCACTAGGTACAGAGATAACGATTAGTGGATAGATAGACAGATAAATCTCGTTTGATGTATGAATAAAGAGACTGAGACAAACAACTATACCTACATGAGGCAGACAAACATTGATAGATGGATGGACTTAATGATTCGTTAAACAAACATGATTTGACTGATGAATAACTAAACAGACAGGCAGGTATTGATGTGCAGCTGGGCAGTTATATAATGTATGTATTTATGGATGGATACACAATGAATGCCAGCTTTCACCATTGCTAAGGCATTCAAACATTTCTATGCCAACTAAACAACAAATGATAAATAGCATTTTCATACAAACTTTGTGCTATGAAAGTCAAACATGGGCCATTTCTAAATCACATTTAAGAAAGTTCAATACATGTGAGATGCGATGCTTGAGAAATGTAACAAACAACACGAGAAGAGATAGAATACCAAATGAAACCATAAGAAAAATTGTAGGAATAAAAAACCCTGCCAAGAATATATAGAACAACAACAACTTAAATGGTTTGGCCACCTGGACAGAATGAATCCTCACCAATCACCATCAAGGGCGTTCTTCTCGATAATGCATGGAAAAAGACCAAGAGGAAGACCCAGAAGAAGATGGATAGAAGCAGTGACAGAGACATGTAACAACAAAGGAAAATCACTAACTCGGACAGTTCGAGCAGCTCAAGAACGACAAATGATATAACCACGACACCTTTTAGGTATCAGTGAAAAGAGATAAGAAAGAGGAAAGACAATGAATAGACCGATAATTGGACAGACATACATCTATTGAGAGACAGGTAGTTAGAAACAGACATATAGACCGAAAGACACAAACTAATAGAGAAGAGTAAAAAAAAAAAATGCATGTACTCACTTTTTTACTGCCGGTTTTAACATCTGAGAAAGAGCTCTCATCCGAATTGCGCGCTCCAGCAACGCCTCGTTTTATCCCGGCATGTGAGAGCTCTTTCGTGGCGTGCAGTGTTGGCAGGCTCTCGCCTGAAGTGTGTGCTTGTGTAGGTGGCACTCCAGAATTGAGGGCTTTTGTTGGAGTTGCTGCCGTCGCGGTAGATGAATGAAGTGATGTAGTCGTCGATGATGATGATGCGACAGCTGAACATGGTCTGCCTGGCGTATTCGAGCCGCTGGAGAGATTGACACCAGATGACTCTTCTGCCTTGTTACGTCTGTCAGAGCTAGGAGGCTCCAACTCATCTTTGACTTTCTGACCACTGATGGTATCTAAGAATTAAAGACAACATTAATGAGCTGGGATTTTGTGTGTCTGGAGTGATAAGAGATTTAACTGCTAGGAGATTAACTCTAAAAAAAAAATGTATGAAAAAAAATGAATAATTCATTTTTTTTAAGAATAGAATACAATACCGAATGTTTCGAAAATCACTGGAGTCTGTAGAAATGTGGTTTTACAGGGGAATGTTGAGAATACCATGGACAGCTAAGAAGAGTAATAACAATGTTCTGAAAGAGACCAAAGCAAAAAGAGAGCTAATTTCCAATATTAGGAAGAAACCATAATTTTTTGGCCTTGCAATGAGAAGAGAACAACTGGAATATATTGTAACAGCTGAGAAAATTGAGGGACGAAGAGATAGAGGAAAGCAAAGAGAAAAAATACCAGACAGCTTATGAGAATGGCTTGGCAGAAGATCAACAACAGAAATGATAAATAACTGTCGAGATCGAAAGTTGTGGAATGACATGATCACCTACGCCTGCAGACCCGGTACTTGATGATGATGACCGAATGTTATTGTTTGTCTATCACAGGAGATGTAAGATTTGTCATTTATTTCATCCACTTGTTAGTTTTGTCTGCGTGCACGAACATTGACTGTTAAGCCCGATACGGACCCGGAATAATCTAGGAGAGTAAGGACATGTGTTAGATGATGCCGCCAGAGCGTGGGACTAGTCCATAAGCCTCTCTAGCTGGTTTCTTCATTCGTGATCCTTCCAGCGTCTAGACGTTGCATAGGGCCCGTAGTATTTTTTTGCCATCCATCTCTATTTTGGGTAAGATGTTCGATCTTATCTAACGAGTCTATGTTTGTCAACTTTGCTATTGCAAAGTGTTATTTTCAGTGTCCCTGTATATCTTCCTTTTTTCAGTTTCATTATGTTAGAGTTTGTTTTGAAATTCTCTTGTCTCTTCTTCTTTTCTTAATTCTAGATGTTATCGTTGGTTGCATGACCACTTTCCCTTTAAATGCACTTCATTGAACAGAGTCTTAGGCATTTCAAGCTAACGGACATTATTAATGTTTCTGACAAAATGAAATGACTTTCATCAACAAAAGCCGAACTTGCTAACAATTGACGCATGTAATAATAACTAAGAATGATTAATATTGTTAGATCTAAGACATTGGCGAGCAGAACACAAGTTTAAGAGAACAGAACAAACACAGAAAAATATACTGACCCACCGAAAAGGAGTTACGTGAAATGATAACGTGTCCTTCTTCTTCACTTCAACTGATATCCCTTGGAGGGAGTGTTCGAGGGAAAGTTCTCGTTTTCCTGACAGCCTTAAGCATGACCATTTGATATGGTTGTTGAGACTTCTTCATGTTATCCCCCCCTTCCCCCCCCCCCCTTTCCCCTTCTTTATGTCCACTTACTCGGGTATCGAGGGGATTCAGAGTCTGAGTTCTTGTTCCTCGAGTGGTCTAAAATCCCGCTACTTGATATGCCCTTGAGAACTTTCATATCTTAAACTGGATCTGCTTCGAGCTCAGTCTATTACACCCCTCCTCCTTTTCGTCCAGTTTTCCCCATCTTCAAAAAAAACTTTGAATGGTATTGAATCTCATAACCGAGAAACCGTTTTATTTGTTCTGTTTGTAAGTAGAATGGCTTCTCTATCGTTTTGTTTTCCTATGATCTTAATATCAAGGGTTTTATAGCTTTCCTTGACCATCTATTTTCTATGATCACTAATTTGCGGTATTGACTTGCAGTCAGTGACCGTGTTTGGCACTAGCAGTTCAACTGTGGCACTTCAAGCGGTACAAATTTATGATCGAGAACAAATTAATGGTAGTAGGGACACTAGTAATAAATTCTTTCTCTATCTGAACTGGGATTTTGTGTGTGTATGTGGGTGGGTGGGTGGTGTTTATATTCTATCCACGAAACCAGTTTCATTGCAAATGAGGAATTCCCCATATCCACTCCATCACTTGTCACATTTCCCAAAATTCACCGGTAAATTCTGTTGAAGGTCGCTCCGTGCACGTCCTACTCGACTGCACGGACGACGATTCCAAACCTCCTAAGTCGCCTCTTCGTCACGAGTGCATGTGTGAGACATGTAATACTAAAAATAAGTGTGCAGACATCACAGTGTTGATGGTATTTTATAACCAACCGCATATTTCTAAATCAGGTGGTCAGCACTATGTCAGGTTATCTGCCCCCCCCCCAACCCCACGGCGAAAACTCCGGTACCCATCTAAGGCTGGCTGAAACCTGTCAATCCGTGTATAGTACTTGCCATCTTGTCCTTAATAGACCAGTCCACACACCACTTTTCTATCGTGGCTTCTTATATATGAGGGCATGAGTGTTGTCACTCGCCTACTCCGCTCTCAAAAGAAAATAACCTCATCCAACAAGTATGAAGAAACGCATCCACCAAATAGGAGAAGAATCCAAAAAGTATGAAGAGAATATATGAGGAAAAGCATCCAAAAAGTTCGAAGAAAAACATCCACCATATGAAAAAAAAAATGAAGAAATAGTCTACGGATGATAAAGAAATAAAATCTGAAAAAAAAGAACAAAACAAAAAAAACAGGGTGGTTCTACATGTACAAATAAACGACTGGTTGTTATTACCTGAGCTACTCTTAAAGCGCCAGATCCAAGCCGCATGACTCAGGTAGAAGATGAACATAACAGAAGGAAAGCTAGACTTGTCACGATAAATTACTCTAGGACAGACAGAATTGGGGATAGGTAGCAGTTATTACCTTTTTTTTGTTTGTTTGAGCAGGCATCCCCCCTCCCCCCATATCGTTTTCTGCCAGAGTGAGCGATCCTGGCTAGGTTATCGACATACTCCTTTATATGACTCTACACGATCATGGTTAGTTTAAACTAATCTATAAATAATGACATAGATGTGATGTTACCGTTGAAAACTCCAATTATAATTATCTCTTGCTGTTATCATTACGCCAAATATCGCATTACTGGGGTCTGCGGGGGGTCCGTAGGGCTGGGGAATAATGGCAGCATGCCCTGTACACAGTCACCTCGAGGTGTGCGGGTCAGAGTTGTTATTTCAACGCCGATTTTTAAAAAAGAAAATGTTATTGCTGACGTAATGCCACGAGCAGGAGCTCTATGGTTCAAGGAGTGTGTCGAGTCGTAACGGCTTTCTTGACATTCCTGGTTTTTACTAGACAAGTTGGAGCTCGTCTAGTTCAAGCCTAGGGCAGGAAAATTGTGTGGCTTGTCAAGCCTAGAGTTACTTCAATACTAGGTCTTTCATATTAGTAAAAGTCAGGACTACAGGGAGTACGGCAGTCCCGGTTAGGTGTTGGTCATCTCATATGTCGTGTGGGGGACCTGGTCGTCTACAGGTACGACGCCAGCCTCAGGATAGGAAGGACTCGGATTCAAAGCCTGCCAGAAGCTGTGGTGATTTTTTTTTTTAATTTGAAAATTGAATCCATGGTTTCCTTTTTTGACCTATCACTCCCCTGCTCTCTTGGGTAGTCAGATCTGACGTCTAGCCCTCTCGGATAACGATAATAAACAGGAGGTCCCGTGTGCACTTGCACGCGTTAAAGGTACCTCGGCAGTTAAAATCGAAAAGAGTATGCCATAAATATGGCCGTTGCCCAGGCAAAATTGGCACAAAAACCTATCCACACCGTATATATCCTATGTAGTGCTAAGGGATTAGTGTACGTGGGCCAGGATTCGCTTCGGATTTCCTCTGGGAGGATATCGGGGCACCTTCGTCCGATGTGCAACGATGATGATCCTAACAACAAAACAAACATGGGCGGCCGACTCTGCTGTTGCGACCGCACTTGAACCCCATATCGGGGTTGTTGTTTTTTTTTTTTTTTAATGAAAATAAAAATACAAACTTGTTAGCCCTGCCATGTACTGATACGCACCAGCGACCTCTTCAGTTATAGAACAACAACTCTTTTCGACAGTTACAAGAGGCTGCCCAAGCTAAATAAGCAACTAAAATGACTAATTTCACTGAAATATTAACACACTTTCTGAAATTGCCTTAAAAACACTGGCCAGTGTTACGAAATGCGGGCACACCGCTGAGTAATTTGTATGTGATCAGGGAAGAGATTGTAGTGATAATAAACACTGTACCAGGACAATGGTGTTGTGCTATCATTTATCATCTACCAAAAGGAAATAAGCTATGATTACGGCATTGATCCCATTTCTGGGGTCTATCAAGAAGGGATGGGGGGAGAGTGGTGTCTAGGGCTGGATAATAAAGAACGCACGCCCAGTGCAGTAACTATGGGGTGTTCAGGTCAGTGTTTCTATTTCATTCGTGAGAGAAAACATGTTGATCCCACTGTAATTCGACACCATCTATCACATTTGGAGAACAATACTGGTTTTTAATTTATTAGGCTACTCGTTCTCTGTGGTGATGATGACGATGATGGTGATGATGAATATGTATAAACAGACAATAATAATAAATAAAGAAGGAAGATACACGATTCAAGACTAATCGATAGTTCAATGAAGTACTCTTTTTAAAAGGACTAAATATAAAAAGAGAACTACTAAACACAATTAGAACAAGACAAATGACATTTTTGGGGAATGTTAAAAGACACAACAGCCTACTAAAAGTAATATTGGAAGGAAAAATACAAGGTAAAAGAGGCAGACCAAGATTAAAATGGGCGAGTAACATCAAAAGATGGACAAGCCAATCTATGACAACCTGCACCATCAAAGCAAGAAACAGAGTGGAATGGCGATCCATGGTAGCCAACCTTCGCAGCGGAGACGGCACCCGATGATGATAAATGAAGTACTCAGACATTGACAAGGACGATGGTTACACAGGCCGTTAACGACTGTATGCTGGAAATGAACACAGATAAAAATAAGAATGTAGTATTGCGACTGCAACAATTTGGGATATAAAAATAAATGACGATATGAAAGACCTAGTTAGGGGGTCAGCTTAATCAGCTGATGGAACCATCAGTGTGAATAGGCATTCATCATTTACTGAAAATGACAGGATCTATGGATTTGTCCGGAATGCTGTGATATAACAATAAATGAACAATGAACTATACAATTAAGTACATAATGAAATGTAGGATTTTTTTTTCTTAATAGACCGCACTTACATGACATTAGCAAGAATATGATGAATTTCAGTATGAACACGTTACACGATCTACAGGCCAAGATAAAGTCATTCTACGGGTAAAATAAACATAAAATGGTTTCAAGCAGAGAGACTCTACTGGTTTAGCTGCTTAATACTATATGCGTCATGTTTATTTAGTCATATTTGTATACTTCTGCTTAGCTCTGACTTGCGGCCCCGCATAGTATTTCATATTTGGTATATACTTCATTGCTTACCTTCATTCTACGTAGGTACTTGTATGACATACACAAAGTACTTGGCAAAATTAGACCATGGGAAGTGTGGGAGATCACCATCAGATAATGGACAGTATTAACTTACAATTCATAATCGTCACATCTCTCGGGGCACCCGCTTTAGCTCAGTGTTTAGCGAACTGGACAACAGGTCAGGGGTTGATCCTGATAACGGTTTCCAGATTCACCCAACCTTAAATGGCTAACGGATTTTTTAATGGGGAAGTAAAGCGGCAAGGGCTTAATACCGACCACATTACCTCAAAAATCATGTGCCGAAAGTCTATATAAATTATGGCCACTAACACCATATTCCCTGTACGCCATTTGGCATGAATGGGCCCTTTACTCTCTTTTTTTTTAACATCTCAGAAAGCAGCTCTTAATCACGAAGGCTGGAAGGAAATTGTGAAGACGTCATCAATGCTGCCCCAATGACCGGTAAAATTACTGGACCAATGATGATGACGTATAGTCTCTTTTAGCTGTCAATTGATCGCTCTTGACAGCCCAGAAGCAAAAATATAGACGAGCCATAATTAACCTGGACAGAAAGGGGGCGAGCAATCAATCAAGGGAAACAGTTTCTGGAAGCTTCCAATCTCGTACATCCGGAAATGAAATGACAAAGCCACATTGGATTTTCTCCTCCGCTCTCTCTGTTGGAGATTTCAGACATCGAGAGCGGTTACAGGAATGTTCCTCACTGTGGTCCATGGCTTATCCAGAGAGAACTGAATTAGTTTCAGGGAACAAATCCAATAATACGATTTTCTAAAGAGTGCAATCTTGCAAGAAATTCAATATGCTTCATTAAAAATACAAAAACGCAGTCTTTTATTTTTTTATCTCCTCATTCAATGTCACCATTTTTAACTTTTCATGTTTTCTTCTCCGCCTTTTTCTTTAAAATAAAATATTCCAATTTCGGAAATTTCTTTTCTTTTCTTTCTTTCTTTCTTTTCTTTCTTTCTTTCTTTCTTTCTTTCTTTCTTTCTTTCTTTCTTTCTTTCTTTCTTTCTTTCTTTCTTTCTTTCTTTCTTTCTTTCTTTCTTTCTTTCTTTCTTTCTTTCTTTCTTTCTTCTCCAAATATTTTTTTCCTGTTATTTTAACGTCCCTTCCCTCCAATTTCGCTGTTCCTTCTCCTTCTGTTTCTATTTATTTACCCCCTTCTGTCTTATGAAACATGAATCAAAAAACACGCTAACGAATTATCATGGACATCAGACATTGCCACAAGTCATATTTCCATCTGAATGTCATATTTATCACCATCAGCTCGGAAATAATGAGGCCCTCCGGATATCTGGTTGTGTTTAGCCTCGCATGTGAGAATATAACTTTGATCCAAACTTAAAAATATCAAACTGGCGAGCTGGATAACTGTAGCTAGCGTTTAAATGCATCTTGTACGAATCCGTACTGCTTATCTCATTCACACTGCTCGGTGATAACGTCAGGTATCATACAGGTGGTTGAGAGCAGTGCAGACTGTCTCTATAAACTCCTCTCTTGTACTACTGGTAAGTCCTCACCGGCAATCATTGTTTCTTTTTCGATGTTACTTTCCCACAGACAGCGTTGCCGTCCTGTTACTTTCCCATTGATAACTTTACGGTCCTGTTACTTTCCCATTTATAGCTTTACCGTCCTGTTACTTTCCCACTGATATCATTACCGTCCTGTTATTTTCCCATTGATAGCTTTACCGTCCTGTTACTTTCCCACTGATAGCTTTACCGTCCTGTTACTTTCCCACTGATAGCTTTACCGTCCTGTTACTTTCCCACTGATAGCTTTACCGTCCTGTTACTTTCCCATTGATAGCTTTACCATCCTATTACTTTCCCATTGATAGCTTTACCATCCTATTACTTTCCCATTGATAGCTTTACCATCCTATTACTTTCCCATTGATAGCTTTACCATCCTATTACTTTCCCATTGATAGCTTTACCATCCTATTACTTTCCCATTGATAGCTTTACCATCCTATTACTTTCCCATTGATAGCGTTCCAGTTCTGTTGCTTTCACACTGAAAGCGGTGCCGTCCTGTTACTTTCCTATTCCATTCTGTTATTTTTCCATTGATAAATTTATCGTCTTGTTACTTTCCCACTGAGAGCGATCCCGTTCTGTTACTTTCCCATATACAGATTTACCGCCCTGTTACTTTCCCAGTGATTGCGTTGCCATCCTGTTACTTTCTCATATACAGATTTACCGTCCTGTTACTTTCCCAATGATTGCGTTGCCGTCCTGTTACTTTCCCAATGATTGCGTTGCCGTCCTGTTACTTTCCCAATGATTGCGTTGCCGTCCTGTTACTTTCCCAGTGATTGCGTTGCCATCCTTTTACTTTCCCAGTGATTGCGTTGACATCCTGTTACTTTCCCAGTGATTGCGTTGCCATCCTGTTACTTTCCCAGTGATTGCGTTGACATCCTGTTACTTTCCCAGTGATTGCGTTGCCATCCTGTTACTTTCCCAGTGATTGCGTTGACATCCTGTTACTTTCCCAGTGATTGCGTTGCCATCTTGTTACTTTCCAACAGAAACCGAGTCATCGTTGTTTTCCACTGATAAAAGAGTTTTCGTCGTGTTATTTTCTACTACAAACTAAGAATAGCAAAATGTTATATATTCTCTCAACATATGGCGCATAAACACGGACATTAGACAAGAAAGCAGACCTGAAAATTGAAGCCTTTGAAATGTGGATTTATAGAAGAATAAGAAGATAAGAAAAGAAAACAAATGATGAAGTCTTAAAACAACTAAAAATTAAAAGAGAAGTACTAAATACAATTCAGAAAAGGCAAATTAGATTTTTGGGGCATATTAAAAGACACAACAGCATACTAAAAATAATCTTGGAAGGGAAAATATAAGGTGGCAGAGGCAGACCAAGACTAACATGGACGAGTAACATCAACAGATGGGCAATCTTTTGGACAATACAAAAGACAATCATAATAACTGAATATCTGTTGCTGAAAGAAACTTCCGAGGCGAGGTACAAGCACACACTTATAAGGACATGGGAGAATGAGCTGCCGGAAACATCCGAGTGCAGATACAAGCAGACAAGTATAAGGGTATGGGAGCTAGACAAGTATACAAGGGTATGGGAGAACTACCGAAAACATCCGAGGCGATATGCAAGCAGACAAGTACAAGGGTATGGGAGAACGGACTGCCGTATACAAGGTGTGTCGTTACGGGGCACGTTCAGGGTAGAAATCAGGACACATGCAAACAGAAGTATTGACCATACGACTGATTTGTCTTACATCATACTGTACATATCAACAGGACTGCAGGTCAAACGAGAATCATTAAAAAAATCTTGAACGGGGAGGAGAAAGATGAAGAAGGTAAAAGAAGAGAGCCACAAGAAGGAACTTCATTTCAAAGGGTTTTTAAACCTAACAAACCCATATTATTCAATATCACAATTAATCGATGTTACGCATCGACATCTGATTACTATGATAACGAAATCGAAGTTTGACATGAACAAGCTCAAGAAATAATTAAACAAGCACCTAAAAAATCTGATAATGCAGGGAGATTGGAGCGCCATTGTGGGGAAAGACAAAATGAAATTGCGGGGCATTAGCGGTTTTTGCTGCAATGATGAAACAAACAAGAGGGGGGGGGACATTATTTTAATTCACAAGCTACAATGACCTGATTCTTATAAATACATTTGACATTCATAAACCATTGAGAATACAGACATGGCACAGTCCAAATAACGAGACCCATAATCAAATAGATGACATAAACCATCATTTTGAATAGCTTGAAGTACAGAAGAGCAAATGTTCAATCTTCGTGTACTTTCTGAAAAATATTTCCAACATCAACAGGAGCTGAACCATGTGTTTTTTGACATTAAAACAGAGTTTGACTTAAACACTTAGAGTCACTATGAATAAACATAAAATTAATAAGAGCTGAACCATGTGTTTCTTGACATTAAAACAGAATTTTGACTTAAACACTTAGAGTCACTATGAATAAACATAAAATTAATAAGAGCTGAACCATGTGTTTTTTACATTAAAACAGAGTTTGACTTAAACACTTAGAGTCACTATGAATAAACATAAAATTAATAAGAGCTGAACCATGTGTTTCTTGACATTAAAACAGAGTTTGACTTAAACACTTAGGGCCACTATGAATAAACATAAAGTCAACAAGAGCTGAACTATGTCTTTATTGACATTAAAACAGAGTTTGACTTTTAGAGTCACTTTGAATGAACATAAAATTAACAAGAGCTGAACTAAGTGTTTATTGACATTAAAACAGAGTTTGGCTTGAAGCTCTTAGGGCTACTTTGAATGAACATAAAATTAACAAGAGCTGAACTAAGTGTTTATTGACATTAAAACAGAGTTTGACTTAAACACTTAGGGCTTCTATGAATGAACATAAAATTAACAAGAGCTGAACTAAGTGTTTATTGACATTAAAACAGAGTTTGGCTTGAAGCTCTTAGGGCTACTTTGAATGAACATAAAATTAACAAGAGCTGAACTAAGTGTTTATTGACATTAAAACAGAGTTTGACTTAAACACTTAGAGTCACTTTGAATGAACATACAATTAACAAGAGCTGAACTAAGTGTTTATTGACATTAAAACAGAGTTTGGCTTAAACACTTAGAGTCACTTTGAATGATCATAAAATTAACAAGAGCTGAACTAAGTGTTTATTGACATTAAAACAGAGTTTGGCTTAAACACTTAGAGTCACTTTGAATGAACATACAATTAACAAGAGCTGAACTAAGTGTTTATTGACATTAAAACAGAGTTTGACTTGAAGCTCTTAGGGCTACTATGAATAAACGCAACATCAACAAACAGATAACCAACACTGTCACCCAACTTCACGAACATCCCCCACCCCCTCCCCCCCCCCCAAAAAAAAAAAAAGTGCAGTATTTACAAGATTGGGCAGTTGGTTTCCTACACCTGTAGGAGTGCGACAAGGTTGCTTACTTTCCGCGACTTTATTCCACGTTTTTCTTGAAATAATCATGACAAATGACTTTGAAAACCATCTCGGGACTGTCAGCATTTGAGGCAGAACAATTACTAACCTATGTTTTGTGGATGATATAGACGGGCATGCTGGCAGTATATCAGAGCTCGAACGAGTAGATAGCACGACAAGAGCTTACTGAGAGGAGGTCAATGCTGATACAAACAAAATAAGGGCAAACTCTGCAGCAGAAGAACAAAACTTATAGACGGAGAAAATCTCGGTAAGGTCAGAAAACTCAAATGAGTAGGGAACAGGTAAATAATTGCAGTGCTGCGGTAAAGCTGGTAGGGAACAGGCAAATAATTGCAATGCTGCGGTAAAGTTGGTAGGGAAGAAGGCAAATAATTGCAATGCTGCGGTAAAGTTGGTAGGCAATAGGCAGATAACTGTACTTTACCGTTCGTTGTCGTTGTAATTGTATTCTTAAGAAAGCCAAAGGCCGAAACGTCGGTATTGTCTTGTGTTCCTTCCTTGTAAAGCTGTCACCATACCATGGAGTGTTTATCACATCCCACTACTGGCTCCCAGAAAACTCAAATATCCGGGCTCTATTGACGCTAGCGAACGATCAAGACCAGAAGTACTAGCCAGAATAGTACAAGCGATGACAAGACTTAACCATATATGGACAAGCAAAAACATCTCTCTAACAACGAAGATCTGACTATCAGTAGTTACATCTATATTTATAAATTCCTGTGGATAGTGGACGCTCACTGCTGATCTCCAAAGAAGAATACCGGCTTCTAGGGATGAAATGGTGTACAAAAACATTACACTTATCATACATATCACCAATGAAGAAGTGCGTGAAAGAATCCAACGACCCACTTGACCACAAAAAGACCTAGTGTCTCTAGCAACAAACAGCGGAAACTGACCTCGTACGGACACGTCACACGGTCCATCGTGCCAAAACCATTTTGCAAGTCACAGTAACAGGCAAACGAAGACAGGGAGGACAACAGAAAATATGAGTGGATAACATCAGAATATGGACTGTTGTATAGCAGAGAAGCTACCTTAAATCGCGACGATTGGAAGCAAATTGTGAACATGTCATCTATAGTAGCCCCTCGACCGACAAGGTTACGGCATCATTGATTCATTATTAACGAGCTATATGTTTATCTGTTTGCGGAAGCCAGGCTTCTATCTCTAGTAAAACCTCAAGGGATTGAATTTTCTCTGAATATCATTTTCTTTCCTTTTTTCACGCCGCCAGCCGCGTGCTCCTCGCCATACAGGCAGATATTCTCCTACGTCAGAAGTAGTCACACTTTTTATTATAGATATTTTTTTACTATTAATTTTGCCCTGGCAGCAGTCACTTTTTAAAAGCATACTCTTTTCTATGCCCAACCGCCAAGGGTTCATTACCGTGCGCAAAGTGCTCACTTGACCACCTGTTTTTCAGCGTTATTCCAAAGGGCTAGCTATAGAATCTCAATATTCAGATATCTGGGTGGGGGGAAGGGGGAGCGCAAAAAGTCATATCTCCTGTGGTGGGATTGGAACTCGGGACCTTCCTGTCCAGTAGCGGACGTCTTATCTTTAGAACCCTCAACCGCAGCCTCCTTCTCCGCCGAACTAGCTATTTTATATAGTAAAAGAACTGAGACTAGACGAGACAAGACACATGAAGTTAGCCTGTGATGTCAACTTTTGTTACCAAGACATTCCATCATTGAGCACAGTCTCCACATCGAAAGTTAGCTACGCCATTTTACTCTGTCCTTTGCCCTGATAGTGCACGTCGTCCTTGGTTCATCCTCGGCCAACTATAGATCTTCTAAGGCCCGAGGGCAGAAAATAAAACAGAAAACCTTCCAACTAGTGTGACGTTTTCAGCTACAGGCGCGATAGATGGCTGACCTCACTCTACTCACAACCACTGCTGTTCGCAAAGCTCAAATAGTCACGCTAATTGGAGACTTTCCGGGAATTCCCTTTCACCCCACAGGCCTAAGTGTCTTGGTCCACCTGTCCATCTTTTCACGTTATTAATCCACTTAAGTCTTGGTCTGCCTCTGCCTCGACTACCTTGTACTTTCTCCTCCAAGATGACTTTTGGTGGGGTATTGTGTCTCCTCACATGTCAGTAGTATAGCAGGAAGGATTTGCCCCGTATTTAGGCGTAAATTAACAAAGATATATAGCAGGCGCATTTCGCGCGAAATGTACACGAGAGACAAGGGGAGTTAACCATGACTGCTCGTGTCGGGATGTTGACCTCTAGTCCCGGTGACCCCGGAAGTGACCTGTTTATGTCTGCTTTGTTCTGACTTTGGCGTTCTTCATGTACTTGATCGTTAGTGATAGGTTAGTAGATTATACATCAATGAAAAACATTAAATTTAAAACAGAAAACAAAAGATATATTTTTATTCTTTTATTATCTCAATAGGTGTATAACATACAGTGGATATTATATATCATTACAAAAATATTTAGTACACGAAGTAAATATATAGTACACGGATAACATTTATTTATAGCTATGTAGTTGGGTGTCTGCTTAGCGTTGTGTCATAAATGAATCATAAGGTGTGAAACTGTTAGAGATTGCTGGGTAGTCTAAACTGGTAGTGTAAAGAGTTAAATATCTAAAGGCGTAGTCGAGACGTTATCATCAGCTACCTTTCTTTTTATATAGAAATAGGAAAGAGCGTTCTCTCCATTTATCCCTATCATCGCGCCTTCCTCTCTCTCTCTCTCTCTCTCTTTCTCCCCTATCCTCTTTTAGACTTCTAACCTATCAGTCCACCCTCCACCTCTCCCTTTAGCTCCCCCGCCCTCCCTCATATTTTTAGCGTCCCTCCTATTGTAACACTTAATTATTCTCACCATTTATACCTAGCATCTCGCCTTCTTTCTCATAGGCTCTCTCTCTCTCTCTCTCTCTCTCTCTCTCTTCTAACCCCTACTAGACTTCTCTCCTACCATTCCACCTTTCTTCCTCTCTCTCTCTCTCTCTCTCTCTCTCTCTCTCTCTCTCTCTTTACCTCGCCTAGCGTTCCGCCTTCATTCGTATTTTTACCTTACCGCCAGTGTAACACATTAATAACATTGAATATCAATTACAAAAAGACTTGAAATATCTACTTTTTAAAGAACCAATAAGATAAACATATGAAAAACGAAGGAATAATACACTCGACAAGGCTTAACATACGTACTTTATACACATCACCATTAATACAACTGAAATTCCTTTAATGATAACCTATCACATCGTTATGAGCTAAGAGAAAAACAGAAAAAAAAAATTCAACTTACACCGTAAAATATTCCACTACAACACAGACCGCTAGACTGACCAGTACTATGAAAATAAACGTCCGTGAATCAAGCACGCTTATAACACGAAGTCTCACATCCGACTAGTTTAAATATAATCTGGTAAATAAAAGTTAGGAGGCAAGGGCAGAAACCTAGGAGGCAAGGTCAGAAACCTAGGAGGCAAGGGCAGAAACCAAAGAGGTAAGGGCAGAAACCTAGAAGGCAGGGGCGGAAACCTAAGACGCAAGGGTAGAAACCTAAGAGGCAAGGTCAGAAACCCAGGAGGCAAGGTCAGAAACCTAGGAGGCAAGGGCAGAAACCTAGGAGGCAAGGACAGAAAACTAGGAAGCAAAGGTTGAAAACAAGGAGGGAAGATCAGAAATCTAGGAAGCTGTGTTAGATGGGCAGAAACCTAGGAGGTAAGGGCAGAAACCTAAGAGGCAAAGACAGAAACCAAAGAGGGAAGGTCAGAAACCTATGAGGGAAGGTCAGAAACCTAGGAGGCAAGGTCAGAAACCTAGGAGGCAAGGGCAGAAACCAAAGAGGCAAGGGCAGAAACCTAAGAGGCAAGGACAGAAAACTAGGAAGCAAAGGCTGTTGGTCAAATTGAAAATATTTTACCCACAGAACACAAAAATGTAGGCTCATACTCAAAAAATCGACCTCAACACCATAAAAAAGGTACTCACATAGTCATACTAGTTAGACACATCGAACAGATAGTTACATCCAAAGTCCCAAAAAGAGTGGCCAAATCACTAACATTTTACCTCCAGAACACAAAAATGTAGGCTCATACTCAAAAAAGCGACCTCAAAACCATAAAAATCTACTCACATAGTCATACTAGTTAGACACATCGAACAGATAATTACAGCCAAAGTCCAAAGAAAAAAAAAGTTTGGTCAAATCGAAAATATTTTACCCACAGAACACAAAAATGTAGGCTCATACTAAAAAAAAATCGACCTCAACACCATAAAAAGGTACTCACATAGTCATACTAGTTAGACACATCGAACAGATAGTTACATCCAAAGTCCCAAATCACTAACATTTTACCTCCAGAACACAAAAATTTAGGCTCATACTCAAAAAAAAAAATCGACCTAAAAACCATAAAAATCTACTCACATAGTCATACTAGTTAGACACATCGAACAGATAGTTACAGCCAAAGTCCCAAAAAGAGTGGCCATATCACTAACATTTTACCTCCAGAACACAAAAATTTAGGCTCATACTAAAAAAGTCGACCTAAAAATCCAGAAAAAGCTACTCACATAGTCATAATAGTATATGTGGCTGTGAACATACCCAACATACTACTTCTCGTGCGGTTTTGGTGCAGTTTCGGTGCATGTACGTGCACTTTTAGAGTGGGTTCACAGGTAAAATGTTAGTGATTTGGGACTTTGGATGTAACTATCTGTTCGATGTGTCTAACTAGTATGACTATGTGAGTACCTTTTTATGGTGTTGAGGTCGATTTTTTTTTAGTATGAGCCTACATTTTTGTGTTCTGTGGGTAAAATATTTTCGATTTGACCAAACTTTTTTTTTCTTTGGACTTTGGCTGTAATTATCTGTTCGATGTGTCTAACTAGTATGACTATGTGAGTAGATTTTTATGGTTTTGAGGTCGCTTTTTTGAGTATGAGCCTACATTTTTGTGTTCTGCAGGTAAAATGTTAGTGATTTGGCCACTCTTTTTGGGACTTTGGATGTAACTATCTGTTCGATGTGTCTAACTAGTATGACTATGTGAGTACCTTTTTTATGGTGTTGAGGTCGATTTTTGAGTATGAGCCTACATTTTTGTGTTCTGTGGGTAAAATATTTTCAATTTGACCAACAGCCTTTGCTTCCTAGTTTTCTGTCCTTGCCTCTTAGGTTTCTGCCCTTGCCTCTTTGGTTTCTGCCCTTGCCTCCTAGGTTTCTGACCTTGCCTCCTAGGTTTCTGACCTTCCCTCATAGGTTTCTGACCTTCCCTCTTTGGTTTCTGTCTTTGCCTCTTAGGTTTCTGCCCTTACCTCCTAGGTTTCTGCCCATCTAACACAGCTTCCTAGATTTCTGATCTTCCCTCCTTGTTTTCAACCTTTGCTTCCTAGTTTTCTGTCCTTGCCTCCTAGGTTTCTGCCCTTGCCTCCTAGGTTTCTGACCTTGCCTCCTGGGTTTCTGACCTTGCCTCTTAGGTTTCTACCCTTGCGTCTTAGGTTTCCGCCCCTGCCTTCTAGGTTTCTGCCCTTACCTCTTTGGTTTCTGCCCTTGCCTCCTAGGTTTCTGACCTTGCCTCCTAGGTTTCTGCCCTTGCCTCCTAACTTTTATTTACCAGATTATATTTAAACTAGTCGGATGTGAGACTTCGTGTTATAAGCGTGCTTGATTCACGGACGTTTATTTTCATAGTACTGGTCAGTCTAGCGGTCTGTGTTGTAGTGGAATATTTTACGGTGTAAGTTGAATTTTTTTTTTTCTGTTTTTCTCTTAGCTCATAACGATGTGATAGGTTATCATTAAAGGAATTTCAGTTGTATTAATGGTGATGTGTATAAAGTACGTATGTTAAGCCTTGTCGAGTGTATTATTCCTTCGTTTTCATATGTTTATCTTATTGGTTCTTTAAAAAGTAGATATTTCAAGTCTTTTTGTAATTGATATTCAATGTTATTAATGTGTTACACTGGCGGTAAGGTAAAAATACGAATGAAGGCGGAACGCTAGGCGAGGTAAAGAGAGAGAGAGAGAGAGAGAGAGAGAGAGAGAGAGGAAGAAAGGTGGAATGGTAGGAGAGAAGTCTAGTAGGGGTTAGAAGAGAGAGAGAGAGAGAGAGAGAGAGAGAAGCCTATGAGAAAGAAGGCGAGATGCTAGGTATAAATGGTGAGAATAATTAAGTGTTACAATAGGAGGGACGCTAAAAATATGAGGGAGGGCGGGGGAGCTAAAGGGAGAGGTGGAGGGTGGACTGATAGGTTAGAAGTCTAAAAGAGGATAGGGGAGAAAGAGAGAGAGAGAGAGAGAAGGAAGGCGCGATGATAGGGATAAATGGAGAGAACGCTCTTTCCTATTTCTATATAAAAAGAAAGGTAGCTGATGATAACGTCTCGACTACGCCTTTAGATATTTAACTCTTTACACTACCAGTTTAGACTACCCAGCAATCTCTAACAGTTTCACCCCTTATGATTCATTTATGACACAACGCTAAGCAGACACCCAACTACATAGCTATAAATAAATGTTATCCGTGTACTATATATTTACTTCGTGTACTAAATATTTTTGTAATGATATATAATATCCACTGTATGTTATACACCTATTGAGATAATAAAAGAATAAAAATATATCTTTTGTTTTCTGTTTTAAATTTAATGTTTTTCATTGATGTATAATCTACTAACCTATCACTAACGATCAAGTACATGAAGAACGCCAAAGTCAGAACAAAGCAGACATAAACAGGTCACTTCCGGGGTCACCGGGACTAGAGGTCAACATCCCGACACGAGCAGTCATGGTTAACTCCCCTTGTCTCTCGTGTACATTTCGCGCGAAATGCGCCTGCTATATATCTTTGTTAATTTACGCCTAAATACGGGGCAAATGCTTCCTGCTATACTACTCATGTCCTACAAATGTTAGTTGTCTTGTTCTAATTGTGTTAGGAATTTTTATTATTTTTTATTTTCATTTGATTCAAGTTCACCTTTTTTTTTTCAATCCATACAATTCTCCTCATTTATCTATAGATCCACATTTTAAAGGCTTCGATTTTTTGCTCTGTTTTCTTATTTAATGTCCAATGTTTCTGCACCATAGAGGAATGTTGCGTGGGCATTACATTTTGCAATTCGTAGTTTTAGTTCTGGTGTTAATTCTTTGATGTGAGTATATTTAATTCATGTTGTTAAAATTACTTTTTGCCATTCCTATTCTTTTGTTTATTTCTGTCTTACATTTTCCATCACTTGTAACATTCTCAAGAGAGCTATATTCTTGAACTCTTTCACACGGGGACGGAGACCACCAACTATCAAGGAGGGATCAAGTCATCATACTTCGCCTACGCACTGGCCACAATAGAATAAGAAATCACACGTTTACCAAATTCAAAATAGGTACAACCAGCCTATGCCACTGTACACTGGACAATATGACTATAAAACATGTTCTACAAGATTGCTCCCAGTACACAGATCTGAGAAGAGCAATGTGGTCCACACCCACCTCACTGGTATAGAAACTATATGGTGCAATCGAATCACTTAAACAGACAGCTGACTTCATGAGAGAGTCTGGAATCCTACTCTGATTGAGTCTTGATCGCAGAGAGAGAGAGAGAAAGAACTCTTTCCAAGTTCAATCCAACAACTTTGATATTCACTAGTAGGTTTTGTGTGTTATCTCTGCTTATAATCACAGTTTTGTTATTTTAATATTCATATCCAAACCATATTTTTTGTTTGTCTTGTTTATTTTGTTATGTAGTTGTAATTATTATGGATTTTCTGCTAGTAAAATACAGTACCATCGGCATTTCTTAAATGATTAATCATGTATCCATATTTAGGTATGGCATCCATACGATGTCGTTAAAGGTCTAGTTAGTGTCAACATTGACTAAACATGGAGATAGAATGCAGCCCTGTTTTAATCTTCTTTTTATATGAACAGGTGCAGAGCTCTCATTGTTGTATTTTATCATAGCTGTTTGTTCCCAGTATAAATTACATATCAGTCTAATATCAGCATCATCCTGCTGTATATCTTTCAGACGTTCTATTAGTTATTAATGGCGCACTCTATCAAAAGCTTTAGTGCAGTCTATGAAGCAGGCATAAATTGTTTTTTTTTTTTTACTTCTGTATACTTTTCTAACATTCTCATGCAAAATATGGCTTCTCTTGTCCCGCTTTTTTTCTCTAAATCTAAATGGTTGTTCTGCTAATTTCATACTGGTTTTATTTTAAATTCTTCCCCGCATAACTTTAAGCAAGACTTTTATTTTTATTTACATGGCTCAAGAAAAAGACAGAAACATAAACAAATAGATAAATTTTAAAAAATACACATAAACATATAAATTTTGAGTTATTTGCGGGTCATCATCATTGCACTCCGAACATGTCCACAGGTGCTCAAATATAAATATATTGAAAAGCACGCTGTTGGATCGACAAATGTACGAACAGGCAGACAGACCAGACGGACTGGTAGAATAGACAGACAAACTAGACGGACTGGTAGAAGAGACATAGAGACTAGACGGACTGGTAGAATAGACAGACATAATTTTGTGACAACTTTACTCATGCTCACTTTGAACCCTACTCTCCATCTAACAAATGCCAACACTTTGAGCACCTACTCTCCATCTAACAAATGCCAACACATGAGTGCAGTATATTTTTTATCTCTGTAACGAGCATCATTACAAGCAGGGATTCCCTCAATTAATAAACCTCGTTAGAACTACATGTCTGAGAGCTCCCTTTCATCTTCTAGTACACTTAACATCGACTTCTAAAGGACCTGCGCAGACACACTGATGTGCAAACTCAAACCTGACTTCACGTTATTTTTCTCTTTGCATACGATTATACGAGGTAGGAAAACGTGTTTCATTGCTATAGACACCCACATATTGACAAAAACAAAATAAATCTGCTTAAATCCCTGAAAAAAAAGCATTCATGTACTACTCCATCATAAGTTGTGGATCTTTCATACACTATAAGTTGTTGACCACGCAGCTAGCTGTCGTAATCTCGAACGAATATTTTCGTTATATATATATATATATATATATATATATATATATATATATATATATATATATATATATATATATAAAGTGGACAGTACATGATCCAAAATACAAGTGGCTTCTCCCAGTGTCCACAAGCAAGAAATCAATTGCTGGTCAAAGCGCTCAGATCGCCTCGCTTGACTTATTTGGAAGCAGTAGACAATATGAGCGGGAGCCGTGATAGCTCAGTGGTTAGTGAACTGGACAACAAAGGACAAGAGGTAGGGTTCAATCCCAATTGACGGCTTCCGGTTCACCCAGCCTTTAATGGATAGAGGATTATTTTCTGGGAAAGTAAAACGGAACGGGCGTAATACCGACCACATTACCCCACAAATCTTGTGCCAAAGGTCTGTAAAATGTATGGTCACTAACACCATATTCCCTATACGCCACTTGGCGTGACGGAGGTACTTTACTTTTTACAATCTGAGCACAGTTAAAAAGTATTAACCATTATATTCAAGAAAATCTAGTCGGACGTTTCTCACAGCGAAAAGATAAAATGTATAATAAACAACTCATGAAACTTTTCTATTACGTCGCACCAAGTTTTGACTAATTTTCTTCCCTTTACTAATGATACATAAGCCACATGTATTTATTACTTTTTTTTCAGTTTTTGCCACTTTCAGAAAAGTTGAGAAACCATGCACCAGATGGGTTCGGTGTATTAGTTTGAGGAGCTGACAGGTGCATATTAAAAAAGTCAACAGCAAAAACGTGTGATTTAATTTGTTACAGATGTTTGTTTTGTTTTTGCGCACATCAGTTTATATCTGTAGCGAGGTCCCAAAGTTTTTGTTTTTGCGCACATCAGTTTATATCTGGATTTTCCGTTTCCGGTTGTTTCCAAAATGGAGGAATTATTTTTCTCCGGCTTGGTATAGAACCGTTGATCAGAGGTTTAACAAGCCGCTATCGTAAAAACGATGTTGTTAATGAAACGTAGACCTGATACAGAATGTGTAAATTAGCAGTAGATAGTAGTGATAGTTTTTTCGGCCCTAAAACAACAACAAAAATAGGATTCTGGAATGTGCGAACAATGGCCGCTCCGACGAAACATGCACAGGTCGCGAGCGAGATGGACAGATACGATCTAGATATTTTAGGATTAAGCGAAATGCGCTGGCCTGGAACAGGTAGGAGATCTATTGATAATAAAATAGTAGTTTTTTCTGGAAGGGAAGATGGAAAACACCGTGAAGGAGTAGGCATAATGATGACAGACAAAGCTGCAAGAAGTTTATTAGAATGGGAACCGGTAAATAGCCGTCTGATACGAACACGATACAAAACAAAACATGGAAGACTTTCAATTATTCAATGTTATGCGCCTACTAACGAAGCTGATGATGAAGTTAAGGATGATTTTTATAACCAACTGCAACAACTTATAAACAAAATACCAAAACACGATCTTTTAATTGTAATGGGAGACTTCAACGCCAAAGTAGGACAAGATAACGCAGGAGTGGAACATGTGATGGGGAGAGAAGGCTGTAATACAACAAGTCAGAATGGAGAAAGATTAATAGAATTATGTTTAATAGAAAATTTAGTTATAGGTGGGACATTATTTCCACATAAAAATATCCACAAAACAACATGGATATCTCCTGATGATAGAACATCAAATCAAATTGACCACCTATGTATTAAACAACAATTCAGATCATCATTAATAGATGTAAGAGCATACAGAGGTGCTGATGTTAATAGTGACCACAACCTGTGCATTGGGAAAATAAGATTAAAATTTAGAAACCAACAGAAGAGGTCAATTACACATAAAATTGATAGTCATAAACTGAAAGATGAAGCAATAAAGGAAAAGTTTAACATAGAGCTAAGTAATTGTTATTCAGCACTTGGTGAAATAGACTTAGATATCAATGAAATGTGGGACTCACAGAGCAAAATACTAATGACAGCAGCAGAAGCAAGTGCTGGACTGAAGAAAATGGAAAAACGAGCTTGGATCTCAGACACCACATGGAAATACATCAAAGAAAGAAGAGAAGCGAAGAGAGCCATGACTAATGTAAAGACAGATCTTGGAAAGGTTCTGGCAAAAGCAACATACAAAGAATTAGACAACAAAGTGAAAAGTTCGGCAAGAAGAGATACAAGAGCTTATATAGACAACTTGGCAGAGAAAGCAGAGACAGCTGCAATTACAGGAGACAGCAGAACTCTTTATACTGTACAAAAGATGCTGACAAACACCTATACATCCAGTGGAACACCAATTCTAGACAAATCTGGATTAATGCTAACAACAAGCGCAGACATAAAAGCCCGTTGGGCGGAACACTTCAAAGAAATTCTTAACCGTCCACTACCTCACAGTTTAATAGATTTTGAAGCTGAAACACCAGCAGCAGAATTAGATGTAAATTTAGATGACTTCACCTTGAGTGAAATAGAAACCACCTTAGCTAATGACCAATAACAAGGCTGCTGGAGAGGATAAGTTAACAGCTGAGATCCTCAAGGCAATTGATAGCCATAATTTAATACATCTCCAAAAAATGTTCAACATCATTTGGAAAACAGAGAAGACGCCTCATAAATGGAAAAAAGGAATCATTGTTAAGATCCCAAAAAAGGGCAATCTTAGAGATTGTAACAATTGGAGAGGCGTGACACTTTTGTCAGTTGCCTCAAAATTATTCTGTAAAATCATCCTAAATAGAATAAAGGATTCAATAGATACAGTAATGCGTGAAGAACAGGCTGGGTTTAGAAAAGGGAGAAGCTGTCTTGACCACATTTTCACTCTACGACTTATATTGGAGGAACACATTGAAAAGCAAAAACCTTTTGTACTTAACTTCATCGACTTCAAAAAAGCATTTGATAGTATTCATAGAGATTCTTTGTGGAAAATTCTGAAGCAATATGGCTTACCATCAAAAATCATAAATATTATCAAAGACATGTATGATGGTTACACATGTGCAGTTCGAACAGAGGAAGGACTGAGCGAATGTTTCCCAATAGAAACTGGGGTTAAACAAGGATGTATTTTATCGCCCTTGTTATTTGGAATTGTTATGGACTTCATAATGAAGAAATGCTGCACTGGTAATAAAGGCATCGAATGGATACAAGGAGACCATTTGGAGGACCTGGACTTTGCTGATGACATAGTTCTCATCAGCAATCAGATAAAAACGATGCAGGAAAACACAAATGAACTATCATCAATAGCCAGCAAAATTGGGCTTGAGGTCAATCATGAAAAGACTAAAGTCATGAAAAGTTTAATTCCAACAAGTGACAAAATATACATGGAAAACAAACCAGTAGAAGAGATCGATCACTTCATCTATCTTGGAAGTCACATTGATCGAGAAGGGGATACGAGCAAAGAAATTAGAATCAGACTGGCTAAAGCAGCAATGTCTTTCAGAAGCCTTGAAAAGTTGTGGAAATCAAAACTCATTAGCACAAACACAAAACTTAGGCTATTCAAATCAAATGTACTATCAACCCTTACGTATGCGTGTGAAAGCTGGAAAACAACAAGAGATATAGAAACAAAGTTGAACGCATTCGAAAATAAATGTCTAAGGAAAATACTTGGTATAGAATGGAACGAATTCAAAACAAACGAGGAAATTAGAGAAATCGCCAATCAACCACTAATATCTTCAGTAATAAAGAAAAGACGATGGTCATACGTTGGACATGTGATGAGAAGAGATAATAATCGAATAGCAAAGCAAGCCCTCATATGGGAAACAACAGGTAAAAGAAAAAGAGGAAGACCCAGGGAGACACTGAGAAGAACATTGATGAGAGAGGCAAGAGCAGCAGGAATCGGCTCCCTCAATGAGATAGAACTGCTTGCACAGAACAGAGACAGATGGCGAGATTTGATAAAATATCTTTAAAAGAAAACTGCTAGAACAAAAATTCATATAGGAGAAGGTGTATCTTGGTCTACGCCCTATGGGCCGGTTACGGCTCGAAAGGTCAATAGATAGATAGTTTATATCTGTAGCGAATTCCCAAAGGGTTTTGTTTTTGCGCACATCAGTTTATATCTGTAGCGAAGTCCCAAAGGATACAATTTAACTTGAATATCACTACTTATTTTTCACACCATCCGTCTGCTCAAGTGTCCTTCGCCATATAGGCAGATATTCTCCAAATTTAGCGGTACTCTTACTTTTTAATTGACGAGAGTTTGAAGTTTATGACAGATTTTCTTTATCAATTTTCCCAGGACAGCGGTAATTTTTGTGTGGACTACTCGTCTATTTTCAACTGTCATGGCTCTTTAACGTGTACATTCTGCAGACGAGACCTCCTATCTTTCGCCATTATTCGAGAGGGTTCGACATCGGATCTCACTGCCCAGAGACATGGAGTGAGTAAAGCAACAATTTAAAAAAAAAAAAACGCGGTTCATAATCGCTGAGAAAAGTCAAAGAAGAGGAGGAACCTGTTACTGTGAAGACTGTTAAGGAGTAGGTAGATCACCTCAAGGAAGGCGACACACGGTTACTGATAACTGCGAAGTGGCCGCCCAGCAAGTGTAGTAGTAGATGTAATAATGAGAGTATGTTATTTCACACGCGAGAACTGGCGAATCATAATGATTAGCTAAATCATTTTATTTGTGTATGGCACCATACTGTTGAGAATGTTTCTGCTATCTTCTATACAGAAAAGATGGTGAACTATTGGTGCTCTAAATCTTAACCAAGGTGAACGAGACTAACAGAAGACGTGCATTCCCGGGTATTTTTGTAAAGGCAAACTTCCCGGGTATTTTTGTAAAGGCAATCTGAAACTATCTTAAAGATGTCGAAAATGTGTGCATAGCGATGATGATTGTGATAATTTATAAGTGCACAAACATTTTTTTTTTCAAAATTAATATGTTCCTATAATGTATTTTCATGTGCATCCAAGACATAGTTTTTGAATACAACGATTGGAGATTACATAAATGGGGTGAACCTTGTACGTTCTCACTGCTACATTCATCCCCGGAGCTGCGATATCTCACTGGTTAGTGAACTTGTCTATAAAGGATAAAAGGGTTCGATCATGATCAACGGCTTCCAGGTTCACCCAGCCTTAAATGGGTACCGGATTTTTTTCTTTGTAAAGTAAAGCAGTTCGAGCGTTATACCAACCACATTACGCCAAAAATCATGTGCCGAAGGTCTGTCAAAACGATGCTCACTAACCCCATACGCCGCGTGGCATGACAGGGAACTTTACTTGTTATTATCGTATTGCCATAAAGTTGCCTAGTTTTTAAGTTTGAGCTTCCAGTCAATTGTGCCTATGATCTCTTTTTAAATTAGTTGGCGCTGATCTCCTAATGCCTGTTATATTTCCTCTTTTGATTTCGTAACTTTCAAAACATGCATACGAATAGTATTCTTATCATACACATAATAAACCTTACTGAAGAGGTGATCGATTTATTTGTTAACTATTCATGCTGAAGTCATTTTGTTTATACTTGGTCCTTGCCCTATTCCCTGTTCATTCTTTCCTTTTTTACCTCATGAAGCATGCAAGGGTGACATTCCTTGTCCTTCCCAAATAGTAAACTTTGGTTCCCACTTAACGAGGTGTTTGGGAGAATCAGACAAGAATTTTCTTAAATCTCGTATGTCGCGAATAACAGTGACATATCTTAAGGACAACATTTCTATATATTACTATGTAAAAATTATAATTAATAAATAATTTATATTCTACTTGTTTCTGATCATAAATTCATGACTTCTTCTTCTTTTCTCTTTTTACTGACACCTAAAAGGTATCGTGGATATATCATTCATCGTTCTTGAGCTGCTCGAACTGTCTGAATTAGTGATTTTTCTTTGTTATTACATGTCTCTGTCACTGCATCTACTAATCTTCTTCTTGGTCTTCCTCTTGGTCTTTTCCCATGCATTCTTGAGAAGAACGCCCTTGATGGTGATTGGTGAGGATTCATTCTGACCAGGTGGCCAAACCATTTAAGTTGTTGTTGTTCTATATATTCTTGGCAGGGTTTTGTTCCTACAATTTTTCTTATGGTTTAATTCGGCATTCTATCCCTTCTTGTGTTGTTTGTTACTTTTCTCAAACATCGCATCTCACATGTATTGATCTTTCTTAAATGTGATTTATAAAGGGTCCATGTTTGACTTTCATAGCACAAAGTTGGTATGAATAATTCATGACAAACCTGCATAATTTAAAAAAAAAAAACTGCCATCGCGTAATGTTGCAAGAAAAAAAAGGGGGGGGGATGAAAGGAAAGCTTGTGGCTATAACTCTTGAAGATATGCCTCTCGCCGACCACAACACATGGATATGTAACACGCATCAGTTTCTGAAGGTAAGCTATGAAATATTCCTACCACCTGCGAAATATGAAGATTGCGTGGGAACGTATGCCATTCAATGCACAGCAAATAACCGTGTAACGTATAGCCATACATCACTGAAAATATTATTGTTGCTTCTGCTACCACTACTATTTCTAATATTACAACTGCGGCTGCTGCTGCTGCTACTACTACTACTATTCTTATGGCTAAAACTAAAAAATAAACATAAAATGATATTAAGCAGCTAAACTTGTAAAGACACAAGACATACTACGACGTTTCGTAAGCTACAAATAATGCTGCTTCTGCCACAACCATACTTACTGCTACTACTGAACTACCACTAGTACTGTAACTATCTCTAACACGACTGTGGAGTTTACATTTCTAAAACTTCCACTCCGTTACTTCATTCTCCTTGCCTACTTACAACTAATTTCACACATATTCTACCGCTAGTTATCTTTTATTCTAAACCCAAAATTGCATCCGACTCAGAGCCTGATAACTACTAATAATTTTGATGAAATAACTGTGAATGGCTAGAATCAAATACTGAATGTCAGATATCTAATCAACCCCCAACCAATTTCTAGTCAGTTTATACAGCAAAAACCATAGAGCACAGGTTATGTAAAACATTTATTAAAACTTCAATACTTCAGTATCAGCTTATGAATACAAAACAGTGGTTGTTAGAAAAAAAAACTAGTGTTTACCTTTAGTGTTGAGTGTATTCTGGCTCATGCCTGCTGACGTATCTACGCGCGAGTAGTTGCACGCGCTAATGCTCACATCTTCGCCATCCTGAATGAGTTCCTGGAAAAACAAGCATAAACACGAATGCTGTATCAAGAAGCTGGTTCTAGACGAGGATGCTGGGTATGCTAGACATTTATACCGCTTGAAAGCTTTAAAAATAGTGACACAGATACGCGCCAAGGTCGTTAACGTACCTCCACGAATATCTTCCGGTGTAACTCAACATCAACAAGTGCCGTGTATATGAAGATACATGGCTGTCAAGATATTTACTGGACTGAAACTAGTGAGCTTAAAAATAAAAGTAGGACTTCCTTTCACGCCTGAAGGTTTATGGGTAATATGGTGTTAGTGATCAGATTATATATATATATAACCGCGATAGATCAGTGGTTAGTGAACTGGACTACAAAGGACAAGGGGTAGGGTACGATCCCAACCAACGGCTTCCGGGTTCACCCAGCCTTAAATGGGTACCGGATTTTTTTCTGGGAAAGTAAAGCAGCACGGGCGTAATACCGACTACATTACCCCAAAAATCATGTGCTGAAGGTCTGTAAAATATAGGGTCACTAACACCATATTTGCCTATACGCCACCTGGCGCGACGGGGTACTTTACTTTATATATATATATATGGGAATTTTTTAAAAATCAGGTTAAATACAAAAATAAAAATCTTCAACTCCGATGTTAAGTCAGTCCTATTATAAGGCTGTGAAACATGGAGAACAACAAAAATGACAATCATGAAGATACAAAACTTCATTGACGGATATTTTCGCAAAATAAAAGAATGGAAATTGCAGGACAAATCACTAACATAAAATTATGTAACAGTACTAGTTAAATACCAGAGAACAAAGAGACACAACGAAGACGATGGTGCTGGATACACACTGCGGAAGCCAACTGATAGTATAAATGACCTGCCCTTTTTTGGAATCCCCAAGGGAAGAGACAAAGAGGAAGGCTAAATTATTCTTGAAGAAGACAGGTGGAAGCAGAGATGGAGAAGATATGGAGTGGTCTTAAAAGAATGGCAAGAAACAAAACGGCTTGAAACGTGTTTGTTGAAGACCTATGCTCCAAAGGAAGCTGAAAAGAAGAAGATCATATTTTTCAATAATCAAAAGGCATATTCTTTTTTTTTTATAGATTATATGGTCGGTATCACGCCAGGCAACTTCATTTACCAGGAAAGGGGGACTGGTTGGTCTCGAGGCAAGACGCTGGCCTCGAGACAGAGAGGTTGTGGGTAAAAACCCCGCCGGCTACACCGGTTGGGATTTTTATTTATGATTTCTCTCTGCGGCAACCACCCCTGGTCTCAGCAGCGAGGCCCGGCTTGGAACGTCAATTACTCATAGACGGAAAAAAATATGAGTACCTCCGCCTGTGCGGCGAGGGACCAGTGTGCTGCCAGGGAAAATTGGATTAATACGCGAAGTTCAGATCCTACCCTTTAGGGACTTCGTCAAAGGTAAAAGCTGGGGAACGAAAAAAAAAAATTTTCTAGGAAAATTATCTGGTACGAACTTTGAGAGGCTGGGTGAACGGTGTGGGTAAAAAAAAAAAAAGCGTGACGGCGTATAGGGAATATGGTGTTAGTGACCATAAATTTTACAGACCTTCGGCACATGATTTTTGGGGTAATGTGGTCGGTATTACGCCCGTGTCGCTTTACTATCCCAGAAAAAAATCCGGTGCCCATTTAAGGCTGGGTGAACACGGAAGCCGTCGGTTGGGATCGAACCCTACCCTTGTCCTTTGAAGTCCAGTTCACTAACCTCTGAGCTATCGCGGCTCCCGAACGGTGTGGGTGCTGCTCATTATTTCACATCAAGATATGCATGTTCAGAATTAATGCTGCCATTACAGTTGCTTACAGGGGGTAGAGTGTTAGGTCTGTCCACAGCCAGCTACATATTTACCTAGGCCTGCCTGCTGAGAGGGAATTCCAGGAAAACTTCCAGCTAGCGTGACGTTTTCAGTTCTGCGAGCCGGGGTGGTTGTGGGTAGATTGAAGTCAGACGTCTATACTCATGTAGTAGTAGTAGTAGTAGTAGTAGTAGTAGTAGTAGTGGTGGTAGTAGTAGTGGTGGTGGTAGTAGTTGTGGTGGTAGTAGTAGTAGTGGTGGTGATAGTAGTAGTAGTAGTGGTGGTAGTAGTAGTATTGGTGGTGGTAGTAGTAGTAGTGGTAGTAGTAGTATTAGTAGTAGTAGTGGTAGTGGTAGTAGTAGTAGTGGTGGTTGTAGTAGAAATAGTAGTAGTGGTGGTAGTGGTAGTAGTAGCAGTGGTAGTAGTAGTAGTGGTGGTAGTGTAGTAGTAGTAGTAGTAGTAGTAGTAGCAGTGTAGCAGTAGTAGCAGTAGTAGTAGTAGTAGCAGTAGTAGTAGTAGTAGCAGTAGTAGTAGTAGTAGTAGTAGTAGTAGCAGCAGTAGCAGTAGCAGTTGTAGTAGTAGTAGCAGCAGTAGTAGTAGTAGCAGTAGTAGCAGTAGCAGCAGTAGTAGTAACAATAATAGTAGTAGCAATAGTAGTAGAAGAAATTATAATAGCAGTAGTAGTAGTAGTAATAATAATAATAGTAGCATTAGTAGTAGTAATAATAACAATAATAGAAAGCAGTAGTAGTAGTAATAATAATAATAATAGTAGCAGTAGTAGTAATAATAATAGTAGTAGCAGTAGTAGTAATAATAATAATAATAATAGCAGTAGTAGTAGTAGTAATAATAATAATAGTAGCGGTAGTAGTAGTAATAATAATAATAATAGTAGCAGTAGTAGTAGTAGTAATAATAATAGTAGCAGTAGTAGTAGTAATAATAATAATAGTAGTAGTAGTAGTAGTAGTAATAATAATAATAATAGCAGTAGTAGTAGTAATAATAATAATAATAGTAGCAGTAGTAGTAGTAGTAATAATAATAGTAATAGCAGTAGTAGTAGTAATAATACTAGTAGTAGCAGTAGTAGTAGTAATAATAATAGTAGTAGCAGTAGTAGTAGTACTAATAATAGTAGTAGCAGTAGTAGTAGTGATAATAATAATAATAATAATAGTAGCAGTAGTAGTAGTAGTAGTAGCAATAGTAATAATAATAATAATAGTAGCAGCAGTAGTAGTGGTAGTAATAATAATAGTAGCAGTAGTAGTAATAATAATAATAATAGCAGTAGTAGTAGTAGTACCAGTAGTAATAATAATAATAATGGTAGTAGTAGCAGTAGTTGTAATAATAATAATAGTAGTAGTAGCAGTAGTAGTAATAATGATAATAATAATAATAAAAGTAGCAGTAGTAATATTAATAATAATAATAAAAGTAGCAGTAGTAATATTAATAATAATAATAAAAGTAGCAGTAGTAATATTAATAATAATAGTAGTAGTAGCAGTAGTAGTAGCAATAATAAAAATAATAATAGTAGCAGTAGTAATAATAATAATAATAATAATAGTAGTAGTAGCAGTAGTAGTAGTAGTAATAATAATAATACTACTAATAATAGTAATAATAATAGTAGTAGTAGCAGTAGTAGTAGGAGTAGTAGTAATAATAATAGTAGCAGTAATAACATTTCCGCCACTATAACTAACCAAGAAGGAGGATCGGATCTCACTGGCGAGAGACCAGGGGTGGGTAAAGCCACTAATAAACGACATACCCAAGGAGAAATATTTCCCACCACATGTGGTGGGATTCGATCCCGGAACCTTGTTCAGGGTCCGACGTCTTATCTCTTAGACCACCGGACTCCATTTATTAAATTTGTAGTGAAATGTAAATAGATTTTTTTTAACGTCCAGATTAATGCATCGATATAAATTATAAATAAAAACAGCGCACATAAAACATAGATGGTACGACACAATCGAACATCAAAACATCTTGGAAAGAGCAAAACATGAGCCAATCAAACAGCAGATTATGAATATAAAATCTTTATTTTAAAAAATGGCCAGGACAGCAAGAGACAAGCTCTGCCATGGAAACCACAGAGAAAGAGGAAACGGGACAGTGGTTATGATACAGACAGACGAGAAACCACAAGAACCCCTAAGAACATGACCTTGTAAGAGAGAATAAGTCAAGTATAGGGTTGAGTGGAGAAATAAGCTCCTCGGTGGAATATGAAGCGTTTTGATAGATTAACTGGTTGATCTGATTCGTTGAATCAACGTATTTCTCAACAAAATGTTGAGAATACAATTGATAAGTAAAGCGAGTATGTTCTAGAAGAAATAAGGGAAAATACAATTTAATTATCAAAATAATAATAGGAATCACTTTTCCTTTCCTACCTCATTTGCTTTCAGCGTTGAGGGGGGATACAATTAGCGGTCTTTTGCTCTTCTGCTCGCCTCTGCTGCTCTTATGTTTTCTAGTGTTTCTAATATTCCATCGATCCACCTTTTTCGTGGTCGGACCTTGGGTTCTCGCAACATTTAATGAGGACTCGTGTTGTGTTTTGATCTTTCTGCCTTGACACGTGGCCAAACCATTTTATGTGTTGTTTCTTTATATATTATATGGCGGGAACTATTCCTAGCTTTTTTCTCAGTTCTTAATTTCTGATCTTATCTCTCAGACAGTTTCCTGTCATTCGTCTAACACAATTTATCTCAGAAGAGGTTTTTTTCTTATTGTTCTTGCATCTAGGGTTCAGGACTGGCAATGATAGCACAACGTTGGGATGAAAATTGTATTGTACAGTGCCCTTTTTGCCTCTAGAGGTATTTCCTTGTTGGACAATAGTGGTTATTTGGTAAGGCCCCGGTATCACTGCAAACTAAATTAAAATCCATAATTGCTCAACCGCCCGTACCAGCGGAATCATTCGAATTAATATCTCATCTCCCAAACAAAGAAAGGTAACTGTAGTCCCCATCGTAGCAGTCTCAACACACGCCAAAAGACATAAGGCGAAACCGCGCAAAAAGTGAACACAGCCAACTGTTCCCAGTCATACGATATCACGACTCATCGTAAACATTTGGAATATCGAAACATGATCAAAACGAATGAGACACACAGCTCACGGTGTGCACAGAGCACTTAACTCAGTAGCTCCTGCAACAAGCCGGACTTGGAATATGAGGAAACTGCAACAAGGAACACTTTTCATGTATAGCCTGCAATTGTTCCCGCCGCCTATCCACCTTATACCGAAAGTTCACGTCCTCTTGAAAATGATGATCGTCGTATTTTTAAAAAATGTATAGCGCTTGATGATGTTAGGTCATCGTTGTTCACTCCAATTCCGAACATATAGACACACAGTTAGTCGTCAGATTATCCCCGTCGCACATCAAACAACAGACCGTAAGATTAGCACGGCAGTTCTAGGGATGTACAATGAGCCATTACGATGACAATAGTGCTGATAGCTTTCCAATGATTTGACAAGCTTTGATGCATCTTGAGTCTATCTGTGCTGTTTGTGAATTGTCGTTTCAATTATAATCGAAATGGCATGTTGAATATATCATATACATATAAATAGCATCGAATACTCGGAATGTCAGCAAAAAATAGTAATTTTTGTGTGTTTACCATGCAAGCGAAATGAGCAGTCGGAGAATAGTGTCTTAAATGGGGAAATTGAAGGATGAGGAGATAAAGATACTGTGGCTTGGGAGAATGGCGTGGTAGGAAGTCAACGGCGGAATTTGCAATTAAATGTAGATATAGAATGCTGTGGAGGGATAGGACTACCCATGTTAGGGATACAGCAACAGATGATGGCGACGATGATGATATTAACACGACCTGTTAGTTCCTAGATCAAGAAGGTGATGTGGTAAACCGTAACGCTTTCTCCATAACCCGGGTTCTGCTGAAGAAGTTTAATTTCCTCCATACTAGAGATACTGCAATACTAGGTCTTCTATATTAACATAACCCACCATTACGACAACCATTACAGTCTGGTTTGACGCAGACTATACTACCAGGACGACCTACAGCGATGATGATAATGATGATAGAAACACATCATTTGACATATTTATTGTCTGATGCACCATAAGATCGTCATTTCAAGATCACCCGTGACAGTAGAAAAAAAAAGTTAAATTTTGTAGCTCTGTCAAAACGATCTCCCGTTGGATGACTTCCAATTCACAGAGCCAAGCAGCAGAATTGTCTTTTCTTTGCCAAGTTTAACGTGGTATTTTGCTCCCCCTTGCTTTTCTCTCGATCTCTCTCCCTCCTCCCCACCCCCATCCAACTGTACAGAAGCGTGGTGTAGCTATTAGAGAACTTGTTTTACGGGACACTGTGGCGTTGAAGTTACAAAGCTTTCCTCTCTTTCCAAAAAAAAAAAAAAAATATCGCATTTGAATTCTACGACGAGAATTGTCGTTACACATGATCTAAGGGCAGGAAAAATTAAGTGCTTTTTCCTTTTGGAATGAAGTACCTATTCCGTCAGGTCGGGTAATTTTACCTGCTACTGTATGCAGTAAACAGTACAACTTGTGGCTGTCCTGCTGCTTTGCAGATAAGCTCGGGAGAGTAAAAGGCTAAGGGAGGGTACCCCGAAGTAAAACAACCCCACTGCCTTGTGGGTGAGAGTCAAAGGCTAGCGGAGTCAAACAAACCGACGGAAGGCAACAGAAAACCACCGTAGTAACTTCTTTGTACAATCATGAATCGTCACAACAATAGGAAAAGAGAGCTAATTTCCATTATTAGGAAAAAAACAATCATCATTTTTTGGCCATGTAATGAGAGGAGAACAACTGGAATATATTGTAACAACTGAAAAAATTGAGGGACGAAGAGATAAAGGGAAGCAAAGAGAAAAAATACCAGACAGCTTAAGAGAATGGCTTGGCAGAAGGTCAACAACAGAAATGATTAACTGTCGAGATCGAAAGTTGTGGAGAGACATGATCACCTACGCCAGAAGGCCCGGTACTTGATGATGATGATTCCAATTGGATACTGCTATTCTCCCTACTCCTGCTGGCAATAAACTAGATTATGGAAACAACAGCACACGGTAGAAAAAGGAATTCAAAGAATTATAAGGACACAAATACCTAGATTTTGGAGACGATGTCAGATGTAGCATTACTACCGTACAACCAACAAGAGACGATTTCAGATGTAGCATTACTACCGTACAACCAACAAGAGACGATTTCAGATGTAGCATTACTACCGTACAACCAACAAGAGACGATTTCAGATGTAGCATTACTACCGTACAACCAACAAGAGACGATTGTCAGATGTAGCATTACTACCGTACAGCCAACAAGAGCCGATGTCAGATGTAGCATTACTACCGTACAGCCAACAAGAGGCGATGTCAGATGTAGCATTACTACCGTACAACCAACAAGAGGCGATGTCAGATGTAGCATTACTACCGTACAGCCAACAAGAGGCGATGTCAGATGTAGCATTACTACCGTACAACCAACAAGAGGCGATGTCAGATGTAGCATTACTACCGTACAGCCAACAAGAGGCGATGTCAGATGTAGCATTACTACCGTACAACCAACAAGAGGCGATGTCAGATGTAGCATTACTACCGTACAACCAACAAGAGGCGATGTCAGATGTAGCATTACTACCGTACAGCCAACAAGAGGCGATGTCAGATGTAGCATTACTACCGTACAGCCAACAAGAGACGATGTCAGATGTAGCATTACTACCGTACAGGCAACAAGAGGCGATGTCAGATGTAGCATTACTACCGTACAACCAACAAGAGACGATGTCAGATGTAGCATTACTACCGTACAACCAACAAGAGGCGATGTCAGATGTAGCATTACTACCGTACAACCAACAAGAGACGATTTCAGATGTAGCATTACTACCGTACAACCAACAAGAGACGATGTCAGATGTAGCATTACTACCGTACAACCAACAAGAGACGATGTCAGACGTAGCATTACTACCGTACAACCAACAAGAGACGATGTCAGATGTAGCATTACTACCGTACAACCAACAAGAGACGATGTCAGATGTAGCATTACTACCGTACAACCAACAAGAGACGATGTCAGATGTAGCATTACTACCGTACAACCAACAAGAGACGATGTCAGATGTAGCATTACTACCGTACAACCAACAAGAGACGATGTCAGATGTAGCATTACTACCGTACAACCAACAAGAGACGATGTCAGATGTAGCATTACTACCGTACAACCAACAAGAGACGATTTCAGATGTAGCATTACTACCGTACAACCAACAAGAGAAGATGTCAGATGTAGCATTACTACCGTACAACCAACAAGAGACGATATCAGATGTAGCATTACTACCGTACAACCAACAAGAGACGATGTCAGATGTAGCATTACTACCGTACAACCAACAAGAGACGATTTCAGATGTAGCATTACTACCGTACAACCAACAAGAGGCGATGTAAGAAAAGATCGATGTAAGAAAAGATCGATGTCAGAAAAGATCGATGTCAGAAAAGATCGATGTCAGAAAAGATCGATGTCAGAAAAGATCGATGTAAGAAAAGATCGATGTCAGAAATATCAGCACAGATTGGACTTTGCATAAATAAGGGAGAGAAAAAAACGTCGTTAGTAAAAGCAGCTAACACGACTCAATTTACTTAGAGAACCAGAATCTAGATAAGGTAGAAGCAATAATTGATCTTTATTCTATTTGCAGAATAAGAGACACTCATTTGACTAATACATTGAAAAATAGAAGACTTACAAGGACAAATAAATATTTTTAACAGTTCAGACACTGAATAAAACATGAAAATCAACACCGACAAGAAAGCAGACATGAACATCGTAAAATGAAAACAGCGCCAACATAATGAGAAACAGCAAACTAACTAAAACTAGAAGAGAAATATAAATACTTAGAAAGTCTAGTGACAAACGGCAATTCACAAGCAGCAGAAATATATTCAAGATGCAACAAAGCTTGTCAAATCATCGGGCAGATGTCACCACTTCTGTCCAACATGGAATTACAATAGAGGCCAAACGGGCACTCTACAGCACACTCTTCATCCTAAAGTTGTGGTACACATGAAAGACCTGGAAGCTAGACTAAAGAGCAACAAGAAAAATAAACAACATGATAATGTGTTAGAATTTATGACAGGAAACAGTTTGAGAGAAAAGATCAGAAATGTGGAAAATAAGAAATAGGAATAATTACGGTCATTGAATACATAAATAAACAACAGATAAAAGGCACAGCGCCTTGCCACGAAAAGCCAAACGCTAGGGAACACTGCTACTGAATACGGGTTCGATCCTGCTTCGGTCCATATATTGTTGTTTTTTTCTGTTGATTATTTGCCATTTCTTCCGACTGCTGTAAACATACCTCTTCCTCTGAATTGATTCGCTGATTATCGCCTCGGAAGTTTCCCTCTATAATAATATTCATTTATTATTATTTGTCTCCCGTCCCATAGTAAGATCACCATGATCTCTCTACGTCTCCGTGACTTTAAGACCATGTCTCGTTTTAATGTTAAATCAACTCGAGTGCATCATTCCTTATTGACACTAAACCTGTGTGCCTAGCAACATTTGCCTAACTCAACAGCACACTGACCGTGTCCTAGGCACATCCGGTTCCATTGAAAGCGAGTCAAACGTAATGAGGGTATTCATCGACTGCAGTAACGCCATTCAGGACCCAAGACAATTGACTAATCCAGAACTGGTATTTTTTTTTATAATAACTGACGCGGCTTCGGGGTTCACCGATCTGAAAATATGCACCAGTTTTTTTCTTTGGGAAAAGTAGGGCGGCCACATCACTCATAAATGTACTAAGGGTCATTGGAAAATGTATGGGTACAGCATTTTCCTTTAACACGATAAAGCATGACATACCGCCTTCACTTATCGTTCTACAATAACTTCCAACAGTTGACATCCTACAAATGCTCAAACATCATCATCATCGTGTGCCTTCTCCGCAACGAAGGTTGGCTACCATGGATCGCCATTCTACTCTGTTTCTTGCTTTGATTTCTCTCCTTGGCTTTCTTTGGACTGTTACGTGATGAGGCTCCAATCTCTTTCACGGTGGTCTGCCATATTCGTCTTTCGTGTTCTGAATATGCCTCATGTGTGCTAAACACTTTGCTGCTTTCGCTTTCTGGGCCGTTGATTATTTTAAATTCTTCCGCCACATCCACCGTCACAGACTTTTTCATGCTCAAACATGAGGCATTATTCTTGTACTTTTTCATGCTCAAACATGAAGCATTATTCTTGTATCAGCCGTCATGGGGTTGATTGTTTTCTCTGCCTCGCAGGTACAGTATCAAGTATACAGTGGTGCTCCATAGATCGAACGACCCTAACAGAGAATGTTCTAGAGGTCGAAACCTAAATTATACATTTTTTTATTCGACGTTCGCACGTTCGAAGTGAGTGTGCGGGCGCAGTGGGGGAAAAGTTGTAAATGAATTTGTGCGCCCAAGTAATCTCGGGCTTGTTTGGTTTCGGTGCCTTTTACTTGTTATGTACTTATTAGAAACCTGGACAAGATGTGGGAATCAAAAATACTAAGCAAGAAAACGAAACTTAGAATATTCAACTCAGAAGTATTATCAACCCTTATCTACGCATATGAAAACTGGAAATCAATAAAAGAGATTGAGAGAAAAGTAAACGCTATTTAAGACAAATGACTAAGAAGAATACTGAGTACAACGGAATGAATTCAAGACTAACAGAGACAGAGAGAGAGAGAGAGAGAGAGAGAGAGATAAGAGAAATGACCATGCAATCATAATTAATTCAAGACTAATATAGAGATAAGAGAAATGGCCATGCAATGAGAATGAATTCAAAACTGATACAGAGAGAGAAATGGCCATGCAATGAGAATGAATTCAAAACTGATACAGAGATAAGAGAAATGGTCATGCAATGAGAATGAATTCAAAACTGATACAGAGATAAGAGAAATGGTTATACAATCAAAGATCTCATCTACCATTAGGATGAGAAGATGAACACATGCTGGATATTATTTTAGAAGAGACAACAAGAGAATTCCAAAACATGCTCTTCTAAGGGACACATCAGGGACACCGAAAAAGAGGAAGGCCTAGAGAGACATTAAAAAAAACATACACTTATAAAAAAGCAAAGTTAGTAGGCATAGACTCATTAGATAAGAACGAACATCTCCAAGAATAGAGATGGATGGTGGAAAAACTCTACAAGCCCTATGCGACGTCTAGCGGCGTGGGAAGAATCAAGATCAATATAACTAGAGCATCGATGGATCATCCTCATTCCACACTGGCCATTAATTTACAAAAAAAAGTGTGAAAGCAACGAAGCCTAAAAGGAAATTTGAACGAGACGATCGCCATCTTTGTTGTCTTCTGACGACACCATGCACGTGACGACTGCCGTACCTGCTCGCGCCTACCTCAGCCCATACGTTTCCAAAACGCTAAAAAACAGTATTATTATATTAAGGTAACTTTGTAATTAGGGTGAATCACCCCCCATGGTACCGATACATTAAGTGAAAGAAAGGAACTTATCGTGAAGTATCGCAATGGTACACTTCTGGCGGATCTAGAAATGAGGGCAAGTGAACAAAAACCCTCAACCAGAAGTCAGCAGTGGTAAGAGCCAGGAAGGAGAGAGAGAGAGAGTGAGAGAGTGAGTGAGTGAGTGAGTGAGTGAGTGAGTGAGTGAGTGAGTGAGTGAGTGAGAGAGAGACAGAGAGAGAGAGAGAGAGAGAGAGAGAGAGACAGCAGCAGTAGAAGTATAGATATGTGATTTATTTATAGAAGAGACTACCTTTCCAAACAGAAACCTTTCTCTCCCTCTCCACCAGTCACACGGGACATCACCACTCCTCACTAAGTTACAATCAATGCAATGTTCATCTTGTTACATAGTTTTTACGCAACTTATTTATTGTTTTCATGTTCTGATTTATTATTTAGAGCATTTAATTGTGTTGTCTTTAACTTAAATTCGTGTATTTGCTGTTTGAGTTTAATGAACATGAATATTTGTCTAGGGTTTATGAACGGATTAATTAACTTTACTTTATAATAGAAAAAAAACTGATTCAAACTTCGAACAATTCTTCGAACAGCCTCCTGGAACGAAGTTTAGGAAGCACCACTGTACAGTGACAGACGTCCAAAGCGTTATGCATTCAACTTCTCTACATTTACTACATATGTGAAAGGAAACATTATACCGAGCTTTGCAACAGGAGGTAATCAGATTATCAGAAGCAGACCCGTTGATGAGCAATTGATTCGGTCCAATTGGGGTTCTTCACATTTTAAGGGGACTGGTCCGATTGGGTCATTCTAAACCTAAAAGGTCGTGATACGTCTTGGTGAAATACATGATCAGACAACACTACTCGCTTACATTTGGTATACACGGTAATATAAATACAAGGTGGCAGAAGCATACCAAGACTAACATGGACAAGTAACTTCAAAAGATGGCCAAGTCAGCCTATGAAAACTTGAACCATCAAAGCAAGAAACAGTGCGAAATGGCGATCCATGATAGCCAACCTTCGATGAGGAGACGGCTCTCAATGAATGAATGAACATTTGGTAAAACTAAAGCTTGCACAAAACTACATGATCAAATCTACCATCCACATCTTGTCACTACTATAACTAGAAGACCCTACCCTAACCAATAGCTTCGGTTCATGTGATCCTCATGCTATATGTTATCCCTCCCTCACTGCCTTGACACTTCACGGTCATGTGACATATGCGTAATAAATTATACAATAAAATGTACAATGATCATCATCTTCAAGTACCATGCCTTCTTGCAATATATTCCAGCTGTTCTCTTCTCATAACATGGCCAAAAATTGATGATTGTTTCTTCCTAATATTGGAAATTAGCTCTCTTTTTGCTTTGGCCTCTTTCAGAACGTTTTCATTACTCTTCTTAGATGTCCATGGTATTCTCAACATTCTTCTGTAAAACCACATTTCTACAGACTCCAGTGATTTTCTTGTCCGTTATCCTATTGTCCATGATTCACATCCATATGTTAAGACTGGCTCTACAATGTACAATACAATGTACTCTAAAATGTACAATATGAATATCTATAAAATAAGGTGCGTAAATATTTTCTCGATGCCCGCCAACAGCAGTCCCTTCGCCTCAGTGAATTATCCTGCATGATGCCCTAACCATGAGTAAACCTGTTGCTCTGCTAATTTCAAGTACCGCCGCCTCCTTCTTTCCTACCTCAATTGCCTTTCAGCGTCGAGGGGATATATCATTTGCGGTCTTTTGCTCCTCTGTTGATCTCTTCTATTTTTTTTCTAATATTCCGTCAATCCATCTTGTTCGTGGTCGGCCCCTGAGTCTGGTGTTCTCGCGACGTTTATTGAAGGCTTGTTGTGTTATGTCTTGGTCTTTTTGCTTTTATCACGTGGTCAGACCATTTTATCTGTTATTTCTTTATGTATTCAATGTGGGAGTTATTCGTACTTTTTTAAAATCAGTTATCCATTTCTCATCTCTCAGGCTATCATTCGCCTAACACATTTAATAAGTTATCCATTTCTCATCTCATCTCTCAGGCTATCATTCGCCTAACACATTTAATAAGTTATCCATTTCTCATCTCATCTCTCAGGCTATCATTCGCCTAACACATTTAATAAGTTATCCATTTCTCATCTCATCTCTCAGGCTATCATTCGCCTAACACATTTAATCTCGGTGGTGGTTATTTTTCGTAATGTTCTTGCATAAAGGGACCAGGCATGTCGGGGTCATTGGTAGCACAAAGTTGAAATGAAGATTATATTGTACAGTGCGTGTTTTGCCTCTGGCAGTTATTTCTTTGTTGGACAATAGGGCGATAGCTGTCCGATGATTTGACAAGCTGTGTTACCTCTTGAATCCATTTCTGCTGTTCGTGAATTATCGTTTGTCACTAGACTACCTAGATATTTAACTTCCTCCACTTGTTTTAATTGTCTGCATCTATCGTTGTGTTGACGTTCTGTTAATGATAAAGCCCACTCCGTATTTGGCTCTTTTTGCTTCGCTCCCCTGAAAGCAATTATTGCAGCAGTATCTCCACATCGATCAGTGTCGAATACTTTAGAAAAAATGTATCTCCACCACAGCATTATTGTACCCGAGTAGTCTGAAATGATGAATCTAAAGAGCAACACGGATTGGTTAATATTTTAACACTCTGGCAAAGATAAATAAGTGGCCTGTCAACTTGCCGGCCTGTCTGATCCTTTGTTCCTTCAGGATCATTTGACGCAAAAAACAAAATAAGTTGCTCACAATCTATGTCTTCCTTGTCTCCCTGTCCCTTGTTGTGGCGTCAGTACCTCGATAACTCGAATGTTTCTTCTCACCTGTATTTGATACGATCTTCCTTTTCTTTTTCTTTGTTTATCTCATATTCTTTGTGGACTTCCGTTTCTACGATGGCGGATCTTGTCCACGTTCTCTTGATCGCTGCAAAAAGTGCATTCAATGTCTGATTAATTTCAGTTCTCCATCGCACTCCTATGCGTTAAAGTCAAAATAATGATCTACTTATTACATCTGCGCTGATAAAACAATGTCGTACGCCGGCGATATTCCATTTTCAACAAATCAAGTGTTGTGAATGCGACCTTCCATCGTCTAGGCTTGTTCTGCGCTTTACGTCACATTGGTGCTATTCATGACCGTTGTTGGATTTGCTTGACGCAAGTTATTTCCATGTTACTTATTAATATAAAATGCTTCGTCATCCGCAGTTTTATCTCTTTAGGGAATTTGCAACGTGTTCTGTTCGTCGTAGGCTACATTCACTAGAGTAATCAAGAATTAAAGGGCGCGCCATTGCTGTGCTTGCGCCATTGTTATGTGTGCTACGTCATCGTAATGGGTCATCGTAAATCCCTAATCTGATATTAATCTGATAATTAATTGATAATAATCTGACGACTAACTGTGTGTTTATATGTTCGAAATTGGAGTCAACAACGATGGCCTAACATCATCAAGCGTTATACATTTTTAAAGAAATATGACGATCATCACTTTCGGGAGGACGTGAACTTCTGGTATATGGTGGATAGGCGGCAGGAACCATAGCAGACTATGCATGAAAAGTGTTCCATGTTGCAGTTTCCTCATATTCCAAGTCCATGGGGGACTGGTTGGTCTCGAGGCAGGACGCCGGCCTTGGGACAGAGAGGTTGTCGGTTCAAATCTCGACTCCACCGGCTGGGATTATTTTTAATGATTTCTCTCTGCGACAACCACCCCTGGTCTCAGCAGCGAGACCCGGCTTGAAACGTCAGTTACTCATCGACGGAAAAGATATGAGTACCTCCGAAGTCGGGAGTTATCTGCCTGTGCGGCAGGGGACCCCTGTGCACACGGCTGCCAGGGAAAAATGGATTAGCACGCAACATTCAGTTCCTAGTCTCTAGGAACTTCGTCAGAGTTGAAAGCTGGCGAACGCTACAACATTATTTGTGACAGTTCAATGTAAGCAAGTCTTGCTCACGGAGTGGGATCCTATAGTTGTCTGTACGAACAAAATAACCGATGTAAGATGTTCTTTACCTGGACCTGTGTTATTGCTAATGATTTCCTCGGTGAGACAGTCTCAGTGTGAGATATAAAAGATGTAACGGCAACAATTCCCACAGCTTATCATTTCCTTTCTAGAGCGTTCCATTGCAACTACTCCCCTTTAATCGTCCGCCCTTAAAAGGAAGCTAGGTTGATGTACTTATGGTATGTGTCATTATTTAACAGTTTTCTTTTTCTGTCTCTCTTTTCTTCACTTACTCTTGTACCCGTTCGGGTGCTGAGAGAAATAAAAAGTTCTGGTTCTCGCTCTTTTTGGCGGCTTCACTCACTGTCAACTGATGTTGTCTGTCCATTTTACTCTAATCCTGCCGCTTACTCTTCTCCATTCCATTTTTCAATATATGCTTTTTATGGTAAGGAATCACACGGTATTCTATCTAGATGGGCAAACCAGTTTATTTGTTGTAAGTAGCTTAGGATTCTCAATGCCTACTCTTTCTCTTACAATGTCATTTCTGATTCTATCTTTTCTGTTTATTCCCAGCGCTTTTCTCAGACATTGCATCTCTGTGGTGACAAGCTTTCTTTTTTGCTTAGACGTTAGTGACCATATTATTTACAGTTCTTCTTCTTCTATCCTTCCTCCATTGCCGTTGGCGTCGAGGGGAGATACAATCTGCGATTCTTTGCTCTTCTGTTGGCCTCTTATGGTGTTATCCATCCTAGTGACTCTAGTATTCCCTTTATCCATCTCTTTCTTGGTCTTCCTCTTAATCTGACGTTTTCACAGCATTTGTTTATGGCTCTTTGAGTCATTGTTAGTTCTTTTGTCTTGTTATGTGGCCGAACCAATTTATCTGTTGTTTCTTTATGCATTTGATGGCTGGTATTATAAACAGTAAGGTGTGATATCTACACTTTTCGGCCCAACACATTCACCTTTAGCACGGCACCTTAGATTACCGGATTGCCTTCCATTTTCAGTCGCGTTTTCGTGTATTAAACGGGCACTCTATAATACAATCTTAATTCCAAAGCTGTGCTACCAATGGATCCTAGACTCAAGAACAATAAACAAGATAACCATTACCGTGATAAAACGTATTAGACGAATTACAGGAAACAGCCGGAAAGATCAGATCAGAAATAAACAATTGAGAAAAAAGCTAGGAATAATTCCACCGCCCCCCCCCCCTCTCTTTTTAAGAATACATAAAGAAACAACAGATAAAACGGCCTGACCACGTGTTAAAACAGAAGGACCAAAACTCAACACAACGAAACTTTAATAATATTTGCGATAACACAAAGACTGCAGGGCCGACCACCAAAAAGATGGATTGATGGAATATTAGAAACATTAGGAAACATACATAACAGTAGCAGAGGCTAACACAGCAAATTATATTTCCCCTCAACGGGAAAGATAAAATGAGGGAGGAAAGAAGAAGAATGTCAAGTGTTGGTACACTCTTGTATTATGTCATATAAAGTTATAATATGATTACCCTCTAAATAAAGGAAAAAGACGATGAGCCAGATAAGTGGATTTACTTCAATCTATTCCAGTATTATTAGTGAAGTCAACGGAAAATACGATATTATGAAAAAAATGTTGAGAACCACAATTTCTCACGAGCAGTCGACACGGTACACGATAATTCACTGAATAAACCCCCCTTCCATCAAGAAGCAGTATTTTGGAATAGATCACTTATTCTTGCGTTAACATTACTTTTGAAGAGAGTTTCATCCTCTTCCTGTTTTGCTTTTGGTCAGGTTTCCGCCTTCCTATGAAAGGAAGCTACCCTGTCTAGATGGAGAGGAAACGCGTGTCTGCTAGAGCCAAACAAGTTAATGTTTGTGATAACGATGGATTGGGAGACTGGCACTGTGAGTCACCGAGACTGACAAAACAATGCACTGGATATGGGACAGGAATCGCATTTCGTTTCCATTGTAAATAACGTATTAATAGCGTTTGTAAAGAGAAATTGACAGATTATTTTGTGTAAGTAAGTATTTGCGTATACATTAAGAGCATGAGGTGTCTAAAGGTGGATCTGGTGGGTCCGGAGTCTATCTATCTATTGTCCTTTCGAGCCGAAGATAGGGCAGAACCACAATCTCAAAAACAGAAACCTTGCGTGCCATACATGGTACATATTGCAGAGATCACTGCTTTTAAAATATATGGCTCTGTTTCCATAACAATACTTTTTACAATGACAGCTTGTCAAGCCATCGATCAACCTCCTTAGTCGACCTCTTACGACATGCCTGGAAGGTCACAGTGTCACTATTCTTTACCTCCCTCATAATGAGGCCCCGGTAACACACGTGGACCCGGAGTGCTTAGAGGGAAAAGCAGATGTGTGTCTATAATCAACACCTTACGGGAACAATCAATCTGCATACGCTTCGAGATATGCTGGGACGGGCGGTGATGGAGGAAATGGGGATGCCCCGACTGCAGTGAAACTGATTCTAAGATCAGAATAGAACAGACATATGCGAGAGAATACAGAACATATTTTATGTTACGTTAGGATCATCATTACTGCACACCGGGCGAATCCATAGGTGCTGCGCTTTTCAAAACATCGTGAATCTCCGAGAACTCTGACCCACGTGTACAAACTCCGTACGTAGCACAACCTGGGGATACAGCATATGCCCGTGTTTGTTTCTATACATTTTTTTTCCAGTGTCCTTATATTTACAACTGGCAAAATAAAAGGAAAGAGAGATCGCGGACGACAAAGAGGGAAAATACTGGATAGCTTGGTGTCTTGGCATGGAAAACAGTCAACAACAGAACTGATACGATGCACTGTAGATAGAAGATTGTGGAGGGACATGATCGCCTACGCCAACCGGTATGGCACATGATGATGACTTATATTTACATATGTATGTATAGCATAACCATACACAGTATGATTTCTCCAAGGTAGCCTCGATGTGTCCATCTAATTTTGGTAACACTAGGATGATTGTGTTGACATTCTAAGTCCGTTATACTTTGTAGACCAAAATAAAGAAAATACGACAACATCGCGGGATTTGGTGGAGGCAGGCAGACAAAGGTGGCAAAAGTGTAGCGCCACATGGACGCACGTTCAGACAGTCCTTTGAAGTGGAACGCCATGGCTAATTGTGTCTGGACGCCCAAATAGGTGACTTCCAGCACATGATGAGATAGCCCCCCCCTCGTTCTCGTACACCACACATGCTGGATGTAGCAACGGTTCGTTTTATTTCGCCCTGCTTGATGAATCCAAACTGAGGCCTCGGGGCTACCTTTAAGTGGGTCATATTGTATTGATGCAACCACAGAACCCTTCTTTTCAACTATCTATCCACCCACTTCCAATTTAGTTATAGGTCTGTCTCATCAACCTTATTTGTCACGTGTAAATCTACCCGTTTAATCGCTGTTGAATGGCGCTCCTTGGTAGCCAACCTTCGATATGGAGACGGCACTCAATGATGATGAATCTACCCGTTTATTTTGTTTAATGATACCGTATTTATCGACCCGATATTATCAATCATTATTCGATATGATCGTTATCTGCGCTGTTCTTATGGTACCCCATATATTATATTAAACACACAATCAATCTCGCAATCCATTTAATTCGCATGTAACCTCAAATATTCTATTACACACACACTTTTTGCTGACGTTCATCCAGTGACAACTAAAGGAACCGATAGTCCTCTTCACCACGGTCCATATAAGGACGCCTAAAGGGTTTTATTTGCGTTGTGTTGTGGTTTATGCGCAATTCGACCCATCACATCCGACTTAAGCATGACATTTTTAGTTGCCTTCCCTCTTCTATCCCTACTCGCTTGGCCAGGACTAGACAGGTTAGTCTGTTACTAGAGGCACCACGAAGAGGTGGTAGAGTGGGTGGGGGGGTGGGTCCCATCCTTTTAACATGTCTTGCTTTGTTGATACCATGGTGGCATTGCTACCATTAAAATAGCTCTCGGGGATATGGGTACAGAGGCTCCTCTACCACTTTGTGGTGGGGACACGTCAGAGGAGCAAATGTGTACAGATGCTCTACTTCCTTTCCTTCTTTCTTTCTTCACTTACTCTAGTACCCGCTCGGGTGTCAAAGGAGATACATCATGAGTTCTTGTTCTCGCCCGTTTGGAGACTTCACTCATTGTTGATGGATGTTGTAGCTCTTCTTCTATGCTGTCTATCCATCTTACTCTCAGCCTGCCTCTTGCTCTTCTGCCCTCTCCTCTTTTAATATATGCTTTATATTGTAGGTATTTTTTTCTTGATAGAAAAACCAGTTTATTGTTTCTTATATAGCATAGGATTGGTTCAATGACTACTCTTTCTCTTATAATATTTCTGATTCTGTCTTTTCTAGTTTTTCCAAGGGCTTTTCTCAGACATCTCAGCTCTGTAGCGACACGCTTTCTTTTATGCTTAGCTGTAGGTGACCATGTTTGACATTGGTAGCTTCATCTTTCTTGGTGGTAATAGGTATTGCTTTATATTGGAGTATAAGGGATAGCTGTCCTAATATTTTAATACATAAAACCTCATTTTATAGTAGAACATCTAATGGCTTATAATGCTGTTTCGTATTTGAAAAATTGGTACCACAGACTTCTTGGAAGTAAAGGTGGCCTGGCGTGATACCGACCATGTCAGCCAAAAATGTGCCGTGATTATATACAAATATAGTCACTAATACCATATTCTTCATGTCTGTAAAGGCGAGGATGTAACTTTTTAAACACTATATCTTTAAAAACATAAATAAATTGACGATTTATAAAAAGAAAAGAAAACAATTTTTTTTTTTTTTACAGATCGCAACTACTGAAATCAAAGTCTTTAAAGAATGCTGAATGTAAAAGAGGGAATGACAAGGAAAGTGGGGAGTAACACTAACCCCGAGTTATATATCCAGAATCAACAAATGAAATGGGCTGGACATCGTTACCAGTAGATCAGCATCTCGAAAACAAGCATGAACAATGAGCTGCAACAACAAAAAGAGGGAAAAGAACCCCCCCCCCCCAAAAAAAAAAAAACAACAACAACAGATGGACGAAATATGAATTGTTACATAATTTACAACGATTGGATCAAACTGTTGGCTCTGTCAAGAACACTCCAGTTGCCCAATTTCCTTTTCAGCACAATTTTCTTCTACCTTTCAGCTCCCTGTGGAGCATAGGTCTTCAACAAACACTTTCTAAGCCGTTCTGTTTCTTGCCATTCTTTTAAGATCATTCCATATCTTCCCCATCATCTTCATCTCTGCTTCCGTCTTCTCCAAGAATATTTTGGTCATCCTCTGTCTTTTTCCTTGGTGATTCCAAAAGGGCCTGTTGTGTACTACTCTCAGTTGGCTTCCGCAGTGTGTGTCCTATCTTGCGCCATCATCTTCGCTGCATCCCTTTATCCACTGGTAGCACAATAACGGGTGCAAATAGGGGGGCATTCGGACATTACCAACAGCTAATCAAATGCCACAACTGTATAACTATAAGTCAACTACAAGTTAATAACTGGACTAGACATAATCACACAATGACAGCTTGAGTAGGTTACAAAGGCTAATTCTCTACAATGACATTTACAGATTTCTAGAGAATAAAACTAGGCACGGAAACAACGTCCCTGGTACTCTGTACGTTTCTACGTTTCGTTGTACGAATACCTTTTTTTAATTATTAAAAAGCTCCTCAAGGTCGAAGTAGATTGATATTCATTTTCTCAAGTCTTGCCCGTACTGTCGCACAATTATGTTGAACTTTTCTCCGAAAATTACAAGAATTCCATATATAATAATGCATTTAACTCTAAGCACTATATATATATATATATATATATATATATATATATATATATATATATATATATATATGTGTGTGTGTGTGTCATCATCATCATCGTCAAGTACCATGCCTGCTGGAGTAGGTGATCAGATCATGTCTCTCCACAATTACGATCTCGACAGTTATTTATCATTTCTGTTGTTGACTTTCTGCCAAGCCATTCTCTTAAGCTGTCTGGTATCTTTTCTCTTTGCTTCCAGCTAACCCTTCGTCCCTCAATTTCTCCAGTTGTTACACTATATTCCAGCTGTCCTCTTCTTATTACATGACCAAAAAATGATGATTGTTTCTTCCTAATATTGGAAATTAGCTCTCTTTTTGCTATGGTCTCTTTCATAACGTTTTCATTACTCTTCTTAGCTGTCCATGGTATTCTCAACATTCTTCTGTAAAACCACATTTCTACAGACACCAGTGATTTTCTTGTCTATTGTCATATTGTCCATGATTCACATCCATATGTTAAGACTGGCTCTACATAACATTCAAGAACTCTTTTTCTTGTTTCTATTGTCAAAAAACAATATATATATATATATATATATATATATATATATATATATAATAAAACCAAAAACACCATTTTCTAACACGAGAAAGAGACGTAGAAATAAAACCTAACATGCTCACCTACCTACCAAAGCAAACTTAATGTCCCTCCAGCAAAGCAATAATAAACTCGCTCAACAAAACGTATATTCTTATAAGATGTGTCACTGACTTGGAACAGTTATCAGAATCACGTGGACACCAACACACACCCCTCCACCCATTCTCTCCCAAAATTCCGTGTCTGGTCAAAGATCGTGTGAACTCCCAAAATAGCATTCCAACTCCAGGACTTTCATTGCCCTTTGCATTATTACTCAGCCTGATAAGGTCAGGTATGCCACTGTGTCAGGCTTATGTCTCTGAGGGGACACCACGAAAGAACAGAGGATATGAGATCGGTGTCTTGACATTGTTCTCCCTACAATTATTGTTGTCGGTTTGTTTGTTTATTTATCCGTTTTTTTTTCTTGTTATAGAGGAATCGTCAATTATCTGCGAAATGTGACGAAACCTCGCTGGTTGAGTGGTTAATGCGTTCACTACAGACCTGAAGGTTCCAGATTCAATTCTAGATGTGATGATTTTTCTTTTCCTGTCAGATACGGCTTCGGATTCATCCAGTCTCCTGAAAATGGTTACCAGCTATTTTTGTCTAAAGAAAGTAGGGTATCACCAAAAAAATATGCCGTTTATGAGTGAAAAATATCGTTGACCACATTCATCATACGCCCCAAGACGTGAAGGAAACCATTCATTGTTACGTATTTTCCTTACAACATATTGTGATATCAAAATGTAAATAGTTGTACAGCATAACCAGAGCCAACTATTGTAAATGCATAGATGGCTATGAATACATCGAGTCCAAACTTTAGCATGTCCGCTCTGTGAACACCCACATGAAACAGTAGAACACCACCCTTTTGACTGTCCTCAGCTCACTGACTCTACTTCCTCAAAGACTTGATAAATGGAACACTTTGTACGGAACTACAAGGGAATTCATACCTGCAGATATTCATTACATGGCACTGGGCCGTAGAGCCACAGCTCACAGGCTGCTGGATGTATAACAACAACACATATCTTGGACATAACCAGTGATGGAAAATGTACAAATGAAATAAATAAAAGAATAGGAATGGCAAAAAGTAATTTTAATGTCATGAAGAACATACTAACATCAAAACAAATAACACCAGGGCTAAATCTAAGAATAGCAAAATGTTATGTCTTCTCAACATTTCTATATGGTGCAGAAACATGGACATTAGACAAGAAGACAGAACAGAGAATTGAAGCCTTTGAAATGTGGATATATAGAAGAATAGGTAGAATTGGATGGAAGTAAAGAAAACAAACTATAAAGTCTTAAAACAACTAAAAATGAAAAGAGAACTACTAAACACAATTCAAACAAGACAAATGCGATTTTGGGGCCATATTAAAAGACACAACAGCCTACTAAAAGTAATCCTGGAGGGGAAAATACAAGGTAAAAGAGGCAGAGGCAGACCAAGACTAACATGGATGAGTATCATCAAAAGATGGACAAACCAGCCTATGACAACCTGCACTATCAAAGCAAGAGACAGAGCAGAATGACTTTCCATGGTAGCCAACCTTCGCTGCAGAGATGGCACTCGATGATGATGAGCAAAAACAACAAAGATGGCTATGGTATAACGAACCAATTTATTATTCAACTAATTACATAAAAAAAATAAATCTGCAGAAAAAATGAGGGCAGCTACGTCGCCGCAGTGCTCTTCTCATAAAGTAACAACCCAGGAGGTCCCGTTCTTCTACTTCTGTACTCTTCCTACATGAGCACGTATTTGTAAATCCAATTTGATTTAACTGCCCATGTAGAGAATATAAAGAGCTTTTAAATGTTATGTAGAGCCAGTCTTAACATATGGATATGAATCATGGACAATAAGACAGCAGACAAGAAAATCACTTGAGTCTGTAGAAATATGGTTTTACAGAAGAATGTTGAGAATACTATGGACAGCTAAGAAGAGTAATGAAAATGTTATGAAAGAGGTCAAAGCAAAAAGAGAGCTAATTTCCAATATTAGGAAGAAACAACAGGGAGCCGCGATAGCTCAGTGGTTAGTGAACTGGACTACAAAGGACAGGGGGTAGGGTTCAATCACAACCGACGGCTTATGGGTTCACCCAGCCTTAAATGGGTACCGGATTTTTTTCTGGAAAAGTAAATCAGCACAGGCGTAATACCGACCACATTACCCCAAAAATCATGTGCTGAAGGTCTGTAAAATATAGGGTCACTAACACATATTTCCCTATACGCCACTTGGCGTGACGGGGATACATGGAGATGGATGGAGAGAGGGGAAGAATCAATCATCATTTTTTGGCCACGTAATGAGAAGAGAACGGCTGGAATATATTGTAACAACTGGAAAAATTGAGGGACGAAGAGATAGAGGGAAGCAAAGAGAAAAAAAAAAATACCACACAGCTTAAGAGAATGGCTTGGCAGAAGGTCAACAACAGAAATTATAAAGGACTGTCGAGATCGAAAGTTGTGGAGAGACATGATCACCTACGCCAGCAGGCCCGGTACTTGATGATGATGATGTAGAGAATACAGTGGCCAGTTCTCAACCTAAAAAGTCCATCTAAGAGCCAGCAGTAGGCGCTACTAAAAGCTTGACGTGAAAGACTGTTTCTAGTCACCTGAATGGTTGGTAAAGTGTGCCCAGCTGCTGCGTGGGAGACCGCCACTTTGACGAGGAAACTATCGTGTGCCAACTCAGTAGTTGAAATAAAGTCCACTACATACACATAGTAAAAAAAGTAAAGTACCCCAGTCACCCCAAGTGGCGTAAAGGGAATATGGTGTTAGTGACCATACATTTTACAGACCCTCGGCACATGATTTTTGGGGTAATGTGGTCGGTATTTACGCCCAGGCTTTACTTTCCCAGAAAAAAATCCGGTACCCATTAAAAGGGAAAAAGGGTGGGGGGGGGGGGAGGAAGGTGAGATAGAGAAAGAGCCCTTTTTGCCTCGAGTACAGGGGAAGTTGTTAATATTCAAACGGTACACATTTTTAAATTTAATTTTATTTTTTTAATTTTTTTTTTTTTTTTGGGGGGGGGGGGCTGTTTGTATTGTGGTCATCACTACGCCAGCACCTTTCTTTTCAAAAATAATCTGCGGCGCCAATTGTATGTGAGATTAGAAGCCGCCAAACGGGCGCGAACACAATCAGTTAAATATCGATCTAGTTTATCAGGAGAGTGACACATTAACTAACGAGCGTGCAGCTATGGGACCACAAGGATCGGTTGTCTAATTAGATCATATGTAGAATATGGTGAAAAGGATGGACGAGAGCGTGTATATAACCAGCAAACTACATGAACTAGCAGTGCGAGCACTGCGTCGTCTTCTTCGGGAAAGAAGTAAGCACCTATGGGCCTGTTCCGTGTGATGTAAGGTCGATTTTGAGAAAGGGAACTGACCACCCTACCTCATGAGGGTTTAGTAAAATGAAGTCACTAGCAACTCATTACCCAACAATTACTATGGGACTATCTTTACCTTTTATGCCATCGCTCTACATACTGTTTTTACTTAAAATATAAATCACGAAGTTTCCGTGCTGATCAAACATACATGATACAACTAAGCCACAAGAATGTCAATCTCTTCCATAATTCACGACTGACATTGCATAATGTTTTCATTCATTTCCACTCGGGCGGAAGTCATAGTTCTCCACGTGTGATGATTTGCTGCTAGTTCTTTTATTCTTGGTTGCTTCTTAGTCCCATGGTTGAGCCTGCCCTAGTTATTGTTCTGCGTAGCGATCCTCTTTGTGTGTCATCAGTTGGTTTCCACACGAATACCTAATGGAGAAGTCTTTCTTCCTTCATTCTCAGCACACAAAGTACCCCCGTCACGCCAAGTGGCGTATAGGGAAATATGGTGTTAGTGACCCTATATTTTACAGACCTTCAGCACATGATTTTTGGGGTAATGTGGTCGGTATTACGCCCGTGCTGCTTTACTTTCCCAGAAAAAAATCCGGTACCCATTTAAGGCTGGGTGAACCCAGAAGCCGTCGGTTGGGATCGAACCCTACCCCTTGTCCCTTGTAGTCCAGTTGACTAACCACTGAGCTATCGCGGCTCCCTATTCTCAGCACATGACCGATGTATTTCAAACGTCTTTTTCTTATAAAGTTCGACACGTATCCTTGTTAAGATTCGACTCTCACCTGTTTGTTTAGAAACGCAATGTTTAGCACCAAGATATTTTAATAAGTTCTGAGCGCTTTTTTTTTTTGGAAACCTCGTATATTCCGCTCGGCGTCCGCTCTGGCTAAACCTTTCAAACAGGAAAAGGGGAATTGGGCGTGAAAATGTGGAAGACTTTTTTTTTTTAATGTGGGAAGACATTAGAGAATGGGCAGGTCTTGGGTTTATGAGAAGCCAAAGAAAAGTGGTTTAATAGGAGAAACTGGCGGAAGTAAACACTATTTCCTCCAACTACACAGAGTAAAATAAAAACAAAAAAATACGAAAGATAAACGCTTCTAAAATGTTTTCACATCCTGCTGTTACCCACTTATAAATATTATGCTTCTGTTGGCACAGAGATTGTTTATTTTCTCGACTTACAACACAACGAGAAAGGCACTCAAATTAGTTACAGCAAACGATAATTTTTCTGTAAAGAAGACATCTATTTTCATTAACAAAAGTGCAGGAAATAATTACAAGTTTCCTTCCTTCCCTCCTTTAGCTTATGTTGCCGTTTAGAGCTGAGGGAAAATGGCGAGCTTCATGTCAATTATATCTGGTGTGCCCTAAACATAGTGCTCTTAATAATAATATAGACTACTACATGAATGCACTATATCTCCTAGGTCTACTTTTGAGTGCAATGGTCTCTTGGGGAATTACATCTGCCTGAAATAAAAAATGCAGTCTCAGACGACGTGACTTTGACCAAGCGGCCTTTATCCCTCTGGTCCTGTCGTGAACCCTCCGAAATACACCTGCATTTGTTCTAGTTGTCATATTATTTTACAGCTATTATACCATATCAAGTGCTAGACGCTATAGACTTCGGCAACTGAGTGTAGTCAATACCTAAACACAGTTTGAAAAGAACACGAAAGACGAATATGGCTGACCAAAAATGAGACTGCAACCTCATCACGTACTATTCCAAAGAAAGCCATGGAGAGAAATTCTAACTTATGTGGGAAGAAAGATCTATGAATATGTACATGGAATGTTAGTACCCTTTACCATGGAGGAAACATAGGAAAATCTTATTTTAGAAGTAGAACGATTAAACATAGATATTTTAGGCATATCAGAGACAAGATGGAAAGAATATGGGTACATCATCATCATCATCATCGAGTGCCATCTCCGCAGCGAAGATTGGCTACCATGGAACGCCATTCTGCTTTGTCCCTTGCTTTGATAGTGCAGATTGTCATAGGCTGGTTTGTCCATCTTTTGATGTTACTCGCCCATGTTAGTCTTGGTCTGCCTCTGCCTCTTTTACCTTGTATTTTCCCCTCCAGGATTACTTTTAGAAGGCTGTTGTGTCTTTTAACATGGCCCAAAAATCGCATTTGTCTTGTTTGAATTGTGTTTAGTAGTTCTCTTTTCATTTTTAGTTGTTTTAAGACTTCATCGTTTGTTTTCTTTTCCTTCCATCCAATTCTACCTATTCTTCTATATATCCACATTTTAAAGGCTTCAATTCTTTGTTCTGTTTTCTTGTCTAATGCCCATGTTTCTGCACCGCATAGGAATGTTGAGAAGACATAACATTTTGCTATTCTTAGTTTTAGCCCTGGTGTTATTTGTTTTGATGTTAGTATGTTCTTCATTTTCGTGTGTTACCGGGGCCTCATTATGAGGGAGGTAAAGAATAGTGACACTGTGACTTTCCAGGCATGTCGTAAGAGACGACTAAGGAGTTTGATCGATGGCTTGACAAGCTGTCATTGTAAAAAGTATTGTTATGGAAACAGCGCCATAGATTTTAGAGCAGTGATCTCTGCAACATGTGCAATTTTAGCACGCAAAGTTTCTGTTTTTGAGATTGTGGTTCTGCCCTATGTGCCGTCTTCGGCTCGAAATGACAATAGATAGATAGATGTTCTTCATGACATTAAAATTACTTTTTGCCATTCCTATTCTTTTGTTTATTTCAGTTTTACATTTTCCATCACTGGTTATAGTATGTCCATGGTAGTTGTAGCTCTGAACAGTCTCCAGGTCTATTCCTTCAATTTTGATGTCCACTTGTGGGTTTTGAGTATTTTTTTTTGGTTTATGATCATAGTTTTAGTCTTTTTGATATTCATATCTAGTCCATATTTTTTGCTTGTCATGTTTAATGGGTACAAACGGGAAGAAAAATATACATTTATATATTTAGACAACACAACAGAACATCAAAGAGGTGTAGGAATACTAATAAAAAGAAAGCTACAAGAATATATAAGTACCCACTGGACATACAATGAAAGGATTATACTACTCAAAATGAAAACAAAACCATTCGACATAGCAATAATACAGACATACGCACCAAGACTCAAGACTACACGGATGAACAAATAGAGGCATACAATGAAGATCTAAATAAAGTTATGATGCAAGTGAAATATTCGGACATCTTGATTGTAATGGGTGATATGAATTCTAAAGTAGGAAAAAGTATATATAAGATCATTATAGGAAATCATGATTTAGGAAAATTAAATGAAAGAAGAAAAAAATTAATACAATTTTGTGAAGAAAACAAGCTGATAATATGTAACAGCTACTTTGAGCAGGAGTAAAGGAAACTATACACATGGAACAGCCCTGGAGATAAAAAGAATCAAATAAACTACATAAAGATAAAAGGTAATACAAGGTAAAAGAGGCAGAGGCAGACCAAGACTAACATGGATGAGTAACATCAAAAGATGGACAAATCAGCCTATGGCAATCTGCACCATCAAAGCAAGAGACAGAGTGGAATGGCGCTCCATGGTAGCCAACCTTCGATGCGGAGAGGGCACTCAATGATGATGATGATGAAAGATAAAAGATAGGTTCTGTAACAGCGTCAAGAAATCCAAAACCTATTCAGGAGCAGATATTAACTCAGATCACAATCTTGTAATGATTAAAATGACAATCAAACTAGAGAGAAACAAACAAAAGACTACTTCAATACTACCACTAGATATAAAAGCTTTAAATCAAAAAGATGTGAAAGATACTTATACAATACAAGTAAAGAACAAATATCAGAAGCTGCTAGAAGAAGGGACTGAGCAGTACAGAAGAAAAAATCCTGATGAAAAAGTTACAACCCAATGACAGTGCATAAAGAAAAGCATACAAGAAACTTGGGACATATTACCCAAAAAAGGAAAATAACAAAAAAATAAAAATGGATAACTGACACCATCTTAGAAAAAAAATGGAAGAAAGAAGACACGCGAAGAACACTACCCAATACAAGAAAATAGATAATTAAATATTTGTAAATGTGCAAAAAGGCAAAAGACGACTGGCTCAGCCTAAGATGTCTAGAAATCGAAACTACGGAAAATAAACAAGATTTAAGAGGGATGCACACAGAAATAAAGAGAATGACTAGTAAAAATAAGAAAGCCACAGAAAGTGGATGAAAATTTAACAAAAAAGGAAAAATGGTAACAGACAACAAAGATATAATTAAAAGATGGCAGGAGTATATAACAGAATTATTTTAAGACGAAAGGGACAAGAAACCAACTATAAAATGTACATTTAGTTATAAAATCTTAAAATCTGAAGTGGAAAAAGCTATACAAACAATGAAAATAAGAAATGCTGCAGGACTTGACAACATACAATTAAAGAAGATACAGGCACTATAATATTTTTGCATGGAAGTGATCATAGACAATGCAACGACATATACCATACAGGATACATACAAAATGAACTAAAAACATCAACTTTCATTGCATTGCCTAAAAAGAATGGTGCAATTGAGTGCAGTGATTTTAGAACAATAAGCCTAATGAGCTATGCAACAAAAATCTTGCTAAAAGTTAAACACGGAAGGATTCAGAATAAAATCAATCTTGAATTAGAACAACAATTTGGATTTAGGAAAAACAGTTGGACAAAAGAAGCCATTTTCTGCATGAGGACATTAATTAAAAAAAGTACACAGAAGTAAACAAACCAGTATGTGCCTGCTTCATAGACTACACCAAAGCTTTTGATAGAATACACCATAAACAACTTATAAACTGCCTTAAAGATCTAGATGACACAGACATACGACTAATATGTAATTTATACTAGGAGCAAAGAGCAATAATAAGATATAACAAAGCGAACTCTACACCTATTGATATAGAAAAAGAGGGGGACTGGTTGGTCTCGAGGCAAGACGCCGGCCTCGAAACAGAGAGGTTGTGGGTTCAAATCCAGGTTGCACCGGTTGGAATTTTTATTTATAATTTCTATCTGCGGCAACCACCACTGGTCTCAGCAGCAAGGCCCGGCTTGAAACGTCAATTACTCATCGACGGAAAAAATATGAGTACCTCTGAGCAGCAAAGGACCCCTGTGCACTCAGCTGCCAGGGAAAAATGGATTAACATGCAAAATTCAGTTCCTAGTCTCTAGGGACTTCATCAGAGGTAAAAGCTGGCATACGAAAAAAAAAAGGAGCAAGGCAGAGTGCATCCTATCACCAAGCTTATTCAATCTATACACTGAACAAAACTTTAAAAACATCACAGAGATGCCAGACCACATATATGCTAAATTTTAATGGAAAGATAATCAATAACCTAAGATATGTTGATGATACTGTATTACTAGCAGATGATATGAAATAGCAGTACTTTTCCTGAGCAGGAGATCTGAGCACCTATGGACATGTTTGGAGTGCAATGATGATGACCAGCTAATAACTCAATACTAGCAGAAAATCCTACAGATCTACAAAAATTACTCAATGAAATAAACATGACATGCAAAAAATATAGATTAGCTATGAATATCAAAAAGACTAAAAACTATGATCATAAAAAAAGATACTACTGAAAACCTACAAGTGGATATCAAAGTTGAAGGAAGCCTGGAGACAGTTCAGAGGTACCACTACCTTGGACATACTATAACCAGTGATGGAAAATGTACAAATGGAATAAACAAAAGAATAGGAATGGCAAAAAGTAATTTTAATGCCACGAGGAACATACCACCATCAAAACAAATAACACCAGGGCTAAAACTAGGAATAGCAAAATGTTATATCTTCTCAACATTCCTGTATGGTGTAGAAACATGGACATTAGACAAGAAAACAAAACAGAAAATTGAAACCTTTGAAATGTGGATTTATAAAATAGCAAATAGGATTGGATCGAAAGTAAAGAAAACAAAAGATGAAGTCTTAAAACAACTAAAAATGAAAAGAGAACTACTAAATATATTTCAAACAAGACAAATGTGATTTTTGTGCCATGTTAAAAGACACAACAGCCTACTAAAAGTAATCTTGGAAGAGAAAAATACAAGGTAAAAGAGGTAGTGGCAGACCAAGACTGACATAGGTGAGTAACATCAAAAGATGGACAAGTCAGCCTGTCAACCTGCACCATCAAAGCAAGAGACAGAGCGGAATGGCGCTCCATGGAAGCCAACCTTCGATGCAGAGACGGCACTCAATGAATGCATGAAACACAGCAGGATATCTCAGTTGATTACCTTGTCCCATCATTTAATAACTGGCATGAGCTCTGTCTCCCTTCCATGGCGTGTTAGACCTGATACCATGCAACTGAATAACTTGATGATGTTACTCTTATTCTAAGTTTCACACACTGAAATCTAACCAAATAATGCATCCATACAATTTATAAAGCTCGGTGGTTAGTGAACTGGACTACAAAGGACAAGAGGTAGGGTTCGATCCTAACCGACGGCTTCCGGTTCACCCAGCCTTTAATAGGTACCGGATTTTTTTCTGGGAAAGTAAAGCAGCACAGGCGTAATACTGACCACATTACCCCAAAAATCATGTGCTGAAGGTCTGTAAAATTTATGGTCACTAACACCATATTCCATATACGCCACTTGGCATGAAGGGGGCTCTTTACTTTTTTATACTTGGCATGAAGGGGGCTCTTTACTTTTTTTATAATACAATTTATAAATCCCAGGCTGCGCAACAGAGTTTGTGCAAATGAGTTATTTTGAAGATTCTTGTTTATTTTGATAACATTTGAGCAAAGCTCCCCCTTCCCCGAGTGTAGTGATGATGAGTCTACCATAATAAAACCACTTTCTTATATTCTTGTTTTCAAATGCAGGAAAGCAAACTGTAGTTTTCAAAATTAAAAAAATGGAAGAAACATCATGCATCAATAAATAGTAAATTAATAAACTGAGCTATTGAAGAAAAGGGTCTCAATTATCAATATTTCTTTTTAAAAAAATAATTAATGTGCCATAATCGAGAATACAACAAAAAATAATGTGATATTAAATATAGAAGGTAGAGCGCTGAAGCAAATTACCAAGTAAAAATATCAAGGAACCCATACACAAGAGGACGGGAATAATTTAAATCAAGAAATGGATCAATCTAAGCAAATGTAAAGACTGAAGAAAAAAAAAATTAATAAGTAATAACTATAACTATATAACTAATATCAGCGTACGACATGTGAAGTTAATTAGCACCCAATGTAAATGTGTGTGCCACACACACATGCATGCACACACTCATAGGAAGGCAATGTACACTCTCACACACACACAAGGCGCAGAAAAGAAAATGAAGGGACTGAAGATATAACAAAATTGGGTTATTTTTTCCTTTTGAGTGATCACCATCACTCACAATGTAGCTGCACTTTCTGAGCATTAACTCTCAACTGATTTCGTTGGCAAGCATTCCCAGAAGTCACTCTCTTCATCCTGTATGCTGAAAACAGCCAGCAAATTGTCATTATCCTCCACAATCTGAAATCTCTGTCCCTTTAGCTTCATTTCGTTTTAACAATAAAAGTGTGGGGCACTACAGTCATGTTGTTAGTGCCCAAAACTGTTAAATCTGGAGGGCTGGCAGCATGGGTTGGTGTATAGTCATGGTGGAGACGCCGTGTTTTGTTCTGACATTTGTCTGGTTGCTTTCTTCTCGCACTCTCTTTTAGGTGTCACGAGACCTTGATGTAGAAAGCAGAATCGCCAGTTTGACCTGGAAACAAAAATTCCTTTTTTGATTTAAAAAAAATCATCATGGATTTGATGTTGCTTTTGACTTGTCTTGTTTTCTTCAGTCAGGGCGATTGCAGACTCTTTCACTGGCTGGATCGTCATTTAGTTTCTGTGTTGAAGGGGTATACAATGGTCCTCTACTCATCTAGCCCATCCCTGTTGAAGCTTTGTTCCCATGGCACCTTCTCTGAAGTTCTTTGTCCTGCTTGAGATGACCAGCTTCTGCAGTAGCTAATCCCAGATCGTCAACAATATCTTAAACACTTGAATAGGGAATATGGTGTTCCGATACCTTTCGAGCCGTAACCGGCCCATAGGGCGTAGACCAAGATACACCTTCTCCTATATGAATTTTTGTTCTAGCAGTTTTCTTTTAAAGATATTTTATCAAATCTCGCCATCTGTCTCTGTTCTGTGCAAGCAGTTCTATCTCATTGAGGGAGCCGATTCCTGCTGCTCTTGCCTCTCTCATCAATGTTCTTCTCAGTGTCTCCCTGGGTCTTCCTCTTTTCTTTTACCTGTTGTTTCCCATATGAGGGCTTGCTTTGCTATTCGATTATTATCTCTTCTCATCACATGTCCAACGTATGACCATCGTCTTTTCTTTATTACTGAAGATATTAGTGGTTGATTGGCGATTTCTCTAATTTCCTCGTTTGTTTTGAATTCGTTCCATTCTATACCAAGTATTTTCCTTAGACATTTATTTTCGAATGCGTTCAACTTTGTTTCTATATCTCTTGTTGTTTTCCAGCTTTCACACGCATACGTAAGGGTTGATAGTACATTTGATTTGAATAGCCTAAGTTTTGTGTTTGTGCTAATGAGTTTTGATTTCCACAACTTTTCAAGGCTTCTGAAAGACATTGCTGCTTTAGCCAGTCTGATTCTAATTTCTTTGCTCGTATCCCCTTCTCGATCAATGTGACTTCCAAGATAGATAAAGTGATCGATCTCTTCTACTGGTTTGTTTTCCATGTATATTTTGTCACTTGTTGGAATTAAACTTTTCATGACTTTAGTCTTTTCATGATTGACCTCAAGCCCAATTTTGCTGGCTATTGATGATAGTTCATTTGTGTTTTCCTGCATCGTTTTTATCTGACTGCTGATGAGAACTATGTCATCAGCAAAGTCGAGGTCCTCCAAATGGTCTCCTTGTATCCATTCGATGCCTTTATTACCAGTGCAGCATTTCTTCATTATGAAGTCCATAACAATTCCAAATAACAAGGGCGATAAAATACATCCTTGTTTAACCCCAGTAATATGGTGTTAGTGCCTATATATTTTTAAAAAAAAAAAAAAAAAAAAAAAAAAAAAAAAAATATAAAAAAATATAATATGGTGTTAGTGCCTATATATTTTTAATAGCCAACAGCACATTTATTTTGAACTGTGGTTTCACATCAGTTTGTCCCACTTTGCTTAGAATATGTCCTAGGTTCATCATTTTCTCAGGCTGCATATCCTTTGTTACACTCATTATATAGCTCGTCTGACAGAATTTCTGTTTCAAGCCAGATCTCCCTTCATCTGTTGTTCAAGGTCTCTTTGATGTCTTAAAACCGCCTTCTTCTTGGTCTGCCCATCTCATCTTGTCTTTCTGAAACCATGCTATTTATTATTGTTCTTTAGAGTCCACTGTGTCTTTGGCATGGCCATAGTATTTTAATTTCCTCTGTAGAATGTTGTTTATAAGCCAGTTCTTTTTAATGTTTAATTCTCTTAATATGTCTTCATTGCTTTTTGCATTTTACAAGGTATTATAAACATTTTTTCTGCAGCATTTTGTTACAGGTGAACTAAACTTCTTCATTTTTGTTTGCTAGATATTTTCAATTCACAACCATATGTTGCTATTGGGAAGATACAAGTCCTCTGTTGTTTTAAATTTTACTGCCTTGTTGGTATTGTGCCACATGTTCTTCATGTCATTTAATTTTGTGTTGCTATTGCTAGTCTTCTTTTGATCTATTTCTAGCAGTCTCCATTGTTAGTTATTACAGATCCCAGATATTCATAGTTTCTTACAACTTAAAGTTCTTTATTGTTTTTGGGTTGGTCTATGTCACCATGATATAAATTTAGATGACATTACCATGAGCAAAATTGAGACCTGCTTAAAGCATAGGGCCAACAACAAGGCTGCTGGTGAGGATAAGTTAACAGCTGAGATACTCAAAGCAATTGGATCAGAGAAGGAGTATCTGGGTCTACGCCCTATGGGCTGGTACGACTCGAAAGGCCAATAGATAGATGTTCACCCAGCCTTAAATATGTACAACATTTTTCTGGGAAAGTGGGTCTGCCTGTCATGATACCAACACATTAAATATTGTGCTGATGGTTATTGAAAAATATACACTCACACCATGTTCCCCATGCAGAAGACAGGACTGTTTGCTTTCACTTACAGGTAAAAAATAGATCTTATGTCTGTCTATAAAAGACTGGCAACAAACAGCGGCCATAAGAACTAGAAACCAATTGGGAATGTTTCAACAAATAAAACAGGGTGTTAGACAAGGTTGTGTGCTGTCACCAGATTTGTTTAATATTTATAGTGAGATTATTTTAAGATCCATAAGGGGCATGCCTGGAAAAACAATTGGAAACAAATGTCATAATATAAATAACCTAAGGTATGCTGATGATACAGTCTTAATCGCTAGGAATGAAAATGAGTTACAAGAAATGTTGGACATTATAGTGAAAGAAAGCAAAAATAAAGGACTCAGTCTTAATAGCAAAAAGACAGACATAATGGTAACAACAAAGAAAAAGACATTACCTCAGTGCAAAATAAAGACAAGTGGAACAATATTAAAACAGGTAAATGAATTCAAATATTTGGGAACTTGTTAACCTCAGATGGAAGATGTACAAAAGAGGTGAGATGCAAAATGGCTCAGGCAAAAGCAGCTGTCCAAAAAATGAGGAAGATACTGTGCAATCCATTTTTGACAATAGAAACAAGAAAAAGAGTCCTTAAATGTTATGTAGAGCCAGTCTTAACATATGGATATGAATCATGGACAATGGGACAACAGACAAGAAAATCACTGGTGTCTGTAGAAATGTGGTTTTACAGAAGAATGTTGAGAATATCATGGACAGCTAAGAAGAGTAATGACAATGTTCTGAAAGAGGCCAAAGCAAAAAGAGAGCTAATTTCCAATATTAGGAAGAAATAATCATCATTTTTGGCCATGTAATGAGAAGAGAACAACTGGAATATATTGTAACAATTGGACAAATTGAGGGATGAAGAGATAGAGGGAAGCAAAGAGAAAAAATACCAGACAGCTTAAGAGAATGGCTTGGCAGAAGGTTAACAACAGAAATGATAAATAACTGTCGAGATCGAAAGTTGTGGAGAGACATGATACCCTACGCCAGCAGGCTTGGTACTTGATGATGATGACGGTGAATGATGATACGTATGACGGACAATTCAGATGCGTTCACTGTCGGTGCTATAATACGGCTTATGTCTTTTGACGTGTGCTGTGTTTGCTACCATGAGGACTGCATAAAAGATAGTGGTTATCTTCATGCGACGGGGTCAACTCAGGCTGTTAATTCTTAGATCCAGGAGTAGGATGTGGCAAGTTGAAAATACTTTCTTTATTTCCGTTGATTTGAAAGTTCTGTTGGAGAAACTGAAGCTTGTTGTCCTAGAGCTGCTACAAAAAATTCTTCTAAATGAACAGACTTTCTTATCTGTTGTCCTATTGGCCAGGATTCACAAGTGTAGGGAGACCCATGACTATGCTAAGAAATTACGATAGTGGTTTTCTGTTGCTTTCTATCAGTTTTGTTTATGGGTGCTTCCACTAGCCTTTCACTAAATAGTTTCACTCATAGTGGCATTGTTTTAATTTAGGGTCCCCACTCTTAGTCCTTTGCTCTGCGGAGCATTCCAAGTAATAAGAAAGATATGCAATCCATTTTTGCCAATAGAAATTAGAAAATATTCTTCAGTGTTAGTAAGAGCCAGTTTTGACATATGGATGTGAATTCTGGACAACAGACAAGAAAATCATTGGAGGCCACAGAAATGTGGTTTTACAGAAGAATGTTGAGAATACCATTGAAAGCTAAATAGTATAATGAGGATGTTCTAAAAAAAAAAAAGGCCAATGCAAAAATAAAGCTAAAAACCAACATCAGAAATAAACAGGCATCACTTTTCTAGCAATGTAATGGGAAGGGAACAGCTGAAATATATTGTGACAATTGGGGAAAAAAAGAGAGAAACAGAGAAAAGATACACAGCAGTTTAAAAAAAGTGTCAACAACAGAGCTGATTAACAACTGTAGAGATGGAAAGTTGTGGTGAGACATGATCACCTAAGCCAGCAGGCATGACACTTGATGATGATATGAACAAACCTCACCAATGCAGGGACTAACACATTAAATATAAGCTACAATAGAAGCTATTTTTGCCTGCCTCTTGTCTTTGCAGTGATCTACATTCATCTGCCCACCTCATGTGGCTTCCATCCTGCCTCAGCCTACTGACTGTTCATTCAATATTTCTCTCTAAAATGATCTCATTTATACATTTTTTCTTCCATCAAATAATTATCACAAGGAAGAGTTTTAATATAAAACACAAACAAAAACAAATAATGAATAATATTTTCTCACCTTCCTTGTTGTGATGTTGGTGTCAGCTTCTTCCTTCACACGCGAGCATCTGGAAAAGATGTTTCATAACATAATTAGCAATTGTAATTAATTAGAAATGAAAATCACATTACCATTCTAATCGTCTTAGATGTTGTAAGGCACAAGAACAGAATTCTATTACAAATAACAATTCAAGTTACACAGTAAACTATGTTAACAGACAACATAAAAGTCCTCAGATCACCTCCTTAGAATATTCCCCAATATAAAGCAAGAAAGCCACACACTGGTGAAAGCTTTGAAGATGGCTTCAGCTCAGATGCAAGAACTCTGTAACATTGGTGATGACATTGACCCCCAACCTCCTTAGTTGCTTGTTATGACAGGCATGACAGGTGACATATTCTTTTCTCCCCTGAATGTCATCAAGGTCCCAGTACCCATATGGGCGTAGTTAACTTGCATTCTCTTTTTCACCTCCTATTGCATCCTTTGGGTAAAAGTAAAAAAAAGTAAAGTACCCCCGTCATGCCAAGTGGCGTATAGGGAATATGGTGTTAGTGACCATCAATTTTACAGACCTTCGGCACATGATTTTTGGGGTAATGTGGTCAGCATTACGCCCGTGCCGATTTACTTTCCCAGAAAAAAAATCTGGTGTCCATTAAAGGCTGGGTGAACCAGAAGCCATCGGTTGGGATCAAACCCTACCTCTTGTCCTTTCTAGTCCAGTTCACTAACCACTGAGCTATCACAGCTCCCACCCTTTTGGCTGTCATCATCATCAAGTACCGGGCCTGCTGGCGTAGGTGATCATGTCTCTCCACAATTTTCTATCTCGACAGTTCATTATCATTTCTGTTGTTGACCTTCTGCAAAGCCATTCTCTTAAGCTGTCTGGTATTTTTTCTCTTTGCTTCCCTCTATCTCTTCATCCCTCAATTTTTCCAGTTGTTACAATATATTCCAGTTGTTCTCTTCTCATTACATGGCCAAAAAGTGATGATTGTTTCTTCCTAATATTGGAAATTAGCGCTCTCTTTTTGCTTTGACCTCTTTAACATTTTCATTACTCTTCTTAGCTGTCCACGGTATTCTCAATATTCTTCTATAAAACCACATTTCTACAGGCTCCAGTGATTTTCTTGATTGTTTTCCTATTGTCCATGATTCACATCCATATGTTAAGACTGGCTCTACATACCATTTAAGAACTCTTTTTCTTGTTTCTATTGTCAAAATAGTATCTTCCTCATTTTTTGGAAAGCTGCTTTTGCCTGAGCCATTTGGGTGTCAAGGGAGATATAAAGTTGCAGCTCTCGCTCTCAATCATGGTCATTTGATGCTCTTCATGAGTTTCCATGACGCTGCCCCAGGCCAGTGCACTAATGCCACTGATGCCTCTCATTATATTTAACAAATGATATTTTACTTCAAACTAAATCCATGTGTTGCCTTCTCTTAAGCTACATTTAATGGAACCACTCATGTAATAAAACCATATCCCTATTTCTCTGATGTGGTCTAGTCATCTGGAATGAATTACTTAAACATCTCATGATGATTCTTAGTAATATTTTCATCATATGGCTCATGAGACTAATAGTGTGATGGTCCTCACAATCAGTGGCGCCTGACTTCTTCAGTATGGCTACAAAGATAGATTTTAGTAGATCTTCAGGTATGTGTCCAGTGTTATATATGTCAATGAGTAGTTTTGTTATGACTTGTACTCACATCTCTCCTAATGCATTTATCTCTTCGATTGTTATATTGTCAGGACCTGGAGCTTTGCCTCTTTTCATGTGTTGAATTGCCTCCTCCACTTCACTCTGCATTATTGGCGGTCCTGTGTCTTTGTTTGAATTGTTTAGCACTGGTCTTTCATCATCATAGAGTTGATTGGTATACTCTGTCTATCTTTCCATTATCCTGTCCCATTATTATATTTCCTTCCTTTGATTTCACACATCCTGAAACTTTGACTTCTATTCTTCCTGTTAATTCACTTAACTGATTGCGCATAAATTTCAAGTCTTTCTTTTATTTTTCCATTTCTTCACATTTCTAACCATCCTTCCTTTGCTTCTCTGCATTTGTTTTGGATCTCTTTCTGCAATATTTTGTATGTCCATTCTTCTTTCTTATGTTTTCGTCCATTAGTTCTAGTATTTCTTCTGTCATCCATTTATTTTTGTTGATTTTTTTTAGTCACTGGTATTAGTTCTTTTGATGTTTGTTCAATCGATTGTTTGAGCATTTCCCACTGTTCCTCGATGTTCTGTATTTTCTCACTAGCATTATGTCTATTTTGAACTATCGTACTGTACTTATCATCCATCCGTCTATCTACTCTAAGCATATCTAGTTCTAATTTAATATTTCTTGGGGATTTCTGTGTCTTCCGCAGTTTTATTTTTATCTTTCCAACTTCTGGTAGATGGTCACTATTGAAATCTGCTCCTGGCCTTGTTTTAACAGATGTTAGTCCATTCCTGAATCTTTTCTGTACCAGTATAAAATCAGTTTGATTGTGTACTTTGTTGTCTGGGCTTTGCCATGTTCATAGTCATCTAGAGTGTTGCTTGAACCAGGCGTTACTTATGTGTCTTTGCCCAATCTATCCATCTATCCCTCTGTCATTCGTCTCTCCAAGGCCATGCATGTCCTCCAGTCACATTTTGTACTTTAGCTGTTGCTACCTTTGCATTGATATCCCCTAATAAAAATAGTTATTTCTTGGTATCTACACTTTTCCAAGGTCATCTCTAGCTCATTGTAAAACATGTCAATGTCTTTTTCTTTGCTGTCACTTGTTGGTGCATAAACTTGAATTATGTTGATATCCATTGGTCTACCTCTCAATTTTACTAGCAGAATCCTTTCACTGTTTTGCTTCTTTCTCTATCTAACATGATGCCTACTCCTCTTTTGTGTGTGGTTTCCCCAGAGTAAATTACATTTCCACTGTCGCGTTGTAATAATCCTGCTCTTTTCCATCTCATTTCACATAGTCCCAAGATGTTCAATTTCATTCTCTTCATTTCTTGGCTGATGTTTTCTAGTTTGCCAACCTGGAATGCTGATCTAATGTTCCAAGTTATTTTTTATAGTGTCTCTTTATTTTTGATCTTGCATACAGTAGCTTGATGATGATCGGGTGTCACCTGTAAGCAAATGACGCTCCCTACCGGATGAGGTGGCTGTGGAGTCCCCATTAGCTGTAGATATTAAGCTGTGTTTTGACATAATTATTCTAGGCAATATAAGAAGGTAATTTGCCATTCCTTTCCTTCTTGGCAGTGACTGTACTAGCAGAAGACTGCAGCCATTGTCTCTATACATGAGATCCTCTGCCTGCCATCACGGAGTGGGGACCATAACTGGCACTATATGTCGGCTGCTCCCACAACACCATCCACCACCTGCTCCAATGGCATCACATAACCCTGATTGGGGGGGGGGGGGGGGTTGCGCGCTAAATGGGAGCTCCACCTTGCCCAAGGGTGTCCAGAAGACTAGTGGAGGAAAGGAGACGTCTTACCCCTCTTATGGTAGGGTAGAACTCTAGCCCGCTAACCAGAACTGTAACTATAACTATGTTAAAACAAGTGAAGGAATTCAAATACTTGGGCAGAAGCCTGACATATAACAACATCCAAGTAACAGAAATAGACTCAAGATGCAACAAAGTTTATCAAGTTATTGATCAGATTTCACCACTTCTAACAAGCTATTTATAGGACTACCTTTATCCCAACGTTGTGCTATCAGTGCTAGAAATGGACCTTAGATTAAAGAACTGTTATAAAAATAACCGCCACAGAATGAAGTGTCTCAGACGCATGACAAGAAACAGCCTGAGAGATATGATCAGAAATGGAGAGTTACAAAATAAGACCAGGAACAGAACCAGCTATTAAAACATAAAGCGACAACAGATCAAGTGGTTCTGACAAGTGATAAGACAAAGAATCCTAAATCTAGTACAATGTTTTACCAAAAAACAATACGAGAACACCAGACCAAGAAAAAGGTGGATAAATGGAATACTAGAAACACTCAAAGGTATAAACAGCAGAGATCAATAGAAGAGCAAGAAACCAAGAACCATATCTCCCTTCGTTGATGAAAGGCAAATGAGTAAAGAAAGAAAGAAAGAAAAATGAATGTGAATCTGCAATACTGAATAGATTGTAAAAACTTCAAGCCAAACGGGGTGGTTTTAGATGAGTGGGAGCCAATGATAAGAGGTAAAACCAAGACAGAACTAGAAATTTCAGTGGCTACATGCTGAAGGATATTGCAGAGAAATCTGAGCACATAAGATATTTTTTTAATGAAAAAGATTTATTTCTAGATAAATCTTCTTTCATTATTAACTTTGGTAATTCAGGTAATCAAACGTAATTAAATGGCAAAGGCAAACCATTATCATACACAGTTGTTTGTTATTATTTGAAAGTAGCATTTTAGTTTCAATCTTAATTTTACAGCACTTATGGATGACAATGTCCTGAACAAATACATTCCTTTCATTCTTAAAACTGATATTTAATTAAAGTGGTTTCAATTTGTGATACCATAAACAAACCGTAACACTTTTAACTAAGTAAATATTTATCTATGAATTACATTATCATCACCAACATCATCATCAAGTACCATGCTTGCCGGGGTAGGTGATCATGTCTCTCCACAATTCTCAATCTCGGCAGCTATTTATCATTTTTGTTGTTGACATTCTGCCAAACCATTCTCTTAAGCTGTCTGATATCTTTTCTCTGTGCTTCCCTCTATCTCTTCATCTCTCAATTTTCCCAGTTGTCACAATATATTCCAGCTATTCCCTTCTAATTACATAGCCAAAAAATGATGATTGTTTCTTCCCAGTGTTGGAAATTAGCTCTCTTTTTGCTTTGACCTCTTTCAGAATGTTTTCATTCCTCTTCTTAGCTGTCCATGGTATTTTCAACATTCTTCTATAAAACCACATTTCAACAACCTCCAGTGATTTTCTTGTCTGTTGTCCTATAGTTCATGATTCACATCCATATGAATATATATGGGGATGCATTATTAAATTTTTAACCTCACATGTTTTTAAATTTTAAGATATAGCTTCTTCTAATCACTTTGAATGTGTATTATAGAAGAAGCATGTGTATTTTACTTCCTGGAAAGACACAAATGAGCAAATCAACTAAAGTATCAATGACAAACAACTGTGCATATAATGCAATAAAATATGTGAAGGTGTTTGAAAATTCATGGTGCTTAGCTTTTAACATTGAGATATGAATTTCACAGAGAACTTATTTGCTATCTTATCATCCCTATTTTTTTTTTGTCATGTGCAAATGTCAGATGAGCTAAGTATAGCATATCTGTACACTTGAGTTTATACCCTGCATTTTTGTATCATGAAGTCAGTGCTAATCACTTGGATCACCCCCATGTCAAATTAGGATTCTATACTCAGGAACGAGCAGCAGGAATCGGCTCCCTCAATGAGATAGAGCTGCTTGCACAGAACCGAGAACAAATGGTGAGATTTGATAAAATATCTTTAAAAGAATTGAAAATTGCAAGAACAAAAAATTTAGATAAGAGATGGAGTATCTTGGTCTACGCCCTATGGGCCGGCTATGGCTTGAAAGGTCAATAGATAGATAGATAGACTCAGGAATGGTTTCTTTAACAAAAAATGTGTTACCTTGCACCCGAAAACGTGCTGTTGTGATGATCATGAATGACGTAGGAAGATGTAGATGCTGAAACCATCTCTGAAGTTGACTGTGATGTTGAAGAATTAAATAGTGTTGAGGCTCCAAAAGAGCTTCTACAGTCAACGGGCTCCCATATTTCTGCTTCATCAAAAAGTTCTGGCTCATCAAAGTAGAAAGTAATCCCGTCCAATAACTCTGAGCTGGAGGTGTTTTCATTGTTATGGAATCTCTGTCTGTGGTCCTGTACAAGTGTTTCTATACTTTCTGATATTTCTGGGGAGGCTATTTGTACAACTTTTCGTTTGTATACAGAATTTGTTGCAAAATAATCACCCTTTCCTTGCTCAATAGCAGCATGGAAGCTAGGTCTTCTGAGCTCTTCTACTGAAGAGAAGCAGTCCTTATTGGTCTGAGATTTGTGTATAGAACCCGATGAAGACAGACTCTGTTGGTTATTACAATCAATGGCCAATTTGAAACTTGACCTTCGGGCTCCTAGAGTGGGTTCAAGTTCATTTTTGCCATGCACGCTGTAGTCTGCAGTTAAATCATGAATGGAACCAATCAAAGCATTTGTGTACGAGGCAAAATTTGCTGCATTTTTATGTGAGACTGTCTGGTGATGAAGACTTGTCTCAATGTTGCTGTCTCTGTTACATTGGTTGTCTTTATGTGTGCTTGTTCTTGTCTCCAGCTGATGGTTTTGTAAGGACCTCTGTTGAATTTTTCCTTTCACACCTCGCCCAGAGCTCCTGATGAAGTCCTGTCGTCTGTAGCTACCATACAGACTTCTCTTTCTCTTAGGGGAGTTTGTGGCACAAAAGTCAGAATCTGCAGTCATCTCTAAGGATCTTGTTCTGGAGTCAATATGCTTGTTTTCTGTGCTTATGTGCTGTTGATACTCAGATTTTGATTCTTGAGTTTGATTCCAAGTGCTGTTAATGTTTGCTGGTACAATGGATGGACATGATGATGCAAACCTAACAAAGAAAATGATGAATCAAAAAAGGCATCAAGCGCTGAGCAATATAACTACACATCTCTAGCAGAAGAATATTAACAATTTAAAACAAAACTCTTAATTAACAAACAACAGGACAAACCATAAATGAAAACCCCAAATTAACAAAAATCTGTAACTAACCAGATAGTTAGGCAGCTGAAACAGTAACTAGAAGATTGTTGGTAAAAATAAATACATGAAAAGTTTAAGTAAACAATTATAACCAACAAATATACCTCAACAAAAATCATTCTCAAAAGTAATCTAAACAAAATCAACAAAGAAACAAAAAAACATGTAATCAAATAAACATGGCCATAATTAACTAGAAGGGTCTGGGTTCAATCCCCAGCAGTGGCAGATTTTTTTTCGGACTGACAAGGCTCCGGGGTTCACCCAGCCTCTAAAAATGGGTATAAGAGAATTTTCTGGGAAGTAATGGTGGCCTGGCATGATACCAACCACATCACCCAAAAATATGCCATGGTCATAGAAAAATATGGTCACTAACACCATATTCCCCATACGCCTAGAAAGGCGTATACGGAACCTTTACCTTACTTATAATCTATCTATCTATCTATTGACCTTTCGAGCCATAGCCGGCCCATAGGGCGTAGATCAAGATACTCCTTCTCTTATCTAAATTTTTTTGTTCTAGCAGTTTTCAATTCTTTTAAAGATATTTTATCAAATCTCGCCATTTGTCTCTGTTCTGTGCAAGCAGCTCTATCTCATTGAGGGAGCCGATTCCTGCTGCTCTTGCCTCTCTCATCAATGTTCTTCTCAGTGTCTCTCTGGGTCTTCCTCTTTTCCTCTTACCTGTTGTTTCCCACATGAGGGCTTGCTTTGCTATTCGGTTATTATCTCTTCTCATCACATGTACAACATATGACCATCGTCTTTTCTTTATTACTGAGGATATTTGTGGTTGATTGGCGATTTCTCTAATTTCCTTGTTTGTTTTGAATTCGTTCCACGCTATACCAAGTATTTTCTTTAGACATTTATTTTTTAATGCGTTCAACTTTGTTTCTATATCTTTTGTTGTTTTCCAGCTTTCACACGCATGCATAAGGGTTGATAGTACAACAAGTTGATAGATTTGATTTGATAGATTTGATTTGAATAGTCTAAGTTTTGTGTTTGTGCTGATGAGTTTTGATTTCCACAACTTTTCAAGGCTTCTGAAAGACATTGCTGCTTTAGCTATTCTGTTTCTAATTTCTTTGCTTGTATCCCATTCTCGATCAATGTGACTTCCAAGATAGATAAAGTGATCGATCTCTTCCACTGGTTTGTTTTCCATGTATATTTTGTCGTCTGTTGGAATTAAGCTTTTCATGACTTTAGTCTTTTCATGATTGATCTCAAGCCCAATTTTGCTGGCTATTGATGATAGTTCATTTGTGTTTTCCTGCATTGATTTTATCTGACTGCTGATGAGAACTATGTCATCAGCAAAATAAGGTCCTCCAAATGGTCTCCTTGTATCCATTCGATTCCTTATTACCAGTGCAGCATTTCTTCATTATAAAGTCCATAACAACTCCAAATAACAAGGGTGATAAAATACATCCCTGTTTAACCCCAGTTTCTATAGGGAAACATTCGCTCAGTCCTTCCTCTGTTCGAGTTATTTACTTATAATGAACTCCTATAATTACTGGTTTTTCTATGCTACATCTCTTATGTATGAACTATCTTGTATTATAACACTTCTAGAAGCTTTATCTCATTGATATATATCAGAACTATTAATGCAGAATGAGAACGCAAGTTCAAATCCCAGTAAGGTGAAGTTTTTTTTAAATTGGGAGGTGAAATAAAAACTCAGATGCGAACACATCACAGTGTACTAGACAAGTGGCCTTATTTCTCCAGTAGATCCTATAAGTTCCCCCAGCAGATTCCAGTAATGGGAAAATACCGTAAAGATAGAAAGAAGTTAGTTTACTACCTAATATGACCAAGGTTAAAGTAGGGCATTGTAATAAAGTGTGCCTGTGGGTATATAAATGTTATATGCCATTCAAATTCTATTCAAATATGTACATTTTGTCTACAAATCGCAACAAGAATTAATCATTACAAATGTCCAGTTTCAATTTTTAGTTTTTTATTCCCTGAAATAAACTAATGATATTTCTAATTTTAGATAAAATGGCAAAGAATATGCCATAACATTTAATGCTCTTGGGGAGTAAAGTATTACATGAAACATCATACAGGAGTAAAGTGTTAAATATAGAAGAGTAAAATATTATATGTCATATGGGTGTAAAGTGTTACACCTGATGTTATAGGCAAGTAAAGTGTTACATATCATGTGATTGGAGAGTGAAGTATTAAATTTCACTGAACTAGAGACAACAGATTTAAAGGTGAGCAAATCAGTACTCTTCCTTGCTGCTACTACTTCCTACCCCAACTTTTGAACCAGACACCAATTTCTTTTTTCATCTAAGTTAACTGGGCCATACATAACATCCCATGTTGGGATTGAACCAACATTTACTTTATCACCAAGCCTGCAAGCTAACCATGTTTTCCTATTAGTTTAGCTGCCTAATACAATTTTACGTTTATTTTTTCCACATTTTTCCAGCTTTACTCACAGACCTGCATGATATTTATATTTGCACCTATCTCCAAGCTAACCATTACATGACTTACACTCCCTTTAAACTGACACTAAAATACACTATTAGCAAACTTTCAGAATCTGCTACAGAGATACATGTCAATGCTAAAGAGTTTGTACACTGTACTGAGATCTTCCAGAGTGATGAGGCAAGCGATTGGAGTGCAAACGGACATTGTTCAGGTGCAAAGAAGATGATCCTGTAAACAAGAACTAGAATAATAAGAGCAGGAAAGATATCTTTTATCAACATGAAAAATGTTGTTGTTACGATCATCATCACTACACAACAGACAAACCCATAGGTGCTCTGATATCCCCCTCAAGAATTTTGAGAAAATCTGAGGAGAACCCAGACACATGTGCATGAACTCTGTTGCACGGCTTGGGATGTTTTTTTTTTTCATTGAAACAACTGTAATCAAAGCTGAAACTAAGAATGATCACCATCTTCTTCTGTGTTCATCTGTTAGGTGGGCATGGGTGGTTTTTTTTTTTCTATGAGGCTGGAAATGGAAGGTTGCATGACCAGTGCAGTTGCCACGAGGTGTTCAGATCATAATTTTATTTCCACTTCCTTAGCCATATAGGAAATTGAAACCATTGCTCACTTTATCTAGAGAATGACAAGATTTTATCCATAAAATACAGGATTATAGAGACAGAGATAGGAAAAAATTGAAAAGAATTGATAACATCAGCATGTGGACTAGTAGATAAACCACATTGTCTCAAAAGGGCATGAGAATGAATAAAATGGTACTACAATTCAGCTGATTTGGAGACAGCACAACATGATGACAATGGAAATTTTGTGTGCAATGATACAAGTCAATTTGGACCACATTTGATAGACTTTGATTCTGGACCAATTGTTTGAAATGTAGCAAAGTATTTTATTATTGATTTGCTAGATAAACATTAAATAGTACAGCAGTTCCCAACTTTTGACACTCCCAGCTCCCTTTTTCTGCTGATCATATATTGCCGGCACCCTCATGGCAGTTACAATCATATAAGTCAGGTAAAATCTGATTTCATAAAAGAGTATGTAAGATGATAAATGATGACAAAATGAACACTATCCTGTAGAAATTCATTTAAGTAATAAAAAATATTAAATCTTTGTGGGTGTCATTTTATGATTTCTAACCACTGAGCAGGCACATGACAATATAATCAGTGTGACACACTTGCCAGTGTTTGGGGGTACCCCTGGAAGCCACAGCATACACTTGGGAAACCACTGAGATAGTACAACTGTTTTAAGTAGAATATTGCTTGATGGGACTAAAATCAATTTTCTGTAATGAATATTTGGTGTGATTATCTCAGGAAGAAACATTTCTCATTTATGTATAGTTCCCTATAAACCAGGCATTCCTTATTCCATGTGTCAAGGAGCTGCATGTGAAATAAGAAAGCTAAACTGTGCATACATGGTAAGTATATTCATAAAGAACCGCACAAAAATGTGTATAAAATATTGATGAATATTTGGGTTTCTCAGAGACAGAATTGCACGGTAGCACTGTGATAGTGTGCCACGATAGCTCAGTGGTTAGTGAACTGGACTACAAAGGACAAAAGGTAGGGTTCGATCCCAACCGACAGCTTCCGGTTCACCCAGCCTTTAATGGGTACCGGATTTTTTTCTAGGAAAGTAAAGTGGCACAGGCATAATACCGACCACATTACCCCAAAAATCATGTGCCGAAGGTCTGTAAAATTTATGGTCACTAACACCATATTCCCTATACGTCACTTTGCGTGATGGGGGTACTTTACTTTTTTTTTTTTTAAACTATTGTGATAGTACACTATTTATAAACATAAACATTATAACCATAAAAGAAGTGCTAACTTTGTTGTTAAACTCATAACAAGGAAAGTGTAAAGCAATACAAAAAATAAATACAAAGAATTTTCTAAATAAACTGAATGCTCCCAGGAATGTACATATTTATAATAGTAGTACCTGCTCTGAAGAAACAAGCGTGCTGCTCTGCATTCATAGCAGTCCACATCCTCACATGACACAAAGGGTGGAGGGTTTGAGTAGTTGGTGTTGAACATTGGCAAGTTCCCATTCAACACATCAATTGTCAAAGCATCTGTTTGGTGTGTGTATAACGTATGAATGGTTAACAAGCTTATTTTTGCTGTGTTTTTAAGCAAATTACAGCTAAATTGATGTACTTTAATATCAGAGATTACTAGGACACTAAGGGATGCATGGTAGGCCAACACACAAGTGTGGAGATAAGATAGATACTATTACAAAAAAACAGGTGTTCTTTAGTCATGAGAAGGGACAGGCAAAGATGTCAAAATGTTTATCAAATATTACAAAAATGATGAACTGTTGTGTTTAGACATAAGATATGAATCAAATCATAAGAGTGATCAATTTCCAGAAGGTATTTCAGCTGCAAAAAGATATCTAACATTAGAAGAGTAGCCTGAATGAAGATCTTCTTTTGTGCTGGCATGATGACTACTCCTAATCATCACTTGCCCTTAGAAAGGACATTAATTGGTTATAGATGATTTGTGTTGAGAGTTATAGCAAACTGCAATATTTGATTTTTTTGGTCTAACACATTTGTCTTTAGCAAAAAGGACCTTTTAGGGTACAGGGTTGTCTTCCCTCTCAATCCCTACTCAATTGACCAGACTGATTAGTTTTACTTAATAGGAGCACTGTGAAGGACTTCAGGTCAATATGGCAGATAGGTGACAGAAACCATTGAGGCACTGTCTGAATAGTGTTTACTGTTGCAGTTTCTTCATATTCCAAATCCGGCTTTCTTCTGGAGCTACTGAGTTTAGTGCTCTGTGCACACTGTGAGCTGTGCTTTTCATACTGATGGTGTTTCTATATTCAGATTGCTTACAAAGAATGATGATATCGTACAGTGAAGGACAGTTCAGCTGCATTCACTTTCGGTGCAGATTCACCTGTCTTTTGACATGTGCTGTATTTGCTATGATGGGAACTGCAGCTGCCTTTCTTTGTTTTGATATTCGATGAGATGTTAATTTGGATGATTCCACTGGCATGGGTTGTTGAGTAATTATGGATTTTAATCCGTTTGCAGTGATACTGGGGCCTTCCATAACCATAACTGTGAAGAAGTGAAGTTGGACCTTGATAATTCTCGTACACTGATGCTGGCACAATAGTCAGCTATGAGATGTTGATCACTTTCAGCCCTTGGGTTGACAGACACTTTCACCTCTGAATAAGATCAATGTTAACTACACTGATGATTTTATGCTCGTACAAGTTTTCTCTCAAGCAAGTTATTTGAACTTTAATCATGCTCAATTCAAGACAATTTCTTATCAGATTTATGTCATGACCTAATCTATTATCTATTGTCCTTTTGAGCCAAAGACGGCACATAAGGCAGAACCACAATCTCAAAAACAGAAACCTTGTGTGCCAAAATGGTACATATTACAGAGATCACTGCTTCTAAAATCTATAGCTGTTTCCATAACAATACTTTTTACTATGACAACTTGTCAAGCCATCGATCAATCTCCTTAGTCGCCTCTTACCACATTCAATTTTGACAATGCTTTTACTATGGGTATCATTTGTCACCTGTCTCGTCCTATTTTGGTTTGTGCCATTTATGAAACTCCTTGCTTATTTTGTGCCCTAATAGCCCTGCTACTGTGCAATGTATATTTATTATCATCAGTAGCTATTATATGGCTTTGATCTGAGCAATCGAGAATAACAGTACCAGCAGACCCAGTAAAAATCTCATCTTTACAATATTTGTATCTCTAGTATGGTCCAACACTTTACAAATATCTTCACTTTCAAAATACAGTAACTATGCACATTGTGGAGTGCTCAATAATCAATTACTGACAAAATCAACTGTTGATACAAAATGAAAAAAACAACCAGCTTTCACTCCATTGTTTTCTGTGCTGAAACAAGACCTCTCTTTCATCTTTTAATGGTTTGTTCAACATAATAACTCTAGAGGAGACTAACAAAAGAAGTACTGAGCTCACACTCAGAGCATATTTCAAATAAACAAATACTGGCTGCATTACATCTTAACAAAATTATATATAAATTCTTAAGAGCTGTTAGCAGTTGTGGTATTGACTTTAGATCATAGACGGCATCAGGCAGTAACCAATAAATTAATTTGCAAGTGTTCTTTAAACATTTCTTTTATTATTTTGTGCCTATCCTTCTTCTTCTTCTGCGATCATGGCTCATTCAGACAAGGACTCTGGACTCTCTTATGAAGGTAGCTGTCTATTTCAGTGAATGCTGATCCAACAGCATATCAACTTCTAATTTTTAACACACAAAAGTACTTAACTTTTTCTTAAGATCTGCATAGATCTACTGTGTCTTTTCATCTATTCATTCATGGTCCATGCTGAAAGGCTTTAGATATCATATTCCTCCATAATCCTTAACCTTGTGTGCTGTGTTATAATTCAACTTTTGATTTTTTTCTCGTGCCACACCATCAAACCATCCATTATCTTTTCTCTTTGTCTACCTCTTTCTCTCCGGCCTTCTAACTTCCTGTTGTTACTAAGTATTCCAACCCACCTCACCTCTACCCATGCCTCACAAATCTGGACCACCTATTCCTAATTTGATTTGGTAAATTCCTCTGTTTATCTGCCTCTTTTAGTACCTTTTCATTGTATTTTTTGGATGCCCACAGTATTTTTATAAAATAGCACATTTTCAACTGATTCTATGGAGGCGAAGGTGCATCTCACAGCAGTGGAGCTGGAAGTTGTCAGCGACCCACAGCTGATGACTTGTGCCAGGATCGGTGAACCAGAACCATCCAGACCCTGCTCCACCTCTCCATGGTCCCTCTAGTAACAGACTAACCTATATAGTCTGGCCAAGCAAGTAGGGATCGAAGAGGGAAGACAACCCGGTACTCAAAAATGTCATGCTGAAGTTGGATGTGTTGGGCCGAAAGGCGCAAATATCAAAATTATACTGCAAACCACAACACAACGCAGACACGCCCACTTAACGTCCTTTCAAAGGTGGATGATGAAAGAAGTGTACTCCTTTAGTCATCGGGCGAACGCACGCAAGCAACTGATTCTATCCAGTGTTTTATCTCTTTGTCTACTGTCAATGATTTGCAATCGTAAAACAGCCCTGGTTTAATAGAGCACTGTAAGACTCTAATTTTCAATGATAATGACTTGTTGCATTATATATTTCTCATTTTATTACAAAAATTCTTGATCAATGTCTTCTACCATCACTGAAAGAAGTATTTGTTTTATTTTGCACTGATCTAACAGCACATGGTCCCCTGATTTGTAATACCCAAAAGCATGACTTTTTTCTAGGTTCCATATAAATCTGCAGTATCTTATGCTATCACTGAAAGAAGTATTTGTTTTATTTTGCACTGATCTAACAGCACATGGTCCCCTGATTTGTAATACCCAAAAGCATGACTTTTTTCTAGGTTCCATATAAATCTGCAGTATCTTATGCTATCACTGAAAGAAACTGCACTATCACCTTTTCTTCTTCTTCCTAGTTAGTTTCTCTAAAAAAGGCAATATCCCCACATGTCACAGTTTACGGCAAATATGGAGTAATTGTACCATTAGTGCCAACACACAAGACCTCATCAGGGCACATTTTCTGGGACCTTGTGTGTCCTGGCTTCTCTTTTATCCCTACTCATTTGGTTAGATTGAGAAGACTGTTTTGTAGGGCTACAACATGGAGTAAGACTTTAGTAAGTTTAAGTTTAGTGACTTAAAACAAGTAATCAGCTATTGGTTACTGACTGCTATCCACTCATATGCCAAGCCTGGGTCCCTATCGCCTCTTCAGAATCATTGTGATCTACTTTATATAATAAAGGGTATGTTTTTATGTTTGCTTCTCAAAATAAGCTGTGCTCAACCCGAGTTTCTTCACCTCAATTAACAAGACAACCTTGCGGAGAGCTTAAAAAACAGCTTGTTTTTGGAGCCACCATATGAAGGCAGAACAGAGGCTTGATCAACGTTGGTCCACTGATTCTGACACAAACGGTAAGTTACTAGTTAATGATGGCTTCCAACATCAACTCATTGAATGTCTCCACAGTACATATCACTGTAAGGGAGCCATTTTAACAACTGAATTGAACAAAGAGTACCCATGCAGAAACAACCAAGAATCTTTGCCTCACCAAGCTACTACAAACAAGCCACCAAAAGCTCAATCATGTTGTAAACATCAAGACAGACAATTCTGCAAAGAAAATAAAAACAATACAGTAAAATGTTTCAGCTTTGCAGAGAAGACAAGCCTAAACAAACCAACATTTTGGCTCTAAAAGGTCTTTAACAGGGAACAAAGGCATTGAATCAATTCAGAGGAAGAGGTATGTTTACAGCACTCGGAAAAATTGACAAATAATCAATGACAGTTTCTGTTGATTATTTGTCAATTTTTCTGAGTACTGTAAACATACCTCTTCCTCTGAATTGATTCACTGATTATCGCCTTGGAAGTTTCCCTCTATAATAATATTCATTTATTATTATTTGTCTCCAACAAAAGCATTGGCTTGTTTAGTCTTGTATTATCTGCAAAATTGAAACATTCTATTTTATTAGGTATTTTATTATATCAATGCCCCAGAGGACTGGATGGTCTACAGGTAAGGCATTGGCCTGTAAACAAACAAGGTCGCAGGTGTAAGTCAAACCATAGTCAATGTGAATTTTTCACTTTGACCCCATTGTTTTTTCATGGCTTTACCCTCACTCAGTGTCTGGGTAGTGAGATCCTATATCTAATCTAACCCTCTAAGAAACGGCAAAAAACGTGCGGTCCCTAAGCCACATGGCTTAAAGAACCCTAAGCAGCTGGAAAGTGAAAAGAGTAGGCAAAAAATGGTCATTGCCCAAAACTGATAGAAAAAAAAAAATCCGCGCGCGCGCACATGCGCACACACAAATTTTTTTTTCTAAACTCTCAATGATAAAAGACTGAGAGTTCCTCTGAAGTCACAGAATATCTTCCTTCATGGTGAGGGACACTAGCGAAAAATTATATTCACGCAGAATTCAGTTCCTTTGGACTTCGCTAGAGGTATAAACAACATATCTACATTAAACATAGTTTTCAAGTTTATTCTCACAGAACATAAACTACTTACCAACAAGAGGTGAACTAGGTGTCCACTTTTGGCAATTATAGCACTTGGGTATCGGATATAATTCATCATTGTTCAAGATCAATTTCAGGTTCAGGTTTTTATTTTTCTGTGAGAGAGAATGTCATTTATTTAATTAATACAAAACTTTACCAGTGTGAATAAAGATTAGTATATCTTAGCTTAAAAAAAAAAATCCACCTACATATCCATCTATCAATTAAACTATCCACACACCAACTCACAGGCAATCATCATCATTGGGTGCTGTCTCAACATCGATGGTTGGCTACCATGAAGCACCACTTTACTGTCTTTTGTCTTGCTGGAGAATGTTGTCATAGATTCACCTGTCCATCTTTTGATGTTATCAGTCCACTTTAGTCTTGGTCTGCTTCTGCCCCATCTACTCTGTACCTTCCATTCCATGATTACTTTTGATAGTAGGGTATTTTGTCTCTTCACACGTCCCAAAAACTTCATTTGTCTTTCTTGAATTGTGTTAAGTAGTTCTTTTTTTCAATTTCAGATGATTTAGAACTTCTTCGTTTGTCTTCTTTTCCTTCCACCAAATTCTCCAAATTTTTCTATAGATCTCCCATTTCAAAAGCTTCAATTGTTTGCTCTGATTTCTTATTTAATGTCCATGTTTGTGCATCATACAGGAATGTTGAGTATGTATAACATTTTACAATTTGTATTTTTAGTTTTGATGTTAACCTACAAACCAGCCAAATCTAATCTATTCACATTCTGTTTAGTCTAAAAAATGTCTAGGCTCAGCTTGTGAGCTCTCTCACTGATATTGATTTCTGTCAATTCTACAAAATAATGACAAATGTCTTTAAAAAAAGAAAAAGAAAAAAAGATAGGCTCATCATTGATCAAAGATTCAAAAGGATATAATCAATGAATACTCATCATCGAGTGCCGTCTCCGCAATGAAAGTTGGCTACCATGGAGCGCCATTCTGCTCTGTCTATTGCTTTGTTGGTGCAGGTTGCCACAGGCTGATTTGTCCAAATTTTGATGCTACTCATCCATGTTAGTCTTGGTCTGCCTCTTTTACCTAGTATTTTCCCCTCCAGGATTACTTTTAGTAGGCTGATGTGTCTTTTAACATGGCCCAAAAATCGCATTTGTCTTATTTGAATTGTGTTTAGTAGTTCTCTTTTCATTTTTAGTTGTCTTAAAACTTCATCATTTGTTTTCTTTTCCTTCCATCTAATTCTACCTATTCTTCTATATATCCACATTTCAAATTCTTCAATTCTCTGTTCTGTCTTCTTGTCTAATGCCCATGTTTCTGCACCATATATGAATGTTGAGAAGACATAATATTTTGCTATTCTTAGTTTTAGCCCTGGTGTTATTTGTTCTGATGTTAGTATGTTCTTCATGAATTAATACTATTTCAGCTATTTAATTTTTTTATATAAAGTAACAGTACATACTTGTGATCCTAAAACTGTTTCCTTTTGCTGAAGCCTAGTTCTCAGAGCTTCAATCTCTGCCTTGATTTTCTCTTTCAGTTGATCAAATGTGTTTTCACTGGCACAATCCTCCTAAAAATTATATATAAATATATTACTGAGAGTGTTCATGATACAGATAGAATTTCCTTACAATAAAACTGTCTTAGATAAAAAAAATATTTATATGTACATGTCACAATGGGAAAATGATCATCTAAAACATATCATGAAAACTGATAATACTGGATGTGAGAAGATAATGGAAGTTCAGGATATATTTGACTGCAGATTTTTTAGGTTAGAATATTAAAAAAAAACCCGTCATTTACTGCATGCATGCCCTACTCAATATTTAAGTAATGAGTGTATTAAAAAAACAAATAAATAAAGCTTGTGGATATAGACACTATATGTTGATATCTTATTCCAATTATGAAATATCTCAATAAATTAATAATATTGTGTAACAAAATCTTTCTAAAAGTTATACAAAGGATTCAGAATAAAAACAATATTGAATTAGAAGAACAACAATTTGGATTTAGGAAAAAGAGTGGGACAAAAGAAGCCATATTCTGCATGAGGATATTAATCAAAAAGTACACAGAAGTAAATAAACCAATATATGCCTTCTTCTTTGACTACACCAAAGCTTTTGACAGAATACTCCATAAAAAACTTATAGACTGCCTAAAAGATATACATCTAGATGACACAGGTATTCAACTAATATGTAATTTATACTGGGAGAAAACAGCAATAATAAAATATAACAAGGAGAACTCTTCACCTACTGATATAAAAAAGAGTAAGACAGGGATGCATCCTATCATTAGGCTTGTTCAACCTATAAATTGAGCAAAAATTTAAAAACATCACAGAGATGTCAGGCCTAGATATTAATGGAAAGACAATCAATAACCTAAGATATGGTGATGATACCGTATTACTAGCAGAGAATACTAAAGATCAACAACAATTACTTAATGAAATAAACATGATAAGCAAAAAATATAGATTAGATATGAATATCAAAAGACTAAAACTATGATCATAAACAAAGAAAATACTCAAAGCCTACATGTGGATATCAAAGTTGAAGGAATAGACCTGGAGGTAGTTCGGTGTTACAACTACCTAGGACATATTATAACCAGTGATGGAAAATGTAAAACTGAAATAAACAAAGGAATAGGAATGGCAAAAATGTAATTTTAATGCCACGAAAAATATACTAACATCAAAACAAATAACACCAAAGATAAAACTAAGAATAACAAAAAGTTATATCTTCTCAATATTCCTATATGGTGCAGAAACATGGTCTTTAGACAAGAAAACAGAACAGAGAATTGAAGCCTTTGAAATGTAAATTTATAGAATAGAAAGAATTGGATGGAAAGAAAAGAAAACAAACGATGAAGTCTTAAAACAATTAAACATGAAAAGATAACTACTGAATACAATTCAAACATGACAAATGAGATTTTTGGGACATGTTAAAAAACACAGCAGCCAAGGCAGAGGCAGACCAAGACTAACATGGACGAGTAACATCAAAAGATGGACAAGTCAGCCTATGACAATGTGCACCATCAAAGCATGAGACACAGCTGAATGGCACTCCATGTTAGCCAACCTTCAATGCGGAGACAGCACTCAGTGATGATGACAAACAAGAAAGAACAAATTTATATGTGAAATACTTTTAATATGTGGGATGTTTTTGAAGACTTTCACGTACAATAAAAGACAAGTCATTTGAGTGATTACCTGGAAATCTTCACACTCTGTCTCAACATCTTTCTGGACTAGCCTCCAAATATCATGCAAGTCCAACTGCCTGGCCAATGTGTTGTTGACCAGACTTTCCTAAACAGAGAAATAACATATCTTAAAAATAGCACATTTTGATAGCATACTGACTCTCAAGACATCTATCTCTATCTATTGTCCTTTCGAGCCAAAGACGGCACATAGGGCAGAACCAGAATCTCAAAAACAGAAACCTTGCATGCCAAAATGGCCCATATTGCAGAGATCACTGCCTCTAAAATCTATGGCTCTGAAGACATACAGAGGATTAATAAAAGAGTTTTGCACTTTAGTTTTAAAAAAAAAAACATCATTGCACAATGAAGGTAGAAATTTTCTGCAATTACATGGCAAATGTGTGAAATTGGTGGAAACTGATTTTTAGTCCAAAAAACACTGTACTGCAAATTGTTACAGTTTCAAGATCACATCCTCTGTCCCCTAAACAAATCAAATACTGATTTAAATTGACATCAGCAAAATCTCAATCTTTTATTTTCCACAACATACAACAATTTAATATTTCCACAATATACAATAACTAAATACTAAAAAAAAACATATATTTTTTTTAGTGAATACAGACTAACAAGAAATGCAAGTATTCAACATTGAAATAGGATTTTTTTAAAAAAAGGAAAAGTAATAAAAATGAAATAGATAAAAACAAAAATAAAGGGTAGTGGAAAAAAATGTAAGCAAAAAAGGCCAAAATGCAGAGAAAGAATATGATGACAAGCCAAGCAAAAGAAGTAGATGTAAATAATTTTGATGCCACAAATATCACCAAGAAAATTATGACATATTTTACCTCCAATTCTGAAGATCTTTGCTTCTCATTATTCAAGTTTGACAGTGTGTTCTGGAATTCTTCATCTAATTCTTTAATGCATACTGGAAGCAAATTGGAATTAAGATAATTATGTATTTGATCTCTTATTCATAGTATGAACTTTTGTCATAACAATCAACTAACACAGACTCTCCCAATTATTATCCTAATTTACAATTATTAACTAATTAAAACCATCCCAGACTATCACTGAATTACCAAATACTTAAATCTTTCCCTGACTATCACAACTACCAACTACTTAAATCTTTCACTGACTGTCACAACTACCAAATAATTAAACTTTTCCCTGACTGTCACAACTACCAAATAATTAAACTTTTCCCTGACTGTCACAACTACCAAATAATTAAACTTTTCCCTGACTATCACAATTACCAAATAATTAAACCTTTCCCTGATTATCACAACTACCAAATAATTAAACCTTTCCCTGACTGTCACAACTACCAAATAATTAAACTTTTCCCTGACTATTACAATTACCAAATAATTAAACCTTTCCCTGACTGTCACAACTACAAGATAATTAAACCTTTCCCTGACTATCACAACTACCAGATAATTAAACCTTTCCCTGACTATCACAACTACCAAATAATTAAACCTTTCCCTGATTATCACAACTACCAAATAATTAAACCTTTCCATGACTGTCACAACTACCAAATAATTAAACATTTCCCTGACTATCTCAACTACAAATAATTAAACCTTTCCCTCACTGTCACAACTACCAAAAGAATAAACCTTTCCCTGACTGTCACAACTACAAAATAATTAAACCTTTCCCTGACTGTCACAACTACCAAATAATTAAACCTTTCCCTGACTGTCACAACTACCAGATAATTAAAACTTTCCCTGACAATCACAACTACCAAATAATTAAACCTTTCCCTGACTGTCACAACTACCAAATAATTAAACCTTTCCCTGGCTATCACAACTACCAAATAATTAAACCTTTCCCTGACTATCACAACTACCAAATAATTAAACCTTTCCTTGACTATCACAACTACCAAATAATTAAAACTTTCCCTGACTATAACAATTACTAAATAAATAAACCTTTCCCTGACTGTCACAACTACCAAATAATTAAACCTTTCCCTGACTATTGCAACTACCAAATAATTAAACCTTTCCCTGACTATTGCAACTACCAAATAATTAAACCTTTCCCTGACTATTGCAACTACCAAATAATTAAACCTTTCCCTGACTATTGCAACTACCAAATTACCAGATAATTAAACCTTTCCCTGACTATCAAAACTACCAGATAATTAAACTTTTCCCTGACTATCACAACTACCAAATAATTAAACCTTTCCCTGACTGTCACAAGTACCAAATAATTAAACCTTTCCCTGGCTATCACAACTACCAAATAATTAAACCTTTCCCTGACTATCACAACTACCAAATAATTAAACCTTTCCCTGACTATCACAATTACCAAATAATTAAACCTTTCCCTGACTTTCACAACTACCAAATAATTAAACCTTTCCTTGACTGTCACAACTACCAAATAATTAAACGTTTCCCTGACTGCCACAACTACCATATAATTAAACTTTTCCCTGACTGTCACAACTACCAACTACTTAAATCTTTCCCTCACTGTCACAACTACCAAATAATTAAACCTTTCCCTGACTGTCACAACTACCAAATAATTAAACCTTTCCCTGACTGCCACAACTACCAAATAATTAAACCTTTCCCTGGCTATCACAACTACCAAATAATTAAACCTTTCCCTATCACAACTACCAAATAATTAAACCTTTCCCTGACTATCACAACTACCAAATAATTAAACCTTTCCCTGACTTTCACGACTACCAAATAATTAAACCTTTCCTTGACTGTCACAACTACCAAATAATTAAACCTTTCCCTGACTGCCACAACTACCATATAATTAAACTTTTCCCTGACTGTCACAACTACCAACTACTTAAATCTTTCCCTGACTGTCACAGCTACCAAATAATTAAACCTTTCCCTGACTGCCACAACTCCAAATATTTAAACCTTTCCCTGACTGTCACAACTACCAACTACTTAAATTTTTCCCTGACTGTTGCAACTACCAAATAATTAAATCTTTCCCTGACTATCACAACTACCAGATAATTAAACCTTTCCCTGACTATCACAACTACCAGATAATTAAACCTTTCCCTGAGTGTCACAACTACCAAATAATTAAACCTTTCCCTGACTGTCACAACTACCAAATAATTAAACCTTTCCCTGACTGTCACAACTACCAAATAATTAAACCTTTCCCTGACTGTTACAACTACCAAATAATTAAACCTTTCCCTGACTATCACAACTACCAAATAATTAAACCTTTCCCTGACTATCACAACTACCAAATAATTAAACCTTTCCCAGACTATCATAATTACCAAATAATTAAACCTTTCCTTGACTATCACAACTACCAAATAATTAAACCTTTCTCTGACTATCACAACTACCAAATAATTAAACCTTTCTCAGACTATCACAACTACCAAATAATTAAACCTTTCCCTGACTATCACAACTACCAAATAATTAAACCTTTCCTTGACTATCACAACTACCAAATAATTAAACCTTTCCCTGATTATCACAACTACCAAATAATTAAACCTTTCTCTGACTATCACAACTAGCAAATAATTAAACCTTTCCCTGATTATCACAACTACCAAATAATTAAACCTTTCTCTGACTATCACAACTACCAAATAATTAAACCTTTCTTTGACTATCACAACTACCAAATAATTAAACCTTTCCCTGACTATCACAACTACCAAATAATTAAACCTTTTCTTGGCTATTACAACTACCAAATAATTAAACCTTTCCCTGATTATCACAACTACCAAATAATTAAACCTTTCTCTGACTATCACAACTACCAAATAATTAAACCTTTCTCTGACTATCACAACTACCAAATAATTAAACCTTTCCCTGATTATCACAACTACCAAATAATTAAACCTTTCTCTGACTATCACAACTACCAAATAATGTAAACTATTCCCAGTTACAACTAACAACTAATATAAACTCTCCTACACTGACACACCAACAAACACAGATTTTCTAGACCCTATCAATTCTTACATATAGTCACTAAACAACTAACAACCACACTTCATATCTCAGCTACTTGTTTTAATCTCAAAGTGCATTTTAGTTAGTTTTTTTTTTTATGTTGGTATATTTATGACTAATGAAATAAAGCTGCTTGCACAGAACAAATGGAGAGATTTGATAAAATATCTTTAAAAGAATTGAAAACTGCTAGAACAAAAATTTATATAAGAGAAGGAGTATCTTGGTCTACGCCCTATGGGCCAGCTACGGCTCGAAAGGTCAATACATAGATAGATATTTATGACTGAAGATACCCTGAAGAAATTACATTCCACTCATTCTTGAGATAGGTATTATATTGTAGTGGTTCTAATTTATGACACTGTACAAAGACATGAATATTCTATAGTAGTTAATTCCAGTGCCACTGATACTTTATCTGAATAATGTTTATGAGAAGAATTATTTTACAATTTTGAGAAAATTGACCCTTTCAGATGTAAGCTAATCATATTTTAACTACAAATATTGTAACAATGCAAATTATAGTATCTCATGATCAATTTTCAATGTACAAAAACAGAATTATACTCAAGCTGCTTCAGAGCTCAAAAAATAGCAAGACAACTAAAATATCGTCAACAAACAGCTGGTTCAAGACTGCCTTAACTACCAACTAACATACACCCCTCCTAGTTAGTTCTGGACTTACATTCAGACTTATGAAGTCCCTCTGTCAGCTTCACATTAGACCTGTAATAAAATATGGAAACTGTCTACATTTATTGCATCAAAGATTTTTGTTGTTTATTTTTTTACCTTTTTTATTTCTGGGAAAACTAAAATTAAGGATACTATTAATCAAAATGCATCATTTTCTATTTATCTTTGGACCAACATAGCATCAACCAGCATCTTGCAAGTATGTATAAAAAAATGATTTAATAGTCTAAAGATATGGAGCAGATTCTATGTGGATATGTGTGTGTGTGTGTGCATGTGTATGTATATATTTATAAATAGTGGAGAATTACTGAAGATATATAATGAAACATTATAGTAAAAATATACAATGAAATGGTACAGAAGATACACACAAATGAGAGTACCAAAATGTAAAATAAGTATGAAAATGTACAATGTAAAGACATAGAAAAGTATGGGGAATAAAAAAATTCTTTAGGGCATTTTCACATTACTGGGTTCCACCATAGAGGACTTATAAGACTAGAGAATAAAGGTTGCTTATCCACTGCAGTCACCACGAGGTGTTCAGGTCTGAGATTTTATTTCACCCCCAACAGAAAAAAGACATTTGACCCTACCAGGATTTGAACCCATGTTCTCCTGGTTTGGAGCCCAACAAGTTATCACTTTGGCGCCAGCTCTCCAAGAGTATGAATGATGTACAGTTAGAAAGTATAGAAGATATTCAATGAAGAGGTGGGCATGTATGTGTGAGTGTGCTGTATTCTACAAACATAATGTGTTAGAAATATGACTGACTAATCAAGTGATGAATGCCATGATCTCTACAATGGTGCAGACTGTTGTTATAAAAGATTTTGTAGAGCACTGAATTAATGACATCTCTCATGCCCAGCAGTAACAGAGGAGATGCTACTACAATCCACCATACAACTGGTGCCCATGAGAACAAGACATGTGCAGGGTCAAAACATTTCCCCTTTGCATGTATAGCAATAATTACCATACAGAAGGAGAGAAGATATACAACAGGGAACTGTGGAGCATGCACAATAGACAAAATGTAGAGGATACACAACAGGGAACTGTGAAGCATGCACAATAGACAAAATGTAGAGGATACACAACAGGGAACTGTGGAGCATGCACAAAAGGCAAAATGTAGAGGCTACACAACAGGGAACTGTGGAGCATGCACAATAGGCAAAATTGTAGAGGATACACAACAGAGAACTGTGGAGCATGCACAATAGGCAAAATGTAGAGGATACACAACAGGGAACTGTGGAGCATGCACAATAGGCAAAATTGTAGAGGATACACAACAGAGAACTGTGGAGCATGCACAATAGGCAAAATGTAGAGGATACACAACAGGGAACTGTGGAGCATGCACAATAGGCAAAATGTAGAGGATACACAACAGGGAACTGTGGAGCATGCACAATAGACAAAATGTAGAGGATACACAACAGAGAACTGTGGAGCATGCACAATAGGCAAAATGTAGAGGATACACAACAGGGAACTGTGGAGCATGTACAATAGACAAAATGTAGAGGATACACAACAGGGAACTGTGGAGCATGCACAAAAGGCAAAATGTAGATACACAACAGGGAACTGTGGAGCATGTACAATAGGCAAAATGTAGAGGTTACACAACAGGGAACTGTGGAGCATGCACAAAAGGCAAAATGTAGATACACAACAGGGAACTGTGGAGCATGTACAAGAGGCAAAATGTAGAGGATACACAACAGGGAACTGTGGAGCATGCACAATAGGCAAAATATAGAGGATACACAACAGAGAACTGTGGAGCATGCACAATAGGCAAAATGTAGATACACAACAGGGAACTGTGAAGCATGCACAAAAGGCAAAATGTAGAGGATACACAACAGGGAACTGTGGAACATGCACTACAGGCAAAATGCAGAAGATACACAACATAATATAATTATTGGTATATCGTTGAGAGAGATGGATTATAAGCAACAAAGAGAGATTGATAATATACAATGCAGAAAAATATGAATGGCATACAAAAATGAATGACACTATCTAAATCTGGATAGTACATAGTGTAGATCAATAATAAACAGTAGAGAAAGATGGACAACAGCAAATAAAAATGAATGACAAAGGAAAACTTTAATTGCACTAGTAGATTAGAGCGATAATAAATAGTAGAGAAATACGGTCAATATAATAATATCAAACAAACAAATGGATACCTTACAGCAAAGAAAAAAAGATCAGTAAACAATAATAACTAAAGTGGAAGACTTACAGTAGAAAAAGAAGGTGAAAATACAACAACAAAATGGAAGACTTACAGTAGAGAAAAAATTGGCAAAATACAAAGAAATGGAAGACTTACAGTAGATAACAAAAGACAAAATACAACAACAAAATGGATGGCTTACAGTAGTGAAAGAAGAGTAAAGTACAACAACAAAATGGAAAACTTAGTTTAGAGAAAGAAGGACAAAATATAACAAAATGGAAGACAAAGTAGAGAAAGGGGGATAAAATATAACACAAAATGGAAGGCTTGCAGTAAAGAAAGGGGAAAAATCCAACAACAAAATGGAAAACTTACAGTAACGAAAGGGACAAAATACAACAACAAAATGGAAAGCTTGCAGTAAAGAAAGGGACAAAATACAACAACAAAATGGAAAACTTACAGTAAAGAAAGGGGCAAAATACGACAACAAAATGGAAAACTTACAGTAAAGAAAGGGACAAAATACAACAACAAAATGGAAAACTTACAGTAAAGAAAGGGACAAAATACAACAACAAAATGGAAGGCTTGCAGTAGAGAAAGAACAGAAATATACAGGAATAAAATGTTTGACTTAAGTATGAGATGGATTATATTCAGTCGAGGAAGATGAACAACACCAAATAGGGGATGATGACCAAGACACTGAACGAATAATAGACAAGAGTTAACAAAAAAAAAGGGCAGAATAATACAACAAAAATACAGAAAGACGGGGTAATATTAACAAGAGAAAGTTTGCTGGACAACTATTTTCTCGCTTCACTGAAAAACAGAATTAGGGAAAGTAGTTTAATAAGGGAGATCCATAGGATGTCATGTCATGCGTACTTGATTACTGATATGAAAATTCAGCGTTCAAATGCCAGTTGAGACATTTCCGGAAAAATGGTGTAAAAAACTCTCGGGGTCCACCCAGCCTCTTCAAAAGGGCAAAAAATGTATTATCTGGGTAGGAAAGGTAACGAGGCGTGGAACAGGCTACCCCACGTCATGAAGCTGAAGCTTAGTACAATGACGTCACTAAGACGTCGTTATCCAATGGCAACTACTGCTATGTGGGGGGAGGGGGGGGGCGCTCACCTTTTTCTACTTTTATAAGACTGGGTCTGCGACTGGGTAGAGACGGCACATTCTATAAGATGTTTTGTGTAGACCAGATCCTCTGCTATTATATGAGCAACAATAAACAACATATTGTAAACTTTCAGGTTCAAATGCAGCAGGAGGCCGAGGTAACCTCCTCTTTCTCTCTCCCCCCCCCCCCCCGCGTTTTCTACGAGCGTCAAGTAGCCAAAGGTCGAAACATTTACTCAACCAGGGCGGGGGAGGGAGTGTCCATTCTGATGATCAGACTGCCTCTGCTGCGAAGCTCTGTATATAAAGTTGCCTATCAACTTAGCTTACCAAAAGTAGTACTTGTGTATTCTCCGAGAAAGTGGCGTGGTAAGATTATGACCACATCATTGAATTTATGCCAATAGTCAAAGATAATTATGGGCATTAACACATATTCCCTATGCGTTACAAGGCAGGGGCCAATGAGCTTGCAAACCACGGGTTGGACGTGGGAATGGGGTCGAATGGTCGATCCCCGGAGTGCTTAGTGTGGAAAAATATGTGTCTACAGTCAACACCTTACAAGAATAGTCAGTGTGTATATGCTTCGAGGAATGCTGGGAATGGGCGGTGGAGCGGAAGTGGGGATGTTCTAGGTAAAGGTCAAGTACGAGACTTGAATCGGCGTCATAGCACACGAGTTTTCACCCATATGTTTTCGGCTGCCTATCCAGAAGTGTTAGGAGACTTCTGGATAGTGCAGCTTCAAGCATCGAAACTCACGATGCGAGTCGGCATTCCTCACTTTCCCAGAGTACTACTCTGATACCCATTTCTGTCAGCAGAAGGTCGACCGCGGGTGTATTTTTTGTCCCAACCACGAGTACAACTCACACTGTGGGAATCGAACACGGGTTATCTGAATGTCGGTAGCCTAGTCGGGTGGTTTACCCAACTAGGCTACCGAAGCCCCCTATGGTGATGTACGATGTTCTAGACTACAGTGAAATTCCACCAGTAGAATATAATAGAATAGGTTAAGAGTAGTCAACGACTTAAACTGATACTTTCACCAGATCAGTGAACCAAAGCTGATCACGATTCAACTCCACCTCCCAGTGAGGGTTCTTAAAACAGACAGGTGAAATGGGATCGATTGCCGTTGCTGATGTCGGATGTATTGGGCTGAAAAGCGCAGATATATTATCTTGCTATATAAAGCAGGCGCAACTAATGTACGCATACTTAATGTTCGCTTAAGAGCTGACTTCTACAGAAGATGCCGTCGAGCGAAGGCAGAAAGAAAGAATAGTTAAGGTCACATGGTGTGATGTAAACCTCTACATTTTAATAACACGTTATACCATGTGTTTTTTTTTTTAATTAAGAAAAACATGTGAGATCAATTTAGACAAGACGATGTGTGAGAGTTTGTGGTTTCCGCTACTTTCTATATTTTTGATTACCCGTTTGTGGATTATTGCGAGCGATGTTTTAATTAATATCCTCGACGGTTTTATACATCTGTATCATTTAGGTCTGTATTTATTCTGGGTTCTTCGTTTCAGTTATCTTCAGTTACAAGATACATCGGCATGAGTCGACCTTAACGTGGCAGCCCTACTGTAAACCTCCTCAAACTTGACTCGTGTGTTGTGTAACGTTATGATTCTACCAACATCCTATCAATCTTTTAAACAAATTCACACGCGCTGGTTCTAGTTTGTAATAAAATGATAAAACGTTCCGACTTAATTGACTGTAAACATCAGAGCTTACGGAAAGTAATATTTTTTTTTTAAAAGCACTAATCACTTTGTGGAACATCATCCATCCATCCAGCATGCCAGTCATCCACAAACCCATCCATCCATCTAGCAAGCCAGTCATCCACAAACCCACCCATCCATCCAGCAAGCCAGTCATCCACAAACCTATCCATCCATCCAGCAAGTCAGTCATCCACAAACCCATCCATCCATACACCTATCTATCGTCCGTTTGAGCCGAAGTCGGCACATAAGGTAGAAATTACACTCTTGTATTTAACGATCCCCCCGTGTGTTACCGGGGCCTCATTATGAGGGAAGTAAAGAATAGTGACACTGTGACCTTCCAGGCATGTCGTATGAGGCGACTAAGGAGGTTGATCGATGGCTTGACAAGCTGTCATTGTAAAAAGTATTGTTATGGAAACAGCGCCATATATTTTAGAGCAGTGATCTCTGCAATATGTGCCGCTTTGGCACGCAAGGTTTCTGATTTTGAGATTGTGGCTCTGCCCTATGTGCCGTCTTCGGCTCGAAAGGACAATAGATTTAACGATCTTCCAGCTGTCAGACCTTGCACTGTACCTGCATTGTGTCTCGCCACACAGCTCTGTTCTGGGCGAGTTGCTCAATCTCGGCAAGGGAGCTAATGTCTGCTGTTATTGCCTCTCGTCTTAATGTTCTTTTTTTTTTAGAGTTTCTCTTTTTCTTTTACACTGGTTCCCATATGAGGGCTTGTTTTGAGATTCTCTTGTTATCTCTTCTCATCACAGGACTAACATATGATCACCTTCTTGTCTTTATTATAGTTGATATTTGTAGATGCTTTGTCATTTCTATTATTTCTGATCTAATCTTGAACTAATTCTATGGTATACGAAGTATTTTCCCCGGGAACATGTTTTCAAATGCATCAAGTTTATTTTCTACTTCTTTAGTTGTTTTCCAGCTCTCGCGTCGCTACATTTATCTTATTATGTGATGGGCACAAGGAACTGGATAGTAAAGATCACGCGCCCCAACGTTGTTGCCACGTATTTGTACAGGTCAAAGTTTGTATTTCAGTCTCCCACCCCTCCTTAAAGCAAACGATTTGAACCTATTGGGAATCGAACCCGCGCCCACTAGATATAATACTACAGGGTAATTTACATGTTCTCCACCTCAAGTATAGTCTTACGTCTTAATTTCCAATATTTTCAAATGTACGAACGAACTTCATGTTTAGATCTTGGCAATATGCCATCGCACAATCGTACACATTTGTGTTTATATATTTCCGAAAAGAATTAGCTTGGCAAGTCAAAATATTAGAGGCAAGCAAAAACGCTGTGAACTATCTTGAAATCAGAATAAATATCTCGGGTAAAAAAAAAAAATATAATGGTAATGTAACTATGCCTTTTTTTTTTAGCATTCTTCTTTTCTCTTTCTCACTGGTACCGAAAAGGTGTCGAGGTTATATCATTTGTCGTTCTTGAGCTGCTCGAACTGTCTGAATTAGTGATTTTCCTTTTTTGTTACATGTCTCTGTCATTGCTGCTATCCATCTTCTTCTGGGTCTTCCTCTTGGTCTTTTTCCATGCATTCTCGAGAAGAAAGCCCTTGATGGTGATTTGAAATCGCATAGCACAAACAATTTCTATGTATCTTTGACTTTATTTATTGTGGTTGAGAGTTCATCAACATATTCTTGTTTGCTGTCCTCACTATATGTGTCGTTGCATGGAGCATATGTTTGAATATAAGTGGTATTTCCTCCTCTTTCTGCTAATTTGATACTTATTATTCTTTCTGAGTTGTAATCAATTTCTATTATATTTTTGGCAGTATTACTTTCAATTATAAAACCGACTCCGTGTTTGTTTACTTCCGCCATGTTGTTAGTTCCGCTCGTGACGAGTGTGTAGCTTTGGTGTATTTCTTTAATGATTTTACCTCTCTTTCTTGTGTCCGCTAATCCTAAGATTTTTATATTCCATTTCGTTATAAATTCAACTATTTCTGTGCTTTTATCACCTAGACCGCAGATGTTCCAAGTACCTATTAAACGTTCTGATTGTTTTCTTTTGTGTAGTTGTAGTTTTTTCGCTTTAATTTTTTATTTTTCGTTCATAATCGTATAGCACACTGGATGGACTTCCACTTATCTAGCATAAACTGTCACTGTTGTTTTAGCATTAAATGTGTTATAAATGTGAATACAATAATAAAACGATATGAGAAATGTCTAACCAACCACCCACGCACACACGTATACATACATGAAAAAGCGTTAGATAAAATGAAAAGATCCGCATCAATCCTTATAAAATGATGAGTAATTTCTTAGGTTTTAGAAATACGTGAGATCTACAATGATTACCAGACCAACGTCCAAAATGGAGTGTGGTGGTTTTAGCTCTTGTGCCGCACTTGATAACAGAAGCGCAAGGTAACAATGTTAGTATGTGCACACACATACATATATGGAGGGGACATGGTGGTATCATGACACGCTGGTGAGATATTCAAAATGTGACCAGTCTAGTATAACCTTGCAGCATAAATGTCATCACTAATTACTTCTTCTACCCTCTCAATCATCGTTTGATATTCATATGTATCGACTTTCAGACTATTGTCAAAATGTTCTCCAAGTCTACAGAATACTGTATCATGTGTGGATTCTCGCCATTCATATATACGTGTGTATGAGCGAACGATATTCATTATCTCGCCCTTCATATCTACGTGTGTATGAACTCTATATCTCACTCCTCTCGAAAAGCAATATCCTTGACAGTAATCATCGCATCGAAGAGTGGATCGAATGCAACATTTCCAATAAAACACGTGCGTAACTCACTACCATGCACAGATCGCGTTTCTAATATCCATTTGGGTACGAAAAAAATACACTAAATATATTACAGTCCCGTCTTACAGAAGCTGAACTGACAAGGCATACTCCTCGACTACAAATACACTAACCGACGGAAATATTGTAAGCTAATCAATGCTAATAATCAATAAGTAAACGTTTCGTTCAATGAAATCAAAAAAGGGGTGTATATACACACACATAGATTATTAATACACGTGGTAGAATATGTGATAAACATAATATATCGGACATGAGTTAATGGTATGCTCACATGCAGGGTAGTGAAAAGGCACAGATAATTCTTTCCCGCCAGACATGCAGGCACAAGGAAAGACATGAGACGGGGGGGGGGGGGGGGGGAGTGAGGGACAGTGTCAACAAGACGAGGAACCGAGAGTTCGGGAATCTTTCACAGATCGATACAGCGCAGCCCCCAATCGTTGCATACCAGGCTAAGTCTTCCAGCTTCGATCCGGACTAGGAAGGAAGGAAATGGGCGAGCACCTCGAGATATAATCGCATGGCGATGTGAGACTGGTCTCTCGTGACAAGTGCTGGATAAGCGAGTGGCTGGCAGGTCTTGACCTCTGGCTAGCTCAGGTAACAAGATCTAGGATGATTAAACATCTTACACAAATCATTTTCATTTCCACGGTTTGGTACCAGTGCCAGAGGTTGTCATGCACAAGACACAAGCGGAAGTTAGTGCTGGAATTCTTCTTATAGTCCGTTCATAGATTCAAAAACATTTGCTTTCGATTTGCGTGAAAACTACCTGTTAGGTCGCAGTGATTTTTTGGATGCAGCTTAAAAAAAATTTCCATGTCGAAAAAAAATATCGCTATTCTTTATTCCACATATACAACAGATTTTGCATATACAAAATCCTTTGATCTTTTAGGACTATTAGAAATAAGTTTATTTAAATTTTAGATTTTACAACAAACCCTGTTAATTTCCAATACATTTTTTTTCAGAGGCGTAATAATACTTTTATAGATCAAGTAACTGTGTTGGTTGTCCGTTATGTGTAATCGCAAACAAGACTCCATTACAGTTAGTCTTGCCATTCGGTCACCATTAGACCCCAGTGTGTCCTAACTGCAAATTGAATGATGGTAGACGCATTTTGATATGGAGATATATGTATTTCCATTGTACATACACTTAACTATTTGCTCAACATACGCTTATCATCCCAGGCGGTCTGTCAACAAAATATGGTCTTCAACATTCCGAATCCGACGTTTCCAAGAGATTGATAATGGTTAATGGCTGGACAAATTGTAATCCATCTCGCTGTCAGTACTCATCTTCCACCCGGAGCACATGTGTAGCACACTTCTTCCAGAACTGAATCTCTAGTCTTGAGTGGGACTCACGTGTCAGAACTTCAACATCACACATTTTAAACGTCCTGTTCTGTTCCGCTCGATCAGATTGAGGTGCACATGATATGCAGTGAGTCACATACAAGTGTGGCCGTATTCCTCAATGATTTTGTCAATATGATACACCTTTTTTCATATTTGTATTCCTCACAAGCTGCAACAACTCGGGTTTTAAATATGAGTCGTCGAATTTGACATTTTCCTTAGCAAGCCATGTTCTAATTTGATTTTTTTTTTATTTGATGGAGTTGGTACTTTGTTCTCGCTGACACAACATTGTGATAAGATGCATTATCCATTACTAGGCATTAAGATCTATCCAGGATTGGAAGAAGGTCGTTCTCCAACCAGTGCCTGAAAATGTGTCATTTCTGTGCGATAGTCCCTACCGTTGGTACTTTTTGATTGGGAAACATGTCCAGCGTCATAGACAAGGCCGTTTTCAGAGCTTCCAGTTAGTGTGATGCTCTAGCCTTTGCTGCTGGGAATTGTTCTTTTCTGTTCACCATCTACTGATGGCAATTTGTTAGCATATGTGTGGTTAGCCTTGACTCCACCGATCATAGATCTGCCTCAGGTTTCTACTTCAAGTAGCATTTAAATGTGGGTTTTCACATATAATATTCCTGCCACCTACAGTTTTCCTGAAAGTGAAGCCGGCGTCTCAAAGAATTTTCCATACAGTACTTTTAGAAATGTCACTACTGCAGTCTGCATGCAATATTAATTTCAATTTCCTGAGAGTAACAAGTACATCTGTAGGAAGCTTTAAATATCTCCCATCTTATGGTATCTGTGTTAAAGTCGTCAACTTTCCTTTTCCTTCCTTGCTTGACATGAGTGCACAATGAGTCTTGTTTAATCCAACGGGAAAAGGAATTATCTATCCATACCAAGCATCAAATGCATTAGTTTCTCTGGATTACGAATATCGCAATATAAATGACCCATCTTCGATTTCCTTTGGAAGTGCTGGTATAGTACAACGGCAGTATTCTGTATTGTTATACATTTGCATTTTAACTCATTTTGATGATGATATAAGTGTCAATGTTTAGAAGTCAACATTATATCACAATAACCTCACAATAATAACTGGATACGCCTTTAACATGAGCGGCTGCATCGCATTATTACGTTACTTGTTCACCGATTTCAACTGAAAGTCAAATTGGTACACATGAAAATCAAGAATTTGTATTTCTTGAAAGCTGCATCGATCAAGGAGGAAATACAGGAAAGAAATTTGTACCAGAATAGCAAAGGTAGCAATGACTTTCAGAAACCTTGATAGAATATGTAAATCAAAATTATTAAGCACAAAAACAAAGCTCAGGATTTTCAAATCAAATGTATTACCCACCCTTATTTATGCGTGCGAGAGCTGGAAAACAGCTAAAGAAATAGAAAATAAACTGGAAGGCATTTGAAATCAAATAATTGAGGAATATACTTTTGTATATCATGGAATGAGTTCCAGACTAGTGCAGAAATAAGAGAAATGACAAAGCATCTACAAATATCAACTATAATCAAGAGAAGGTGGTGATCATATGATGAGAAGAGATAACATTTAAACGAATCTCAAAGCAGACCCTTAAATGGGAACCAGATGGTAAAAGAAAAAGAGGCCAGCATAAAGAAACGCTAAAATGAACGTTAAAATGAGAGGCAACAACAGCAAGCATCAGCTCCCTCGCCGAGATTGAACAACTCGCCCAGAAGCCATGTGGCGAGACACAATACAGTTCCTGTGCAAGGTCTGACAGTTGAAAGATCGTCAAACACAAGAGTCTATAATTGCTGCCCTATGTGCCGTCTTCAGCTCGAAAGGAAGGAAGGAAGGAAGATAGACAGACACACATACAGGTGGAAGGACGGACGGACGGACAGACAGATAGATTTCAATGTTAAAAAACATATTTTAGAACAACATACTGAGCACCGTAGATCTGTTAAAAGTATGTCCTCCTATTCCGCGAGGTTGATTTTTAATATAGCCTAAAGAATAAATCTTGCAAACTAGATCAAATGTCTAAAAGCAGAAAAAATATTTCTAATACATCATGGACATTCTAAGGTTGTATGCAAAAAATCACTGCAATCTAACAGATAGTTTTCACGCAAACCGTAAGCAAACTTATTCATTAATTTATGAACGGACTATACGTTCAACCTAAGCATTTCCAAGACTGCTTATTATAGGGTTCGAAGTAGCTGAGAAAATCGTTCTATAAGAAACATAACAGGCGAGAAGAGCAAAATACCACAATTTATATCTCCCCTCGAAGCTGAGAAGCAAATGAGGAAGGAAAGAGGAGGAAGAAGAAGCATGGTGTATATAATCTTTTTCCATTCTTTCCAGATAAGCAAACGATTTCATTTATTGTTTTTGTGTGTAGTCTAGAGTTGGTTCAATGCCAAATCTCTCTTTACAACATGATGTCTAATTCTCTGTCTTCAGATTACTACAAGCGCTTTTCTCAAACATCTCATCTGTTTCTTTCAATTATATATATATATATAAAGCTCATTAACTTGGTCAGATAACCTACGTTTAAATAAAGCCCGCTAAGGGTAAGATTAGACATTCAATTGTGTCTATCTTGGAAGCACAGAGAGAGGGAGGGAGGGAGATAGAGGAGAGAAGAGAAGAAGGAAGAAGGTAAAAGAAGAGAGGAGAGGAGAGGAGAGGGAAGAGAGAGGAGAAGAGAAGAGGAGAATAGAAGAATAGAAGAGAGAAGAAAGGAGAAGAGAACGAACGATACGTTTTATTTCCCTGAAATACACAACACATACAAAAAGTGCAGTTTGGAAGACTGGCGCACTGAGAAAAAAAAAAAACTAGAAACAAAAGAGGAACATGAAAACCGTAGATGAAACTGTTAAGTTAAGGTCAAGCGGAAGCGCGGAGAGAGAATCTACAGGACAAGTGTCAGTCACGCACGCATGCATGCACACACATACAATAAAATAAAATCAGTCACTGCCACGACAAAGTAATTCTCCACTTTAGAAGTCAAACTAAATCGGATGTTTAAAAGACCAATTCCAGCAGCACCGTGAATGCTATATCATATAATATTACTATACCAAGACTAATTAGATGGGAGAGCAATCGGACTGGTCACTTCTGTTCAGTATTTATGTACTTGTCCGATGTGCAATGAGGAAACCCATTGACTAAACTAAACTAAACTAAACTTTTCACTAACATAGAATTATGGAAATGTACCAAATACCAGTGGATAAAGAGATACAGCGAAGACAATGTCACTGGATAGGACGCACACTGCGGAAGCCAACTGAGAATACACAACAGGCCCCTTTTTTTGGAATCCCCAGGGGAAAAGACAAAGAGGAAGAGCAAGAAATTCTTGGAGAAGACAGACAGAAGCAGAGATGAAGATGATGGGGAGGACATGGAGTGATCTTTAAAAACATGGCAAGAAACAGAACGACTTGGAAAGTGTTTGTTGAAGACCTATGCTCCACAGGGAACTGAAAGGTAGAAGAAGCCTATTTAGATGGGAGAGCAAACGGACTGGTCACTTCTGTTCAGTATTTATGGACTTGTCCGATGTGCAATTAGGAAGACCCATTGACTAAACTAAACTATTATGTAAAAATGTGATTTTGCCAATCAAAACTACAAATATATACTGTTCAATTACAGATTATTGTTTGCGCACTCTACTTCCCTATTCGACAGATTCCCATTCGGTGCACTAGTCTGTCATTCCTGAAGCTATCTTGCTAACTAAGACCAAGACACGAACAAGTGAAATAAGTGAGATGATGAATCTACAAAAGCAGAGTAGGCGTTTAACAAGGACGATTACGATCATATATTTACATGTGTGTATCCAAGGACGGCCACTTGGTGTGAAAGTCGAAAACTTTTGTTGTGAGAGGCAGTTTCCAAGTTCCAAAATAATAGTAATCCTGGCACTTATCAGAAGACACTTAAAACTCTCACAGCCCAATAACAGAATAGGTGCCACGAACGTGTGTCTCAGGTTACTCTAGGAAATGTTCATATTAGCGATGGAAGAGGGGGGGGGGGGAGAGAGAGAGAAAGATGTTCTTTCCATTAACATTTCTCTCACCTGCCACAAATATAAGACGAGCTATACACACAGAGAGAGAGAGAGAGAGAAAGAGAGAGAGAGAGAGGAAGGGAAGGCAGTGCTAGGATAATCTTGCAGCAAGGTAGTGATAATAAAATGATTCGGAGGTGTGAGATTAGTAGAGAGAAATACACTTATTATTATTAAATAAGAGCGTGAATTAATTATTGTGCGTGTTTTTGTAAGCGTCCATTTATTTGGCGGTCCTTCAAGCGTCAAATGAGTAATAGTTCAGCTGGCGCGACATCTCAACTGTTGGATCATTGTTAACGAGTACTTATTCCAATGTGTTTTACTAAATCATACCTAACTTCTTAGTATGGGTACTGTGTTCAAAGTAAAGTTTTAATATTGGGTATGTATTAGTGTAGCGCTAATTCAATGTCTGGTATGTATTTTTGTAGAGCTAATTCAAGATTTGGTATGTGTTTTTGTAGAGCTAATTCAAGATTTGGTATGTGTTTTTGTAGAGCTAATTCAAGATTTGTTTGGTATGTGTTTTTGTAGAGCTAATTCAATATTTGGAATGTGTTTTTGTAGCGCTTATTCAATATTTGGTATGTGTTTTTGTAGAGCTAATTCAATATTTGGTATGTGTTTTTGTAGAGCTAATTCAATATTTGGTATGTGTTTTTGTAGAGCTAATTCAATATTTGGTATGTGTTTTTGTAGAGCTAATTCAATATTTGGTATGTGTTTTTGTAGAGCTAATTCAATATCTGGTATGTGTTTTTGTACAGCTAATTCAATATTTGGTATGTGTTTTTGTAGTACTAATTGAATATTTAGTATGAGCTTTTATAATTCTAGATAATTTGTAATCTCATTGTAGCGCTAAGCCAACGCTTGATATCCATTTAGTTTAGTATGGTCGACGGATCATCAATGCACAACGGACATGTCCACAAGTGCTGAGATCTCCTACTCAGGATGTCTCTCAGTGTGTGGAGACTGACGACTCCAGTTCTGTGTTTCCCCGCGCAGCGCTCTTTTCTGGCATCCCCAGGTTTGGCCTGATCTTCGTGCAGCCTGAACCTGGTTGTAGATTCACGATCATTGATTGAGTCATTAGTGAGTCCTGTCTCCCTTGGGGCATTCACAATCATGACCCGGTCTACTGCACGTCGGACATTCACGGCAGCTGTTCCAGCCAGGCTGTCAGCTCGTTCATTTCCTCTCACTCAGGAGAGTCCAGAAACGAAAATGAAACAGATCCCAATCAGTCCTGAGTTCTTTAGTAACACCAACCACTGCCTTCGTGCTCAGCCTCCTTATATTTTCCTCAGCATGCTCATCGAGTCACCCAGAAAGCACACTCGAGTAAAAAGTTGTGTTTTTAGCCAGGCCATTGCTTCAGTTACTGCTATGATCAAACTATTAGTCATCATCATCATCAAGTACCGGGCCTGCTGGCGTAGGTGATCATGTCTCTCCACAATTTTCAATCTCGACAATTATTTATCATTTCTGTTGTTGACCTTCTGCCAAGCCATTCTCTTAAGCTGTCTGGTATTTTTTTTCTTTTTGGTTTCCTCTATCTCTTCGTCCCTCAATTTTTCCAGTTGTTACAATATATTCAAGTTGTTCTCTTCTTATTACATGGCCAAAAGATGATGATTTTTTTCATGTTAATATTGGAAATTAGCTCTCTTTTTGCTTTGGCCTCTTTCATAACGTTTTCATTACTCTTCTTAGCTGTCCATGGTATTCTCAACATTCTTCAGTAAAACCACATTTCTACAGACTTCAGTGATTTTCTTGTTTATTGTCCATGATTCACATCCATATGTTAAGGCTCACTCTACATAACATTTAAGAACTTTTTTTCTTGTTTCGATTGTCAAAAATGGATTGCATAGTATCTTCCTCATTTTTTGGAAAGCTGCTTTTGCCTGAGCAATTCTGCATTTCACCTCTTTTGTACATCTTCCGTCTGAGGTTAACAAAGTTCCCAAATATTTAAATTCATTTACCTGCTTTAATATTGTTCCACTTGTCTTTATTTTGCAATGGGGTGATGTCTTTTTCTTTGTTGTTACTTCTGTCTTTTTGCTATTAAGGCTGAGTCGTTTATTTTTACCTTCTTTGTACAAACTACTAGTAGGTGCCGCGAAATCACCACTCTCCTTCTCTTCCTTTGACTTTGGACCGTGAAAACCCACGAGCTCCAACTGTGCAGAAGAACGGATCCTCTAGTGTAAATGACGGCCTCACCTTCAGATGAATTTTCATAGATTAAGGTCTGCACCTCAGCCTCGACAACCACAGTGTTTTGTCTGCATTCTCTGTTCAACGTGATGCAAATTGACACGGGTCTAGACCAGTCTGTTGGCACCCGTATCCACTCTTCCCCGGGTTTAATGTCCCCAAGTGGACAAATCGGTTGAACAATGTCCTCAGCCCGCGCTATCCATGATTTTCCACATTTGCGCCCAATGCCCTGTCTCCTGCCTATCTCACTTTGTAGTGGATGTTGTACATCAGCACTGACTCGAATGTAAGCGCATATTCGGGACATATTTATCTTCCAGCGGTGGTGGGAAAATCAAAGAGATACCGCATCACCCTGTAAGGTGTGGCTTTCGTACACCAAAGTGATGATGCGCTTGGCCTCATGTTCTCGTTTGTCTTTTAATCAGCGTGTTGCTGAGAATTAGAATTGACAGTGTGTACCCAATAACCAAAACCACCAGTCCTACGATATGCATTTGTGTAAAGCTAATTCAACATTTGATATGTGTATTTCAAATGTGTAAATTCAATGTTTGATATTTTTTTCCGTAATGTCTTTTCACTGCCTGGTTTGTGTTTCTCCAGGGCGTTAACTCAAAGTCAAATGTGTTTCTTAAGCAGCGCTAATTTAGCGTTTCCTGTGTGTTTTGTAGCACTGATTATTTCAATTTTTTTCCTTTCAGTTTATATTATCTGCTTTATGATATTCAGTTTTTCTAGAGGTATATACTCACCCCCCCCCCACTTTTCTCTCTCTCAGTGTTCGAGAATATTGTTGGTAATAATATGTCTTTAGTGAAGAAGTTGAAATTGTAACGAACTAAGAATATCTGGGATCTGTAAAAATTAACAATGAGGACTATCAGAAAGAGATCAAATGGAGATTAGCAATAGCAACACTATAATTGAGCCCTCTTAAGTACATGAGGTACAATACCAACCAGGCAGTAGAATTAAAATAACTAAGGATACGTATCTTCCCAATAGCAACATATGGTGTGAATCATGGACAATCTTGCAAACGCCAAAGAAGGAAATTGATTCATTCAAAACAAAATGCTACAGAAAAATCTTAAAGATACCTTGGATAATGAAAAAGAGCAATGAAGATGACATATTAGAACATTAAAAAGAACTGACTTATAGACACCATACTACAGAGCAAATTAAACCACCATGGCCACATCAAAGGTAAGAGAGGGCTGGACAAAAACAAAAATGGAAAGCAAGGTTCCTGGGCGACACATCAGGGGCAGACCAAGAAGGAGGTGGTTTCAAGACATCAAGGTGATCATGAACATGACAACAGAAGAAGTGTGAGATCTGGCTAGAGATAGATTCTTTCAGACAGGCTGCAGTTAATGCAACGCCCTGTAAAGGACAAACGGCCTAATGATGAATATGTCTTTTCCTGTGCTCCCAAGACGACAAAGGTTCGCATCCTCTCCATGTCTTGGTAGTGTCACCACAAGTTTTATGTTCTAGAATTGGGCCAGGTCTTACATTTGAAGTTCAGCACAGAAGTACACTCCTGAGGAAGATTCCAACATCTGGACCTTCTCTCCCACTGTAACACTCATTGGTGGCGGTTATTCCTAGACGATGAATAAGATTCAGGACTCATCATTAGCCCGTTTTGTTCCTAGTCGATGAATATGACTCAAAACACTTCATTAGTCCGTTTTGTTCCTAGACGATGAATGTGACTCAGGACTCATCATTAGCCCATTTTCTTCCTAGACGGTGGATGTGACTCAGGACTTTTCCTTAGCCCGTTTTCAGAAGGAAAATTATGGTCTAGACATGCTTTGGTAGCTGGTTTTTGGATCATGGGTATCATTTATTTGTGGCATGTGTTGTATAATGGTCTTAGCCTTTCTATAGCTCACTGGATGGGTGTGTGGGTTTTTTTTTGTCTGCTGGTATTGGAGAGTGTATCGACTAGCTCATTCCCCATGATTTGGAGGTGGGAGGACATCTATTGTAGGGCCACATTTGTGAACCATGGGAGGACATATACTGCATGGTCGCTGTTATGAACCGTGGGAGGACATCTACTGCAGGGACACTTTTATGAACCATGGGAGGACATCTACTGCAGGGACACTTTTATGAACCGTGGGAGGACATCTACTTCAGGACACTTTTATGAACCATGGGAGGACATCTACTGCAGGGACACTTTTATGAACCATGGGAGGACATCTACTGCAGGGACACTTTTATGAACCGTGGGAGGACATCTACTGCAGGGACACTTTTATGAACCATGGGAGGACATCTACAGCAGTACCACTTTTCTACAGCAGGGCCACTTTTATGAACCATGGGAGGACATCTACTGCAGGGCCGCTTTTATGAACTATGGGAGGACATCTACAGCAAGGCCACTTTTATTTACCATGGGAGGACATCTATTGTTGGGCCACATTTGTGAATCATGGGAGGACATCTATTGTTGGGCCACATTTGTGAATCATGGGAGGACATCTATTGTTGGGCCACATTTGTGAATCATGGGAGGACATCTATTGTAGGGCCACATTTGTGAATCATGGGAGGACATCTATTGCACGGCCACTTTTATGAATCATGGGAGGACATCTACTGCAGGGCCACTTTTATGAATCATGGGAGGACATCTACTGCAGGGCCACTTTTATGAATCATGGGAGGACATCTATCGTAGGGCCACATTTGTGAACCATGGGAGGACATCTACTGCAGGGCCACTTTTATGAACCATTGGAGGACATCTATTGTAGGGCTACATTTGTGAACCATGGGAGGACATCTACTGCAGGGCCACTTTTATGAATCATGGGAGGACATCTACTGCAGGGCCACTTTTATGAACCATTGGAGGACATCTATTGTAGGGCTACATTTGTGAACCATGGGAGGACATCTACTGCAGGGCCACTTTTATGAATCATGGGAGGACATCTACTGCAGGGCCACTTTTTTGAATCATGGGAGGACATCTACTGCAGGGCCACTTTTATGAATCATGGGAGGACATCTACTGCAGGGCCACTTTTATGAATCATGGGAGGACATCTATTGTAGGGCCACATCTGTGAACCATGGGAGGACATCTACTGCAGGGCCACTTTTATGAATCATGGGAGGACATCTATCGTAGGGCCACATTTGTGAACCATGGGAGGACATCTATTGTAGGGCCACATTTGTGAACCATGGGAGGACATCTACAGCAGGGCCACTTTTATGAATCATGGGAGGACTTCTATTGTAGGGCCACATCTGTGAACCATGGGGGGATATCTACAGCAGGGCCACTTTTATGAATCATGGGAGCTGGTTTATTTCTGAAAAGATTTCTTGTGTGGTGGCTTTGGGATGTTTAGAAGATGTCAGGGATCCTAGGATTGACTTGATATCTTTGAACAAGACTATTATAGTTGGGGGGAGGAGAAATCAGTTTTGTAATTGGAGAATATTTTGTTTGTTGCAAAGGCCCTTCAGGTTCTTCTCCCAACGCATACTTTGGATGCCATCTCCTACATTTTTTAACAGCTTCTTTTGTGGTGTGGACAGGTATGTGTGGATGTGAGTCATTGGGCTGTTGTCAGTCATCCCTTGTGTGAGGGTTTTCATCTGGAGTGGATTTTGACTATAAGCTCAGTACTTCTGTTTGGATAGAGATGTTTTTACTATAGAGATTGTGTTTATCATAGGTTAGGAGGTGTTACATTTCTCTTGGGTTGCTGGGAAGGAGGTTTCTGAGTTAGTCTTATGGACAGGTAGCAGTTAAGTTTAATCTCTTTACTCCTGTGTCTAGTAGGTTCTTATGTTCAATTATGCATGGGATGGGTCTTCATTCACATGACTTTTTATTTGTTGTATATCATTTTCTCAGCACACCTCTCGTCCAAGAATTAGATTTTGATAAATCTCTCCAGTTCTTGAATCTTTCATCCTTTCAGTTACCCCATTTAGTCTCATGTTTTGTATTTTTGCTTGTATTGAGGTTGTGCTCCAGGCTATTGTGTCATATTTGAACTTGTGTCATATGGTGCCCTATTATGTTGTTTTGAGAATATGTATGCTGACACCCCAGGTTATGCAGGTCAGCTTTTTTATAATTGCAATATCTTGCATCCTCTCTAACCTTTTTGGATCCTTATGCATATATTAGTGAAAGCCTTTTAAATGATGTTAGAGTATTTCTAGTGTAGCATTTTCTTCAATTAAAATGAATGGCAAAATGCCTGCTTTTAGTCAGTCTTATAATAAGTCATTTTGTGAAAAGAAAAGAATTAATGTAATAAAGATCTAAAAAGAAATTGGAGATGAAGCAAGAACATCTGAGAAATAGTGAACATTACACAAATAAAACATTTTACAGATAATTCAAAGCTATGAATCATTAATGAGATACTCATACTCTGGGCTTTTTTTGAAAAAAATGGGTTTATGGGAAGTCTATCATCATTATCATCATCAAGTACCGGGCCTACTGGCGTAGGTGATCACATCTCTCCACAACCTGGGAGATGTTGTTCAATCTCGACAGTTCTTTATCATTTCTGTTGTTGACCTTCTGCCAAGCCATTCTCTTAAGCTGTCTGGTATTTTCTCACTTTGCTTCCCTCAATCTCTTCGTCCCTCAATTTTCCCAGTTGTCACAATATATTCAAGCTGTTCCCTTCTCATTACTGGAGCCTAAAATCCTGATCCTCAGCGTGAGAAGTGAGAAACCTAAGACTAAACTAATCCAAAGACACTCGTGTAAAGCTCAATCTGTCAACTTCTGACACACCTTCAAGATGAAAAGGCTCATTTTCTGTCTTCAAATGGTGCAACCCAATGTTCATGTCAAGATCACAAATATGCTGTCACTTTGTCAGTACCCAGGGAATGTTGATCACTGTACATAGTAATAAATTTAACACTAATGTCAACTAGTATATATAATTGCAGCAGTTGCTTGGTCTTACAGTATGAGTCCAGCAACTCTAGTTTTTACTTATTTTTAAAATACTTATCTTTAGTCTATTAAAATCATAAAAGTTTACCGGAATGTGTTTCATTTAAAAGAAAAAGCAGTGCTCATACTAAAGAACTGCAACAATGCAGTAAAACAAAAGGTTCGTAAATGGGAGAGTATTTCTAATGATGGATAATGACATGACAGTCTTTAATAATAAACCAAAAGACCAATAGAAAGCTGCAAGAAAGGAAAACTGAGACCAAAACATATGCCTTTAGCACCCGAAGAACAGGGAGCCGCGATAGCTCAGTGGTTAGTGAACTGGACTACAAAGGACAAGGGGTAGGGTTCGATCCCAACCGACGGCTTCCGGGTTCACCCATCCATAAATTGGTACTGGATTTTTTTCTGGGAAAGTAAAGCGGCACGGGCGTAATACCGACCACATTACCCCAAAAATTATGTGCCGAAGGTCTGTAAAATTTATGGTCACTAACACCATATTCCCTATACGCCGCCACTTGGCGTGACGGGGGTACTTTAATACTTTTACCCGAAGAACACCAGACGACATCTTTACACTAACAGAATTAGATGTAGCAGTCAAAGGATTGAAACTCAAGAGTCCCCCTGGAAAAAAATGGAATCACCAATGAGAAGCTCATAAAACTGGAACAGAAAGCTAAGGGTCAGCTCCAAATGATAATTAATGCCAGCTGGAAGAGAGGACAAATGCCGGCAACCTGGAAAGAAGCCATTATGGTGCCCATCCTCAAACATGGAAAAGACTCACTGGACCCAAGCAGCTACAGATCAATTAGCCTACTGAGCTGCCTGAGCAAACTCATGAAAGGCTGGTCAAAAAAAGACTTATGTGGCATCTGGAGACAAAACAAATCATACCACAACAAAGTGGTTTTTGTCAGCACAGATCAACTGGAGACCTGATTACCTACATCACAAAGGAAATTTAGGATGCCCAAAAGGAACACACTGACAGTGTGGGTCGACATGGAGAAGGCTTTTGATAGGGCATGGAGAGAAGGATTAAAGAACAAGCTTCTCAGACTTGGTACCCAAGGTCGTTTATTAAACTGGATATCTCAATACCTACAAGACACAATGACAAGAGTACAAGTACAAGGACAACTGAGTAAGAAAACCAGAATTGAACAAGGTGTCCTACACGGTGGAGTACCCAACGGTTTTTCTAATCTTCATAAATGACATCGTGGAGGACACTCCACCCACAATACACTCTGCAATGTATGCAGACAACCTGGCGATATGGGCACGAGAAGAATCTATTTCATTGGATAGCTCCAGAATGCAATATGGTCTAGGAAAGTTTGAAAAATGGATGAACACCTGGCTACTACCAATTAATTAAAAAAAAACTACATGCACAATTTTCAGCCTATCAAGAAGCACTCTCTGCAAATTTGAAGATAACAGACCACACACTTCCTATTGGCCAAACCCAACATATCTTGGTGTCACCATGGACCACAGAATGACATGGATAAATCAGATAGACAAATCAAACAGAAGAGCCAGAAAACGAACAGACATTATGAAGAAATTAGCAGGAACAGACTGGGGAGCAGTCAGCAATATCTTGAAACGACTAAAGACAGGAAGAGTAAGACCAGTCCTAGAGTATGGAGTCACAGCCTGGGCTACAGCTTCCAAATTACAGCTTAGCAAAATTAACAGAACACAAAACCAGGCTGCCCATACCATCACTGGTGCTATGAAATGTACACCTATCGAGACTCTAGAAACATTTACAGGCCTAAAACATTTGGAAGATAGACGGAAAACCAAAGTAATGCAACAAGAGGAGAAATACAAATGGCTCTCTAACCACCCCATGCACCAAAGAATAACCAATTTTAGAAAGGGAAGACTAATGAGGAGCAACTTAACTGCAATTTCCAAAGAATTGACAACTAGCAATCCAGTACTGTCCCAAACAATGCCAAAACCAATATGCCCATCCTGTTTGACTTCCAATGGGAAATACAAAATACCAGAACTTAAGGAAGACTATAGGAATCATGAAAAAAGGCACCCAGACACAGAGAGAAAGCACATAGCAGAAAAACATGTAGACGACAACTACCAACAAGATTCCTGGTCTCACATATAGACGGATGGCTCTGCTACAAACGCCACCAGAAATGGAGGAGGAGGTGTGTTCTTGAGACTGAACAACCACAAAGAGATTAGAACTCAATAGCTTCTGGGAAATTCTCAAACAACTATAGATCAGAAACTGAAGCCCGAAAAGATGCTGCAAAAAATTGCCAATCCAACACAAAAATAACATGCACAAGAAATTGGTGATACTGACCGACACACTGTCAGTCTTAACAGCTCTAAAAACCCACAGAAACAGTGAGTTAGATGAGAACAACCCTAGACCAATTGTGCAATAACTTACAGAGAGTGGTCATCCAGTGGATATCATCACACTGTAATATACAAGGAAATGAATGTGCAGACAAACTAGCTAAGGAGGGAGGGATATTACCACAGGAGAACCATCTGGTCAGCTCTGATGAAGCCAAATCCATCATTGAAGGTCAATATCATGAAAAATGGAAACAAGAATACCCAAAGTATAACGAGAGGGACGAATACCCTCAAGTATCAAGGAGAGATGGGATCATCATACTTCACCTACACACTGGCCAAAACAGAATGAGAAACCACATGTTTACCAGACTCAAAATAGGAACTCCCAGTGAGTGCCACTGTACCTTGGATAACTTGACAACATAACACATTCTACGGGATTGCCCCAAGTATACAGGCTTGAGGACAATGTGTTCCACACATATCCCATCTCCCTGGAAGAGAAATTCTACAGGGCAACTGAATCACTGAAACAAACAACTGCCCTCATAAGACAGTCCAGAATCCATGTCTGAATGAGCCATGATTGCAGGGCAGCAAAAAGAAGAATAATAAACCATCATGCAAGAGATAAATGATGTTTGTGATTCAACATAGCCAACCTTAGATATAGAAATGGTAGTTAGCTTGAATGTCAGTCAAGACTTACATAAATACACAGACCTTTCTAAACCTTTTGAAACACTAATCCTATTAAAGTAGTTAACGTTTAATTTTACCATAAGCCCAACATTCTGGTACTATTCATCAGGTTAATACAAGGCTTAACTAGAGACAAATCACTGCCTTTATATTAACCCTTAATTACGATACCTATCTGTGACTGATGTGTTTACAATATCATAGTAAAAACTACTACCACTTAAATGTAACATTCATCATCATCATCATGTGCCATACCGGTTGGCGTAGGTGATCATGTCCCTCCACAATCTTCTATCTACAGTGCATCGTATCAGTTCTGTTGTTGACTGTTTTCCATGCCCATGTAACATTAGGTGCTCTAAAAATAGTATTCTCTCTGAGCTTTTGGCACACAGCCATGTGTTCACAGTAGGCAAGACACAGGGGCTCAGATTTCCGGGCTCAGATTTCCTGGCTCAGCCTGATTTATGATCTGCTTAAGTTGTTAGTATGTTCAGCAACCCCATAGCATTATTCAATGTGTTTCAATAGTTACAAGGGGTTGTTTTGATGTCAGCGACAGTCAAGGAAATTTCCCTGGTTAAAAAAGACCAATTTCTTGAAAATTGACCAATTTTTTTTCGCATTATATCAGATATCTCAAAAAAGTGTGTGTGGCGGTGGTGGGTATTTGACCATAGCAAATTGTTAAATTTTAAAGAATTTGTGTTTTGATGCAGTAATTTTTACGGCGGAATCATAATCTAGGGTTAATAGAATGAAAAAAAATGTGTAACATTAATGTTGTACCCTGTAACAAAATTTTAACATTCTGTCTGCTCAATTTACTTATTATTTTATATATATTTTAATTATTATTATTTTGCTGTGGAAGGGGACCAACATTCCTAGTAAAGTAAAGGTTTCTTTCATGACAAATGGGGAATATGGTTTCAGTGCCAATATTTTTTAATAACCTACAGCTCAGAGGTTAGCGAGTGAACTGGACTACAAAGGACAAGAGGTCAGGTTCGATTCTGATCGACGGCTTCTGGGTTCACCCAGCCTTAAATGGGTACCAGATTTTATCTGGGAAAGTAGAGCGGCATGGATGTTAAACTGACAAATGACCCCAAAAATCATGTGCTGAGGTTCTGTAAAAATTAAGGTCACTAACACCATATTCCCTATACACCACCTGGCACGATGAGGTTCTTTACTTTTTTTTTTTTTTTTAACAGCACATTTTTAAGGAAGATCTAGTCAGTATCACTTCCAGCTGTACTACTTTCCTCTCCATAAAATCTCTGGTATTCTTATTTTCAGACACTCAGTGAACCCAAAAGTTGTATTGATTAAAAAAAAAAAACTCACATCTTGAAAGTGAACCCGGTCTCTTCTTGTCAGTGAAACCTCGAGTGGGTAGTGCATTTGCTATTATTCAGAAGGTTTTCAGGATCAATTCACAGAAAAGTTGTATTTTTTTTTAATTGGACTGACAAGACCACAAAGTTCATCCTGCCTCTAAAATTTGGTACAGAGATTATCTGAGAGGAAATGGTGACCTGGCGTAATTTATCCAAAAATGTTCTGTTTGTCATGAAAAAATACGGTACTATATATATTACTACCTTTATGGAGTTTTCTCATTGCTGGAGTCTGCCGGGGGGATGGGGCTTATAGGACCGCAGAATAAAGGCTGTTTGCTTATTCATTTCTGCCACAGTGAGGTGTTCAGGTCTGAGTTTTTATTTCTTAAAAATAACAATAAAATAAAAATCTGGTTGCTTTTTGTAATTAACAAGCGCACCAACCACTCAGTCATTGCTCCTTCAACACTCCTAGCATTAGTAGCAAAATTTAAAGTAGTTCTACTTTGACTACTGCACAAAAAGCTTTGCAAGTGAAAATGTTGGTTTTTTTTTTTCAAACCAGATTATCCATGATAATATCTCACAGGTGATGAGGAATATGTAATGGGGGCACGTTAGGAAACATTTCTCTGTATTATATGTGTTTTTTGTTACTGTTTTATGGAGGTGGTAAGATTGAACAAAACTTGATTTGTTCACTTAGAGTTCATGTGCAGGAGATATGAGAGTGATGTTATTGCCTGTTACAGACAGATAAGGGATTAGACTGAATATTAATAAATCTATCTATTCTCCCTTCAAGCCGAAGACAACACAGGGCAGAAATTCTAAACTCTTGTATCCGCAGACAAGATTCAGACCTAACACAGGACCTGCATTGTATTTTGCCACACGACTGTTGTGGGCGAGTTGCCCAATCTTAATATTAAGCTCAACATTAATGAATGCATTCAGAGATCTTACCTTTTCAGCTTGTCAATCTCCATAACTAACAACTTATTATCATTCTGTAACTTCATCACTGTTTCCATTTCTGATGGGCTCAGCCTTGATCCAGACAACTGAAGAGAAATATGATTTAGTTTAAGGGACACTTTTAATGAAAAATAAGGTTGTTAACTCTTTCCTTATGGAAGCTTTTTATCGACCCAATGGAAGAGATTTAAGAGGCAAAATTTTTTATCGTTTTAAGAATCAATCAACATATTTATATTTATTTAACATATAACACATTATATATATGAATGTTTAGATAATTGAACAAGGTATTAGATTTCATCAATATCAAGATAATACAAGACATGTAAAAAGAATATAGTTTGATGACGTTCACACTAATCAAATTGAGCGCCGCGCACTATGTGGCGAAACATACGGAAAGAGTTAAGAAAAAAGTATTTTGGTTATGAAAGAAAGTTGTATTGAAAATAATAACATCTTTGTTTGCAAGAATCCTTTGACCATGCTGACATGGCTTTTTTGGTCTTGTTTCATTGTGGAGGGGTGAGAACAACATCATGACACATGATGGGCTGGTCACATGGTTTTATAGCTCAAGTCTTGTCCTTCACCTCAATTGTTCCTTACTACGCAAATGCAGTGTCGCTTTTTAAATTAAAAGCAAAGAAGTTACAGTGACAGTGAAAAAAAGAAGAAAATATAATAAATATATATCTCACATAGACCTTACATAATCCTCACCTCTTCACTGATTATTTCACATTTTGCTAAAGGAGCATCTTTCTGGCCACTTGGTGTAGGTTCCTTATAATCAGTGACAAGAATTTCAGTACAAGTGTTCTTGCTCTGGTAAGTGCGTTCAACAACATGTCTTAGCTTCTGGTTCTCATCTGTACTCAGAAAACAAAAAGGGAGATCTTTGAGACCATCAAAATGATAGAACTGTTTGACTAGCAAATAATCTGAGAGATCACAGGCCATTGTAATAGTAGCATTTATAGATAGCTTCATTTATTGTGGTATCTTATCTGATTTATCTTTTATGCAGGCATCACTGTTACAAATGGCCTGAGAAGGTCAACAAATTCCACTAGAAGAGGCAAATTAAGACTTTGCTATAATGTTAAAGTTTCTTAAATGTTATGTAGAGCCAGTCTTAACATATGGATGTGAATCACGGACAATAGAATCACTGGAGTCTGTAGAAATGTGGTTTTACAGAAGAATGTTGAGAATACCATGGACAGCTAAGAAGAGTAATGAAAACGTTCTGAAAGAGGTCAAAGCAAAAAGAGAGCTAATTTCCAATATTAGGAAGAAACAATCATAATTTTTGGCCATGTATTGAGAAGAGAACAACTGGAATATATTGTAACAACTGGAAAAATTGAGGGACGAAGAGATAGAGAGAAGCAAAGAGAGAAAATACCAGACAGCTTAAGAGAATGGCTTGGCAGAAGGTCAACAACAGAAATGATAAAGAACTGTCGAGATCGACATTTGTGGAGAGACATGATCACCTATGTTAGTAGGCCCGGTACTTGATGGTGATGATGATAATGTAAAGTAATGTAATGTAAAGTAATGTAATGTAAACAAATGAGGAAATTAAAGAAATTACCATTCAACCACTAATATCATTAGTAACAATTAAATGAAATTTACTATCACATTAAAAATATGTCAAGTGGCACCTTTCACCTTTACTTAATATAAAGTATCAAACAGGTGAATGAAAATAGGAAACTCCTTATATACAACAAGGGACAATCTGATCATCAGAAAAAGACCAAGCTGAGCAAATGTTTTGGCTCTTTAATTTCTTGACACGGATAGGCCTTTCTGGGTCATGACTCCCACTGTCAGCCCCGCTTGACAGCACACGAAAATAAAATATTACAACATTAACAATTGTGGGAAGAAAAGAGGGAACAGAGAGTAAGATCCAAGAGAGTTTAAGAAAATGGTTTGGTGGGTAGTCAACAGCAGAACTGATAAACAAATGTAGAGATAGAAAATTGTGGAGAGTCCTGGCACTTGATGGTATTGAATGTTTGTAAGCAGGGATGCAGCAGTCCAACAGCCTTGGGTACACTGGATGTTAATTAGACTTGACTTTTCCACACATATTGTGTGTGTCCCTTACACAGCTGTTTATTTACATCTAAAAGTGGCATGTTAGTTCTAATCTTTGAAATTGTGCATCATATATAGATGAAGGGGAGCCGCGATAGCTCAGCGGTTAGTGAACTGGACTAAAAAGGACAAGAGGTAGGGTTTGATCCCAACCGACGGCTTCCGGGTTCACCCAGCCTTTAATGGGTACCTGATTTTTTCTAGGAAAGTAAATTGGTTGGGCATAATACCGACCACATTACCCCAAAAATCATGTGCCGAAGGTCTGTAAAATATATGGTCACTAACACCATATTCCCTATACGCCACTTGGCATGTCGGGGGCACTTTACTTTACTTTTTTTATAGATGAAGATGTCCAGAGCCTTGTACATTACCATCACTCTTAAAATTAAATTTTTTGGAAGTGATTTCAATTCGCAACACCAGACAAAAAATCCATAAGTTTTTGCTTCAGTAAACATTTATGAATTATATTTTAGTAGCTAAACGCTCATAACAAAGGGATAACATATTTACAAATCTGAGTTTCAAGGGAAGCAATATTCAATTTTTAACAGTATTTCAGTATTTAAAGATACACCTCAATCACCTTAAATGTATAATGGAAGAAGTATGTGTACTTTATCATCCTGAAAAAAGGCAGAGATGAGCAAATCAACTAAAGTATCAGTGACAAACATCTGTACTTAGAAGCATATTATGCTTGCTTGCGTTCACCTGATGACTAAAGGAGTGTACCTCTTCATCATCCGCCCTTAAAAGGACGTTAAGTGGGCGTGTCTGCGTTGTGTTGTGGTTTGCAGTAAAACTGTGATATTTGCGCCTTTCGGCCCAACACATCCGACTTCAGCATGACATTTTTGAGTACTGGGTTGTCTTCTCTCTTCGATCCCTACTCGCTTGGCCAGACTAGACAGGTTAGTCTGTTACTAGAGACACCACGGAGAGGTGGAGCAGGGTCTGGATGGTTCTGGTTCACCGATCCTGGCACAAGCCATCAGTTGTGGGTCGCTGACAACTTCCAGGTCTGGTGCTGTGAGTCGCGCCTTCGCCCGAAGCATATTATGTGCAACATAAATGAAGAATAAACAGTTTCTATTCAGCTCAATGACTAGTTAGTGAAGAAAATATTTAAACACATCTCACCTTTAAAGTGCTTCAACAGGGACACAAATAGCCTCAGTCTGTCAAAGATAGGAGAGAGAGAAAATAATTAGGATAAGTTAACACATAACCAAAATATCCAGATATTCAACTCTTTTTTTTGTCTCTTGTACATAAGGAAGTACAAGAGAATCTGATGGCATTGTGGTTAGAACACTCACCTGCCAAACTTAAGGTTCAGGGTTTAAACATCAGTTGTGGCAATATCTTTTCTGACCTGAAAGGCTCTCAAGGTCCACCTAGCCTCTCTACATGGGTACCTGAGATAATCTCTGGAAAGGGAAGGCAACTGGCCACATCACCTCATGAAGCTGAGACATAATGCAATAAAGTCACTAACACTTCATTACACAGTGACAATTGTTATGGGGCTGGGTAGTCTACAGGCATGACATCAACTTCAGCACCTGGGTTCAAAGCCCGCCAGAAGCAGTGGTGATTTTTCAAACATGAGAAAAATTACTCTGTGGCTTCTTTATGACGTTACTCTCACCTGATCTCTTGGGTAGTGAGATCTGATGCCTAGCCCTCTCAGATAACGGCAATAAACAGGAGGTCCTGTGTGCACTTACACACTTTAAAGATCCCTCGGCAGTTAAAATAAAAAAGAGTAGTCCATAAATATGGTGGCTGCCAGGCAAGACTGTCATAAAAAAAACCTACCTACACGTAGCCATGCTACGGAGTATGTGCACATGGCCAGGATTCTACTCTGATTTTCTCTACATTCTAGAGGGGGATATTGGAACACTTATGGATTCATTCAGTGTGCAGTGATGATTATCCTAACATCAACAAACAATCAACAATTGTTATGGAACCTATCTGTAAGAAAATCTAGAAAAACAAGGCTTTAACTCATGTCCAGTGTTTTTTTACCCAGTCACTAGTGTTTTGTCATAATTTTTTCTTCCTGAAAAATACTTCTTTCACTAAATCTTTCATATTTTCACTATAACAAGTCATAGACATATATTATTAGGTATCAAATTGAAGGGAAAAGGAGACAGATTCATAATCAGAAACAATATTTTGAAAAAAAAATTGCAGGATAAGGATTTAAGCAATTAAGAATCGAAATTTTTCTAAAAAAAAAAAAAAATTATATAAAAAAATGGTACTCACCTACCCAAAGTAGGGGTCCATTTTAATCCAAAGTGCTACTAAAACTAAGTCACTAAGATCACTATTACATTTAAAGTTTTCAGAACATAATTCCTAGCTTTTTCTGCTGTTAATAATAATTTACGTTTAGGAGCGATAGATACTTCACTGCTGCTAGCCATTTTTCACTTATAAACACGAATCACTTGATTGAAGACTTTGGGAAACAAAACAATTTCGACAATTTTGTGAACAAATTAAGTCCATGTTGATCACCCAAAGAGTGTCTAAAGACAGGAAATTCTATTAGAGTTAAATCCCTTGCGGATGTGGTAGTTTAAAATGTGTTGTATTTACTATCTACCTATTGACCTTTCGAGCCGTAGCCACCCATAGGACATAGACCCAGATACTCTTTCTCTTATCTGAATTTTATTCTAGCAGTTTTCAATCCTTGTAAAGATATTTTATCAAATCTCGCCATTTGTCTCTGTTCTGTGTAAGCAACTCTATCTCATTGAGTGAGCCGATTTGTGCTGCTCTTGCCTCTCTAATCAATGTTCTTCTCTGTGTCTCTCTGGATCGACCTCTTTTCCTCTTACCTGTTGTTTCCCACATGAGGGCTTGCATTGTTATTCGGTTATTATCTCTCCTCATCACATGTCCAACATATAACCATCGTCTTTTCTTGATTACTGAAAATATTAGTGGTTGATTGGTGATTTCTCTAATTTCTTTGTTTTTTTTTAATACGTTCCATGCTATACCAAATATTTTCCTTACATTTATTTTTTAACGCATTCAAATTTGTTTCTATGTCTCTTGTTGTTTTCCAGCTCTCACATGCATATGTAAGGGTAGATAGTACATTTGATTTGAATAGTCTAAGTTTTGTGCTTGTGCTGATGAGTTTTGATTTCCACAACTTTTCAAGGCTTCTGAAAGACATTGCTACTTTAGCTATTCTGATTCTAATTTCTTTACTTGTATCCCCTTCCCAATTAATGTGACTTCCAAGATAGATAAAGTGGTTAATCTCTTCCACAGGTTTATTTTCCATTTATATTCTGTCATCTGTTGGAATTAAGCTATTTTCTATAACGAAAGAAAAAGAAAGTAATCATGTCAGTCTTCCCATGACATTAGGAGTTAATGTAGGAAAAAAGAAAACATTTAATAAGTGGACTATTGCAGCTCCAACTAATAAACATATTATAATAAAATGCTGAAATAAGGCATTTTATGACACCTCAACAAAGATTAGATTGATGTGTGCAATTCATTATTTGAGGATGTACCTCCTCCTGACAGATCACACTGTCACTGATTATTTTAATTTTCAGTTGAGATAGGTTTTTCTTATAGTTATCTAAGGCAAATATCTAGAGTTGAACAGGTAACAGTGTACACTAGTGCATCGTCAAAACAAAAATGATAGAAGGCAGTCAATGTTTAGAGTGGACATATATGTTTATACACTGCCTTTCATGTCTTGACAGAAAGTTGGAAGCTGGCTGATTCTATCTTCAGCATTAATTACTAGGCACTATTTTACCAAGCTCTCATCGTCTCTCATTGCTAATTTTGTCAAAATAGGAACAACACGTAGAGCAGTAGAATGAATATGGCAGATTTAAGTTATGGGGTCTTAATATCTCTCTCTTGCATAATTTTTCTTTTAACTTTGGCTTCCTCGCAAATATTATAGTATCACTTCTGATATTACTTCTTCATATTCCAGAATCATCCACCAGTTTTTTCCAGTCTAATTCCAATAAAAATAACAATAAAGTAAAGGATAAAAGAAAGGGTATCTTTACGTAGTTGAAAGACAACAGAAAATCAAAATGACGTTGCTGCTCAGTAAGTCTTCAGTTGAAGTGAAGGATGTTTAACTGACTCAATTTAGGTTTGTCCACAGGTTGATTCTTATTTGTGAGTTCCCTGAACAATATTTTTTGTTAATATTTTACTTCTGAGCATTGATATAATGGATGGAAGTCTAGAATGCTGCAGGACAAATGAGCAGATTTGTTTGCCACACAATATTCATTATTTTTCAGAGGCAGCACAAAAGGAAAGTATTTAGTCCAGCATCAAATAATGCTGACCCCAACTGGTTATTACTATTATACTCATTTGTTAATTATTGTAATTTTTCATTTCTAAGGATAAAGGCCAATCACACAAAAATTGAGTTGATTCTATTTACTTATTTCTTGAAATGCTTATCATTCAATGATGGTATTCAGTTTTACTACAATCATTTTCTATTCAACTCAATGTAATAAATGGCTTAGCGATGTTCCAAATCAGTTACAAAGCCACAAAGTACCACTTACTTTTCATTAGAAATATCATAATGATAACCACAAGTGCACTTCTTCATTTGTAAACTGTCCCCAGCACCAGAGTTCACTCCTTGAGCATCTGATTTTTCAGAGTTTCCAGCATCCTCATCAATCTAAATGTAAACAACAAAATAATGCCATTTTACTGCTAAAGATAGGAAACCGCGATAGCTCAGTGGTTAGTGAACTGGACTACAAAGGACGAGAGGTAGGGTTAGATCCCAACCGACAGCTTCCGGTTCACCCAGCCTTTAATGGGTACCAGATTTTTTTCTGGGAAAGTAAAGCGGCATGGGCATAATACCAACCACATTACCCCAAATATCATGCGCCGAAGGTCTGTAAAATTTATGGTCACTAATACCATATTCCCTATATGCCACTTGGTTGGTGAGGCTACTTTACTTTATTTTTTACTGCTAATGACAGAGAACTCAGATAATTTAAGATTACATTTTTAAGACAGAATGGCCCTCTGTAATCTTTTAAAACTGTTTTGAAAGCCATTTCAGAAGATTAAAGTTAACCTATGTGTGCAATAATAATACAGATATCTGACAACTCTTAAAGTCTTTGACCAACTAAAAGACCTTTTAAAATGCCAAAGTTAAATTTACACCTTCTTTAAATCCATACTGAAACTTACACTCTATAGTTTTGTGCTCCTTCAAGAGTAGTTATATTCACACAGTGAACTTCCAAATAAACACGTATATGTTTTAGACATATTATCTCCAGTAGCTTCTTAGCATTCACCCATTAAGTGGGCATGGATGCATCATGTTGCTAGTTTACAATATCTGCATCTTTCAGTGTGACACATCCATCTTTGGCATTGGCAGATTTGTTTAACAATTTTTGCCCAGGTACCCTTTTCTACTTAACTTTTTCAATACTGAAGATTGTGAGCAATTTAACGGTAGAGATTTCAGAGACAAAATTGTTCATGGTTTTAAATATCAATCTACATGTTTATATTTATCTAACACTTAACATATTAAAAGGCAGCTCCTAAAAAACATCAGAAGGAAACAATCAACATTTTTCAGGCACATCATGAGAAGAGGAAAGTTGGAATACTTGGTTACAACTGGCAAAATAAAAGGAACGAGAGATCGCGGACGACAAAGAGAGAAAATACTGGATAGCTTAGTATCATGGCATGGAAAACAGTCAACAACAGAACTGATACGATGCACTGTAGATAGAAGATTGTGGAAAGACATGATCGCCTACGCCAACTGGTATGGCACATGATGATGAACACATGACATATTATATAAGAATTTTTAGATAATTGAAGAAGGTATTAGATTTTACCAATACCAATATGATACAAGATATGTAAAAAGAAGACGGTTTGATAACAGTTTACACTAATCAAATTGAGAGTAATGCCAGTAGTGGGGTGTGATAAACACTCCTAGGTATGGTGACAGCTTTACAAGGAAGGAACACAACACAATACTGACGTTTCGGCCTGTGGCCTTTTTCAGAACACAGGGACAACGACAACAAACTGTGAAGTACAATTATCTATAACTACATGTCGGATGATCAAGTAGAGGGAGAGGTGAACAGAGAGAGGAAAAGTCAGATGGTAAGATAAGAAAAGAGAGAGAGAGAGAGAGATATGTGCTACATGAGGGGAGGTAGGATGGGTGTAGAGATATATATAAAATCGTAAGTTTAGAAAATGAGGAGGAGCTCGAAACCACAGCTTTACCGCAGCATTGCAATTATTTGCCTGCTCCTTGAAAGTAATGCACTGTGTGGATAAACGTACATGACCGAAATCAGCATGGTGCATCAAACGTAAGGAAAGAGTCAAGTGCCATAGGTTCTTTAACATGTGCAAGTGCACACAAAGCCTCCCTGTCCAGAGGCCAACATCTTACCTCCAGACCACCAAGGTCCCCTATCTCCAGTATTATTTTACAACATGAACTCGCAATGATCAAGGCAAGAAAAATGGCACCAGAAAGAAATTATCAGCTTCCCAGAATGCTCTACACCATAAAAGAATGTGACAAAACAAACCAATTTAATTTGCTAAAATACAGGTATTATTTTTCAAAATGTTCATACCCAGTGATGCAAATCAAATAATTTTTTCCATCATCATGTCCTTCCACAATCTTCTATCTACAGTGCATCGTATCAGTTCTGTTGTTTACTGTTTGCCATGCCATGACACCAGCTATTTATAGTTCGTTCAGAAATTCGTGCCCATAGAATTTATTAATTATCTCAGAAACTGTAATTCTTTTTCAAGAAATCTTAATTTTTCACTAACTTTAAGTCTGTTTTTTTGTCCTGCTGTCATGCATTTAGGAAAGATTTTTGTTTATTTGAGGCATATAAAAATATGATTTTCTTGACTGTCCTAATTTTTAGAAGTTTACAATACCCACATTTTTTTGTAATTAACTCATCTTTATATTCAACTCAATATACAAATCAATTTTTCTACCAACTCTGTGCTATCAGTGCCAGAATTGGACGCTGGACTCTAGAACAATAAGAAAGATAACGACCACCGAAATGAAATGTGTCAGAATAATGACAGGAAACAGCTTAAGGGATAGAGTAAGAAACACTGACCTGAGGAAGAAACTCGAAATTGAACCAGCCATCGAATACATAAAGAAACAACAGATAAATTGGTTCGGCCACATAACAAGACAAAAAGAACTAACAATGACTCAAAGAGCCATAAACAAACGCTACAAAAACGCCAGATTAAGAGGAAGACCGAGAAAGAGATGGATAAAGGGAATACTAGAGTCACTAGGAGGAATAACATCAGAAGAGGCCAACAGAAGAGCAAAGAATCGCAGATTGTTTCTCCCCTCGACGCCAACGGCAGCAGAGGAAGGATAGAAGAAGAAGAACTCATCTTTTTAAAAAAGGAAATCTCACGTGTTCTCCACACAATCCTAGCACCATTTCACACTTATTGAACTGTAAATTGTTAAGATGCGCTGCCAAAAGAAGTTTTGTTGTTTCCGATTTCTTTTGACAAAAATAGGCGTATCTTGACAAAATATTTACTATTAATGTATAATTCTTTGTATGTGATAATTTGTAAGTTATTGTGAAGTGACAACTTGATTTTTTAAATCAACAGTTATTTATTATTTCAGTTGTTGACCTTCTGCCAAGCCATTCTCTTAAGCTGTCTGGTATCTTTAATCTTTGATTCTCTCTATCTCTTCGTCCCTCAATTTTTCCAGTTGTTACAATATATCCCAGTTGTTGTCTTCTCATTACATGGCCAAAAAATGATGATTATTTCTTCCTAATATTGGAAATTAGCTCTCTTTTTGCTTTGGCCTCTTTCAGAACATTTTCATTGCTCTTCTTATCTGTCCATGGTATTCTCAACATTCTTCTGTAAAACCACATTTCTACAGCCTCCAGTGATTTTCTTGTCTGTTGTCCTATTGTCCATGATTCACATCCATATGTTAAGACTGATTCTACATAACATTTAAGAACTCTTTTTTCTTCTTCCAATTGTCAAAAATGGATTGCACAGTATAATTCTAAATTTTTTTTTGAAAGCTGCTTTTGCCCGAGCCATTCTGCATCTCACCTCTGTTGTACATCTACCATCTGAGGTTAACAATGTTCCCAGATATTTAAATTCATTTACCTGTTTTAATATTGTTCCACTTGTCTTTATTGTGCTTAGCGGTGATGTCTATTTTTTTTTTTTTATATAATTACTTCTGTCTTTCTGCTATTAAGGCTGAGTCCTTTATTTTTGCTTTCCTTCACTATAATATAGTGCCATAGATATAGACACCACTATTCCACATGTGAGCTACCTTCACTCACCTACTGAATGATGACACATTGCCTATAAATCTGATAAACCTAGGATTCTATAGTGTATGAATAGCAGCAACAAACTGCCATTAGGTGTACGTTGTTATGTGAAGCCCATTCATCAGGTATCTGATCTCCAAATTATGAGAACCTCTGAGGAGAACCCTGACCTACATACACAAACTCGGCTGCGAAGCCTGGGATCCATTGGGTAGACTTCTATCAACTTTTCCTCAAACAGTGGCCATTTGTCTTACCCTTTTCCATTTTTAACTAAAAAAAGGTTTTAGCAATCACAAAGGACTTCCTGTTTTAGGCCATTATCCAAAAGAGCTAGACATCAAATCTCACTATCCAGAGACCAGGAGAGTGTAAAGCCACAAAGAAACCATGAATTCAAAGAGAAAAATTCCCACCTACCCAAACATGTAGCCATCTTGTCCACAGGATACTACCTTACTTCTAGACACGCTTTCCATGCCCCAAAAATGGTGTATATTGAATGCATATATGTCCAATAAATCAGGACATCACAGTTTACCAACAATTTTTAACACTGCATCTATCCCAGCTCAATTTATTAGATACTAGCTTAGTTTAGTCGATGGATCATCCTCACTGCACATTGGATATGTCTTTAAGTGCACAGATCTCCTCACCAGTGTGTTCCTCAGTGTGTGAAGACTGATATTAGATAATAAACTGTGTGTTGGTCGGTAGGTAGGTCGGTCGGTCAGTTGGTCAGTCAGTCCATCCATCCATCTATTATCCTTTTGAGCCGAAGGCGGCACATAGGGCAGAACCACAATCTCAAAAACAGATCCCTTGCATGCCAAAATGGCATATATTCCAGGGTTCATTGCTTCTAAAACCTTCACTTAATGTAAATTATCTCCCCAGAATGTCAAATACTTACACTCTGACTGGTGTTGACTGCATTTCCCACCTGACTGACCAGGTCAGGGGTTGTCACCACACTCTCTTTCAGCTCTTTCTCACTAAGTGGCCATGGAAGATTGGGGCTGTCATTAAGCTATGGAAACAGTATGGAGAAAAAATAGTGATGTACATGTTGAATGAGACAGATCACGCCATTACACATGTTAAAAAGTGCATACTAAAAGGACATTTGGGTAACAACCTAAGATAACACCTAACAAAAATATGATCAGGTGAACAGAGTACTGGGAGAATGAATAGATCTAGCTATAAAAGAATGAATCAAATTATCCAAAGATTGAAATAGAATAGACCGGAGCAGGTGACAATGACCTGGATAATAAAGACCAAAATAAACATTAGTGAAGAATTAAGCTGAAAAGCAATATCCAAAGGGATAAGAAGATTAAGAAAGTTAACAAAGAAAAATAATTACAATTATAGACAAAGTTAGATTTTATGTATGAGTTAAATCTTCTTCTTCCCTTAACGTTCAGTATTCTATTCTCAGCATGTCACAAAGAAAGATGAGATACCTCTTTGAATTTTGTCAATAGCAGAAGGTCATCATAAATATGCAAATTATCTATTTGGAACCAGAACTCAGTTCTTAGTTTTCTGTATAATAATTCACATGTTTGAAGAACATGTTCTGGAGTCTGTGGACTGGCTTGACACACACCTCACTAAAGGGATGTAACCATTTGCATTGGGTATAGGTAGGCACTCATTGGAACCTAAATGATCTGGTGATTTAATGGAATGACAAAGAGAAAGAAGGAATAAAAGTAATAATAATTTTGATGCAATGTTATGATGTCATAATTTTCTTCTTCTGGGTTCACCCTTCAACTCTTTCCATACTTTTCACCACACTCTGTGCCATGCCGATTTTGGACATGTATGTTTCGCCGTATAGTGCGTGACTCTCAATTTGATTAGTGTGAACCTTCATCAAATAATATTCTTTTTACATGTCTTGTATCATCTTGGTATTAGTGAAATCTAATACCTTGTTCAATTATATAAAAATTATTATATCAAATGTTATATGTTAGATAAATATAAATATATAGATTGATTCTTAAAACCATGAAAACTTTTGTCTTTGAAATATTTTCCATTGCATCGATAAAAGCTTCTGTACAGAAAGAGTTAAGTGAGCATGGATGCAGAATGTCACTAGTAAGCCATGACACTTTTGCCTTTTGGCCCAACATATCCATTTTTGACGGGTTGTTTAATTGCTTACAAATTCTGTCCATATTTTGGTCTAAATTTGTTATATTTTTAACAGCCAAGGGTTCTTTAATGCACACAGTGTGCACACGAGTTGTGTTGAATGTTGCATCCACATGAGTTGTGTTGAATGTTGCATCCACACGAGTTGTGTTGAATGTTGCATCCACACGAGTTGTGTTGAATGTTGCATCCACACGAGTTGTGTTGAATGTTGCATCCACACGAGTTGTGTTGAATGTTGCATCCACACGAGTTGTGTTGAATGTTGCATCCACACGAGTTGTGTTGAATGTTGCATCCACACGAGTTGTGTTGAATGTTGCATCCACACGAGTTGTGTTGAATGTTGCATCCACACGAGTTGTGTTGAATGTTGCATCCACACGAGTTGTGTTGAATGTTGCATCCACACGAGTTGTGTTGAATGTTGCATCCACACGAGTTGTGTTGAATGTTGCATCCACACGAGTTGTGTTGAATGTTGCATCCACACGAGTTGTGTTGAATGTTGCATCCACACGAGTTGTGTTGAATGTTGCATCCACACGAGTTGTGTTGAATGTTGCATCCACACGAGTTGTGTTGAATGTTGCATCCACACGAGTTGTGTTGAATGTTGCATCCACACGAGTTGTGTTGAATGTTGCATCCACACGAGTTGTGTTGAATGTTGCATCCACACGAGTTGTGTTGAATGTTGCATCCACACGAGTTGTGTTGAATGTTGCATCCACACGAGTTGTGTTGAATGTTGCATCCACACGAGCTGTGTTGAATGTTGCATCCACACGAGCTGTGTTGAATGTTGCATCCACACGAGCTGTGTTGAATGTTGCATCCACACGAGCTGTGTTGAATGTTGCATCCACACGAGCTGTGTTGAATGTTGCATCCACACGAGCTGTGTTGAATGTTGCATCCACACGAGCTGTGTTGAATGTTGCATCCACACGAGCTGTGTTGAATGTTGCATCCACACGAGTTGTGTTGAATGTTGCATCCACACGAGCTGTGTTGAATGTTGCATCCACACGAGTTGTGTTGAATGTTGCATCCACACGAGTTGTGTTGAATGTTGCATCCACACGAGTTGTGTTGAATGTTGCATCCACACGAGTTGTGTTGAATGTTGCATCCACACGAGTTGTGTTGAATGTTGCATCCACACGAGTTGTGTTGAATGTTGCATCCACACGAGTTGTGTTGAATGTTGCATCCACACGAGTTGTGTTGAATGTTGCATCCACACGAGTTGTGTTGAATGTTGCATCCACATGAGTTGTGTTGAATGTTGCATCCACACGAGTTGTGTTGAATGTTGCATCCACACGAGTTGTGTTGAATGTTGCATCCACACGAGTTGTGTTGAATGTTGCATCCACACGAGTTGTGTTGAATGTTGCATCCACACGAGTTGTGTTGAATGTTGCATCCATACGAGTTGTGTTGAATGTTGCACCCACACGAGTTGTGTTGAATGTTGCATCCACACGAGTTGTGTTGAATGTTGCATCCACATGAGTTGTGTTGAATGTTGCATCCACATGAGTTGTGTTGAATGTTGCATCCACACATGTTGTGTTGAATGTTGTATCCACATGAGTTGTGTTGAATGTTGCATCCACAAGTTCAATCAATGCAAGAACAACCAGTAGATGAACACTTTGATGGTTGCTGGAAAGGGAGGCAGAGCGGACATAGGAATGTTCCGGCTGCAATGATGTCAGTCTGAACTAAAGTCTAAGTAGTAGTGCACATGGGACCTTCTGTTTTTCACAGTTTTCCAAGACGTCTAAACATCAGATCTCACTATCCAGAGGCTGGGGGGACGGTTAATTCACAAAAAAACAGAACTGAAGAGAAAAATTCTCACTACCTGTGGTGGGTTTCAAATTTGGGACCCTCTTGTTCAGACTAGAGCTAGAAGAATGAAGGGGCAACTCCTTCTTACTTTTGGTGCCAATATATGTTCCGATTATCAATATTATCACTCAATGAAAAATCTGAATCCCAACTTCCATCCGTGTTGTGGATAAATGCAACTTCTACATTTTTTAACAGAAATCCATGATTGAATTAACTGTAAGGATTGTTTTGTTGTGAATAGCTAGTTACGTTTATAAGGAAACCATTTTGATATCAGTTAAAAATTCAATCACCTGGAACAACACACGATTGAAAGCGATTAAAAACACAAAAGAAACCTGCTTCTAATAACACAGGAATTGAATGAGTTACAAACATAAACATCAGGAACAGACTTTTGAAAAGCTGGATTGGATTAAATATGAAACAATTTTATTTAAACACTGAAAATAGACACCAAATCTCATCCAGCTGGTATTAGACAAGTCAGAATTGTCAGATATGAAATTTTCATCTATTATTTCATGAGCCGGATGGAAAGAGTAAATAAAAAACAAATTTTTATTATTAAAATTAATTAATTAAAAAGAAGCTAACCAGATTCTGCAGTTCATTGTGAATAGATGATGGCAGCCATTCTTTAATGATGACACTTGTATGTTCAACATCTTCTTCAATTTCCTTGGCCATCTCTCTAAGTGATGGAAGCTTAACACCACTGCTGGCTTCATTCAAGACAGACCTGATGCTTGAACACATAGAAAGCTCTAACATTACATATGAAGTAGTTCTAAGATTAGTGATCATATAACAGTGCCCATCTGTGACATAGTTATTAATAAAATTAATATAACATTTCTCTAGTATTTAGGAACAATATTTTTTTTTCAGTTGGAAAAATGGATAATAACATAAACATTCAGTGATGTTAGGCAAAGCAAGTATTGGGACAGCTAACTCCTCACTTACAAAACAAGACAGCGCCTAGCATATTTATCCCCACTCTGTGTTGTCAGTGTCAAACATGGTCAGTCACATGTAAGAAAAGAAAGTTAGTCACCAAAGAAATGAGATTTTGAGAAAAGATGTAAGAGAGATCTGAAGAGACCAAAATCAGAAATAAGATTATAAGAAAAAGAGTAGGCACTGAACCATTTTTGAATACTGTCCAAAGACAACAAATAAAATGTTTTTCTCACATGGACAGAACACCAGGTGATGTCATCAATCACTCACTCTAACAAGCATGTGTACACAGGGGAAAGGGAGAGAGAGAGAAATTATAATATTTCATAGGAAAATCATGAAATGTATATCAAATAAATTGATGGTCCAAAATAGAAATACACCAGTATGACAAATCTATTCAATATGGTATTTCTGAAATGTTTGTTAACTGACTGGACAAGACAAAAACACAAGACAAAAACATTTATTTTCACATCTGGAAAAACATTTCACAGCAAGAAAAGTCATTGTTTTGGGCAAGCTTCATAGTCTCAGTAAGGCAATTAATGCTATGGATTATCATCATCATAGAGTGCCATCTCTGCATCAAAGGTTGGCTACCGTGGAGCATCATTCTATTCTGTCTCTTGTTTTGATGGTGCAGGTTGTCATAGGCTGATTTGTCAATTTTTTGATGTTACTCGTCCGTGTTAGTCTTGGTCTGCCTCTGCCTCTTTTACCTTGTATTTCCCCTTCCAAGATTACTTTTAGTAGGCTGCTGTGTCTTTTAATATGTCCCAAAAATCTCATTTATCTTGTTTGAATTGTATTTAGAATTGTTTTAAGACTTCATCATCTGTTTTATTTTCTTTCCATCCAATTCTTCCTATTCTTCTATAAATTCACATTTCAAAGGTTTCAATTTTCTGTTCTTTTTGTTGTACAATGTCCATATTTCTCCACCAAACAGGTATGTTGAGAAGACATAACATTTTGCTATTCTTAGTTTTAGCCCTGGTGTTATTTATTTTGATGTTAGTATATTTTTCATGGCATTAAAATTACTTTTTGCCATTCCTATTCTTTTGTTTATTTCAGTTTTACATTTTCCATCACTGGTTATAGTATGTCCAAGGTAGTTGTAGCTTTGAACTGTCTTCAGGTCTATTCCTCCAACTTAGACATCCACTTGTAGGTTTATTCTTTCCATCGTGTCTCTGATATGTCTAAAATATCTATGTTTAATCGTTCTACTTCTAAAATATGATTTTCCAAATTTTCCTCCTTGGTAAAGAGTCCTAACATTTCATGTACATATTCATAGATTTCTCTTCTGACATAAGAAAGAATTTCTCTCCATGGCTTTCTTTGAAATAGTACATGTTGAGGCTCCAATCTCTTTCATGGTGGTCAGCCATATTTGTTGGATTATAATAGTACATGTTGAGGCTCCAATCTCTTTCATGGTGGTCAGCCATATTTGTTGGATTATAATAGTACATGTTGAGGCTCCAATCTCTTTCATGGTGGTCAGCCATATTTGTTGGATTATAATAGTACATGTTGAGGCTCCAATCTCTTTCATGGTGGTCAGCCATATTTGTTGGATTATAATAGTACATGTTGAGGCTCCAATCTCTTTCATGGTGGTCAGCCATATTTGTTGGATTATAATAGTACATGTTGAGGCTCCAATCTCTTTCATGGTGGTCAGCCATATTTGTTGGATTATAATAGTACATGTTGAGTTTCCAATCTCTTTCATGGTGGTCAGCCATATTTGTTGGATTATAATAGTGCAAATGAAACAAGAGATCATGTTCTCTATAAAAAAAATAAATAGCCTCATACCAAAAATAAACGGAACATCAACATAAAACAGCAGACAACTAAAATAAGTAGAGGAATTCAAATACCTAGAAAGTCTAGTGACAAACGACAATTCACAAACAGCAGAAATAGACTCAAGATGCATCAAAGCTTGTCAAATTATTGGACAGCTATCACCACTATTGTCCAACAAGGAAATAACTCTAGAGGCAAAACGGGCACCCTACAATACAATCTTCATCCCAACATTGTGCTACCAATGCCAGTCCTGGATCCTAGATGCAAGAACAATAAGAAAAATAACCTCTACGGAGATGAAATGTGTCAGATGTATGACAGGAAACAGCCTGAGAGACAAGATCAGAAATGAGAAGAAAGCTTAGAATAGCCCCCGCCATAGAATATATAAAGAAGCAACAGATAAAATGGTTTGGCCACGTGACAAGGCAGAGTAATCAAAACACAACACAACAAGCCCTCATTAAATGTTGCAAGAATACCAGACTCAAGGGTCGGCCATGAAAAAGATGGGTCGATGGAATACTAGAAGCACTAGGGAACATAACAGCAGCAGTGGTGAACAGAAGAGCAAAAGACCGCAAATTATATCTCCCCTCGATGCTGAAAGGCAAATGAGGAAGGAAAGAAAAAGAAGAATAATATTTTTAAAGTATAATCTACTCATTGACTCACTAGCCACACTGTGACTAGTTAAGTTCTAATGGTTTAACATGTTATTGTTGCTAAAATTAGCGCAGTAAATATAACATTGAAAAAAAGCACAGCTCAGATTCCTACCTCAAAAGCTCTTGTTGTGTATCCATTAGCTGAACTCTCAATTCTTGAGTCTGTATTTTCAGATCCTGATTAACAACAAATACAGTCATCAACATGTGTTCTCAAGCTTAAACAATTTTTCCTAAAATGTTCTCATTTGTTTGTCAACATTCTAGACCTGGCACAGCACTGACTAAACACATTTTTGTTTTGTTTACTCATTAACACATTTTTGGATTGATTTCCATTAGCTTACCATTTGTTTCCTTCTCTATCTACCACCACATAAAAAAGAGATTTTTTTAAAAGTCTAAAGAGACTAAAAACCATATTCTAAGCTACACATCAGATCTCACTATTCAGAGATTAAAGAGGATAAAAGCATGAAGAAATAACAGATTTGAAGAGAAAAATTTCAAACGCCTGTGGTAGGATTTAAACCTAGGACCTTCTCGTCCATAGATCAGTAACTTAGACCACCCAGCCCCTTCATATTAATTAATTCTGACATCTGACAAATTGATATAGTGACACATGATCAATATGAACGATGGATATGTATGACAATGCAAGGGCTTTAAAATAACATCAGACAGCAGCTTTCATAAGAGAGTCTGGAGTCCTAGTCTGAATGAGCCATGATCGCAGATGAAGATCATATGTTACAGGATACCAACTAGGAAGCTGAGAATAATCAACACATCAAAGGAATGATGGAACATGGTGCCATAAAGGTTGAAAGCAGAAAAAGCATCCTCAACAGAAGAGAGTGGAACAAAGCCAATGCAGGACAGAAACAATGGTTGAAATAACGGGTGGCAGAATGGACATGGGAATGCCCCAACTGTTGTGACACCAGTCTATCTATCTATCTATTGACCTTTCGAGCCGTAACCGGCCCATAGGGCGTAGACCAAGATACACCTTCTCCTATATGAATTTTTGTTCTAGCAGTTTTCTTTTAAAGATATTTTATCAAATCTCGCCATCTGTCTCTGTTCTGTGCAAGCAGTTCTATCTCATTGAGGGAGCCGATTCCTGCTGCTCTTGCCTCTCTCATCAATGTTCTTCTCAGTGTCTCCCTGGGTCTTCCTCTTTTTCTTTTACCTGTTGTTTCCCATATGAGGGCTTGCTTTGCTATTCGATTATTATCTCTTCTCATCACATGTCCAACGTATGACCATCGTCTTTTCTTTATTACTGAAGATATTAGTGGTTGATTGGCGATTTCTCTAATTTCCTCGTTTGTTTTGAATTCGTTCCATTCTATACCAAGTATTTTCCTTAGACATTTATTTTCGAATGCGTTCAACTTTGTTTCTATATCTCTTGTTGTTTTCCAGCTTTCACACGCATATGTAAGGGTTGATAGTACATTTGATTTGAATAGCCTAAGTTTTGTGTTTGTGCTAATGAGTTTTGATTTCCACAACTTTTCAAGGCTTCTGAAAGACATTGCTGCTTTAGCCAGTCTGATTCCCAGATCTTGACACCAGTACAAACAATAATATCAATGTGAGCTATTAGGTCTTAGAAATTAGAGAAATCGCCAATCAACAAGTAATATCATCAGTAATCAAGAAAAGATGAAGGACATATGTTGTACATGTGATGAGAAGAGATAATAACTGAATAGCAAAGCAAGCCCTCAAGTGGGAAACAACAGGTAGAAGGAAAAGAGGCCGATCCAGAGAAACACTGAGAAGAACATTGATCAGGGAGGCAAAGGCAGCAGGAATCGGCTCCCTCAATGAGATCGAGATGCTTGCACAGAACAGAGACAGGTGGCAAGATTTGATAAAGGATCTTTGCAAGAATTGAGACTGCTAGAAAGAAAATTTACGAAAAAGAGAAAGAGTATCTAAGATTTATGCCTTAAGGCTCGAAAGGCAAGCACAGGCAGACAGATAGATATTAGGTCTTAGACCAAAGATGGTGAGTTTCAATGGCTTTCTTGAAAAGCTGGATCTTGTTCACCCTAAAAGCACTGTGATCCTAAGTATTTTATGTTAACAGACCCCAGCACTGCTGAGACAGCAGCGATTCTCACCCCCTTTAACTCTTTCCATACGTTTTGCCGCACTGTGCGACATGCTGATTTCGGCAAATGTACGTTTCGTCACATAGTGCGCCACGCTCAATTTTATTAGCGTGAACGCCATCAAACCATATTCTTTTTACATGTCTTGTATCATCTTGATATTGGTGAAATCTAATAACTTGTTCAATTATCTAAAAATTCATATATAATATGTTATATGTTAGATAAATATAAATATGTAGATTGATTCTTAAAACGATTAAAAATTTTGTCTCTGAAATCTCTTCCGTTGCGTTGATAAAAAGCTTCCTTATGGAAAGAGTTAACCAGTCTGTTTTAATGCAGCTATAACAGACAACCCAACTGGAGACAAAATGAAGTTTCAATCAGCTGTGGACATCTGATCCTGCCATGGTGACCGCCTGTCAATGGCTATCTAATCTACATTGCCAAAATAAACCTTCCATTCAGGAGCAATAAAAATTATATACTTATTTATTATATATTTATCAGAATGTACACTTTGCATCATTCTTCTAGTGCTGCCAGATATGACACAGGTCTTGTAGTGTACCTTGCTTCAAGTCCCAATTCTGAGAAAACCTTCTCAGTAAGAGAGTTGATGCTTTCAATCCTTACTTCTCTTATCTGTACTCTGATTTGTGCCTCTTAAGGTCTGACTCATTTTCTTTTACCTGTTATTTCCCACTGAAGGGCGTTCTTTATATTATTGATATTAGTGTAAATCAATAGTAAGAGCAAAGATAATCATACAACTACTGATATGAAATATTATTGCTTTGCAGCATTTAGTCCAGTAGCATTTGGAAATGAAAGAAGTTAACGCTTACCTCATTAATTCTAGTGAGTTCTCTAAGACAGGTCTGCAGCTGTTGAATATGTTCATCTTTCTAAACAGAAAACAGGAAAATTAACATACAGTCCAGACTAACTAATATTGGTGTGAATTTAATACGCTTATTATAATAATTTAATGCATCAAATTTATTGAAAATTTGGGATTGTACAATGTACAGCTAATTAAATGACAACCTAAATGTAGAGACAAATAATAATAAATGAATACTGTTATAGAGGAAAACTTCCGAGGCGATAGATCAGCAAATCATTTCAGAGGAGGAGGTATGTTTACAGCACTTGGAAAAAATCACAAATAATCCACAACAGAAAAATAAACAAAAGAACAATATCTGGTCCGAAGCAAGATTGAACCCATACTCCTTGGCACAGCATCTTGCCATGAGAAACCAAACACTAGACCACATAACCAACTCACCTATCAATCTAAACATGTATTCAAGTTTTACTTCAGAAGCTAACAGACTCAATTTACCAAAAATCCTTTACCAATGGCAGAAAAACACAAACATACATATAATTTAAAAGGAAAAAAAGATATGCAAAAATGTGATAATTTTTAGTGAAGGCATCAATGAAATGTTTCTTGTTATGACAAAACAATTGTGTCTATAGAGCTCCTTATACACAGACTGACAAAATGTGATAAATTTGAGCACTTCTTTCTTATTATTTCACCGATTCAGATGTAAAAATTATTGTCTGTCTAGCAACAATGCTAATCTACTGGACAAAGGTTTAAAAGCAAACCCAGGATGAAGATTTATTATCTTACTTTTTTGTGTGACTCATAAGCTTATTAAATACCCATAATATAATTGTCTTCTTCTTCTACCATTCAGTTCCCTGTGGAGCATAGGTCTTCAACAAACACTTACCAATCTGTTCTGTTTCTTACCATTCTTTCAAGATAATTCCATGTCTTCCCCATCATCTTCATCTCTACTTTCATATGTCTTTTCCAAGAATATTTTGGTCTTCCTCTTTTTCCTAGGAGATTCCAAAAAAGGGCCTGTTGTGTAATACTCTCAGTTGACTTCCACAGTGTGTGCCCATTCCAGTACCACTAATAATATCATTGTACTTCACGTTTATTCTTCTTCTTCTCCTCCTCCTCACATTTTCTATCTGACATATTAAAAACATGCAGCAATCACCAAATGTCTCATCACTGAATAGCACTAGTGATGGTCTTGCAGACCCTCTCTGTTCATCTTATGCTGGACACCATCTATAACAATTGTTCAGTAGTTTATCAGCATGTGCCCTACCCTGATAAAGACTCCAATCATTAGAGTGTGATCATCATCACCAAGTACCATGCTTGCTGGCATAGGTGATCATGTCTCTCCACAACTTTCGATCTCAACAGTTATTTATTATTTCTGTTGTTGACCTTCTGCCAAGCCATTCACTTAAGCTATCTGGTATCTTTTCTCTTTGCTTCTCTCTATCTCTTTGTCCCTCAATTTTCCCAGTTGTTACATTATATTCCAGCTGTTCCCTTCTCATTACATGACCAAAAAATTATTATTGTTTCTTCCTAATATTGGATATTAGCTCTCATTTTGCTTTGGCCTCTTTCAGAACATTTTAATTTCTCTTCTTAGCTGTCCATGGTATTCTCAACGTACTTCTGTAAAACCCCATTTCTACAGCCTCCAGTGATTTTCTTGTCTGTTGTCCTATAGTCCATGATTCACATCCATATTTTAAGATAGAGTGTGATACTTTAATTTATTTTGGCCTGTGCTCAGTCTATTATTGATAAATGCTCTCTTCTGTTGATCTGTTAAGTGTGACTCTCATAGGTCTATCTTCTTTTCTTCCTCATTTGCCTGTCAGCATTAAGGGGAGGAGATATAATTTGCAATTCTGTTAGCCTCTCCAGCTGTTAATGTTTCCTTGTATTTCTAATATTCCATCAATCCATCTTTTTCATGGCCTGTCTTTGGATCTGTTCTCATTACATTTGTTCAGGGGACATTTTGTCATACTTTGATCTTTCTGTCTTAGTGCATGACCACATTTTTTTATTTGTTGTTTCTTTATGTGCTCAATGGCTGCGATTATTCCTAGCTGTTTTCTTTAGTTCTTCATTCACCTTTGATTTCATCTCTGAAGCTGTTTTCTACCATGCGTATGACACATATCATTTCAATTTTCCTGAATGTCCTTGAATCTAGTGTTCATTTCAGACACTGGTTGTACAATGGTAGGATGAAGACTGTGTTGTCCTTAACGGTTATAATAAAAGTAAAGGTTCCCTCTACGCCTTGCTAGTTATTTGGGGAATATTATGTTAATGACCATATTCTACCATGACAACTACACATTTTTGGGTGATATGATCTGTTTCACGCCAAACCACCCTTATTTCCCAGAAAGATATCTAGTAACTATTTTGGGTACCAGCCTCTGAGCCTTGTCAGTCTGAAAATAAAAAAATTCAGCCACTTCTGGGAATCAAACTCGGACCATGATCAGGAAGGGAGAGCACAAAACCACTCAGCCACGAAGGCTCCAATGGTTGTAATGCTATGGAATAAAGGTAAAGTACGAGATTTGAATGAGAGTTGCAATCGCTCAGTGGTTAGTGAACTGGACTACAAAGGACAAGAGGTAGGGTTCGATCCCAACCAACGGCTTCCGGATTCACCCAGCCTTTAATAGTACCTGATTTTTTTCAGGGAAAGTGAAGTGGCACGGGCGTAATACCGACCACATTACCCCAAAAATCATGTGCCGAAGGTCTGTAAAATATATGGTCACTAACACCATATTCCCTATACGCCACTTGGCGTGACAGGGGGTACTTTACTTTTTATTATGCGATTTGAATTGGCATTTTAGCACATAAGTTTTCACCCATATGTGCTCAGCCACCTATCCAGAAGTGTTCAGACTTCTGGATAGTGTCGCTTCAAGCATCGAAACTCACGATGCGAGACAGCATTCCTCACCATCCCAGAGTGCTACCCTGGTACCCATTTCTGCCAGCGCTGGGTCATTTTTTCTTCCAACCACGAGTACAATTCACACTCCTTCCAGCGGGAATCGAGCGCAGGTTGTCCAAACGTCAGTAGCCCAGTTGGGTGGTTTTCTCAATTATGCTACTGAGGCCCCTAATGCTGTTTCTATCTATCTATTGACCTTTCGAGCCGTAACCGGCCCATAGGGCGTAGACCAAGATACACCTTCTCCTATATGAATTTTTGTTCTAGCAGTTTTCTTTAAAGATATTTTATTAAATCTCGCCATCTGTCTCTGTTCTGTGCAAGCAGTTCTATCTCATTGAGGGAGCCGATTCCTGCTGCTCTTGCCTCTCTCATCAATGTTCTTCTCAGTGTCTCCCTGGGTCTTCCTCTTTTTCTTTTACCTGTTGTTTCCCATATGAGGGCTTGCTTTGCTATTCGATTATTATCTCTTCTCATCACATGTCCAACGTATGACCATCGTCTTTTCTTTATTACTGAAGATATTAGTGGTTGATTGGCGATTTCTCTAATTTCCTCGTTTGTTTTGAATTCGTTCCATTCTATACCAAGTATTTTCCTTAGACATTTATTTTCGAATGCGTTCAACTTTGTTTCTATATCTCTTGTTGTTTTCCAGCTTTCACACGCATACGTAAGGGTTGATAGTACATTTGATTTGAATAGCCTAAGTTTTGTGTTTGTGCTAATGAGTTTTGATTTCCACAACTTTTCAAGGCTTCTGAAAGACATTGCTGCTTTAGCCAGTCTGATTCTAATTTCTTTGCTCGTATCCCCTTCTCGATCAATGTGACTTCCAAGATAGATAAAGTGATCGATCTCTTCTACTGGTTTGTTTTCCATGTATATTTTGTCACTTGTTGGAATTAAACTTTTCATGACTTTAGTCTTTTCATGATTGACCTCAAGCCCAATTTTGCTGGCTATTGATGATAGTTCATTTGTGTTTTCCTGCATCGTTTTTATCTGACTGCTGATGAGAACTATGTCATCAGCAAAGTCGAGGTCCTCCAAATGGTCTCCTTGTATCCATTCGATGCCTTATTACCAGTGCAGCATTTCTTCATTATGAAGTCCATAACAATTCCAAATAACAAGGGCGATAAAATACATCCTTGTTTAACCCCAGTTTCTATTGGGAAACATTCGCTCAGTCCTTCCTCTGTTCGAACTGCACATGTGTAACCATCATACATGTCTTTGATAATATTTATGATTTTTGATGGTAAACCATATTGCTTCAGAATTTTCCACAAAGAATCTCTATGAATACTATCAAATGCTTTTTTGAAGTCGATGAAGTTAAGTACAAAAGGTTTTTGCTTTTCAATATGTTCCTCCAATATAAGTCGTAGAGTGAAAATGTGGTCAAGACAGCTTCTCCCTTTTCTAAACCCAGCCTGTTCTTCACGCATTACTGTATCTATTGAATCCTTTATTCTATTTAGGATGATTTTACAGAATAACTTTGAGGCAACTGACAAAAGTGTCACGCCTCTCCAGTTGTTACAATCTCTAAGATTGCCCTTTTTGGGATCTTAACAATGATGTTTACCTTAATCATTTAAGAAATAAATGAAACTAATTTCATGTTACAGCCTATGATTTACCTCTGCTAGCTGAGCATCAAAATTACAGCACGTCACTTTCAAGTTAGATATTCTCTCCTGCTCAGATGTTAAAAAAAAAAATTATTTAAAAAAAAAAAAATATGGCAATGAAAATAATATAATTTTGTTTAAAATTTATGCAAAAACCACTAATGGTATTTTAACAGTGTACAGAAATATTCATATCAGACTGGGTTATTAGAGACAGCTGGGAACGATGTTGATCTCCATGCATACAAAACTTAGCAGCACAGACGACGATTCCTAGTGACTTCCATCAACTTTAAAGCACTTACAATTGCATGTTGTCTTGGAATATCACTAAAAATCAGCACTATGTGGTGAGCCTTCTAAAAACACTAGTGACCTAGGTGTCATATTTTCAGGACAACGAGTACATCGACAAGTTTGTTCTTCATTCCTTAAGAGAAGAGAATAGGTGGAATGACATTGAGAGACTGAGGAGTCTAAAGGTGGAAAAGGTGTCTGGTCAATCTGGAGTGCTTAGTGGGAAAAGCAGATGTAATAAACACCTTATAAGAACAATCAGTTTGCATACGCTTAAAGAAATGCTGGGATGGTGCAGGTATGGGGATACCCCGACTGCAATCAAACAGATTCCACTAATAGAATAGAACAGAAAAGAATAGAATAGGGACAACTAGGTAGACAGACTGACATGACATATCAATAGATCAAGCTGAGGTAGGAAGGAGACATTCCTGCAAGAATGTGGACATTAGAATGTAATGTTGACTCCAGAATGGGAGATCAAATGTTAATTTAGGGAAAGTCGTTCCTCAGTCCAGGAAAACTGGAGTGCTTCAAGACGGGAGAAAGAAAATTAAAAATCCTTCTGGTACTGTAACACAGTGTCTAGGCATTCCAGCTAAGAGAGCTGTCATTCCATTCATAAAAGACAGGTAGTAATAGATGAGTCCACTGATTGATCTCAGAAAAAGGGAACTGCTGTTATGCTTTGATGAAGTTAGAGCAGTCTTTCAAACCAAACTCCTGTAATTCATTCAAGCCGATAAAGCTGGCACAGATAATAAGCTTTTATTTTGAATACTCTGATAATTATCTATTACAGTTGCTATGAAATCTGAATTCAATAGATTTATTTCTTATAACAGTTACTGTCTAATGTGAACTCAACAGATTTTTCTCAATTATAGTTGCTATCTAATCTGAACTGAATAACTTCTCTCCAATCTAGCTACTCTGTATATTCAACCTGAAGTTTCCTAAACATTATAAGGTTAGAATTGTCCATGTTACTGACATTGGAGACTACACAGCACAGAGACTGAACACTAGCACACAAGAAAACAAACCTTATTTTTTGCCAATACAGACTTTAAATCTCCTTGTTGCTGCTGAGATAAGTCTAAATTTGAAGTCAATTTCTCAACCTGTTAATAAAAGAAAACAAGTTTGAGACAAGCAATGGGTAAAATGAAAACTGTAATTTTGATAATGCAACAAAAGGTAGATTTAGAATTATGTAACATTAAATGGATCATCATTAAAAAGGTCAAAGGGAAGTAAAGAATAGTGACACTGTGACTTTCCAGGCATGTCATAAGAGGCGACTAAGGAGGTTGATCGATGGCTTGACAAGCTGTCATTGTAAAAAGTGTTGTTATGGAAACAGAGCCATAGATTTTAGAAGCAGTGATCTCCGCAATATGTGCCATTTTGGCACACAAGGTTTCTGTTTTTGAGATTGTGGTTCTGCCCTATGTGCCATCTTCGGCTCGAAAGGACAATAGATAGATAGATAGAAAGGTAAATGTAAGGTAAAGTATGAGACTTGAATCTGCGTCTTAGTACATGAGTTTGCACCCATATGTGCTCGGCCGCCTATCCAGAAGTGTTCGAAGACTTCTGAACAGTGTCGCTCCAGGCATTGAAACTCACAATGTGAGGCGGCATTCCTCCCCTTCCCAAAGTAATACTACCCTGGTACCCATTTTTGCCAGTGGCTGGGTCGACCAAGGGGGTATTTTTTTTCAACCACGAGTACAATTCACACTGCTTCCAGCAGGAATCAATCATGGGTTATTTAAACATAGTTAACTCAGTTAGGTGGTTTTCCCAACTAGGCTACCAAGACCCTCTTAGAATCATGTGTGCCAAGGAAAGATAGGAATGAGAAAAATGGGCAAAAACAACAAAATGATCTGTAAAAATAATAAGAGGAAAATTCTGCTAGTTTAGTCAACAAATCTATCCTTATTGTCATTGAGTTATTTGTGGGTCATCATCATTGCACTATGAACATGTCCATAGGTGCTCAGATCCCCTCCTCAGCAAGTCCCACAGTGTCCAGCGACTGACAACTCCAGTTCTGTGTTGGTTAATAAGTCTTTTTATATGCCCACTAAGTCTCTCATTTATGGCTGTGCCCATCTTAACTCCCATCTCTTTCATCCTTATTGTACATCAGAAAGATCCACTTAAACTTAGGATATCCAGATTTCTTGCGATGTGTGAATAATTTGGTGCTTGTGGCCAGATTCTTCAATGATTACCAGCATATAAATGGATGGTGTGGTCAGTATCATGTCAAGCCACCTTATTTTTTCCAGGAAAAAAAATCTCTGGTTCTAGACCATATAGACCATGAAGCTACGTTTGTCAGAAAAAAATTAATTGGCACATTGTGAACTGAATTCTGAATAATCTGGTCTGTAAATGAGTACACAAACCATTCACTATTGCAAATCTAGATTGCAGTAAAAAAAAAAAAAGAAAAGAAAAAAAACACAGAAGAGTCTTGATGTAGTACATCATAACTAAATTCAGGCTGTACTAAGTTAAGTTGAGGAGGGTACTAAGAGAAACATTGGCTTTCTCACCTCCAAATTCTGTGACCTGGTATGGTGAAAAGCAATGCTTCACTTCCTTGTGATATAATATGACAGGAGACATTCTTCTTGACCACCTGTGTGGTTCCCAGTAAGTGACCAACTGCATTCTTCATAAAGTCAACTAAAAATGAGTTGTGATAAGGCTCCCACATCTCCACCAAGTCAAATTAAACTGTTATATGGCTTATAAAATAATAGGTAACAACAGTGACGAAAAGAAAATACAAACTTTCACAAATGTGGAGCTTATAGAGGGCTGATCAAGTAACTGATACAATCACTAGTGAGGAACTCCTTGGAGTAAACAACTCATGAGAGAAATAAAGAGAAGATGGTGGCCCTGGTTAGGGAATTCTTTAGGAAAACAGCTCAAAGTATTGTAAAGTGACTCATGCTATCTAGAGGAATGGTAGACCAAGAAAAATATAGAAGACATGTATTCTATTAGGACATGTTCAATAATAAACTGAAAGACATGATGATGAGGATCATATATTTTCTGCTGGGAGACTGTAATGTAATGTCATCATTTTTCTTAGTGCAAATCTAGTTTAAAGCACAAGAGACCATGTTTTGCAATATTGCAAGTTATTCCATAACATGCACAAAGTAACACAAGAGCATTAGCCCACACACTGCCTGATTTGGTCATCTCATCAGAATGCCAGAACTAGCTTTACTTTCACTTTCTGCTGCAGATGGCTAAATGGCAGCCCTGGGCCAGATCCACCCTGGCTGTCTATTTTTCTTGGCCCTTGGGGTCTCCACAGAAACTACTATATTAACTATTTCCGTGCTGAAGCTTTTTATCGACACAATGGAATAAGATTTCAGAGACAACATTTTTCATGGTTTTAAGAATCAATCTACATATTTATATTTATCTAACATATAACATATTATATATGAATGTTTAGATAATTGAACACAGTATTGGATTTCATCAATACCAAGATGATACAAGACATGTAAAAATAATATGGTTTGATGGCGTTCACACTAATCAAATTGAGCGTGGCGCACTATGCTGCGAAACATATGCTGCCGAAATTGGCATGGCGCACAGTGCAGCGAAACGTATGGAAAGAGTTAAATGTATAAATATGTATAAATGAAAACCAAACTTCTGATCAGCTAAAAAAAGATAATATAAAGGTAATTTTGAAATAAATCATTGATTGTCTTGTTACAAATGATACAATATGTCATCAAAGTGTAAGCATTATTTATATATTATTACTACTAAATCACATAGTGTAATTTTTAAAAACATCATAGAGATGCCAGGCCTACATATTAATGGAAAGATAATCAATAACCTGAGATATGCTGATGATACTGTACTACTAGCAAAAAATCCTAAAGATCTACAACAATTACTTAATGAAATAAACATGACAAGCAAAAAATATGGACTAGATATGAATATCAAAAAGACTAAAACTATGATTATAAACAAAGAAGATACTCAAAACCCACAAGTGGATATCAAAATAGAAGGAATAGACCTGGAGACAGTTCAGAACTACAACTACCTTGGACATAACTAGTGATGGAAAATATTGAATATATAGAATTGAAGCCTTTGAAATGTGGATATATAGAAGAATAGGTAGAATTGGATGGAAGGAAAAGAAAACAAATGATGAAGTCTTAAAACAACTAAAAATGAAAAGAGAACTACTAAGCACAATTCAAACAAGACAAATGTGATTTTTGGGCCATGTTAAAAGACACAACAGCCTACTAAAAGTAATCCTGGATGGGAAAATACAAGGTAAAAGAGGCAGACCAAGACTAACATGGACGAGTAACATCAAAAGATGGACAAATCAGCCTATGACAACCTGCATCATCAAAGCAAGAGACAAAGTGGAATGGCGCTCCATGGTAGCCAACCTTCGTTGCGGAGAAGGCACTCGATGATGATGATGAAATCACAGTGTAATTTTTTATGATAAAGTTTGGCTTTCTAGTCCTGGCCTTGGCTATAATCCAGCCCTCAGTCAACCCTATTTGGCCACAACTGTTCTACAGCCTCTGTTGCCTTTCAGTATCAGGGAAAAATGGCGTGTTCAGACCATTACTCTGTAGCATGTCCCATGCATGATGTTTACTATTTCATTATTCATCCTCCTTACAATCTTCCCATTGCTTCTTAGTATTAATGGGGGATACTGTCTGAAGACAACTGTGTTATGTGTTCAAGCCATTTTATCTATTTTTTTTTTACTTAACACATTTCATACCAGGAGCTGCAAAATGCAGCTTTACTGACATGAGAAACCCTGGAGCCAGTTTTTGAGACTTTTAATATATTGGCTTTTCTGCCAGTATTTCCACTAAAACCTTGAAATTCAGCCTGTAATACCAGTCTCTAACTTACATGCCCTAATATGTGTTGAATGTCAGTACTGGCTGTTGTCTGTGATCTGTGTCCATTAACATGTATTAAACAATGATACCAGCTACTGCTTGTAACTATCATGCTCTAATATGTGTTGAATGCCAGTACTGGATATTGCCTATAATCTGTATGCCCAATATGTGTTAAATGCCAGTATTGGACATTGTCTATAATCTGTATGCCTAATATGTGTTAAATGCCTGTACTGGACATTGTCTATAATCTGTATGCCTAATATGTGTTAAATGCCAGTACTGGACATTGTCTATAATCTGTATGCCTAATATGTGTTAAATGCCAGTACTGGATATTGCCTATAATCTGTATGTCTAATATGTGTTAAATGCCAGTAATGGATATTGCCTATAATCTGTATGCCTAATATGTGTTGAATGCCAGTATTGGATATTGTCTATAATCTGTATGCCTAATATGTGTTGAATGCCAGTACTGGATATTGCCTATAATCTGTATGCCTAATATGTGTTAAATGCCAGTACTGGATATTGTCTATAATCTGTATGTCTAATATGTGTTAAGAACAGGCTATTGTGAGTTATTCTTTCAACACTTTGATGATATATTATCCTAACATTTTTATCCTGGAGTCGTTGGAAGCTGAAGGACAAGCCGAGGAGGGGATCAGAGCACTTAAGGACATGTTCAGAGTCCAATGATGATAACCCACAAATAACCCAATTATCCTAATAAAATCAGAATGAAAAAAGAAGCTGGCATGAGGAAGCATTATCCTACAAATTATCAGGCATTTTAAGGGTTAAATAAACAGAGGAATATTTACTTCACTTCTACATACCTGAGCTTTATATCTTTGCAGCTGAGCTTTAAGTAATTCCTTTTCTTGCTCAGTCTGGTGTGTTTTATGTCTTTCTGCATCCAGTTTCTTACTCACATTAGACATCTGCTCCCTTAGTTCCTCATTTTCTGCTTCTGCTTCATGTCTTAAGTCAGCCAGTTCTGAAAGCCTTTATATGTGATAAATAACCAAAAAAACTAATTAATTAATTTTAGGTCTTTCATTAAAAAATTTCTTGGTAATTAAAGCAGGCATAGGTCTAGTGACATATGTCAACAGATAAAGAAGCAGAAATGGACAACAAAATGGGTAAGCTTTGCGGAATAGAATTTCTTATTTGATGTTATGACTGCTTTAAAGTCAGACATTTTAAAGAGTATACATGGTGTGCTGTGACCAAGAAACATACATAACATATTTATTCCCATTTTGTGCTATCAATGCTAAACATGGTCACTAATGATTAACCATAAAAGAAAGCTTGAGACCACAGAAATGAGATAACTGAAAAAAGCGCTTGGAGGTACTAAAAGGGATGAAATCAGAAATGAATAAGAGATAGAGTGGGAATTGAACCAATCCTAAAATACATGCTGAAACAACAAATAAACTGGTTTTTCTGCCAAGAAAGAATGCCATGTGATTCTTTACCACACAAAACATATATTAAAAGAGAAGGGAGAAGAGTAAAACTAAGGCCAGATTAAGATGGACTGACAACATCAAAGAAAAGCTACAACAGTGATCTTCCTAGCTGCCACAGAGAGTGTCAATAATGTAGTGTTTAGCAGGCAGGCTTTGTGTTAACATGAAAGTCAATTCTACCCAAGCCTGACATTCTCTAGTCAACCTAACTGGGAAAATAAATGGCTTCTGACTCACTGAGATGCTGGAGATAATAACAGCGAGGAAATACACTGGCCTCTTCAACTCCAAATACTGTGGTCTAGTACAGTGAAGTTTAACACTTCTCCACCTTTACTAAATTATATATTAGGCCTATATAACATTCTTTACTAGTACACATCTATACAGTTTGAAAGTTGTAGTCTACACCAGAAATTCAACATCATCAGGTTACATATCCTTTGCAGAACATTGCGTTCACCACAGCCTGTCTGAAAGAATATCTGTCTCTAGCCAGGTCTCCAACTTCTGTTGTCATGGTCTCCTTGATGTCTTGAAACCACCTTCTTCTGGCCTGACCCTGATGTGTCATCCAGGAACCAAGCCTTCCATTACTGTTATTTCCAGCCCGCTGTGTCTTTTGAGGTGGCAATAGTATTTTAATTTCTTCAGTAGACGGGTGTTTATAAGTCAGTTCTTTTTCATGTTTAAATCTTTAATACATCTTCATTGCTCTTTTTCATTATCCAAGGTATCTCAAGGATTTTTCTGTAGCATTTTCTTTTGAATGAATCAAATAATTTCTTCCTTGCTGTTTGCGAGATTGTTCATGATTCACATCTGTATGTTGCTATCAGGAAGATACATGTCCTTAGTAATTTAAATTTTACTGCCTTGCTGGTATTGTGCCACATGTTCTTTATAGCATTTAATTGTTGTGTTCCTATTGCTAATTTTTTTTTTAATTTCTTTTTGGCAGTCTCCATTGTTAGTTATTACAGATCCCAGATATTCATGGTTTATGACATCTTCAAGTTCTTCACTGGTGATGATTTACACCAGATATTAGTAAACAAAATATTTTGAACATTGCCAATCAGTAAATGCACCAAAAACATAAAAACTAATTAAGCCAGATCCTTTACATTTGGTTTTGGCATCAAAACAACACTACAATAAATTAAAAGATAGGAATGAGAATAAATATAGATAATTCATAACATCCACAGATTTTTACAATATTCTATTTCCAGCAAATACAAGTATATTTCATGGTTGAATCTTGTTGTTGAGTTCCTTTTTGTACACAGGATTATTCAAAATGAAGTGTTCATATAACAGAAAATCCTAAAGATCTACAACAATTACTTAATGCAATAAACATGACAACCAAAAATATAGACTAGATATGAATATCAAAAAGACTAAAACAATGATCATAAACAAAGAAAATTCTCAAGACCTACAATTAAATATCAAAGTTAAAGGAATACATCTGGAGACAGTTCAGAGCTACAACTACCTGGGACATACTATAACCAGTGATGGAAAATTCTGAAATAAACAAAAGATTAGGTACGGCAAAAAGTAAATTTAATGCCATGAAAAATATACTAACATCAAAACAAATAACACCAGGGCTAAAACTAAGAATAGCAAAATGTTACATCTTCTCAATATTCCTGTATGGTGCAGAAACATGGCCATTAGTCCAGAAAACAGAACAGAAAATTGAAGCCTTTGAAATGTGGATTTATAGAAGAATAGGTAGAATTGGATGGAAAGAAAAGAAAACAAACGTTGAAGTTTTAAAACAACTAAAAATGAAAAGAGAACTACTAAACACAATTAGAACAAGACAAATGAAATTTTTGGGGCATGTTAAAAGACACAATAGCCTAATAAACGTAATATTGGAAGGGAAAATACAAGGTAAAAGTGGCAGAGGCAGACCAAGACTAACATGGACGAGTAACATCAAAAGATAGACAAGTCAACCAATGACAATCTGCACCATCAAAGCAAGAGACAGAGTGGAATGGCGCTCCATGGTAGCCAACCTTCGATGCAGAGACGGCACTCAATGATGATGTTCATATAACAAATAATTGTAATAACAGCCCAACTACATCACATTGTAATTTACACTAACAACCACAAACTTAACTTTCCGCCCCTGATATTTATGGTTATTTATTGTCCATATGAGTTATCAGTAAATATTAAATTAATTAGTTTGCCTTATTTTTTAAGTGGCTAAAATCTTAGTTTCTTTTGTGTGTCTCTTCCACTTCACTTTCCTAAGCACTATTTTTGTCACTTGTGTCAAATTGTTATCTTTATAATATCCTGGATCACCTGCCCCTTACTCTATATGTTGTTTGTTAAGGTTGGATGAATTAAAGATTTCATATTTATTTTTATAAGATATGGTTCAAACCATAATGCATTCACAAGCATCTCTTCTTGGCGGTTTTTTGTGTAGTTTTGTTCTCAATATTTTCTATTCTACATGTGAACAGCCCTCAAGGTCTATTCATATGAAACTGTTTATGAATCTCTTAACTGTGTTTAGTGAAGCCAAGAGAGTTCTGTTAATTATATGCTTCCACACTTTTTTATTCTACATTTAATATCTTTTATGATTAATTATATCACTGCTTTTTTTTCCTGTTATGTCTGTACATGTTATGTTTTGTTGAAAATATAAGTTGAGTGTTTTCATAAAAAAGTGTGTATGTGTACATATCTTACTTTCAATGTATGAGAATTATTGAAAATGTAAGAAAAAATATATAACAAGACACACATTATGTGTCTAATCTGAGCATAATATTTTGTAAAAATTAAAAATACCTTTTGATTTCAGATTTTGCATTCTGTAGATCTCTAGACAACTTTGATAACTCGTCCTCTTTGCAATCAATTATTGCCCTTGACTCTTTTATCTCTTCAGAAACTTTACGATTGAGGTACTGCAAATCTGTCACTCTGTTTGATAGTTGACTGACAGATAACCTGAAGATTAAAGTTCAACATATATAAAGACTGTGTGGAACAAATGAATTGCCATGATGACAATAAACTAAGACAGAAGAATAAATATCAAGAGAAGAAGAAATCTAAAAACAAAATGTTTAGTTAACAGAATCAACCTGCCTGCTCTTGTTCCAGTAGTTATTTTATGTGTAGTGTGTTCATTGCAGTTGGACACTTGTAATAGTCAGTTCTAACAATATCAGGGAGAAATAATAAAAATATTTGACTCCAGTATAATTCCAACATATAATTGGGTTTCTACAGGGCCTGCCATAAGGACCACTGCTCTAATGTTAGGTTTTTTTTTCTCGTTCACCAGCTTTTTCACCTTTGGCAAAGTCCCTAGAGACTAGGAACTGAATTTTGCTTGTTGATCCATTTTTCCCTGGCAGCTGTGTGCACAGGGGTCCCTTGCCATACAGGCAGACAACTCCATCTTCGGAGGTACTCATATTTTTTCCATTGATGAGTAACTGACATTTCAAGCCGGGCTTCGCTGCTGAGACCAGTGGTGGTTACCAGAGAGAAATCATAAATAAAAATCCTAACTGGTTCAGCCGGGATTTGAACTCACAACCTCTCTATCCCAAGGCTGGCGTCTTGCCTCTAACCAGTCCCCCATGTTGGGTTTAAGTCAATCCTGTCAAAAAGTGTTCATCAGCCCAGGGTTCTGTTATTTCTGATTTTCATCCTCTGTATCTTCCCTATTTTGAAACATACCTGCCACACACTAGTGAAAGCACTAAAGATGATTCCACAGTACTGGTAAGGACCCTGACCCCAACCTCTTTAGTCGCCTCTTATGACATGCATGACAGATGACAATGACTCTACTCCTATTCCTTTCTCCCGTGACTGTGGTCAGGGCCTCAGTAGCACTCTGGCACACTTTCTTTGTTCTAGCTACCATTATTTTTGAGTCTCACTATCATCATGTTACCCCTATCTTACTGAATGAACTTTAATTTATTTTAGCATGTTGCTATACTTCAGAGACCTGTGTACATATGTCACATACTCAGGGCAGACATGGAGATGCTCATTTTATCTCTAACCCAAGCACTGATGGGAAAGTGGTTTCAATGTTAATGAAATATGTCAGAAAAGTGAATGGAGTCAGCTTGAGAGACCAAATCAGCAGAAGTGAAGAACTAAGAAAGCAGTCAGTGACCACCTCAACAGTAGAAAATGTATTTTTGTTAAACAAATGGCTTGGACATGTGACAAGACAAAAACAAGCACAATCCACACAGTTAACAAACACTAAGAAAACAAAATATGAGAGGACATCCTCAGAAAAGCTGAACATAATACTAGAAACAATCAGAAACATGACAGTAGACAAAAAAATCACAGAGATGGGATTTCTCAGAAGAGTGTTGAAAGTTCCTTGGACAGCTAAAATGACCAATGAGGAAATTCTCAAAGAGGCCAGCACAAAAAGGAAGCTCTTAAGAAACATCAGAAAGAAACAATCAATATTTTTCTGGCACATCGTGAGATGAGAAAAGTTGGAATTTTGGTTACAACTGGCAAAATAAAGGGAAAGAGAGATCGTGGATGACAAAGAGAGAAAATCCTGGATAGCTTGGTGTCATGGCATGATAAACAGTCAACAACAGAGTTGATATGATACACAGTGGATAGATGATTGTGGAGGGACATGATTGCATACGCCAACCAGAATGGCACATGATCACGATGAGACAAAAAAAAAAGAACAAAATGCCACAAACTATCTCAATACTAAAAGGCCAATGAGGAGGAAAAGAAGAATATTGTAAATATATGGTATTTTTTCTTATTGTGTTTGCACTGCTATTATGTTCAAGGATTTAGTTTTGCTACAGTTGAGAATTCCTCATATCCACTCCATTCATGCAACAGCTCCCAATAAAGCATGTTGGCAAATTCTGCTGAGGTCGACTACCTTGCAGCCCCCTAATAGGCGGCACAGGCAACAATTCCAAATGACTCCAGTTTCCTCAAAAAAAAAAACATTTAAAACAAACAATGCAGCCGAAATGGTTTAAGCAACTACATTATTAGTCTCTGCAAAAACAGGCTGACTTGCAGTCATTTTGCATTGTTGGTAGGCGTTAGAAAAGGTCAAACTTCAGCATGAGCCAAGTTGACTGTGTGGGCGACAATTTAAAATGACATCACAAAAAAAAAGAGTGTCCACAGTTACCTTCAACTCCAATTCAATTGAATAAATTAATAAAAACACATTAAAAGCTGTTAAAACAGGGAAAAATTGTTTTAGTGATGGCACTCTCTTAAAAAGGCCTGAAAGCATGGCTGCCATATTTCAGAAATACCACACATTGACTCCATGGTTACTCAACAAAGTGAGCATAAAAGACACATGACTAAATTTACAGCATATGCTAAGCCCGATTTGGCCCAAAATATATGGCTTTAGAGTGGCATTTCTGAGTAGTTTCCCCCTTTGTTCTCTACTCCCTTGGCTAAACTTGTTAGCATGTTTCAAGGGCCAGCATGGGGAGATGATACAGGATCTTCATCAGTTTTGGTTCACCGATTCTGATGCAAGTGGTCAACATTCAGTTCTTGAATGTTTTCAACCATCGTGTGTATGTACTTTCTTAAATGTTATAAAAACTATCATTACAAATCTCAACAAAATCATCATTACATCCAATATATTATTTGCATAGTAGTTCATCATCTCGAAGAACTGAGAAAAAAGCTACGAATAACCCCCGCCATAGAATATATAAAGAAACAACACATAAAATGGTTTGGCCACATGACAAGACAGAAAGACCAAAACACAACACAACGAGCATTCAATAAACGTTGTGAGTACACCAGGCCCAAGGGTTGATCATGAAATAGATGGATTGATGGAATATTGGAAACACTAGGAAACATAACAGCAGCAGAGGCAAAAAGAAGAGCAAAAGACAACAAATTATATCTCCCCTCAATGCTGAATGGCAAATGAGGAAGGAAAGAAGAAGTTCATATTTTTTAAATTTATACCTGTTGTAGTACACAACTATTGTGTGGGTTGTTTCTTCTTGTATTGTGCTGTTTGGTCTTTTATTAGGGACTAAAGTTCAATAAAATATAATTAAGCCAACAGATGGTTGTGAATGACCCTAACAACTCAGTTATATATAGCAAGCTGTTACAAGTTTTGCTTTTATTGTCTTGTAATCAGTACACTTGGCTATAGTAGAGGATCAATTTAGTGAAGTGAGCCTTTAAGTAGGTTATTTCTTGGTTGCTGGCATAATGTCATGCATGTTGAGCAATCAACAGTTTTTACATGGTGTCCAAAAAAGAATGTGTCCCTTTCTTTATTTTTTTTTTCCTTATGACCAGTGTGTGCAGATATTTGTAAGTATCTGAATGTAACGGAAGCATAAATGTTGAAATACCAGTTGTACGCATATATACAGATTTGGATGGAAGTGAAAGATCGTAACAATGAAGTTTGTGTTGCCGTTGCAAGAGACATGTTGAGTTGCTTACAGGGGGAAATGGACTATTGACTAGATATATGTCACATCATCATCATCCTCATCATTGAGTGTCGTCTCCGCATCGAAGGTTGGCTACCATGGAGCGCCATTCCACTATGTCTCTTGCTTTGATGGTGCAGATTGTCATTGGTTGACTTGTCTATCTTTTGATGTTACTCGTCCATGTTAGTCTTGGTCTGCCTCTGCCACTTTTACCTTGTATTTTCCCTTCCAATATTACGTTTATTAGGCTATTGTGTCTTTTAACATGCCCCAAAAATTTCATTTGTCTTGTTCTAATTGTGTTTAGTAGTTCTCTTTTCATTTTTAGTTGTTTTAAAACTTCAACGTTTGTTTTCTTTTCTTTCCATCCAATTCTACCTATTCTTCTATAAATCCACATTTCAAAGGCTTCAATTTTCTGTTCTGTTTTCTGGACTAATGGCCATGTTTCTGCACCATACAGGAATATTGAGAAGATGTAACATTTTGCTATTCTTAGTTTTAGCCCTGGTGTTATTTGTTTTGATGTTAGTATATTTTTCATGGCATTAAATTTACTTTTTGCCGTACCTAATCTTTTGTTTATTTCAGAATTTTCCATCACTGGTTATAGTATGTCCAAGGTAGTTGTAGTTCTGACCTGTCTCTAGATGTATTTCTTCCACTTTGATATTTAATTGTTGGTCTTGAGAATTTTCTTTGTTTATGATCATATTAAGCCACATCACGAAGGGCAATCATATTGAATTTTTGTAAATCTTTCAAAGGTAGATTATAAAATCTTGAGATACAGTCGAACCTGGTCTTAGGACCACCTGTTTAAAGCGTTTCCCTGGTTATAGGACCGGGTCTACAATTTCCCCGAGTTTTTTACTATATGCTAACACTGATTACGGCGCTCACCGTATGACGCGACCAGAGACCAGGCTAATTAACCGCCGCCAATGTTATTTATCCTGTTTACGACACGCGGGTAGTAATCCGAGATAACGATACACTGACCAGCCAGTCCTTATCCGTCTCGCTGGGAGCCATAAACGATCGACACAGGTGTCTACAGGTGTCGAAGTTTTCCCGTATTTAGTGAGTCCCAGATTACAGTGGGACGTGTTACGTTTATCAGTCAATACTGGTGTGAGAAAAACGGCAGACACAGATCTATGATTCGTGAAGTGACATCACTTCGCGGTTCCGTCTAGACCAGAGTAGACCATTGCGTGGCCCGTATAAATTATAGGAATTAACTAAAGAATTAGTTATTGCCCGCTTAGAGTGTATTCACGTACATGTACAGTATCTCAGTGAATTATTTTTGTGGATTTTAAAAGTGTTACACACAATATAGGAAATGGCCAGTGTCAAAAGTGTAAAACCAAAAGCATTAACGCTGGAAGAACGAATATCAGTGATTCGACAAAATATTTTTGTGTGTTTAACTATCGTGTTTTATGAAAAGTGTCCAACCAGTGGCTATTGTAGACCGACATGTGCACTATGTTCTACTCATGGATTACGCTGATTTGCAGGTTAGTTTTCATAGTGCTTAGGATCAAATTTTTTTTATCGCTCTATTTATTATGTGAAACCTGTGAGGCAGGACCACCTGTCCTATGGGACCAGTTTTTGAAAGTCCCGTGAATGGTCGCCGTAGACAGGTTCGACTGTATTACATTCATCATCATCATCAAGTACCGGGCCTAGTGGCATAGGTGATCATGTCTCGCCACAACATTCGATCTCGGCAGCTATTTATCATTTCTGTTGTTGACCTTCTGCCAAGCCATTCTCTTAAGCTGTCTGTTATCTTTTCTCTTTGCTTCCCTCTATCTCTTCGTCCCTCAATTTTTCCAGTTGTTACAATATATTCAAGTTGTTCTCTTCTCATTACATGGCCAAAAAATTATGATTGTCTCTTCCTAACATTGGAAATTAACTCTCTTTTTGCTTTGACCTTTCTCAGAACCTCTTCATTACTCTTCTTAGCTGTCCATGGTATTCTCAACATTCTTCTTATTACATTACCTTTGGTATAAAAAGGATCCTCATATCACATTAGGGTCGACAATAATTTACTGAAAAAGGTATATTATTTTTCAGACACACTGTATATATTTTCTTTATTGCAAATTTGTATCAATGGAGTTCCCTGCACTTAGAAGCAAATGTTATTTTTATATAGTCATGAACAAAAAATGTTTCCACTATGGTTTATGCCAAAGAGAGTAGTTATCCAATTGCTGTAAACTACAACACAATCACCATCACCCACTATTTCCACTTTTTGGACAGACAACACAGTGGAGCAAGCATTGTATGAAAACAAGCAGTACGAGAGTCTGTGTGACTACCGAGGCCCTGACCACAGTCAGGAAAGAAAAGAATAGTCACCGTCACCTGTCATAAGGGGTGACTAAAGAGGTTGAGGTCAAGGTCTTCACTAATACCATGCAGTTCATGCAAATGAGCTGAAGCCATTTTGAGTGCTTTTGCTAGTATGTAGTTTTAGTGCTTCATCCTGGGGATTATGCTGAGGAGGGGATCTGAGCACTATGGAGTTGTTCATTGTGTAATAAAGATTATGTGTCGATTAAACTAAACAATACAACATAATATTTATAATCACAAAAGTGAAGAAAAAACCTACTCCCATCTCAGCTTTCTTTCAGTAGTAAGTATATGGGGCATTAGCTCAAGTGAAAGTAGCAATTTATTTGGGACATTACCCTAACTGAAAGAAGAACCTTATATAGGACATTACCTCAACCCAAACAAAAAATTTCATCTTCAACAGGTTGACATTGCTACCAAAGAGTGAATAACTAATACCTGATTAGAAGGCAAATTAGATGAAATGATAGACAAACAGACAGATGAGAGACTGAATTACAAAAGTTATTTTGTTTTTGTTGCTTGCTTGCATTTGCCAGCTTTATATCTCTAGTGAAGTCCCAAGGGACTAAATTTTACATGAATATCACCTTTTAATATTTTTCACACTAACAGTGCTCAGGTGCCCCCCTCCATACAGGCATTTGTTCTCTGACCTCGGAGGTACTCTCATATTATTATTATCAAGAGTTTCAATGTTTTTTGGGTTGATTTCTTTTCTATTAATTTTGCCAGGGCAGCGGCCATTTTTGGTCTACTCTTTTCAATTTCCAACTGTCAAGGGTTCTTTCATGTACACAGAATGTACATGGAGCCTCCTGTTATTCGCCATTTTCTGATAAGACTACATTGGATCTCACTACCCAGAGACTAGGGGAGGGTTAAAGCCAAGGATTTGATTATTAACAAAATATTTTCCATCGTCTGTGGTGGAAATCAAACTCTGAACCTGACAACAACTCTGACTACAAATAACTGCTGCCTTACAAGGAAGACCAAATACCAGGGAAGTAATTCCAAACATATGTATGCTGAATACTTGTGCTGGACAACCAGGTGCAAAACACAAGGCAAAGTGACCAACTAAGCAAACGAAGAAAACAACAAAACTTTGTTGTAATAAAATGTGTTAATTTCTTTACAGGAAACATTATAAAGTGGCATAACAAGCCACCATCGTGAAACATCTATTGTTATTGAAACAGAAATATTGATTCATAAATAGAAATAAATGAATTCTGAATGAGATGGTAAAAAACAAAAAGACTAGAGGCTGACCTAGTGAATCACTAAAAACAACACTGAGTTGAGAGGCAACAACAGCAGGCATCAGTTCTATCACAGAGTTTTAAGAACTTGCCCAAAACAGAGATGTGTGGCAAGATACAATGAGGTTCCTGTATAAGATCTGATGCTTAATAACAAAGATTGTCGGACACAAGAGTCTAGAATCTTCAACTCGAAAGGACAAGAGATAAATAGATCATCATCATCATCAAGTACCGGGCCTAGTGGCGTAGGTGATCATGTCTCTCCACAACTCTCGATCTCGGCAGCTATTTATCATTTCTGTTGTTGACCTTCTGCCAAGCCATTCTCTTAAGCTGTCTGTTATTTTTTCTCTTTGCTTCCCTCTATCTCTTCGTCCCTCAATTTTTCCAGTTGTTACAATATATTCAAGTTGTTCTCTTCTCATTACATGGCCAAAAATGATGATTGTCTCTTTCTAACATTGAAAATTAGCTCGCTTTTTTGCTTTGACCTCTTCATTACTCTTCTTAGCTGTCCATGGTATTCTCAATATTCTTCTGTAAAACCACATTTCTAAATAGATAGAAACATAATAATCACAGTCTTCAATGACTCTCACAATAAACTAGAATGTTTCTCACCTGAAACATACTAAGGTAAAATTCTTTCACTAATGATTTTCACGACAAAAATGGAGTGACTTTTCTCAATCTGAGTCAGATTCTACAAGACTACAGAGAGAGAAACCAGGACATTTCACATAATTCCCCCCCCCTCCCATGAAGAATCTCTAAATTCACATGGTTTTAATAACAGTACTTATATGCTAATAACAACAATTCAAAACTTACTTATCTTCAACAGCATTCTCATCTAATGATAATTCTAACCCATCTGATTGACTGGCATCAACTGAAATGGGCATATACATTGTTACGTATAAATGGTAAAGTAAGTAATAAGTGACATAAAGATCTTAAAGTAAATGTAAGGTAAAGTACGAGACTTGAATCGGCATCTTAGAACGCAAGTTTTTGCCATATGTGCTCTGCCATCTATCCAGAAGTGTTCTGAAATTTATGGATAGTGTCGCTTCAAGCATCGAAACTCACGATGCGAGGCAGCATTCTTCACCTTCCCAGAGTACTACACTGGTACCCATTTCTGCCAGCGCCTGGGTTGACCGCAGGGGTATTCTTTTTTCCAAACATGAGTATAACTCACACTGCTTCCAGCGGGAATTTAACACGGGTTGTCCAAACGTTGGTAGCCTAGTTGGGTGATTTTCCCACTTGACTTTTTATAAAATTACTTGTAAAAGCAGTGATTTTTCAACCTTCAGTGAAGGATTCATCATCAGTACCAAACCTGCTGGTGAAGCATGTATCTCCACAACTTTCGATCTCAACAGTTATTTATCATTTCTGTTGTGGACCTTCTGCCAAGCCCCTCCCTTAAGCTGTCTGGTATCTCTTCTCTTTGCTTCCCTCTATTGATTTGTCCCTCAATTTTCCAATGGTGACCCATAATTATACCAAAAAAAGTTACAACGGTGGTTTCCTGTTGCTTTCCGTCAGTTTGTTTACGGTTGACTCCACTAGCCTTTGATTAAAAAGTCTCACCCACACGGCAGTGGGATTGTTTTACTTTAGGGTAACCTCCCTTAGCCTTATACTCTCCCGAGCATACATGCAAGGCAGCCAAAGGTTGTACTGTCTATTGCATACAGTAGCAAGTAAAATTACCCGACCTGACAAAGTCATGAAGGATTAACAAGGCAACAAAATTGCCACGCAATCCAATATAAGTTTTTCATTAAAAGATTTGTGAAACATTTTAAAATAGCTAGGTTTACTGTGCTAAGAAATTTAAAAAGATTGGTTAATTGGTTGGTAAAAGGTTAAAAAAAAGTCCTATAATATTTAATGTCTTAAGTTAAAGAAAAAAGGTTCCTTCCATGCCTTGCTAGGTGTATGGGGTGTATACGTGACCATATTTTTCTATGACCACGGCACATTCTTGAGTCTAAATCTCAAGTACCAATTTTTTAGAGGCTGAATGAGCCCAGAGCCTCGTCAGTCTGGAAAAAAATCTGATCCCTAATTCTTCTTTAATGATGTAGGATTGAAGTATTAAATTCTTCATACTAGGATACATCATCTAAAAGTGTGGGAACTGGTGTTCTTTCTTGTTGTTAATTATCTTCCAAACTTAGCAAGTGAGGAGCCAATTTTTTTTTTTTTCAATTAGTGTTAATTAGAGAGTGTAAGGTTAGGATTGAACTCATGCTCATTCTATTGCTAAGCCAGGGATGCTAACCACTACACTACCAATGGGTAAGAAAGAGTTTAATTGTTACAGGTTTCTTTCTTATTGACCTTTTATAATAAATTTACAGAATGTCACAAATTTACTTCAAATAATTATTGTATATATATATATATGGCCCTTTTCGTCTTGTCAGACGGTCTAGTGGAGGCTATTGCGTATTTTTTTGAGGTATTGTTTTTGCCGAACAGCTTCTCTCGTGGCTAATTCTACCAATGTTTGACAAACACACGCGGTCACATAATGAACAGGTCAGGCTCGCTGGTCCACAGGGTTTACCATCCTTTTTCATGAGTCTCTTCTCTTCTAAGTCCTGTCTTAGAACAGTCTCAAATGTTGTTATACCGTTCCTTATACGTGCTCTCCATGATGTGCGATCACTTGCCAGATGTTGCCAGTCGTTTTCACAGATGGCGAAGTCTTTCAGAGATGATTTGCAGATATCTCTATATCGTAGTTTAGGTCTGCCGATTTGTCGTTTTCCGTGTTTTAGCTCGCCATATAGTATTTGCCTAGGAATGCGTTTTTCTTCCATCCGTTGGACATGCCCCAGCCATCTTAGCCTTCGACTTCTGAGCATCGACATGATTGTTAGGGTCTTAGCACGTTGCAGGACAGTTAAGTTGGTTAAGTTTTCTTCCTTTACAGAACCACAGTCTGAGAGTCTTGTTTCTTGTAGGGCAGCAATATCAACATGTAGCCTATTTAGTTCTTTATCTATGAGTGTTGTTGTTCTAATTTGTCCTTCTTTCAGTGTGCTTGTTTTAGTAAGTCCAGGGCACATGGTCCTTACGTTCCATGTGCCAAGTTTAAACATTGGTGCTTTCTTCCTCATTTCACTTTGCCTACTCTGCCTGGGCACAGGATATGGAGATAGTGCTTTACATTATTGTATATACAGTGGGCTAAAAAGAACAATAATGGAATGCATGGTTCCAAAAAGATGAGACAAGGCCAGACCAAGAAGATGGTTTAAAAACATCAAAGAGACCTTGAACACTGACAACAGAAGAAGCAGGAGATCTGGCAAGATACAAAGATTCTTTCTGATGGGCTGTGATGAGTGCAATGTTCTACAAAGATCATGTGACCCAATGATGATGATGAATATTTGTATTGCTGAATGCTTTTCTTGCTTTATTACTACTACCTTACACAAAGTTTCAGCAGCACATTAAAATGTTGCACTAAACTGATTGGAAACACTGACTGTAGAGTTGTATAAACTGTATAATGGTGTATTCATTATATTTAAAGTGTAATTAAGACTTGGTGGAGCGTGGAACGAATTCAAAACAAACGAAGAAATTAGAGAAATCGCCAATCAACCACTAAAATCTTCAATAATCAAGAAAAGACGATGGTCATATGTTGGACATGTGATGAGGAAAGAAAATAATCGAATAACAAAGCAAGCTCTCATGTGGGAAACAACAGGTAAGAGGAAAAGAGGTCGACCCAGAGAGACACTGGGAAGAACATTGATCAGAGAGGCAAGAGCAACAGGAATCGGCTCCCTCAATGAGATAGAGTTGCTTGCACATAACAGACACAAATGGCGAGATTTGATAAAATATCTTTAGAAGGACTGAAAACTGCTTGAATAAAAATTTAGATAAGAGAAAGAGTATCTGGGTCTATGCCCTATGGGCCGGCTACGGCTCGAAAGGTCAATAGATAGATAGATAGAATTAAAAGAAGCATAAATTCATTAAACATTATTAATAAAAACATAAATAAATAAATAAAGATGCTTATTTCTTGAACACGAATTTAAAATGCATAAAAATTCTGAATAACTTACAGGTAGCAGAATCCTCTCTGGATGATAGCATATTCATATCCCTTTGGAAGAAAATGATCAAAGGTGAATTTAATCACACAAATTAATATGCTAAAACAGTGCTGTCCAACATGGCGCCCATATGTATCAAGTCACCCTTGACTTACTTTACTGGCAATAGTGATATACTTTCCTGTTGTTAAATTTTATTTACTCGAGGAAACTTTAACGTTAATTAGAATTTCAATAATTTAGTAGCAAGTAAATGCACTATTTTTCCAGGGTTAAGTTTTCATCTCTTAATTTTAAATACCATAATATTACTGCTCTCGTGCGGGAGAAGATAAGTTAACAGCTGAGATACTCAAGACAATTGATAGCTATAATTTAATACATCTCCAGAAAATGTTCAACATCATTTGCAAAACAGAGAAGACGCCTCATAAATGGAAAAAAGGAATCATTATTAAGATTCCAAAAAAGGGTAATCTTAGAGATTGTAACAACTGGAGAGGCGTGACACTTTTGTCAGTTGCCTCAAAGTTATTCTGCAAAATCATCCTAAATAGAATAAAGGATTCAATAGATACAGCAATGCGTGAAGAACAGGCTGGGTTTAGAAAAGGGAGAAGCTGCCTTGGCCACATTTTTACTCTACGACTTATATTGGAGGAACACATTGAAAAGCAAAAACCTTTTGTACTTAACTTCATCGACTTCAAAAAAGCATCTAACACTATTCATCGAGATTCTTTGTGGAAAATTCTGAAGCAATATGGCTTACCATCAAAAATTATAAATATTATTAAAGACATGTATGATGGTTACACATGTGCAGTTCGAACAGAGGAAGAACTGAGCAAATGTTTCCCAATAGAAACTGGGGTTAAACAAGGATGTATTTTATCGCCTTTGTTATTTGGAGTTGTTATGGACTTCTTAATGAAGAAATGCTGCACTGGTGATAAAGGCATCGAATGGATACAAGGAGACCAATTGTAGGACCTCGACTTTACTGATGACATAGTTCTCATCAGCAGTCAGATAAAAACGATGCAGGAAAACACAAATTAACTATCATCAATAGCCAGTAAAATTGGGCTTGAGATCAATCATGAAAATACTAAAGTCATGAAAAGCTTAATTCCAACAGAGGACAAAATATACATGGAAAACAAACCAGTGGAAGAGATCGATCACTATACCTATCTAGGAAGTCACATTGATCGAGAGGGGATACAAGCAAAGAAATTAGAATCAGAATAGCTAAAGCAGTAATGTCTTTCAGAAGCCTTGAAAAGTTGTGGAAATCAAAACTCATCAGCACAAACACAAAACTTAGACTATTCAAATCAAGTGTACTATCAACCCTTACGTAGGCGCGTGAAAGCTGGAAAACAACAAGAGATATAGAAACAAAGTTGAAGGCATTTGAAAATAAATGTCTAAGGAAAATACTTGGTATAGCGTGGAACGAATTCAAATCAAACGAGGAAATTAGAGAAATCACCAATCAACCACTAATATCTTCAGTAATAAAGAAGACTATGGTCATATGTTGGACATGTGATGAGAAGAGATAATAACTGAATAGCAAAGCAAGCCCTCATGTGGGAAACAGGTAAGAGGAAAAGAGGAAGACCCAGAGAGACACTGAGAAGAACATTGATGAAAGAGGCAAGGGCAGCAGGAATCGGCTCCCTCAATGAGATAGAGCTGCTTGCACAGAACAGAGACAAATGGCGAGATCTGATAAAATCTCTTTAAAAGAATTTAAAACTGCTAGAACAAAAATTCAGATAAGAGAAGGAGTATCTTGGTCTACACCCTATGGGCCGGCTACAGCTTGAAAGATAAGACCACACAAAAAATATTACTACAAATGTTATTTTTATTATTATTATTACATTAGTAACTTGGCGTCCATATCTCCATGGCTATCAGTCATATGCTCCCCATTATATATGAATGTTGGACAGTACTGGACTAAACAGTATGTGCATCTGTTTCACAGTATAGTTATAGGAGAATGTGTTGGAAAAATAATTTACAAGCAAACAAAAACTATGAGAAGAGATAAATGCATTTGATGTTTGTTCATAGAGATTTTTTTCCTTTAAATTCAAACTCTCATATCAAATCACATCAATAATAGTTCTACCATGAATATGTTGTTGTTATGGATCCAGCGACCTTTGAGCCGATGCCCTTCGGCCCAATACCATGTAGTGGTATCTGCAGGTATTTCTAAGTTCTGCTGTGGTTCCGTACAGTGTTCCATTTGGATGGTCTTTGAGGAAGTAGTGTTGTTCTGATGTCAGTATGTTTTGGACATTGAAACAAGTGGTGTTCTACAGTTTCTTGTGGGTGATTACAGAGTGGACAAACTGAGGGTATGGTTTTGTTGTATTCTATTAGTGTGGTTATTCAGCATAACATGTCCTGTTCTCAGTCTGAAGATGGTGGTTTGGTCTCTTCTTGTTAGGTTGTTGATTTGGTCTTGCCATATATTTAAAAAGCTCTCTCCCTGTTTTCCCTAAGGCCCATCCATTCAGCCACTCCTCTCTACTGTTGGAGTTTATGACTTGTTTGGCTGTGTCTAGTGTGATGGATGTATGTATCTGTGTCTGTCTGGATCCTCTCTTAGCTAATGTATCTGTCTTATCATTTCCTGGTATGTTTGAGTGTCCCGGGATCCATTGCATTACCAATCTTATGTTATGTGTTTCAATGAGTTTGTTTGTCTGTAATATGATAAGCTGTGTGAGTTCTGGTTTGTTCATATTGTTTCCCAGTGCTTGCAGGGCCGATTTCGAATCCATAAATATGACTGTGTTTCCCTTCTTCGGTGGTGTGGTATAAAAAATTGTATTTAAATGATAAATTGCTGTTTATTGAAATCAAAATGAATCTTTAAGATTTGTTTGTGTCTCTTCATGAATTTTTTTTTTGGGGGAAAAACGGGGGGGGGGGGGGGATGACTTACGCCAGGATCAGTGAACCAGAACTATCCACATCCTTCTCTACCTTCTACAGGTGAACCTAGAACATTTTAACCTGTCTAGACTGGCCAAGTGAGTAGAGATAAAGAGGGAAAACAACCTATTACTCCAAACTGCCATGATAAAGCTGGATGTGTTGGTCAAAAGGCATAGGTATCCCTGTTCTATTGCAAAGTACAACACAAAGCATTCACATCCATTTAAGGATGGATGACGAATTCATCAGGTAAACGCAAGCAAGCATATAATTATTTCTCTTCCATATTATAAAATGTGTTACTTGTCTACTTATCATCAATTGAGTTATTAGCGGGTCATCATCATTGCACTCTGAACATGTCCATAGGTGCTCAGATCCCCTCCTCAGCAAGTCTCAAAGTGTTCAGCGACTGACGACTCCAGTTCTGTGTTGGTTTAAAAGTCTTCTTACACGGCCACTAAGTTTCTTATTTCTGGCTGTGCCCATCTTAACTCCCATCTCTTCCATCCAAAGGAGTGACTTGGACTCATGGTTATCAAAGTCCTGTGTCCTTCCAACTTCCCGGAGGGTATTGATGTTGATCCATTGGTTGACCGTCCTCAGCAATAGCGCAGCTAGCCAACCTGTCCGCCCTTTCATTACCCCATACTCCAGCACGTTCTGGGACGTAGACAAAGGTGACCTTACATATTTTTGACTTCTGCAATGACTCTACCCAGAATCATCAATCTATACGTGTAGCAAAGCTTTTAAACATGCTTTCCTAAATAACTAATTATTTCATTTGCATATTTTTATTTCACAACCTAAATAATTTTTTTTTTCTTTTATCGTTCTTAAATTATTCCCAATTTCTTAATTTGTTTACATAAATGAATTATAATGATTGTCTCTGAATATTCATTTTTCTTGGATATCACTAAAAACTAGCAGGGGAACTGCGTGGTCTAGAGGTATGATGTCTGCCTCTGGACAGGCAGGTTCTGGGTATAAATCCCATCATTGGAGGTGGGAATTTTTCCCTTTGAATCTGTGGTTTCCTCGCGGCTTTACCCTAGTATATTTGTAATCCCCTTTGAAAATGGCAAAAAACAGGCCTCATGTGCACTAGTGCACATTAAAGAAAAATGTGCAGTTAAAATCTAAAAGAGTAGATCACAAATGGCCACTGCCAGGGTAAAAATTATCCAGCAAACACATGCAGAAGACACATGAGGGCCTAAAGATGCAATTATTGCAGTCCTACCGTAAACAAGTGATACAATGCATCCACACTCACGTACTGGATGAAAGAGAAGTAGAATAATATATTTGAACTACAGATACTGTAATGGGTGAGTACAACCTCAGAAATTGATTTTTAGTTTGGTGTTTTTTTTATCATGCCATATGAAACTGTACAGAAATACAATTTCGCTTCCATAAAAATAAACACCAAATTTTTTCATTTTTCATTTTAGAATTTTGGACAATAAAATACAAATACATATATTTCTCTTTTAAAACTTATTTTTAAACAAAATAATAAAATTCTTATACATGTAGACCAAAGGCACAGAGAAACCATGTTATAACAGGTCAGGCAATATAACTTTAATTCAAACTTTATGAATGATTAACACTTTTTTTTTAAATATTTGCCAGTGGATAGGGATGTTCATAAACCCATTATAACAAGATAACAATAATGGTGATCCAATGCCACAAAACTCAAATTATTAAGTAATAGCTGGTTTCCTGTATCTTCTATCATCAAAGCTACTATTTGACTGCCTTTTATTTAAAGCTTACATAAAGTGGCCTGATTTCATTTGTTCTATCCACTGATGAAGGCCACTGTGAAATGCCTCACTACCAATTTCAGCATTAGTGTTATTGGGGTCCATTATCGCCAGCAAACTTGCAACAACTCTACCATCCTGGAATGTTAATGGATGTAAAATGTATGAAATAAAACTATGACAGGACTAAAGTATTTTTAGATCTAGATGATAAACACTTACCTTTATGGAAATACTTGTCAGAACATTAAATGTATAGCTATTTTTTTTAAATCACACCTGCAACATTCAAGCAGCATAAAAAGGTGCAAATTGAAAGAGTGATAGAGATGATAAATGTGTAAGTTCAAAGAGATATAGAGATGATAAATGTGTAAGTTAAAGGAGAGATAGAGATGATAAATGTGTAAGTTAACGGAGAAATAGAAATGATAAATATGTAAGTTAAAAGAGAGATATAGTTCATAAATGTGTAAGTTAAAGGAGAAGAGTCGAGATTATAAATATGCAGGTTAAAATAGAGATATAGTTGAATAATGTATGTTAAAGGAGCGATAGAGATGATAAATGTGCAAGTTAAAAAGAGTATCAACTGTTAAAATCAAAGAAGAAATTGCAATTCAACCATGTCTGGAATATATATAAATGAACTACAAATAAAATGGTATAGGCACTTAGAATGAAACCAGACCAAATGTCATCAAGAGCATTCTATCTAAGAACATCAAAACAGAGGGTAAGAGGAAGACCAAGGAAAAGATGGAATAAAAGACCTATGCAAAAACAAAAACATTTCCTTTTAAACAGCAAACAGATAGGCCAAAGAAAGACATTCCATTTATGAAAAGCAAGAATCAAACAACAAGCAACCAAATATCTAGAGACACCATAGAATACTGAAAACAACCTTCTTTCTCCATGATGCTTAAAGGCATCAGCAGCTAGATAAAAAGAATGAAAAAGAAAAGACATCTGTAGATTAATTTTTTTGGTAATGTTGAATGAACAAGATAATTATTGTCAAAAATGGTTCATGGTCAATTGATAAGCTGCGACATGTAAATACTGAATATGGATAGATCTGGTTAAGAAGAACTGCACAGGGGAAAAACAAATAAACATACAATAATCAAAAACAAAATAGAAGACTGAGATTTTGCAGAATATCTTGCAATGATGAGCACAAAACACTAGAAGATCAGATAAAAAAAAGTAGACCAAATTGGTGATTTTGTAGAATAAAGTGGCCTCCATATTACATATAAACAAAAATAATGGAGTTCACCAACAAAGATAATTAGATAAAACTCAATAGACAAATACAAGATTTTGAAATGTTCTCTTATCTAAGAGTAAATTGTGGTGACACAATGAAGATGAAATTACAATTTGTAATAGGTGATGAGAGATATGTGTTTACACAATAGGTGATGAGAGATATGTGTTTACACAATAGATGATGAGAGATATGTGTTTACACAATAGGTGATGAGAGATATGTGTTTACGCAATAGGTGATGAGAGATATGTGTTTACACAATAGGTGATGAGAGATATGTGTTTACACAATAGGTGATGAGAGATATGTGTTTACACAATAGATGATGAGAGATATGTGTTTACACAATAGATGAAGAGAGATATGTGTTTACACAATAGGTGATGAGAGATATGTGTTTACACAATAGGTGATGAGAGATATGTGTTTACACAATAGGTGATGAGAGATATGTGTTTACACAATAGGTGATGAGAGATATGTGTTTACACAATAGATGATGAGAGATATGTGTTTACACAATAGATGAAGAGAGATATGTGTTTACACAATAGGTGATGAGAGATATGTGTTTACACAATAGATGATGAGAGATATGTGTTTACACAATAGATGATGAGAGATATGTGTTTACACAATAGGTGATGAGAGATATGTGTTTACACAATAGATGAAGAGAGATATGTGTTTACACAATAGATGAAAAGAGATATGTGTTTACACAATAGGTGAAGAGAGATATGTGTTTACACAATAGGTGAAGAGAAATTGTATCTACACAATAAGTGAAGAGAAATTGTATCTACTCAATAGGTGAAGAAAAAATTGTATCTACACAATAAGTGAAGAGAAATTGTATCTACACAATAGGTGAAGAGAAATTGTATCTACGCAATAGGTGAAGAGAAATTGTATCTACGCAATAGGTGAAGAGAAATTGTATCTACACAATAAGTGAAGAGAAATTGTATCTACACAATAAGTGAAGAGAAATTGTATCTACTCAATAGGTGAAGAGAAATTGTATCTACACAATAAGTGAAGAGAAATTGTATCTACTCAATAGGTGAAGATAAATTGTATCTACTCAATAGGTGAAGAAAAAATTGTATCTACACAATAAGTGAAGAGAAATTGTATCTACACAATAGGTGAAGAGAAATTGTATCTACACAATAAGTAAAGAGAAATTGTATCTACACAATAAGTGAAGAGAAATTGTATCTACACAATAAGTGAAGAGAAATTGTATCTACACAATAAGTGAAGAGAAATTGTATCTACTCAATAGGTGAAGAGAAATTGTATCTACTCAATAGGTGAAGAGAAATTGTATCTACTCAATAGGTGAAGAGAGATTTTGTGCACACAACAGGTGAAGAGAGATTGTATCTACACATAAGATGATGAGAAATTATATCTACTCAATAGGTGAAGAGAGATTGTATCTACACATAAGATGATGAGAAATTATATCTACTCAATAGGTGAAGAGAGATTGTATCTACACATAAGATGATGAGAAATTATATCTACTCAATAGGTGAAGAGAGATTGTATCTACACATAAGGGGTATAAGAGATTTGTGTCCACATAATAGATGGGTAGAGATTGTATCCACACAGTAGGTTTAAGAGATTGTGTCCACACAATAGGTGGGGAGAGATTGTGTCCACACATGAAGGGTATAAGAGATTGTGTCCATATAATAGGTGGGAAGAGATTGTGTCCACACATGAAGGGTATAAGAGATTGTGTCCACACATGAAGGGTATAAGAGATTGTGTCCACATAATAGGTGGGAAGAGATTGTTTCCACACATGAAGGGTATAAGAGATTGTGTCCACACATGAAGGGTATAAGAGATTTTGTCCACACATGAAGGGTAATAAAAGATTGTGTCCACATAATAGGTGGGGAGAGATTGTGTCCACATAATAGGTGGGGAGAGACTGTGTCCACATAATAGTTGGGAAGAGATTTTGTCCACACATGAAGGGTATAAGAGACTGTGTCCACATATGAAGGGCATAGAGATTGTGTCCTCGGCTCTCCATTGCTATTTTCTGCGTTCAAGTCGAAATGATGTTCTACTTAACACATCTGACCCGATGAAGTGGCGTCGCACGCATGGCAATATTCGGTTTTGACAAATTAAGTGTTGTGAATGCAACCTTCCACCGTCTAGTGTTGATCTGTGTTTTACATCACATTGAGTGCTGTTCAATGACCGTTGTTGGAATTGTTTGATGCAAGTTATTTACATGTTACAATGCATTAATGTGGTGGGCTCCGTCAAGTCAGCCAAAGTTTTATCCCATTAGGGAATTTGCACTGTGTTTCGTTCCTTGTAGGCTGCATTCACTAGAGTAATCATGAATCTATGGGTGCAGCCTTTGTGTGTGTGCTACGTCATCAAAATGGCTCATCGTATATAATGCCTAGAACGGCCATACGCTAATCTTATGGTCTGTTGTTTGATGTGCGACGGGGATAATCTATGATGAACTCTGTTTTATATATTCGGAATTGGAGTTAAACACGATGTCCTAACATCATCAAGCGCTATACATTTTAAAAATATGACGATCATCATTTTCAGGAGGACGTGAACTTCCGGTCAATATGGTGGATAGGCAGCAGGAACCATTGAAGGCTATGTCTGAAAAGTGTTCCTGGTTGCAGTTTCCTCGTATTCCAAGTCTGGCTTGTTGCAGGAGCTACTGAGTTAGGTGCTCTGTGCACACCATGAGCTGTGTGTTTCATCCGTTTTGATCATATTTCGATATTCCAATTGTTTGCGATGAATGATATCGTTTGACAGGGAACAGTTGGCTGTGTTCACTTTCTGTGCGGTTTCACCTTATGTCTTTTTGTGTGTGCTGAGACTGCTATGATGGGGACTACAACTACCTTTCTTTATTTGGGAGATGAGTTAGTAATTCGGATGATTCCACTAGCATGGGCGGTTGAGCAATTATGGATTTTAATTCGTTTGCAGTGATACCAGGGCCTTCCATAACCAAAGAACCAAATATAGTGTCCACATAATAGTTGGGAAGAGATTATCTCCACATGAAGGATTAAGGGATTGTGTGTAAACAAATGCTGGATTGTAGTTGTTGCAGAAGAAAAAAACACAAGCAGCAAATAAAGGTAATAAAACACAAAAGATATATTATTTCTTCAAGCACATAGATTTTATAAATACACTACTAAAATTAAATTATTTGTATACCACATACCTGTAACTGCATGTCCACAATGGTTGTTAAGTACTCAACCAAATCAGAGACTTTCACTTTGCCTTTACCTTGAGGGTCACATGCCTGGAATAATTTATCCATCATCATATCTTCAGAACTCATATTATTGTTGCCTTCCAGGTCTCCATGTTCATACAGTCTACCCAAAGCAGAACCAGGCTTTGGTTCAAATGATTCACTTTCCTGATCAGAAATGGTACACACAGTGACAAAGTCTTCATTAGCTTTAATTTTCTCATTTTCCTCATTCTGGTTGTGGATTTTATTACGATAACGAATAACCTTACTTGGAATCAAAGGGAGAGAATAATCCATTATTGTTTTATACTAAATCTGTCACTAGTGTGGATAAAAACAATAGTTTTCATATTTTGCTGATGGTGGAAAGAGTCACTTGTCATCAGCAACTTCACACACAAATATAAGTGCTGCTAACTGCTGCTTGCACATTGTTGGCTGAAAATAAAAAAGTTGTGTAATGTGAACAAATTGTCTATATTTTATTTGTTGAAAATTGTTATATAATTTAATGTCTAAAAATAGCTGCTGTGTCAAGCAATTTGTGAAAGGTAAGTAAAGGAGGTAATGTGCTCAGTTAACAACATCATTACATTATGTGAAGCTTATTGCTTCAGGAGTCATCACAACATCATTACATTATGTGAAGCTTATTGCTTCAGGAACTATCACAGCATCATTACATTGTGTGAAACTTATTGCTTCAAGAACTATCACAGCATCATTACATTGTGTGAAACGCATAGCTTCAGGAGCTATCACAACATCATTACATTGTGTGAAACGCATAGCTTCAGGAGCTATCACAACATCATTGTGTGAAACGTATAGCTTCAGGAGCTATCACAACATCATTATGTGAAGCTTATAGCTTCAGGAGCTATCACAACATCATTACATTGTGTGAAACTTATAGCTTCAGGAATTATCACAACATCATTACATTGTGTGAAACTTATAGCTTCAGGAGCTATCACAACATCATTACATTGTGTGAAACTTATAGCTTCAGGAATTATCACAACATCATTACATTGTGTGAAACTTATTGTTTCAGAAGCTATCACAACATCATTGTGTGAAACTTATAGCTTCAGGAGCTATCACAACATCATTACATTATGTGAAACTTATAGCTCCAAGAGCTATTACAACATTATTACATTGTGTGAAACTTATAGCTCCAAGAGCTATTACAACATTATTACATTGTGTGAAACGTATAGCTTCAGGAGCTATCACAACATCATTACATTGTATGAAACTTACAGCTTCAGGAATTATCACAACATCATTACATTGTGTGAAATTTATAGCTTCAGGAGCTATCACAACATCATTACATTGTGTGAAACTTATAGCTTCAGGAGCCATCACAACATCATTACATTATGTGAAACGTATAGCTTCAGGAGCTATCACAACATCATTACATTGTATGAAACTTACAGCTTCAGGAATTATCACAACATCATTACATTGTGTGAAACTTATAGCTTCAGGAATTATCACAACATCATTACATTGTGTGAAACTTATAGCTTCAGGAGCTATCACAACATCATTACATTGTGTGAAACTTATAGCTTCAGGAATTATCACAACATCATTACATTGTGTGAAACTTATAGCTTCAGGAGCTATCACAACATCATTGTGTGAAACTTATAGCTTCAGGAGCTATCACAACATCATTACATTATGTGAAACTTATAGCTCCAAGAGCTATTACAACATTATTACATTGTGTGAAACGTATAGCTTCAGAAGCTATCACAACATCATTACATTGTATGAAACTTACAGCTTCAGGAATTATCACAACATCATTACATTGTGTGAAACTTATAGCTTCAGGAGCTATCACAACATCATTACATTGTGTGAAACTTACAGCTTCAGGAATTATCACAACATCATTACATTGTGTGAAACTTATAGCTTCAGGAGCCATCACAACATCATTACATTATATGAAACTTATAGCTTCAGGAATTATCACAACATCATTACATTGCGTGAAATTTATTGTTTCAGAAGCTATCACAACATCCTGTGTGAAACTTATAGCTTCAGGAGCTATCACATCATTACATTATGTGAAACTTATAGCTCCAAGAGCTATTAAAACATCATTACATTGTGTGAAACTTTTAGCTTCAGGAGCAATCACAACATCATTACATTATGTGAAACGTATAGCTTCAGGAGCTATCACAACATCATTACATTGTATGAAACTTACAGCTTCAGGAATTATCACAACATCATTACATTGTGTGAAACTTATAGCTTCAGGAATTATCACAACATCATTACATTGTGTGAAACTTATAGCTTCAGGAGCTATCACAACATCATTACATTGTGTGAAACTTATAGCTTCAGGAATTATCACATCATTACATTGTGTGAAACTTATAGCTTCAGGAGCTATCACAACATCATTGTGTGAAACTTATAGCTTCAGGAGCTATCACAACATCATTACATTATGTGAAACTTATAGCTCCAAGAGCTATCACAACATCATTACATTATGTGAAACTTATAGCTCCAAGAGCTATTACAACATTATTACATTGTGTGAACGTATAGCTTCAGTAGCTATCACAACATCATTACATTGTATGAAACTTATAGCTTCAGGAATTATCACAACATCATTACATTGTGTGAAACGCATAGCTTCAGGAGCTATCACAACATCATTACATTGTGTGAAACTTATAGCTTCAGGAGCCATTACAACATCATTACATTATGTGAAACGTATAGCTTCAGGAGCTATCACAACATCATTACATTGTATGAAACTTACAGCTTCAGGAATTATCACAACATCATTACATTGTGTGAAACTTATAGCTTCAGGAGCCATCACAACATCATTACATTATATGAAACTTATAGCTTCAGGAATTATCACAACATCATTACATTGCGTGAAACTTATTGTTTCAGAAGCTATCACAACATCCTGTGTGAAACTTATAGCTTCAGGAGCTATCACATCATTACATTATGTGAAACTTATAGCTCCAAGAGCTATTACAACATCATTACATTGTGTGAAACTTTTAGCTTCAGGAGCCATCACAACATCATTACATTATGTGAAACTTATAGCTTCAGGAGCCATCACAACATCATTACTTTATGTGAAACTTATAGCTTCAGGAATTATCACGACAGCATTACATTGTGTGAAACTCATAGCTTCAGGAATTATCACAACATCATTACATTATGCGAAACTTATAGCTCCAAGAGCTATTACAACATCATTACATTGTGTGAAACTTACAGCTTCAGGAACTATCACATCATTACATAGTGTGAAACTTATAGCTTCAGGAACTATCACACCATTACATTATGTGAAACTGATTGCTTCAGGAACTATCACAACATCATAACATTGTGTGAGACTTATTGCTTCAGGAACTATCACAACATCATTACATTGTGTAAAACTTATTGCTTCAGGAGCCATCACAACATCATTATGTGAAACTTATTGCTTCAGGAGCCATCGCAACATCATTGTGTAAAACTTATAGCTTCAGGAGCTATCACAACATCATTACATTATGTGAAACTTATAGCTCCAAGAGCTATTACAACATCATTACATTGTGTGAAACTTATAGCTTCAGGAGCCATCACAACATCATTACATTATGTGAAACTTATAGCTTCAGGAATTTTCACGACAGCATTACATTGTGTGAAACTCATAGCTTCAGGAATTATCACATCATTACATTATGTGAAACTGATTGCTTCAGGAACTATCACAACATCATAACATTGTGTGAGACTTATTGCTTCAGGAACTATCACAACATCATTACATTGTGTAAAACTTATAGCTTCAGGAGCCATCACAACATGATTATGTAAAACTTATTGCTTCAGGAGCTATCACAACATCATTATGTAAAACTTATTGCTTCAGGAGCTATCACAACATCATTATGTAAAACTTATAGCTTCAGGAGCCATCACAACATCATTGTGTAAAACTTATAGCTTCAGGAGCCATCACAACATCATTATGTAAAACTTATTGCTTCAGGAGCCATCACAACATCATTATGTAAAACTTATTGCTTCAGGAGCTATCACAACATCATTATGTAAAACTTATAGCTTCAGGAGCCATCACAACATCATTATGTAAAACTTATAGCTTCAGGAGCCATCACAACATCATTATGTAAAACTTATAGCTTCAGGAGCCATCACAACATCATTATGTAAAACTTATTGCTTCAGGAGCTATCACAACATCATTATGTAAAACTTATTGCTTCAGGAGCCATCACAACATCATTATGTAAAACTTATTGCTTCAGGAGCTATCGCATCATCATTATGAGAAACTTATTGCTTTAGGAGCTATCACAACATCATTATGTAAAACTTATTGCTTCAGGAGCCATCACAACATCATTATGTAAAACTTATTGCTTCAGGAGCTATCGCATCATCATTATGAGAAACTTATTGCTTTAGGACCTATTACAACATCATTATGTTAAACTTATAGCTCCAGGAACTATCACATCATCATTATGTGAAACTTATAGCTTCAGGAACTATCACATCATCATTATGTAAAACTTATTGCTACAGGAACTATCACAACATCACTGACTGAAATGTATTACTACAAGAACTACCACAACATCATTATGTGAAACGTATTGCTACAGGAACTACCACACATTTTAATTCTTTTGAGTTTGGTTGCAGCAAGGAAATGGTCTCCTATGCTGCAAAATTAACACACAAAAATTGACTCTATGAAATGTTAGTAGACTTGTTTGATTAGATCTCTTTAGCATCAGTCTCTAGTACTATTGGTTTTGAGGGGGCTGACAAGACAACCAAGAAGAAATCTATGTACTGACTGTTGACCAGCCAAGGAAGATTTACTGGATTTTCATGTGTGGGGTCATTACATCTGTAACGATGCCTCTTATTCTTTCTTTAACTTTCTATTATTAACAGCAAATATTCTTATAGAAAAAAAAACACTGCACTGTAGTTTGCTAAACATCACTAGACTTTAATAGGCACTCTTGTGCAGGATGATCTCATGAAATCTATAAATTAACAACTTATAAATTATTGATCAAGTTTTTCTCCCTGTTAAAGCGAAGAGTCATCATCTGAGTCAGAAGTGTTGTAGAAGGTGACATTGCCCAGTGTTGTTTCAGGCAAGGTTGTTGAAGATGATGAAATTAACTATCTATCGTTCTTTCATCCTGAAGATGGCACATAGGGCTGAATCACAATCTCAAAAACAGAAACCTTGCATGCCAAAATTGCACATATTGCAGAGATCACTGCTTCTAAAATCTGAGGCTCTGTATCCATAACAATACTTTTTACAATGACAGCTTGTCAAGCCATCGATCAACCTCCTTAGTAGCCTCTTACGACATGCCTGGAAGGTCACAATGTCACTATTCTCTAGTTCCCTCATAATGAGGCCCCGGTAACACCAGGAACTACGTCTTCACAATAACATAATAAATAGAAATTATAGACCAAGGCCAGGTCATATAAGTCATATACAAGTTAATTGGAGGAGACAAACAACAATCAGCAAATAAATTGTTCATGACAACATGACATGAGATCATCAAATGCACTGGTCTTTCTACACACTGGTCTATCTCTAGCAAGACTATAACTTCAACTTCTATATTTTGGGTTCTCTGAGGGATTTCTAAATCAGGCTGATGAGTTACAAATGAGGTGACTGCCGTTAGATACATTGTAACTATTAGTATGGTAGAATATTTCCAACTCCTATCCTCTACATCCAACTACAATTTGCCAATCATTAGCTCACTGAGTTTCCTACAGGGTCTATCTCTCACTAGGATCTAACTTACTGTCACTTTCTGATATTACTACTTTACCTAACTTCTTCCTCTGACTGCCCAGGCTTCTTGGCATGGTAATATTTATTAATATATATCTTGATTGTTCCCATGCTGTTAGATGTTGGGTAGGACTTGTAGTACTTTTCTCCACCCATCTTTATTCTGGGTGAGATGTTTGATCTTATCTAATGAGTCTATGCCTGTTAACTTTGCTTCTCTTATAAGTATTCTTTTTTGTGTCTCTTTAGGTCTTCCTCTTTTTCTGTATCCTCATGTTTCAAGTAGAAGAGCCTGTTTTGAAGTTCTCTTGTTGTCTCTTCTCAGTATATGTTCGATATATGTTCACCTTATCTTCCTAATAGCAGATGAGATCTTTAGTGTATGTGTGTGTATATATATATATATATATATATATAATGTATGTATGGCCTTTGGCGTCTTGACAGACGGTTGGTAGTAAGCATTCATAAGTCAGTAGTTTGGTAACCCAATAGTGTCTCATACTGGGTGCTGCTTTACTGAACATCGTTTCTCGTGGCTGAATTTGCCAATTCTGGACAGACAGATCCATCCACAGAACGAGCAAGGTGTACCCGCGGTACCCGGCCTTGTCTCCTTTCTCTTGCCCCTTTTGTCTTCTGAATTTAATATCAGCACTGTCTTGAAAGTTGCTGTGCTATTTTTTATGTTTGCTCTCCATGTGCTACGATCCGCAACCACATTTTCCCAGTTCCTTTCGCTTACAGAAAATTCCCTCCAAAAAAATATATATATGTAGATGTAGAAGAATACCATTTATTTCTTTAGTAGCCACCAGGTGAACACCAGAAAGAATTATACAGCCAAAGGGAAGTGAAGTATCTCTCTCTCTCTGTGATCAAGACTCAATCAGAGTAGGATTCCAGACTCTATCATGAAGTCAGCTGTCTGTTTGAGTGATTCAATTGCCCCATATAGTTTTTCTTCCAGGGAGGTGAGGTGGGTGTGGACTACATTGCACTTCTCAGGTCTATGTGCTGGGGGCAATCCTGTAGAACATGTTTTGTAGTCATATTGTCCAGTATACAGTGGCATGGGCTGGTTGTACCTATTTTGAATTTGGTGAACATGTGATTCCTCATTCTATTGTGGCTAGTGTGTAGGCGAAGTATGATGACTTGATCTCTCCTTGATAGTTGATGGTATCCGTTCCTCTCGTTATGCTTTGGGTGTTCTCATTACCATTTTTCATGGTACTGGCCTTTGAGGATGGATTTGGCTTCATTATAACTGAGCGGATGGTTCTCTTGTGGTAATCTCCCTCCCTCTTTAGATAATTTGTCTGCGCGTTCGTTCCCGTGTATATTACAGTGTGATGGTATCCACTGAATGACTACTCTTTGGAAGTTATTGCATATTTGGTCCAGGGTTGTTCTCAAGTCATCTAGTTCATTGTTCTTGGGGCTTTTTAGAGCTGATAGTACTGACAGAGCATCAGTCAGAATCACCAATTTATTGTGCATGTTATATTTGAGTTGAGTAGCCAGTGTTGCAGCATCTCTTAGGGCCTCAGTTTCTGCTTTAAAGTTGTTTGAGAATTTCCCAGTAGCTATTGACTTGGTGATCTCGTCCTGATTATTCAGCGTCAAGAACACACCACCCCCTCCATTTCTGGTGGCATTTGTAGCAGAGCCATCTGTGTATATGTGGGACCAAGAGTCCTGTGGGTAGGTGTCATGTATGTGTTTTTCTGCTATATGTTTTCATTCTGTGTCTGATTGGGTGCCTTTTTTCATGATTCCTGTTATATTTTCCTTAAGTTCTGGTGTTTTATGTTTCCCATGAGGAGACATATCAGATGGGCTCAAGGGTTTCGGTATTGTTTGGGAAAGTACTGGGTCTCCAGTAGTTAGTTCATTGGCGATTGCAGCGAAGTTGCTCCTCTTTAGTCGTACAATTCCTAAACCAGTATTTCTTTGATGCATGGGGTGGCTAAGGAGCCTTCTATATTTCTCCGCTTGTTGCAATACTTTAGTGACCCGTCTGTCATCTAAGGGTTGTAAACCTGTTACTGTTTCTAGAATTTTGATAGGTGTAGATTTCATAGCACCAGTGATGATACGGGCAGCTTGGTTCCGTGTACTGTTAATTTTGCTACAGTTTGATTTGGAAGCCATAGCCCAGGCAGTACTCCATACTCTAGGACAGGTCTGACCCTTCCTACGTATAGTCTTTTCAAGATATTGCTATCTGCTCCCCAGTCCGTTCCTGCCAATTTCTTCATAATATTAATTCGGTTTTTGGCTTTTTTTCTTGCTCTGTTTATCTGATTTTTCCAAGTCATTCTGCGATTCATGGTGACGCCAAGATATGTTGGGTTTTGGTCAATAGGGAGTGTATGGTCTTTTATCTTCAAGTTTGCAGAGAGCATGTTTAACCTTACTAGTGGACCACATCATATTTAGATGGGAAGGGGCCAGTGCTCTTTCTCACTATCATTACTATCGTCAGCTCAGTGAGTCAAGCCCATAATCCTTTTTCCACTGAGTCAACTGGAGAGTATCATTCTGGGATCAAGTACACATTCTCTTTATTACCAAATGGAGGAAGAAAACACATGTCAGCACCACGGCTGAGAGTAGTTAGTGACACATTGTTTGACTGCTTGCACTGAGATCTGTGAACCAGGACTATCCAGATTCTAATCCATCTCCTTGTGACGCCCCTACAAACAAACTAAACAGTCTGACCAAGTAGATAGCAATGAAGATGGAATGCAATCATGGAACTAGAAAATGTGATACTAAAGTCTCTTGTGTTGAGCCGAAAGGCAAAGATATCACAGCCAGCTATAAACCACAACACAATGCATCTACTTAACACCCTTTTATGGGCAGAAGAGAAGTTTTCTTTCCTTTTAGGAAAAAATCAGGTGAACTCAAAAATTAATTGAAAAAAAGGCAGTGTGTTAACCATTATGCTAGTAACTGAAATATAACTCCTGTCTAAAGCGCTGGTCAAGCATCTGGAGTCAAACTAAAATTTGAATAATCTCTGAAAGAATACATTTCATATTTACATACTCAATGTCAACATCAACGAATTATGTAGCAATATGAAAGAAAAACAAATAAGTCTTAATGATCAGCAGGTTTATATAAGAATATCATCAGATTAAAATGCTTCTGTACAATTGCTAATAACCTCAGTTGGTAGATGTACAACAGAGGTGAAATGCAGAATGGCTCAGGCAAAAGCAGATTTCCAAAAAATGAGAAAGACACTGTGCAATTCATTTTTTTGACAATAGAAACATGAAAAAGAGTTTTCAAATGCAATGTGGAGCCAGTCTTAACATATGGATGTGAATCATGGACAATATGACAACAAACAAGAAAATCACTGGAGATTGTAGAATTGTGGTTTTACAGAAGAATGTTAAGAATACCATGGACAGCTAAGAAGAGTAATGAAAATGTTCTGATAGAGGCCAAAGTAAAAAGAGAGCTAATTTCCAACACTGGGAAGAAATAATCATCATTTTTTGGCCATGTAATGAGAAGGGAACAACAGAAATATATTGGGACAACTGGGAAAATTGAGGGATGAAGAGACAGAGAGAAGCAAAGAGAAAAGATACCAGACAGCTTAAGAGAATGGCTTGGGAGAAGGTCAACAACAGAAGTGACAAATAACTGTCAAGATTGAAAGTTGTGGAGAGACATGGTCACCTACCCCTGCAGGCATGATACTTGATGATGATGACAACTGTTAAACACCTTTTTTTTATTTTCTAAATCAGACAGGAAAAATTATCAGACAAAATATTAAACAGATAACTTGTAAGTCAAGCATTTTTACTAAACAGCAATGATACTATAACATTACAAACTGTTATTTAATGTATAAATACAATTATAAAATGTCAGTATTTAACCAGAAATATATTAAATGTTGAAAAAATATATGGATCCAAAAATATAGCCACAGAATTAAATAATTATTTATATATTTCACCCACCACATGTTGACAGTCTATGTTTAAATGCACAATATTAATATCCTGACATAATATCATAATTACTATTTGCAACCACACAATGTATACCTACACACACAGACTGGGAATCTGACCATATGCAAACTTTCTCAAGGTATAAACAACCTGCGTGTCACAGCATTCTTATCAAGGCTCTGAACTAGACCTGTTTGTAACAGTTTGTTAAATACACTCAAAATAAATATAAAGGCTATTATGTGTGAAGCACTACTGGCTAATTTACACAGCTCCTGCTTCACTTACCACAATCCATTTACCCCAACACAATTCTTGCTTCACTTATCACAAACCATTTATTCTCAATTCCCCATGAAGTGCAGCAATGATTTTATTTTCTTTTAATTTATGGAGAGAGGGAGAGAGCAAAAAAAAAAAAAAAGGAATCACTGTGAACATGACAGTCTTCAGCAGTAAAAATAAAACGAAGTTTGCTAATTTGAATAAACTTAAAATGAAATAGATCAACTGGGTGGAGAGTAATGCATGACTTTGGGGCTTTTGAAAGTAAAGGAGAGCGGGTGGAAGTTTGTCACTTTCAATTAAAATAAAATTAAGAATAGAGACCAAACAGAAAAGGCAGTTAGTATTGTATTATATTATAAAAGTATGATCCCATAGGATAAGTTATGTAACAACATAGTTATAGTGTCAAAGGTAAAATGACATGAGAAGAACAGGAAGAGATAAAAGGGATAAGACAGGTCAGTGATGTGTTGCAATGTTACACTGATGAAAAATAGATTTAGCAGTAGGGGCTTCTTTCAAGAGATACTTATAATGATCTGGCTGAAGGTGCACATTCAAAATAGAACTGAACCATGAACAAAATATAAAATGGATAAATAGGATAAATTTTCAAGACAAAATAAACTGTCATAAATTATAAGGATTCATAAATATGAATCACAGCTCTTATATTATGACTTGTTAGCTCCTGCTAAAGAAACAATCACATACACTATTATTTAAAAATGAAATGAAAACTGCTAGAACAAAAATTTAGATAAGAGAAGGAGTATCTTGGTCTACGCCCTATGGGCCGGCTACAGCTCGAAAGGTCAATAGATAGATAGAAAGCGGCACGGGCATAATACCGACCACATTACCCCAAAAATCATGTGCCGAATGTCTGTAAAATTTATGGTCACTAACAACATATTCCCTATACGTCACTTGGCATGATGGGGGTACTTTACTTTTTTTTATATTCCTAGTGAAGAATTTTATTCTTCTTTGTGTTGTGTGTTCGCGGTTCGATAGGCAAGCACATGGTTTGACAAAGATGTCAACGAAAAACGGGTATGTTCAACCCTTATGTGAAAAGTCTGTGACGGTGGATGGAGGCGGAGGAATCAAGAATGATCAACGGCCCAGAAAGCGAAAACAGCAAAGTGTGTGGTACACAAGAGGCATGTTCAGAACACGAAAGACGAACATGGCTGACCACCGTGAAAGAGATTGGAGCCTCATCACGTACCAGTCCAGAGGAAGCCATGGAGAGTCGGAGAAATTCAAACTTATGTCGGAGGAAAGCTCTTAAAATAAGTACTTGGAATGTTAGGACTCTATATCAACAAGGGAAATTGGAAAATCTAATTCAAGAAGCAGAACGAATGAATATAGATATTTTAGGCATATCAGAGACTAGATGGAAGGAATGTGGGTACATTGAAGACGAAAAATATACATTTATATACTCAGGAAACACAACAGAACATCAAAGGGGGTAGGAATACTGATAAAAAGAGAGCTACAAAAATATATAAGTACCCACTGGACATACAGTGATAGGATTATACTACTCAAGTTTAAAGCAAAACCATTCGACATAGCAATAATACAGACATATGCACCTACTCAAGACTACACAGATGAACAAATAGAGGCATACTATGAAGACCTAAATAAAGTTATGAAGCAAGTGAAATCTTCAGACATCTTGATTGTAATGGGTGACATGAACGCTAAAGTAGGAAAGGTAGATATAAGACAATTATAGGAAATCATGGTTTAGGAAAAAGAAATGACAGAGGAGAAAGATTAATACAATTCTGTGAAGAAAACAGGCTGATAATATGTAACACCTACTTTGAGCAAGAGAAAAGGAAACTATACACATGGAAAAGCCCTGGAGATAGGAAGAGGAATCAAATAGATTACATAATGATAAAAGAAAGGTTCCGTAACAGCGTAAAGAAAGCCAAAACCTACCCAGGAGCAGATATTAATTCTGATCACAATCCTGTAATGATTAAAATTAAAATCAAACTAAAGAGAAACAAGCAAAAATCTGATTCATCAACAAACCCACTCGACATAACAGCTTTAAATCAAAAAGATATTAAAGATACCTATACAATACAAGTAAAGAACACATACCAGAAGCTGCTAGAGGAAGGAATTGAACAATACAGAAGAGAAAATCCTGATGAAAAAGTAACAACCAAATGGCAATGCATAAAGAAAAGCATACAAAAAGCCTGCGACACCTTACCCAAAAGAGAAAAGAACAAAAAACAAAAATGGATAACTAACACCATCTTAGAAAAAATGGAAGAAAGGAGACAAGCGAAGAACACTGCCCAATACAATAAAATAGATAATGAGATACGCAAAATGTGCAAAAAGGCAAAGAAGACTGGCTCAGCCAAAAATGTAGAGAAATAGAAACTATGGAAAGCAAACAAGACCTAAGAGGAATGCACACAGAAATAAAGAGAATGACTAATAAAAATAAAAAAGCCACAGAAGGTGGATGCATTGCAGACAAAAAGGAAAAATGCTAACAGACAATAAGGATATCATAGATAGATGGCAGGAATATATAACAGAACTATTTCATGATCAAAGGGACAAGAAACCAGTTATAAAATGTACATCAGGCTATAAAATCTTAAAATCTGAGGTGGAAAAAGCTATAAAAACAATGAAAAGGGGAAAAGCAGCAGGACCTGAAAGCATACAGATAGAGATGATACAGGCACTTGAAGATTTTGGCATTGAAGTGATTACAGACATATGCAACGACATATACCACACAGGATACATACCAAATGAACTAAAAACATCAACTTTCATTGCATTGCCTAAAAAGAATGGTGCAGTTGAATGCAGTGACTTTAGAACAATAAGCCTAATGAGCCATGTTACAAAAATCTTGCTAAAAGTTATACAAGGAAGGATTCAGAATAAAATCAATACTGAATTAGATGAGCAGCAATTTGGATTTAGGAAAAATAGCGGGACAAAAGAAGCCATATTCTGCATGAGAACATTAATCGAAAAATACACAGAAGTAAACAAACCAATATATGCCTGCTTCATAGACTACACCAAAGCTTTTGATAGAGTACACCACAAACAACTTATAGAATGCCTAAAAGAGATACATCTAGATGACATGGATATACGACTAATATGCAATCTATACTGGGAGCAAACAGCAATAATAAAATATAACAAAGAGTTCTCTACACCCATTGATATAAAAAGAGGAGTAAGACAAGGATGCATCCTATCACCAAGCTTGTTCAATCTATACACTGAGCAAATCTTTAAAAACATCATAGAGATGCCAGGCCTACAAATTAATGGAAAGATAATCAATAACCTAAGATATGCTGACGATACTGTACTACTAGCAGAAAATCCTAAAGACCTACAACAATTACTTAATGAAATAAACACGACAAGCAAAAAATATGGACTAGATATGAATATCAAAAAGACTAAAACTATGATCATAAACAAAGAAAATACTCAAAACCCACATGTGGATATCAAAATTGAAGGAATAGACCTTGAGACAGTTCAGAACTATAACTACCTTGGACATACTATAACCAGTGATGGAAAATGTACAACTGAAATAAACAAAAGAATAGGAATGGCAAAAAGTAATTTTAATGTCATGAAGGACATACTAACATCAAAACAAATAACACCAGAGCTAAAACTAAGAATAGCAAAATGTTACATCTTTTCAATATTCCTATATGGTGCTGAAACATGGACATTAGACAAGAAAACAGAACAGAGAATTGAAGCCTTTGAAATGTGGATATATAGAAGAATAGGTAGAATTGGATGGAAGGAAAAGAAAACAAATGACAAAGTCTTAAAACAACTAAAAATGAAAAGAGAACTTCTGAACACAATTAGAACAAGACAAATGCGATTCTTGGGCCATGTTAAAAGACACAACAGCCTACTGAAAGTGATCCTGGAGGGGAAAATACAAGGTAAAAGAGGCAGAGGCAGACCAAGATTAACATGGACGAGTAACATCAAGAGATGGACAAATCAACCGATGACAACCTGCACCATCAAAGCAAGAGATAGAGCAAAATGGCGCTCCATGGTAGCCAACCTTCGTTGCGGAGACGGCACTCAATGATGATGATGAGTGAAGAATATAAACTCAGAACTGATTTATTATTTAAATTATGTACTATTTAATTTCAATAAAATGTTTATACAAAGTCTGTTAAGAAGTAACAAGAGAGTAAACAAGTTAGAACACACTTACAACCATCATCAGTTTCAGTTAAGTACAAACACAGTGGAGATATAAATAAACTCAGATTCACCCTTGTTTTCTTTTAGTATACAAAATTTGACACTTATGCAGTGTTACTTTATACTGTGAACTTTAGCACATGTCTGAAAGCTTGTGACAGTGTATGTGTGTTCTTAGCCTTAAGGTTATGTATTTAAGGAAGTGATATCAAAGCAAAAGATAGAGCAGAATGGCGCTCCATGGTAGTCAACCTTCGTTGCGGAGAAGGCACTTGATGATGATGATGACTATTTAATTTAAGGTTAGGCAACATTCAGTGAGTTATACCACTATATAGTTGACTGTGGTTATACTATAGTATAGGACAGTATTAGAAGTTAATACTATAGTAACTAGTATTATTATAATAATAATAACGTTATTCTTGATCGTTTCAGTGCAGTTAGATAGCACATAGGGTTGTAGTCTCCCGCCAATTGTCTCTTCTGGGTGAGCTGTTCGATTGTTATTCTTATAGAGAGTGAATCTAGTAATCTACATCTATGCCTTCCAACCATGCCTCTGTTGTTAGACGAGTTCTTGTCAGTGTTTAATAAAGTAATAAAGTTATAATTAATAATTAATATAATATTATAGCTATAATAATAGATCACTTTATCTATCTTGGAAGTCACATTGATCGAGAAGGGGATACGAGCAAAGAAATTAGAATCAGACTGGCTAAAGCAGCAATGTCTTTCAGAAGCCTTGAAAAGTTGTGGAAATCAAAACTCATCAGCACAAACACAAAACTTAGGCTATTCAAATCAAATGTACTATCAACCCTTACGTATGCGTGTGAAAGCTGGAAAACAACAAGAGATATAGAAACAAAGTTGAACGCATTCGAAAATAAATGTCTAAGGAAAATACTTGGTATAGAATGGAACGAATTCAAAACAAACGAGGAAATTAGAGAAATCGCCAATCAACCACTAATATCTTCAGTAATAAAGAAAAGACGATGGTCATACGTTGGACATGTGATGAGAAGAGATAATAATCGAATAGCAAAGCAAGCCCTCATATGGGAAACAACAGGTAAAAGAAAAAGAGGAAGACCCAGGGAGACACTGAGAAGAACATTGATGAGAGAGGCAAGAGCAGCAGGAATCGGCTCCCTCAATGAGATAGAACTGCTTGCACAGAACAGAGACAGATGGCGAGATTTGATAAAATATCTTTAAAAGAAAACTGCTAGAACAAAAATTCATATAGGAGAAGGTGTATCTTGGTCTACGCCCTATGGGCCGGTTACGGCTCGAAAGGTTACCCTTCCCTTCTATAATAATAAGTATAAAATTATTAATTTAATATTAACATTAACAAAAATAAATATATTATTAATAACTATTACATAACAATCCAATAATTACATTGTTTATTATTATAAATATTATTTAATAATAAACTGGAAAAACATCAGAAGAATCAAAACATAGGTTGCACAGCACACACAAAATATTAAACTTTCTAATTTATTTTACGATGGCGATCCGACATGAAAATCAAAGTGAAGAAGAGGTAATATAATTTCCTTCCTAGAGTAAATGAGGGAATTAAAATAATTAACGGTCGTGTTTAGGTTAGGTCCGTGATATCAACAAAACACTACTTTTTTACTTTGCTTTCTACCGACTGCGATATCTTAAAAATTGATTCATCAAGCAATTAAAAAATTGAGCTTCGTTCACTCACACACCACTGTGGTGCTGTGACTCTGAGTGTGACTGTGGCTAATTAAAAAATATATAACAGCTAAAATTATTGGGTTTAATTCCTGTTAGTGTGTAGAAGATGCGCAAGTTAAAGTGTGCTGCGATAATGAAAAAAAGTAATAAGTCGCAACAAAATGTGTAAAGTAAGTAAAATAGAAATAATAAATTATAAATGTAAAGTCGCCTAGTTCTTGCCTTCTTTCTGCTTCTGCTAAAAGGCGGGCGGCAACTCCGTTGACAACTTCTCACCCACAAATCCTAATTGTTGGTGAAAATAATGACATTTTTAAAATTATGCCAGTATACATATTTTTTAGTAATTTAAACTGACACAGAGGCTATAAAATATTAAAATCAATATGTTATCGCTTATGTAATCAACAATGTAAGTTTCTTTAGGGATTCTTGTAAACCTCACATTATTTGAAGTTTATTTTTAAACTGTACAACCTGGCATATTTATGGCAATGTAATGATGGCTGAATTGAATTCGAGAGGACGGTTGGAGGCTTTTAATATATATTTTCACCTTTGCAACATAAACGGCAACATATTAAAAATATTGTAAGGAATTTGTTTTGTAAAGAGACATTACACATTCCATGATATGCTTACCAGATGATTAACGAAGAGAAGCAAGACGTTTTATCTGAAGGATCTTTTACAGAAAAAAAGGAATGATAATGCTATGCTTTATTTTCACTGTTTTATATCATCATCATCAAGTACCAGGCCTACTGGCGTAGGTGATCAGGTCTCTCCACAATTTTCGATCTCGACAGTTCTTTATCATTTCTGTTGTTGACCTTCTGCTAAGCCATTCTTTTAAGCTATCTGGTATTTTCTCTTTTTGCGTCCCTCTATCTCTTCGTCCCTCAATTTTTCCAGTTGTTACAAGATATTCCAGTTCTCTTCTCATTACATGGCCAAAAATGATGATTGTTTCTTCCTAATATTGGAAATTATCTCTCTTTTTAATTTTGACCTCTTTCAGAACATTTTCATTACTTTTCTTAGCTGTCCGTGGTATTCTCAACATTCTTCTGTAAAACCACGTTTCTACAGACTCCAGTGATTTTCTTGTCTGTTGTCCTATTGTCCATGATTCACATCCTTATGTTAAGACTGGCTCTACATAACATTTAAGAACTCTTTTTCTTGTTTCTATTGTCAAAAATGGATTGCACAGTATCTTTCTAATTTCTCAGCTGCTTTTGCATGAGCTATTCTGCATCTGACCTCTGTTGTACATCTTCCGTCTGAGGTTAACAAAGTTCCCAAATATTTAAATTCATTTACCTGTTTTAATATTGTTCTACTTGTCTTTATTTTGCACTGAAGTAATTTCTTTTTCTTTGTTGTTACCATTACTTCTGTCTTTTTGCTATTAAGGCTGAGTCCCTTATTTTTGCTTTCTTTCACTATAATGTCCAACATTTCTTGTAACTCATTTTCACTCGTAGCGATTAATAATGTATCATCAGAATACCTTAAATTATTTATATTATGACCTCCAATTGTTATTCCAGGCATGCCCCTTATGTATCTTAAAATAATCTCACTATAAATATTAAACAAATCTGGTGACAGCACACAACCTTGTCTAACACAACTGTTTTATTTGTTGAAACATTCCCAAATGGTTTCCAGTTCTTATGTCCGCTGTTTGCTGCCAGTACATGTTCTTTATTATTCTTAGATTTTTGCTTTCTACGTTTATGCTTTCTAAAATGTTGATTATTTCTTGGTGCTTTACTTTGTCAAATACTTTGTTGTGGCGATTCATGATTGTACAAAGAAGTTACGACGGTGGTTTTCTGTTGCCTTCCGTCGGTTTGTTTACGGTTGGCTCCGCTAGCCTTTGACTAAAAAGTCTCATCAAACAAGGCAGTGGGGTTGTTTTACTTCGGGGTACCCTCCCTTAGCCTTTTACTCTCCCGAGCTTACCTGCAAGGCAGCAGGGCAGCCACAGGTTGTACTGTTTACTGCATACAGTAGCAGGTAAAATTACCTGGCCTCACCTGTTTTATATAGTAAAGTAAATACATGGCTAAATTCAGGACACAAGCTGGGGGACTGGGTGATCTAAAGGTAAGACACCGGTCTCATGACAGGAATGTCCGTGTTCCCTCAAGTGGGAATATTTTTTTCAAAAATAAATAAAATTGAATCCGTATTTTCTTAGTGGTTTTATCCTCACCTGGTCTCTGGTATTTCTCAGAAGAATTTGAAAGTTCCCTGGACAGCTAATAAGACCAACGAGGAAATTTTCTCAAAAAGGCCAACACAAAAAGGGAGCTCCTAAGAAACATCAGAAGGAAACAATCATTTTTCGGGCACATCATGAGAAGAGGAAAGTTGGAATACTTGGTTTCAACTGTGCAAAATACAGGGAAAGAGAGATCGCGGATGACAAAAAAATAAAATACTAGATAGCTTGGCGTCATGGCAGAGAAAACAGTCAACAACATAAATGATACGATACTTGGTGGATAACGATTGTGGAAGGACGTGATCGCCTACGCCAACGGGTATGGCACATGATGATGATGATCTCTGTGTAGTGATATCCGATTTTTAGCCCTCTTCGATATTGACCAAAAAAACAAGTCCCGTGTGCACTCGCGCACGTTAAAGAACCGTTGACACATAAAAATCGAAAAAATATAGGCCAAAAAGGCCGCTGTTTGGGCAAATCTACCCATAAAAGTGAATCCCGGGCAGTGCTACTGAGTTTGTACACGGCCAGAGTTCTCCTCGGAGGTTCTTGATATTTCAAGGGGAAAATCAGAGCACATATGGATTAGTCCTGTGCGCAGTTCCTAACATAACATAATACAAGCCTAAAAATCAAGACATGTCTTGTAACCATTTTTAGGGGCATAGTTGGATCGTGTAATCTTTGGCAAGGCAGGCTGATAAAAAAAAAGTAAAAGTAAAGTACCCCCGTCACGCCAAGTGGCGTATAGATAATATGGTGTTAGTGACCATAAATTTTGCAGACCTTCGGCACATGATTTTTGGGGTAATGTGGTCGGTATTACGCCCGTGCCGCTTTACTTTCCCAGAAAAAATCCGGTACCCATTAAAGGCTGTGTGAACCCGGAAGCCGTCGACTGGGATCGAATCCTACCTCTTGTCCTTTGTAGTCCAGTTCACTAACCACTGAGCTATCAAGGCAGGCTGATAGGACAAAAAAAAAGCTGGCATATTCGTTCCCAAAATTAAATATATTGATTGATCACGAATGTGATGTAGCATTGTCCTTTCATTCATCTTTTCTTGTTAAAAACCAAGAGAACACCTCATCATAAACAGAAAAAGAACAGGAAGAAAGTTTTACGTTTCCTCACCTTGGTCGAAAATTGGTCTTCTATACTGCTGCCAGATTTTATTTCACCATCAACTGTAACAGGGCCCTGGTAGGAGTTATTTCTTCATGGTCAATACCAAAGCTCGATGGATTTTGATCTATAACCATTGTTATTGTGCGCTGTGTCACGGTTCCATCGTTGATCTTTTTCTGTCCCACTTCTTCAAAGCAACCACCATCTTTTCCCTTTCTCTATTCTATCTCTCAAACCTTCTATTTTTCCTGTTGTCATTAAATATTCCAACCAGCCTCATCTCCATGCATGTCCTACAAATCTGGACTGTTTTTTATCTAATTTGTTTTATACTCTTCCCCTCCTCGTCATCTGCCTCTTTTAGTATAATCCTCTTTGGATTTTCAGCTGTCCACGGTTCTTTCTAAAACAGAACTACATTACAGCTAATTCTAACCACGGTTGTGTTTCGCTATTTGTTGTTCTGATTTAAAATCCTAAAGCAGCACTGTTTCGATGTAGCACTATTAAAAACTAATTTTTTATTGCTGCATTTTTCTCATTTTATTTTAAATATTCTTGACCTGTGCAAGGGTTTTAGCTAGATATTTTCTGTATAGTGTCAATACTGTTCCCAGGTATATAATCTGAGCTTTTTTTTTCTGCTACAACTCAAGACGTCAATATTAATGAGTTCGTAGAAAGCATTGTCAACTCGAGGCTGTTGACATCACAATATAGCTTGTCCCGATATGGTACCGGTGACGGCCACTACAGCCTTTTTCTGTTTGTCATATGTTGGGTATGATTGTAGCAGGTATTCAACAGGACCCTTTCTAAATCACATTTAAGAAAGATCAATACATGTGAGATGCGATGCTTGAGAAAAGTAACAAACAACACAAGAAGAGATAGAATACCAAATAAAACCATAAGAAAAATGGTAGGAACAAAACCCTGCCAAGAATGTATAGAACAACAACAACTTAAATGGTTGGGCCATCTGGTCAGAATGAATCCTTACCAATCACAATCAAGGGCGTTCTTCTCGAGAATGCATGGAAAAAGGCCATGAGGAAGACTCAGAAGAAGATGGATAGAAGCAGTGACAGAGACATGAAACAACAAAGGAAAATCACTAATTCAAACAGTTCGAGCAGCTCAAGAACGACAAATGATATAACCACACCTTTTCGGTACCAATGAGAAAGAAAAAAAGAAGAAACAAAGCTTCAACAATTATCTTGCTTGTACCACAATCACATTCATCAGAGGTTTCTATCATTAGGGTGTTGACAAGGTGGTACTTCAATTTGCTGTGACCTCTTCGGAGTCTAACAATTTTTATTTGTTCTTTTCTGTATAGCTTGCCGTAGGCATCATTTTTTTCTGGTAACCCTGGTGTTCTGTATTCCATCTGTTCCAGTATTTTATTCCTGGCAAACCTCTTTGATTCCTCATAAATTGTACTTGTATCTGACTGATCTAATTTGCCACCTTCCTTTGCCAACCTGTTTTTGTCTCATTTGTTTCCAGGGATATTGAGGTGAATCATACTGTACATGGGTGACACTTTTTTTTCTGCTGAGACTACTATTACTTACGTTTTCGGATTTTTGTATATTTTAAAAATGTATTTGTGTTGTTAGACTGTCGGTGCTTCTTTTGGCTTTGAGAGAATAAAGACCGCATGAATCAGTGCAGGTAACGTGAGTTGTTAACATACGAGTTTTTCCCCAACTCCCAAATATATATTTAAAAAAAAGCTAGTAGACAGAACCAAAACTTCCTTTATTTGGATAGCGGCTGGTTTTTAATAACACATTTCTCTCTCTTTCTCTCGGGCTCTCTCACTCTCTCTCTCTCTCTCTCTCTCTCTCTCTCTCTCTGTCTATATGCATATATATATATTCTCTCTCTGCATATATATATATATTTGTCTTCTGTCTCACTCTCTCTCTCTCTCTGTCTATATGCATATATATATATATATTTGTCTTCTGTCTCTCTCTCTCTCTCTCGCTCTCTCTGTCTATATGCATATATATATATATATTTGTCTTCTGTCTCTCTCACTCTGTTTATCTCTGCCTCTGTATGTATATCTGTATCTCGCTATCTGTCTATGTTTGTCTTTCTGTGTTTATCTCTATCTATTTGTCATTGTCTGTCTATCTCTATGAATGTTTGTCTCTACCTGTCTCTCTCTCTCTCTCTCTCTATTCTTCTCTCTGTCTATATCTCTATCACTTTGGCTTTCTCACTGTCTATCGCTTACTCTAAGAAGCAATCAACATTTTTCGGGCACATCATGAGAAGAGGAAAGTTGGAATACTTGGTTACAACTGGCAAAATAAAAGGAAAGAGAGATCGCGGACGACAAAGAGAGAAAATACTGGATAGCTTGGTGTCATGGCATGGAAAACAGTCAACAACAGAACTGATACGATGCACTGTAGATAGAAGATTGTGGAGGGACATGATCGCCTACGCCAACGGGTATGGCACATGATGATGAAGATGATCTCTTACTGTCTCTCTCTCTCTCTCTCTTTTTCTCTCTCTCTCTCTTTCTCTCTCTCTCTCTCTCTTCTCTCTCTCTCTCTCTCTCTCTCTCTCTCTCTCTCCTTTTAGACAAGGAAATGCGTTACCTATAATTGTTCTTATGCCCTTCAAAAATGCATTTTGTAACTGATTCACAGTCCACGTCACATAGAGTCTTGAATGAATGGCTTCATCATGAAAGAAAGTTAAGTATGCGTCACAGAATTTGTGGCGCTCGTCATAAAAAAGTTAAGTATCTGTTACATAATTATTTTATAGATAACTTGGTGTCGTGGCACGGTAAACAGTCAAACATCGACTTTGATACGACTCACTGAGGAATAGAGAATTGTGGAAGGACATGATCGCTTACGCCGATCGGCATGGCACATGATGATGATGATGATGATGATGATGATGATGATGATGATGATGATGATGATGTTGATGATGATGATGATGATCTTCACAAGGAAACCTGTACTGAGACATTATTGCAAAGTTCCTACAAAGAAGATGGAGCTGTATATAACATGTACTCAGAATGCCTCAGACTAAGAATAACATTTCTTTCTGGACTCCATGGCAACCGAAGAAAACTACAATAAACATGGCGTGGACTAGTTGATAATGAACTGAAGGGAAACAACTCCACGCGTGTGTTCCGTTTAAAGTGTTGGTCCAAGACAGACGACTATGGCGATCTCTTGTGTAGTGATAATCTTATGCTGTTATTGTTAGGATCATCATCACTGCACACCGGACGAACCCAATGTCCCTCTCAAGAAAATCCGAGGAGAATCCTGGCCCACGTGCACGAACTCCGTAGCACGGTCTGTGATCCACGGTGTGTGCGGATTCCTGCTGACATTTTTTTTCCCGGGCAGCAGCTATATTTATGGCCTACTCTTTTCGATTTTAACTGTCAAGACAAGAGTTCTTTAACGTGCGAGAGTGCACATGGGACCTCCTGTTTATTGCCGTTATCCGAGATGGGTAGACATCGGATCTGACTACCCAAGAGATCAAGGGAAGATAACGTCATAAAGAAACCACGGATTAATCTTTCCTTTTTTTAAAAATCACCACCGTTTCTGCTGGGCTTTGAACGCGGGTCCTACTTGTCCTAAAGTCGACGTTGTAACTCTAACTAACCACCCCAGGACATAAAAATGTCTGACTGACTTGTCTGGTTGACTGTCCTAGTCGCTCAGGACTCCAAGGCAGTAGAAGAGTTGATAGACTTGCTTGTGGGACAGCAGGAGTGTGGAAATGGCGCTTTTTATTAGGGTTACATTTAGTCTAGTCGACAGATCATCTTCCATTGCACCGTGAATAATTCCAGAAGTGTTCAAATCTCCTTGTAAATATATTCCTCAACTATAACACTGTTTTACCATATAGTTATGTTTACTTTAGCTAACAGATCATCTTCCATTGCACCGTGAATAATTCCACAAGTGTTTAAATCTCCTTCTAAGTATATTCCTCAACTAATAACACTGTTTTCAGGCATGTTCGTAAGAGGCGAGAAAGGAGGGTTGGGCATGGGACTGGCTATCCCATACTGTAAAAAAAAATAACCGAAAAAAACTTCACAAACATGGACAAGTCAAAGAAAAGAATAAAAGTAAATCCGCCATCCAGGAAAGATAAAGGCTCTCTGTCTAAGAGACGTATGACGCAAGCCGAGATGAAGATGATGGGGAAGACATGGAATGTTCTTAAAAGAATGGCAAGAAACAGAATGGCTTGGAAAGTGATTGTTAAAGACCTATGCTCCACATGGAGCTGAAAAGTAGAAGAAGAAGAATAACATTGTTTTACCATAGATAGTTATGTTTACTTTAGCTAACAGATCATCCCCCATTATACAGGGTGTTTATAAAGTCTCACTACACTTGGTATCTAGGTCAATTTGAAAAAAAAATGTTTATGACGTCATCACAATATGTGCTCCCACTGTCAATGAAATTTGTTGAATAAGTTTATTGCTACTGGAAATGTGGAAGATGCTCCACGATCTGGTAGGCCTGCTGTGAATGATGAAATATGTTTAGATATCCAAGACAGAATCCTTAAAAGTCCAGACAAGTCATTAAGAAAACTGTCGCAACAAGTGAACTTACCATTGAGCACATATTGTGATGACGTCATAAACATTTTTTTCAAATTGACCTAGATACCAAGTGTAGTGAGACTTTATAAACACCCTGTACATCGGACAAGTGTTAAGATCTCTTCCTAAGTATACCCCCACTATGTAACGACTAATGACACCGTTTGGCATACTGAAAGTTCTCTGTGATTGTTTTTATTTTATTTCGAAGAAGATGTCACGATGATCGATTAGAGCGTACTCCAGGAATCGGGAGCCAAGGTGGGTTACGAGTAGGATAGGTCAAATTAAAGAACCAGATAAAAATGTATATAATCAGCGAGCTAACAGTTTCCATACAAAGCTTCATCTGTTTGAAAGCACTGAGCACCAATGGGTTTTCCAGAAGTGCAGCTAGGTCTCTTCGTGTAATCAGTAAACGGTTATGCATATCTTACATCTGCTGAAAGATAACAGCTTTTATGAGCCTGCTTGGTGTGGCGATCGATGGCAACCAGTAGATTAGGCTGATATATAAAACATGGCACGACTTTTATGTTCAATTACTATTGATGACATGTAATTTTAAAAAAATGCAATACAATAAAGAAAACATGGCACAATACCAATATGGCAATGAATTTAAAATACTGAGAGCAAGATTTAATTCCCGATACCAACATATGTTTGCAAATCATGGACAATTTCGCAAACAATGAAGGACATTTGTTACTTTGAAAGAAAATGCTGCATAAAAATCATTAGAATATCTTCAATAATAAAAAAAAATAGAAATGAAGACATGGTCAAAGACCTAAACATTACAGAAAAATGGTTGATAAATTCCATCTCACAGAGGAATTTAAAATATTATGACTACCTTCCTTATAAAACAATTTTAGCACATTAGTGCTTTATTTTTTTCAACAACAGTGACATCAAATGCCAAAATGTGTCATTCGATCTTCTGCGCTGTCATAATCACGGGGTCCTTCAATTCTAATTACAACTTTTATTTTCTTTGTTACGCAGGCTAAACAGTTAAAAGCATTTTCTGCGTATGGAATATATAAAAACTCCTCTGCTAAAATTTCAGCAACTAGTTAGCGCCTTTGTCTTTGCACAAACAACGCTCCTCGAGAATGTGTATATGTCAACGCATAATTGTGTTATTAATAACGTCACCGAAAATTGTTTTGAAAAACAATAACAGACGTTTATGTATTTTATATGTTCCTGTGTCAAGGCCATTTTGCATAAACAGTGCACAAGTTGCCATGGAAATGTGGCGAACAGGACTCAGTCGTTGTCAATGCGGAGGTCAACGGTCAAATCTGGGATAACACAGATGAGAAAGATGCAATCATCTATACAGACGGATCTACAATACGAAACTAAAATAGTGGAGGCCTCGGTAGCCTTCCGAACACCCGGAAGCCGTGGTTGGGATCGAACCCTATCTCTTGTCCTTTGTAGTTCAGTTCACTAACCACTGAGCTATCGCGGATCCCCAGATTTGCTGTAAGAGGCTTATAATTCCAGAAAACATTATGTAAGATGTTTCTATGAATTCCTAAAATTTAAACCACTCCCATAAATATTACCTTTAAGAATCATGGGGATGTGCTAGACTTAGAACAACTTCATCCATAAACTCAAGCTAAATTTCCAAGGTTAGAACTAAAATGCCACTCTGAGAATAAAACAAACAGCCGTGAACGCCTTTCAAGAAAGTCAAGACAGACAATGTTTGTTTCGTTTGAATAAACACAAAACCGCCCTAGGCTGGCAAACCTTTTACTTTAAGTACATTGGGTGGCGTCTTTGAAATTGTTACACAAGATAGCGGGAAAATATCCAATTATATAATGAGATACAATATTAATAGACGTTTGTTCAGGTGTCCACAAATTTCTTCCTTCTAGAAAATTCTTCCTTCTGGAAAATTCTTCCTTCTGGTACCTTCTTGGCGTTACCGTGGATGTATTGTGTTGCTGGTTTACAATAATGCCGTGATTTATGCGCATTTCGGCCCGAGATATCCGTCTTCAATGTGGGGAAATTTGGTTCAACAATTTTGCAGTGCAGCTGGAATTTCTGGCCTGCCAAGAGTGTCTTCATTAACACTTAATTTAGTCTTCACTAACACTTGTAACTGTTATCCGTAAATTATACTATAACAGACAGGCGATTTTCATGGTCTGTATCACATATCTTGATTATCACCTGATTACGCTTATTTATCGCTGGGCTTTCTGTGGGATGTCGGGTTTCTTTGCTATGCTTTCACACTCCATATGTATCTTTAGTGATTACCTGTGACACGCTGGACTGATTCACACCCTACTCCATTGTCTTGTTATCTCGTCCGGCCTCCCGTCCGATAACGTGACTGGTTTCATTACCTCTGTTCCTTCAGCCACATTTCACTTACATTTGAAATTCATTCTCGCTGTGCTGTCGAGATTTGTCATCAGCTAAATCATGCTTCAGTTATATATATATATATTGCATACATATTTTTGCATATTATATATTTTTACCCTCTGATATGCAACACATCGCTTTCTCTTGTTTCATCTCTTGTCCCTCTGTTTACTTCTCTTCGACTTACCTGCTCGATCATCCTAGATGTAGTAGAATTTATCTGTTTTTCATTGTTTATTATGGTTATGGTTAGTCGAAGGCCCCGGTATCACTGCAAACGAATTAAAATGCATTATTGCTCTAAAGTCCGTGCCAGTGGAATCTTCAGAATTAAAACTCGTCTCAAGGATCCAAATAAAGAAGTGCACCTGCAGTCTCCATCATAGCAGCCACAGCACAGGCCAAAAGACATAAGGCCAAGCGGCACTGAAAGTGAACGCAGCTGAACTGTCCTTCGTCATACGATATCAGCATCAGTCATCGTTAGCAATCGGAAAATCGAAATACGATCCCAATGAAACACACAGCTCGCGGTGTGCACTCCGTTCCTCAGGCAGCAAGCCGGACTTGAAATATTAGGTAACTGCAACAAGGAACACTTTTCAGACAGTGCCTCATCGGTTCCTGCCGCCTATCCGCCATAATGACCGGAAATCCTTGTTAATGTTTTTCTCGTTTTTTTATTTATTTATTTTTTTTATTAAGAAGGCCGCATTTAATCCAATTTGTTTGTAAAGCTGTCACTATACCTTATTTGAGTGTACGTTACACCCCGCTACTGGCTCCTGGCATAGCTGAAGGCGTCACAAGTTTTTGTGAATCCGGTCCCTTTCAGGCAACAGGCCTTAGTAAAACCACAGCTAACTATAGATTTTCTTAGGCCTGCGGACTGTGAAGAAATTCATAGAAAACCTCAAACTAACATCAAGGTTTTTAGCTTTGCGAGCATGGGTGGTTGTGAGCAGAGCGATGTCAGCAGTCTATAGCTCCTATAGCTGATAACGTCATAGTAGTTGAAGTGTCTTCCTTTGTTATTTTCTACCCGCAGGCCTTTGTAAAAAAAAAGTTAGGAATAGCCCCCGCAAAAGAATATTATAAATGGGAGCCGCGATAGCTCAGTGGTTTGTGAACTGGACTACAAAGGACAAGGGGTAGGGTTCGATCCCAACCGACGGTTTCCGGGTTCACCCAGCCTTTAATGGGTACCTGATTTTTTCTGGGAAAGTGAAGCGGCACGGGCGTAATACCGACCACATTACCTCAAAAATCATGTGCCGAAAGTCTGTAAAATGTATGGTCACTAACACCATATTCCCTATACGCCACTTGGCGTGACGGGGGTACTTTACTTTTTTCATAGAATATATAAAGAATCAACTGATAAAATGGTTTGGCCACGTGACAAGGCAGAAAGATCAAAACACAACACGAGCCTTCAATAAACATTGTGGGAATACCAGACCCAAGGGTCGACCACGAAAAAGATGGATCAATGGAACATTAGAAGCACTAGGAAACATAAGAGCAGCAGAGGCGAACAGAAGAGCAAAAGACAGCAAATTATATCTCCCCTCGACGCTGAATGGCAAATGAGGAAGGAAAGAAGAAGAAGACGACGAAGGCCTTTGTAAATCTATAGATGCCCATGAGTAAAACCGTCACCACAGATATCTCTGAGCCTGCCCGCTGAGGAAGATTTCCCGAAAGCAACCCATACGTATGATGTCTCGAGCTTTTTAGAGCTATAGGCGACTGACCTCATTTTACCCAGAACCGCCACTGCTGAAAAGGTCACTGTCGGCCCCCCTTCAGTAGGTAGACTTCAGATATATCGGTGGCAACGGTTTTATTTAGTAAACAATATATGGCTTCTATAGGAAATATAGTCTACAATAGTCAATCATATTAAAACAGGTAAATGAATTTAAATATCTGGAGCATTGTTAACCTCAAATGGTAGATGTAAAACAGAGGTGAGATGCAGAATGGCTCAGACAAAATCAGCTTTCCAAAAAAATGAGGAAGTTACTGTGCAATCCATTTTTGACAAAAGAAACAAGAAAATGAGTTCTTAAAAGTTATGTAGAACCAGTCTTAACATATGGACGTGAATCATGGACATAAGGACAACATACAAGAAAATCACTGGAGGCTGTAGAAATGTGGTTTTACAGAAGAATGTTGAGAATACTATGGACAGCTAAGATGATTAATGAAAACGTTCTGAAAGAGGCCAAAGCAAAAAGAGAGCTAATTTTTAATATTAGGAAGAAACAATCATCATTTTTTGGCCATGTAATGAGAAGAGAACAACTGGAATATATTGTAACAATTGGAACAAATCGAGGGACGAAGAGATAGAGGAAAGCAAAGAGAAAAGATACCAGACAGCTTAAGAGAATGGCTTGGCAGAAGGTCAACAACAGAAATAATAAATAACTGTCGAGATCGAAAGTTGTGGAGAGACATGATCACTTATGCCAGCAGCCACGATACTTGATGATGATGATGATAGGAACTGTAGAGCGCTGACGTCATTCTGCCCACAACTGACCCTACTCGCTAAACTGAAAACGGCATGCTATATAGTTGGGGCTTTCAGCTGTTTCCTTCTCTGCCCTCATGCTTATTTCTATTGAAGGTGTTGTACAGACTAAACTAATAACGGGATGAAATGAGCGGTCATCTTCATACATGATAGTAGACGAAGCACACATGTTTGAATATTTCGTTATATGAGGAAATTGTAATTAAATATAGACAATGACAGCTACGAAAGAAGGTAAATAACATCACGGCTAATGTTTGCCAAGATGTGTCAAGGAAGTGACATGCGTGTACATTTATTTATAAACTCAGGGCTCCAAACATCAAATAAAATATATTGAAGGTAAAAACATTTATATCAATCGATTTTCGATGCAACTTTCACATCCAGCAAATATTGGTTTGACCATATAATTTTAATTGGTCACGTGGTTTATTATTAGCCTATCAAATAATTTCAGTATATTGACATAATCAGCATCATTATGTGTCTTGTTTTTTTTTTTTTTTTGTAGATGTTAGCAAGTTCCTCATTTCAATAGTTTAGAATAGCTATACCTCACTTTGCTTTTTTATTTAAACACATTTATCGTTATCTTTTTTAATGCATTCCTCGATGTTTATTTTCATTCATTGCGGGACGTCTCCACATCGAAAGTTAGCTACCATGGAGCTCCTTTTTACCTGGTCTCTGCCTTGTTGGTGGGGTCGCGATAGCTCAGTGGTTAGTGAAATGGACTACAAAGGACAAGAGGTAGGGTTCGATTCTAATCGACGGCTTCCGGGTTCACCCAGCCTTAAATGGGCACCGGATTTTTTTCTGGGAAAGTAAGCGGCACGAGCGCAATACCGACCACCTTACCCCAAGATCGTGTGTGAAGGTCTGTAAAAATTATGGTCACTAACACCATATTCCCTATACGCCAATTGGCGTGACGAGGCTCTTTACTTTTTTTTTACTGCTTTCTTGGTGCATGTTGTCATAGGTTCACCCGTCCACAGTGTCATGGAGAGTGGTGGCCAATTCGATAACTTGTCCCGCTCCAAAACTAGAGAACGTGGGTTCGAATCCCGGTAGAGAATAAAATATAACTAAACAATAAGAGACAGACAAATGTAGAGAGGGATAAAAAGAAGAGGAAGATATAAGAAGGAGGGGAATATGGAGTGGAAAAAAAAAGAAAAATGTAGACACTGAATAAAAAAAAAAAACCGACACCACGTGATACAGTTAAGACTCCCTCCGTCTTGTCTTTGTTGATTGAGAGTGTCCAGGCTTGCAGACGTCTAGGTCCACAGCGATTGATCGAATCTACCAGCTGGAATTTCCTATAATAACATCGAAGCAGTGTCTCTTGAGGCAGAAAAGTTAATCACACTTCGAGAAATGTTTGGACTTTGGGGAAAAGTAAAGGATGAATGCGACAATTAATCGCCAGCACGGATTCTGTAATAGTCTGGTCAGTCTCTTTCTTATGTGATATGTAGGTTTGGTGAAGACGTACAAGAAATATGACAGTAAATGAAGGATAATCGGACAAAGTTAAGGGAATCTTGAAAGGACACATGCGATTTCACAGAAGAATGTTCTGAATTTTGAATTTCTGATTGCTTACGATGAATGATGATATCGTATGACGAAGGACAGTTCAGCTGCGTTCACTTTCGGTGCCTCTTGGCCTTATGTCTTTTGGCGTGTGCTGTGGCTGCTATGATGGGGACTGCGACTGCATTTCTTTGTTTGAATCCTTCAATGAGATGAGTTTTAATTCGGATGATTCCACTGGCACGGGCTTTAGATTGATAATGGATTTTAATTTGTTGAGTTATTGAGTTTATTTGTGGGTCATCATCATTGCACTTCGAACATGTCCATAGGTGCTCAGATCCCCTCCTCAGCAAGTCCCGCAGTGTCCAGCGATTGACGACTCCATTTCTGTGTTGGCTGATAATTTTTACACGGCCACTAAGTTTCTCGTTTCTCACTGCGCCCATCTTAACTCCATCTCTTTCATCCGAAGGAGTGACGTGGACTCATGGTTGTTAGCAGTGATACCGGGAGTCTTGGACTAATCATAACCATAACTATGTCCTGAATACCATGGACGACTTCATTGAAAAAGTTTAATGAGGACGATCTTAGAAACTGCAGCTGAAACAACAAAGAAAACTTTTTATACAAAATTAGGGGGTGTCCGGTTAGCGCAATCGATAGGCGGTGGCTTACCACGGCAACAGCCGGAGTTCGTACCCTGGCGAGGACACCTGGGTTTTACTAATTCCCTAAAAATTAGTACCTCTGAAGTCGGGGTAAATCTGCCTGCATGGCGAGGGGCATCCTGTAATGGGATAAAACAGACTTTACACGCAAAATTCAGTCCCACAAAAGGTCAAAGCTGACGAAAGCGAACGAACGAACGATACAAATTAGGAGGAGAAAAAAAATAATAATTTGTGGGCATGTATTTGGAAGCATCTTGGACATGTTATAACAAACGATAGAAAATGTAAGACAGAAATTTAAAAAAAAATAGGAATGGCAAAATAGCAATTGTATCAACATAAAAATAAATTCATATCAAAGCAAGTAACATCAGAACTAAAAGTAAAAATAGCAAAATACTATTTCTACTAAAAATTCATGTACGGTTCAGAAACGTGGGCATTTAAATAAGAACACAGGGGAGAAAATCGAGGTCTTTGAAATGTGGATCTATAGAACAATTGGGAGAATGGGGTGGAAAGAAAAGAGGACAAATCACGAAGTTCTGAATCAGCTGAAAATGAAAAAAAGAACTACTTAACACAGTTCGAACAAGATAAATGAAATTTTTTTGAGCAAGTGAAGAGGCATAATACTCTTGTAAAAGTCATCTTGGAAGGGAAAGTACAAGGTAGACGAGGTAGACAAGGTAGACGAGGTAGACACAAACATCAAAAAGGTGGACAGGTGAACCTATGACAACCTGCACCATCAAGACAAGAGAAAGAGTAAAATGGCGCTCCATGGTAGCCAACCTTCGATGTGGAGACGACACCCAATTAAGGAAGTGTGGGAAAGGAATAGGTACTTACTAGAAGGGATGAGGAGTTGGATATGTCGCGGAGATTTTTTTAATTAATTTTTTTTTTACTGCAAATTTCACTTCTGATAGAAATGACTTGGGTTACTTCTACTTGGGTTGAAGCCGGAGACATAATAATAATAATAATAATAATATAATATAATAATAATAATAATAATAATAATAATAATATAATAATAATAAATGAAAATTATTATAGAGGGAAACTTGCGAGGCGATAATTCAGGGAATCATTTGAGGAAGAGGTATGTATTACATCACTCAGAAAAAATGACAAATAAACAATAACAGGAAAAAAAGAAAGAACAACATATGGTCCGAAGCAGGATTACTTGAAACCCTCGTGGCTGGACGATTAGTACATTTGCTACTCACTGGAAGGGTGCCAAAACCGAGAATTTATTTGTTCCTGTGATCATTCACGTGATGTAAATACCTCTGTAGCGTCCCACTTCAACTCTCAGGGCCCTGGGGTTTAGGTCGACGCCATGTCACCGGATTAGTGTTATGTTCTTCGTACAGCCGTAGCCGTTTCGCTTTGGAGAATCGTCTGATTGCCCGTAGGAGTTGCCTCACCCCCACGGCGATTTATATATCCCTTTCTCATGGATAACCATTTCCCTTTCTTCTCCCCTCCCCCCCCCACCCCCCTTTCTTTAGCCTCTTTATTATCCTGTCGCGATTTTCCCAAACAGCACTCAGGAATGACGTTATCTTCACACATATGGCATGTGCAGATGTGAATAATTATATTCTCGTATGCATTCGCAGTCTCCCTTATGTAAGCTCCCATTAGAGTTGTGATCTTCATACACTAACCGGGATTATTGTTCCTTATTAGTATTCTAGCATATTCAACTCCTTTTGCTAGGAGGTTTTAGTATCACGACACTTCATTTATCATGTGCCATACCGGTTGGCGTAGGCGATCATGTCCCTACACAATCTTCTATCTACAGTGCATCGTATCAGTTATGTTGTTGACTGTTTTCCATGCCATGACACCAAGCTATCCAGTATTTTCTCTCTTTGTCGTCCGCGATCTCTCTTTCCTTTTATTTTGCCAGTTGTAACCAAGTATTCCAACTTTCCTCTTCTCATGATGTGCCCGAAAAATGTTGATTGTTTCTTTCTGATGTTTTTTAAGAGCTCCCTTTTTGTGTTGGCCTCTTTGAGAACTTCCTCATTGGTCTTTTTAGCTGTCCAGGGAACTTTCAACATTCTTCTGAGAAATCCCATCTCTGTGGCCTCTAATCGCCTTTTCATTTGTTTGTCTACTGTCCATGATTCGCTTCCATAGGTCAGAATTGGTTCTATATAGCACCGATGAACTCTCTTTCTCATTTTTATTGACATAAATTTGTTGCATAAGATATTTTTCATTTTTTAAATGCTATTTTGGCGTGAGCTATTCTGCTTTTTATTTCTGTGGTGCATCTTCCATCTGATGTTATTATTGTGCCCAAGTATTTCAAACGTTGCACTTGTTTCAGATTTGTCTCGTTTATTTGTATGCTGCATGATGGTGATGATTGTTTCTTCGATATAACCATTACTTCTGTTTTCTTACTATTCAGACTGAGACCTTTCTTGGTGCTTTCTTCTACTATTATGTCTATCATTTCTTGTAGTTCGTTCTCTGTCTCTGCTATTAAGACTGTGTCATCCGCATATCGCAAATTATGTATGTATCACGACACTTACTGATATATTTTTTTAAGACATTTCTCCTATTTGACTCTTTCGGGAGTACTGTAAAATCGTTTTAGTACACATATTGTACGCCTTGGTGTTACTGAATCCCTTGTGATCTTTTAATACGTATGATGTACTCCTAGTTGTGGCTACTGTCGTATGTCCACACCTAACGCATTCACAGCGGTCTCACACGTAATATTATATAATTCACAGTCTAGACTGTGTACGTGTAATCTTCTGTGCTTCTTTACCTTTACACCTGATTACGATGTCTGACATTCACTTTTCCCGCCATTGTAGCAGCCCTTCCCCTAACCGCCAACTCTTGGCAGATTTGTCGTCCTATCATGTGGTCACCTTGCCTCTTCTCTCTTATCCCACATTATCCACATTTCACTTTCTGTCAGAAAACTCTTCGGGTCTGCGTTTCCGTGTGAAGTTTCAACTAAGTTACTCGCTTTTACACTTTTTAAAAATGTTCACCCTCCCCCCCTATCTATATCTCTCTCTCTCTCTCTCTCTCTCTCTCTCTCTCTCTCTCTGCTATGCAGGTAAAATATTACATTTTTCTTACTTATTTTCTTATCATTATACTTCTTCCTTCTTTGTAGCATTAGTTTTAGTTATTCCAGAACATTTAGTAGAGAATATCTTTTGTTGTCTGTTTATCTCGTCCCTGTTTTCTGAAGAATGCTTCCTGTATACCGATACTTCTTATATTTCATATTGCCCTCTTTTTGATGTGCGAGGGACCCCTGTGCACACGGCTGCCAGGGAAAAAAAGATTAACACGCAAAATTCAGTTCCTAGACTTTAGGGACTTCGTCAGAGGTAAAAGATGGCGAAAGAAAAAAAAAAAAAGAAAAGAAAGATATCACCTTTATTTTAAAAAAAACTATTATGTATCATTATTTATATCTTCTTTATAAAACAATCATAGGTCATTATTTATATTGTCTTTATAGAAACAATTTTATATTATTATTTATATCTTCTTTATAAAAAACAAACATATATCATTATTCGAATCTTTCTATCTCTTTAACAAATGTTAAGCTCATAAGTAAAACATGTTTTTACCAGTAGCAACAAAATAATGCACATTTTTCCAAGGTTTATTGACAACACAAGAGAAAGAAATTTGAAACGAACCTCTTGGGGACTTTTTGACCAACCCTAGGGTTCCTGAGAACCCCGGTTAAGAAACATTGCTCTAAACATTAGTCTTAAGCCCATTGTAACGAATATAAATATTCTAAGTACCCAGTCATAAGACGAAATGCATTTCTGGTCACTCCATCTACTTTCAATAATTAGTATGTTAATGTTTCTATACTCCTTTTTTACTAATTAGATGATACGCCTTTGATATTTTTTTTCCACCAGCTTTTACCTCTGACGAAGTCCCTAGAGACTAGGAACTGAATTTTGCGTGTTAATCTATTTTTTCACTGGCAGCCGTGTGCACAGGGGTCCCTCGCCGCACAGTCAGATAACTCCGGCATCGGAGGTACTCATATTTTTTCCCTCGATGAGTAATTAACGTTTCAAACCGGGTCTCGCTGCTGAGACCAGGGGTGGTTGCCACAGAGAGAAATCATAAATAAAAATCCCAACCAGTGCAGCCGGATTTGAACCCACAGCCTCTCTGTCTCGAGGCGGCGTCTTGCCTCGAGACCAACCAGCCTTTGACATAGAGTCCTCTCATCATCATCATCATTGAGTGCTGTCTCCGCAACGAAGGTTGGCTACCATGGAGCGCCATTTTGTTCTATCTCTTGCTTTGATGGTGCAGGTTGTCATTGACTGATTTTTCCATCTTTTGATGTTACTCATCCATGTTAGTCATTGGTCTGCCTCTGCCTCTTTTACCTTGTATTTTCCCCTCCAGGATTACTTTTAATAAGCTTGGTGATAGGATGCATCCCTGTCCTACTCCTCTTTTTTATATCAATGGGTGTAGAGTTCTCTTTGTTATATTTTATTATTGCTGTTTGCTCCCAGTATAGATTACATATTAGTCGTATGTCCATGTCATCTAGATGTATCTCGTTTAGGCATTCTATAAGTTGTTTGTTGTGTACTCTATCAAAAGCTTTGGTGTAGTCTATGACGCAGGCATATATTGGTTTTTTTTTTACTTCTGTATACTTTTCGATTAATGTTCTCATGTAGAATATGGCTTCTTTTGTCCCGCTATTTTTCCTAAATCCAAATTGCTGCTCATCTAATTCAGTATTGACTATATTCTGAATCCTTCCTTGTATAACTTTTAGCAAGATTTGTGTAACACGGCTCATTAGGCTTATTGTTCTAAAGTCACTGCATTCAACTGCACCATTCTTTTTAGGCAATGAATTAAAGTTGATGTTTTTAGTTCATTTGGTATGTATCCTGGATGGTATATGTCATTGCATATGTCTGTGATCACTCAATGCCAAAATCTTCTAGTGCCTGTATCATCTCTAACTGTATGCTGTCAGGTCCTGCTGCTTTCCCCTTTTTCATTGTTTTTATAGCTTTTTCCACCTTAGATTTTAAGATGTATAGCCTGATGTACATTTTATAACTGGTTTCTTGTCCTCTATGACCTCTTTTTACGTAAGATATGCTCCTTGGGTTCGTTACTGTTGTCTCTCCATGCCTTTGTTTTTCACGGTTTTGCGACACGTAATATTATGTAACAACCGATAGAGCTGCCGTAGGTGCTAGCCTCTGATGTTTCCCCTTACACCAGATTACGGTGTCTGACCCTGTTTTCCTCGTCATCTTATCTTCACTTTATCGCCCCCCCCACCCCCATGCCAGATTTGTCGTCATATTACCTGACCTGATCCCTCTCTCCGCCTCTTTCTCTCACATTTCCCACATTCCACTTTGCGGCAGTACACAAGACTGCTCAACTAAAGTGTCTCATTTCTTATACATTGTTTTATATTCAATTCCTCTCTCTCTCTCTCTCTCTCTCTCTCTCTCTCTCTCTCTCTCTCTCTCTCTTACTATACACTTATAGTAAAAGTAAAGTAACCCCGTCACGCCAAGTGGCGTATAGTGAATATGGTGCTAGTGACCATATATTTTACAGACCTTCAGCTCATGATTTTTGGGGTAATGTGGTCGGTATTACACCCGTAGCGCTTTACTTTCCCATAAAAACATCCGGTACCCATTAAAGGCTGGGTGAACCCGGAAGCCGTCGGTTGGGATCGAACCCTACCTCTTGTCCTTTGTAGTCCAGTTCACTAACCACTGAGCTATCGCGTCTCCCAGCTTTACCGCAGCATTGCATTTATTTGCCGGATGTTTCTGTGTATAAAGAAGATCTCACGTACTGTAATATACCTGATTAACGTCGACGACAGTGTACAATACAAATCAATGTCGTGAAAGATACAGCCAAACTAACCATCTCTCCGGCACCAACATCCTGACAAATCCAGTCCGAGTATCGTTACACTGTCCGTGGGAAAAATTCCAGGCAGAGACTCAATCATAAGGCGGCGCCGGTTCTAAGATCATTAATCATGTCTGTTCTCTGAGAGACAAACTATTTCAACGCGCACGTTCGGCACTGCTTATGAGCAACGCTACATTAGTTTTCCCTCTGTAATTCATAAATTCAGTCTAGAGGTACGACATCGACCGTAGGATAGAAAGGAACCAGGTTCAAAGCCCACCAGACGTGGTGATGATTGTTCAAAAATTGTAACAATTAATCCTTGGTTTCTTTATATCAGGGAGCCGCGATAGCTCAGTGGTTAGTGAACTGGACTACAAAGGACAAGAGGTAGGGTTCGATCCCAACAGACGGCTTCCGTTTCACCCAGTCTTAAATGGGTACCTGATTTTTTTCTGGGAAAGTAAAGCGGCACGGGCGTAATATCGACCAAATTACCCCAAAAATCATGTGCTGAAGGTCTGTAAAATATATGGTCACTAACACCATATTCCCTATACGCCACTTGGCGGGACGGGTCTCTTCACTTTTTTTTTTTACTTCTTTATATCACCCTTCACGGATCTCTTTGATAATGAGTTTTGATGTCTAGCCCTCTCGGATAACGGCAATAACAGGATTCCCCGTGTGCACTCGCGCACGTTAAAGATCCCTTGGCAGTTAAAATCGAAAAGAGTACTCCATAAATACAACCGCTACCTGGATTTATCAGCAAAAACCTACCCCACACCGTGGATCCCAGGCCGTACTACGGAGTTCGTGCACGTGGGCCAGGTTTCTCCTGATATATTTGCTCGAGATTCTCGAAGGGGATGTCGGAGCACCTATGGGTTCGTCCGGTGTGCAGTGACGATGAACCTAACAACAAATAATTCAGGAATTTTCTTATTCGGCGTTGGCATCCATGGACACACAACAAGGAAATCTATCTATCTATCTTTCGTTCGCCTGAAATATTGTCTATATCTGCAATGTCGTTTCCTGTATAAATTTGACTATCTATCTATCTATCTTTGTATACATGTGACTATGGAGTCGATTGTGTCCTGTTCTGAGACGTATAATGATAACTTGTTCATATCTATTCATATTATGAAAGGCATCCTGATTTGGGGCTTGTGGTCGTCTGATTGATTTGATTATCTGTTTCTTATGATTATATGTAACTGGTGTATCTAGTTGTGTGCCTGTTGAACCTTCCTTTGCCAACTGATCTGCTTTCTCATTGACGAGCGCTGTATAATACAATTTTCATCCCAACGTTATGCTACCAATGCCAGACCTGGACCCTAGATGCAAGAACAATAATAAAAATAACCTATACTGAGATGAAATGTGTTAGACGAATGACAGGAAACAGTCTGAGAGATGAGATGGTAAATGAAGAACTGAGAAAAAAGGTAGGAATAGCCCCCGCCATAAAATATATAAGGAAACAACACATAAAATGGTTTGGCCACGTGACAAGGCAGACAGAAAGATCAAAACATAACACAACGAGCCTTTAGCAAACGTTGTGAGAACACCAGATCCAAGGGTCGACCACGAAAAAGATGGATCGATGGAATATTAGAAGCGCTAGGAAACAAAATAGTAGCAGAGGCGAACCGAAGAGCAAGAGACCGCAAATTATATCTCCCCTCGACGCTGAAAGGCAGATAAGGAAGGAAAGAAGAAGAAAAGAAGAATCCATGGACATTGTTAAGTCGATTCAACTTTACAAATAAATTAGTACAAGACATAGAAAACTGGGAGAAGTAATAACATCAAGAAAAAGAGATCTGGTAACCCAGATATGCGATATAGCGGTGTGAAATTATATTTTACTTTATTCTTGTAACAAAGACAGTATAATGTTGTTAAGAGGTCAAGGCAAAGAAATGCATATTAATGCATAAAAATACGAAGTTGCAGTAAAGGTGATTGTAAAGGAAAAATGAAAAAGAAATATATAAACAATCGCATCGTTAAAGCTTTACGTAATTAATTGACGACACAAATTTGAACGACGTTTCGGCTCAATAGGCCTTCAGCAGGAACAATAAACAACACACAAACACACACAGATATTTAAGTCAATACAATTAAACTTGCATAGCTAACTAATAATTAAGTTTATAAAACTAAATAATTTCGAACTGGTATGAGAAATAAAAATGTTCTCCCTGCGTACAACGCTGTGGCCAGAAGGAAAATGAACGAAGTCTAGTCCGCGCAGGATACTCAGTGCAATTTGACCAGCTAATGGTAGGGCCAACACAAAGGTGGAAGGGTTTTAAAAATATATGGGGTTGTGTAGGTTACCTCAACTATAACGCCACCGGCAATGTCTATACATAATTGTGCACAAAGGAGAAAGCATATGAAGTCCAAGTCCCTAGTTAGGTGAGGATTTCGCCGTTGACGACGAGCTCAAGACAAAATGATTAATTCACAACACAGAACTGCAACTCCAAAAATTTGGAACAACACGTGAGTAGTATAGCAGGAAGGATTTGGATATTATTTGGCCCGTAAATTAACAAAGATATATAGTGTGGTGCGCAGCGCACCACATGTACACGAGAGACAGGGGGAGTTAACCATGCCATTTCGTGTCGGTGACCCCGGAGGTGACGTGTTTATGTTTGGTGTAGGCTGACTTTGGAGTTCTTGAGCGATAGTGATAGGCTAGTAGATTATACAACATCAATGAAAAACAATCAATATAAAACAGAAGACAAAGATATATTTTATTCTTTTATTATCTCAATAGGTGTATAACATACATTGATATTATATAACATTACAAAAATATTCAGTACACGAAGTAAATATATAGTACAAGGATAACATTTAGTTATACCTATGTAGTTGGGTGTCTGCTTAGCTAGGGTGAAACTGTTAGAGATTGCTGGTAGTCTAAACTGGTAGTGTAAAGAGTTAAATATCTAGAGGTGTAGTCGAGACATTATCATCAGCTACCTTTCTTTTTATATAGAAATAGGAAAGAGCATTTCTTGTTTGACTATAGGAAAATATGGAATTATTTAAGACTTTGAATCCTACATTTTTCCCACCCTTAGCCTTTTGCGTGGCGAGAACCTCTAAAAACATATCTTTATCTAATTTGTTGTGTTGCTTGCTTAACCCTTTACAACTGATTTTATCGTAATCCCCACTACAATGGTACGTCTTACTACATAAGCTAACAAGAGCTGTCCCTTCGTACTCTAGTTTAAAAAGCCCGGGCGTTCGTTTGGTGTACGCTTTAACACCCTTACAGTTTATACAGTCTGTCTTGCTAATATGCTCATCGCAAAACTCGGCAGGAAACCAGTCTTTATATACACTATTAAACTCATCCCGCAGACCTGACTTAACTATATCCTCTAGCTTAGGTGCACTTAACGCCAAGTATAAACTATCAGTATCTGTTTCACATAACTGAAAGTTGGACCTATCTACAAACTTATCTAAGAACTCGAAATAAAAATCTAACATACGAAGTTTTGCATATTGATACACGAAGAAACCGATTTGTAGGGGTAAGTCCCAAACAGTTTTCTTTTTCTCCATCTCAATTTCAAAAAGATCCTCCCCTATTTCAGTCATCTTTTTAAACCGGGAACTATTTATCATTTTTGATATCTCATCCCCCTGAACGTACGAGACAGCGCTATGATTGGCCTTATTGGTTAGAGTCTTCCCGTAGGCTGAGTTTCCTAAGAGCTTCATCGTATCGCTTACTATAGATTGACTTTCGTCTAGATCACCAGCCCGCCTAGCGTCAGAAACCATTTCTCCAAACTTTTTAAAACAACTAGACGGTTGATATTCTATCACTTGATAAATTTTTGTTACCTCCAATCCGTGGTCTAAATACCATTTTAACAGTGGTGTTGCCAACAAAATTTTTTCCCCGACATAACTACCGATTAGGGTGCGACGAGGGGTTGACAACAAGTTATGTTTGAGGCATATTCACCCATAAACGGACCAATATCAGCACGCGTGACGTCAATATTTTTGAAAATTGGAGTCATCTCACTGAAATGTTCCTTCAGGCGATCGGGGACGTGTAGATCACATTCTACTAAACCAAAACATGTCCCATCTGAAACAGAAGCCAGAATCTGTTTATCACTGAGAGGGAGCCCTTCTTTAGAGTAAGAGGGTCTAGCTCTAGGGATGGCTTTAGAAAGGAAAGCCCTAATGGTTGGGTCAGACTTTTTCAGAGCCTGCCACTCACATTCCCACATAACTTCTACTGGGACTTTTACCTCCTCAGTTAGGTAGGTGTGTATCTCACATGTTTTTTCAAACAGCTCGAACAATGGCTTATTATTAACAGGGTTTCTTTCTTTATCTTTGGTGAGGGACAGTCTTTGTGACCATGGTACAAACAACCATGAAAATTGTAGCCTCTTCTATTGGATTTATCCCACCCATCCACGGGGATGTTTCTATCACCTAACCGAAACTCCCTTCCATTAAACTGAGTTTTCAACTCCACCCCTTTTTGGTAGGCGACCCACGTTAGCCACTCTCTACTTTGTTGGACATAATAGTTATCTTTTCGACCCTAAACCCGGTCTCCATTCTTCTAATAATTGGGTAATCTGTTGGCATTGGGTTCATCAGAGCCCAAAGATACAACGCGTTGGCATCGTAACCTTGGATGGATTTGACTACCTTTCCACCCCTAATAAGCGTTTTGCCTACCTCGTGATACCTATGAAAAATTATAGAGGGACCCCCAACGATATTATCTCTAATCATTTTGTGTAGACTCGCCTGTTTGCTCGAACATAAACTAAACATTACACCCCTATCAATGGTCTTAAAAAGATACTTTAAACAAACACCGGAACCGAAATGGCGTCTTTAAAACAGTCTACACCCCGCTCCCCATAAAAGCGAACCTGCTGCTCCAAGGCTTCTAAGAATGGGACTACATCTTTGTTGTTATACCACACCAAAAAGTCCCTAAGTGTGGTCATGTTATTGTCCTGCCATACCTTTTTGCACAGAGCGTACTCCTCCTTGGAAATGTTGGAATTTTTTAACGACGAATAAAACGTTTCGTGTGGGGGTAGTTCTGTCTCGTCCAACTTTTGAGGGTCGTCTATATATTCATAACAAAAGTAACCCTTTGTCTCACTAATCTTATAAGCCGCCAGATATTTACTATAGCTAAACCCGGGGGCTAGATAGTTTACTACATCTAAGAATTTTAGATTCGGCGTTGCAATACACATAAAGTTATTGTTTCTTTTAACTATAAACTTGAACGGTCTTTCTACTTTGTAGTCTACTTCCATTTTATCTTCCTCTTCTTCGTTAACATCAGCGTCCTCTTCTTCTTCCATACTATCACCTTCTTCACCCACTTGGGCAGTGACAGCCATGAAGTGCTTTATTAAATAAGGTTTAATGACGTTGACGTCATATTTCCCCGAGTTAAACCCTATTACTGGAAGCTCTTTTAAATACTCATCAAACTTAGCTATTAGCTTGTCTTTATTCAGTTCATGGAGTTGGGTAAAAATACTGTCAAACCGAGCTCGCAACAACGAGTATGCCGTATCGGCGACACTAGTGAGATAATCAACCATCTGACTAACTAAAACCTGTGGGTCACCCTTGGTTATGAAACATTTTGGTGCCTCCCACCCAGGGACATTTGACGCTATAGAACAGGAGAGGGGTACATGTTTAGCTACAAAGGTGGTCGAGTGCGTCTCTTTGGGAACATTCCTACTATCAAAGTAACATTCATAATCGAATGTCGCCCTGAATGGGTAAATAAAACACTCTGGAGTACTGAGCCCTTCAGCGCTGATCGCGTCCTATACACTTTCAGGTGAAGAATAAACACCACCTTTATATGTCTCTACAGCCAAATCCCCATTGCAAGTTTTTTCATGCTTATCCATACGCCAAAACTCTTTCCACAATTTCCCACATTTTCCACAAGAAAAGCTTTTACTAGCCCTGGAAAGATCGTTTATATAAAAGAAGTGGTTTTTGTAAAGTAAAAGACGGAGAGTTTCACTATAACTACTGCCACTTCTCAGGACAATACGCAAGGCTTGTTCAGAATCAAACTCAAAAATATCTATGTTTACTGAAAAACAACTTTCTAAGAGAGGCATTTCAGCAAGAGTTACACCGTGAAAGTTACTTAACTTTAGAGACGGGTTAAACTGTTTGAAAAGTAGTCTCGAAACCTTCCTAACATTAGTATTTGAAGTTCCTCGATGGACAGCTAGACAACGGAAGAAACAGAGATTATCATTGTAAACTTTAGAATTGGAGTCGTTTTGAAGTGTTCTAATACCATGATTTGATGCAATGTATGTTGGGATATCTATCAGACACCCTATAGGATAATCTTGGAGTTTATAAATATAAACACTCGTACTGATTAATGCTTCTAATGTATATTTAGTTGTCTCCCTGTTTTTATCTGCATACCCTAATATATCACTTTCATTTAATCTATCAACAAATGTTTCAAAGTCATTTTGTTGTTAACTAACAACGGTTTGTCTAACCCTGTCGCATTATTTGAACTGGCGTGAAAGTAACGCAGCCCCTGTGTCTCTCTATGTCTTAAGACTAGATGATGACTATAATTCACCTTGAAACGCTTTTTCTGGGCTTGGAAGATTGGGTTTACAAGAGTCTTCCAATCTATAGGAGTATCAGGCTGATGAAATATAGTGTACGTGTCCATGTATTTGGTCCTACGTTCATGTGTTCTAATAGCTAACCAGTTGTTCTTATATATCTTCTTAATATCTTGAGGTAACTTATTTAAAGAGTCTATTTCATTAATAAGTCTTGGTCTCTTTGAGGGCTCTTGAGTCGAACTCTTTACTCCCCGCTTGCGTGAGGTTGTCGATACAAGTGGGCCTGGTAGCGTTGATGATGGTGTTGAGTCATCCACAGCTATGTCATGGCTAGCAAGATGTACTTGCAGATGGCTTGCTCCAGTGAATATTTGTTGACAGATGTGGCAGATATAGGAGGTAACACTGGTCTCTTTAGAAGGTACTTGATCGGCTGACACAGGAGTTGGTGACGCTGGAACTACTGAGACAAGAGATACAGGATGCTCTGTCTTGATATGTCTGGCAAGGCTGTCTACTCTTGTATATACTCGTTCACAAACATCACATTTGTATTGCTGACGCCCATGTACACTAGCAACGTGTCGTTTTACGATCCGGCTCCGGGTGAAAGTTTTGGCGCAGAGATGACAAGTGTTAGACATCTGTAGAAAAGAAATTGAAACATTACAACTAAAGAGTAAAGAACAGTAAACATTACAAGAAAAGTAAACAACAAGATACACAACTTATCGAAATTAGGTCACAAAAGTAACACGTGGACACTAAAAAACCAACTTAGCGAAGTTAGGTCACAAAAGTAACACGTGGATACTAAACAACCAACTTATCGAAAATAGGTTACTAAAGTAACATACTATAATGTTAAAGAACTAAGATAACACTTACTTTTTATGTGTTTGAAGGTACGAGACACATCCGTCGGCAACAACTGTAAGCGAAAGACTGATTACAAGCTTCACAGTCGCGTTATATATACACGCCAGAAACACCGGAAGTGTTACTAAAAATAGAGCTGACCGCTGATGCAATACCGGAAGTGTTACTAAAAATAGCTTTTGACTGCTGACGTGATGCCCGTGGAGTTTCTAAAAATAGATTTTGACCTATGATGCAATACCAGGCGACTTTATAGGAGTTTTTCCCCTTGACCCTTTATGAGGGACGCCCATTAAACTGTTATAAATAGTCAATTTAACATCTAGACATACCACAAACTTTATATTAAGTATCCCCGTATCAAGAATTTACATAAAAACAACTTTTGAAATTACTACCCCAGTACCCATTTTTGGCGGTTACGCCCACGAAACTGTTAAAAATAGTCAATTTAACATCTAGACATACCCCAAACTTTATATTAAGCATCCCAATATCAAGAATTTACATAAAAACAAAGTTTGAAATTACTACCCCTGTACCCATTTTTAGCGCTTACGCCCATGAAACTTTTAAAAATAGTAAATTTTAACATATAGACATACCCCAAACTTTATATTAAGCATCCCCATATCAAGAATTTACATAAAAACAAAGTTTGAAATTACTACCCCTGTACCCATTTTTGGCGGTTACGCCTATGAAACTGTTAAAAATAGTAAATTTAACATCTAGACATACGCCAAACTTTATATTAAGCATCCCCATATCAAGAATTTACATAAAAACAACGTTTGAAATTACTACCCCTGTACCCATTTTTGGCGGTTACGCCCATGAAACTGTTTAAAATAGTAAATTTAAACATCTAGACATACCCCAAACTTTATATTAAGCATCCCCATAACAAAAATTTACATAAAAACAACTTTTGAAATTACTACCCCTGTACCCATTTTTGGCGGTTACGCCCATGAAACTGTTAAAAATAGTCAAATTAACACCTAGACATACCCCAAACTTTATATTAAGCATCCCCATAACAAAAATTTACATAAAAACAACTTTTGAAATTACTACCCCTGTACCCATTTTTGGCGGTTACGCCCATGAAACTGTTAAAAATACTCAAATTAACACCTAGACATACCCCAAACTTTATATTAAGCATCCCCATAACAAAAATTTACATAAAACAACTTTTGAAATTACTACCCCTGTACCCATTTTTGGCGGTTACGCCCATGAAATCGATAAAAAAAAATTGAAGTTTAACCTATTGGCATACATCAAACATAATATGTGACACGCCCATGTATCAAATTCGCCTAAAAAATCAACCAAAAATTGGTAGTATATAGCCAGTGATTGACCAGGAAGACTCTCATATAAGGAAAAACGGCACCAAAAAATGTGCTTCCATGTACGGGTAGACTCTCATATAAGGAAAAAATGTGCTTCCATCTGCAGCCAAATCGCTGCAGCCGGGTTGTTTTTTCTTATATAAATAGTCTACCTGCAGATGGAAGCACATTTTTTCCTTATATGAGAGTCTACCCGTACATGGAAGCACATTTTTTGGTGCCGTTTTTCTTATATGAGAGTCTTCCTGGTCAATCACTGGCTATATACTACTAATTTTTGGTTGATTTTTTAGGCGAATTTGATACATGGGCGTGTCACATATTATGTTTGATGTATGCCAATAGGTTAAACTTCAATTTTTTTTATCGATTTCATGGGCGTAACCGCCAAAATGGGTACAGGGGTAGTAATTTCAAAAGTTGTTTTTATGTAAATTTTTGATATTGGGATGCTTAATATAAAGTTTGGGGTATGTCTAGATGTTAAATTGACTATTTTTAACAGTTTCGTGGGCGTAACCGCCAAAAATGGGTACTGGGGTAGTAATTTCAAAGTTGTTTTTATGTAAATTCTTGATACGGGGATACTTAATATAAAGTTTGTGGTATGTCTAGATGTTAAATTGACTATTTATAACAGTTTAATGGGCGTCCCTCATAAAGGGTCAAGGGGAAAAACTCCTATAAAGTCGCCTGGTATTGCATCATAGGTCAAAATCTATTTTTAGAAACTCCACGGGCATCACGTCAGCAGTCAAAAGCTATTTTTAGTAACACTTCCGGTATTGCATCAGCGGTCAGCTCTATTTTTAGTAACACTTCCGGTGTTTCTGGCGTGTATATATAACGCGACTGTGAAGCTTGTAATCAGTCTTTCGCTTACAGTTGTTGCCGACGGATGTGTCTCGTACCTTCAAACACATAAAAAGTAAGTGTTATCTTAGTTCTTTAACATTATAGTATGTTACTTTAGTAACCTATTTTCGATAAGTTGGTTGTTTAGTATCCACGTGTTACTTTTGTGACCTAACTTCGCTAAGTTGGTTTTTTAGTGTCCACGTGTTACTTTTGTGACCTAATTTCGATAAGTTGTGTATCTTGTTGTTTACTTTTCTTGTAATGTTTACTGTTCTTTACTCTTTAGTTGTAATGTTTCAATTTCTTTTCTACAGATGTCTAACACTTGTCATCTCTGCGCCAAAACTTTCACCCGGAGCCGGATCGTAAAACGACACGTTGCTAGTGTACATGGGCGTCAGCAATACAAATGTGATGTTTGTGAACGAGTATATACAAGAGTAGACAGCCTTGCCAGACATATCAAGACAGAGCATCCTGTATCTCTTGTCTCAGTAGTTCCAGCGTCACCAACTCCTGTGTCAGCCGATCAAGTACCTTCTAAAGAGACCAGTGTTACCTCCTATATCTGCCACATCTGTCAACAAATATTCACTGGAGCAAGCCATCTGCAAGTACATCTTGCTAGCCATGACATAGCTGTGGATGACTCAACACCATCATCAACGCTACCAGGCCCACTTGAATCGACAACCTCACGCAAGCGGGGAGTAAAGAGTTCGACTCAAGAGCCCTCAAAGAGACCAAGACTTATTAATGAAATAGACTCTTTAAATAAGTTACCTCAAGATATTAAGAAGATATATAAGAACAACTGGTTAGCTATTAGAACACATGAACGTAGGACCAAATACATGGACACGTACACTATATTTCATCAGCCTGATACTCCTATAGATTGGAAGACTCTTGTAAACCCAATCTTCCAAGCCCAGAAAAAGCGTTTCAAGGTGAATTATAGTCATCATCTAGTCTTAAGACATAGAGAGACACAGGGGCTGCGTTACTTTCACGCCAGTTCAAATAATGCGACAGGGTTAGACAAACCGTTGTTAGTTAACAACAAAAATGACTTTGAAACATTTGTTGATAGATTAAATGAAAGTGATATATTAGGGTATGCAGATAAAAACAGGGAGACAACTAAATATACATTAGAAGCATTAGTCAGTACGAGTGTTTATATTTATAAACTCCAAGATTATCCTATAGGGTGTCTGATAGATATCCCAACATACATTGCATCAAATCATGGTATTAGAACACTTCAAAACGACTCCAATTCTAAAGTTTACAATGATAATCTCTGTTTCTTCCGTTGTCTAGCTGTCCATCGAGGAACTTCAAATACTAATGTTAGGAAGGTTTCGAGACTACTTTTCAAACAGTTTAACCCGTCTCTAAAGTTAAGTAACTTTCACGGTGTAACTCTTGCTGAAATGCCTCTCTTAGAAAGTTGTTTTTCAGTAAACATAGATATTTTTGAGTTTGATTCTGAACAAGCCTTGCGTATTGTCCTGAGAAGTGGCAGTAGTTATAGTGAAACTCTCCGTCTTTTACTTTACAAAAACCACTTCTTTTATATAAACGATCTTTCCAGGGCTAGTAAAAGCTTTTCTTGTGGAAAATGTGGGAAATTGTGGAAAGAGTTTTGGCGTATGGATAAGCATGAAAAAACTTGCAATGGGGATTTGGCTGTAGAGACATATAAAGGTGGTGTTTATTCTTCACCTGAAAGTGTATAGGACGCGATCAGCGCTGAAGGGCTCAGTACTCCAGAGTGTTTTATTTACCCATTCAGGGCGACATTCGATTATGAATGTTACTTTGATAGTAGGAATGTTCCCAAAGAGACGCACTCGACCACCTTTGTAGCTAAACATGTACCCCTCTCCTGTTCTATAGCGTCAAATGTCCCTGGGTGGGAGGCACCAAAATGTTTCATAACCAAGGGTGACCCACAGGTTTTAGTTAGTCAGATGGTTGATTATCTCACTAGTGTCGCCGATACGGCATACTCGTTGTTGCGAGCTCGGTTTGACAGTATTTTTACCCAACTCCATGAACTGAATAAAGACAAGCTAATAGCTAAGTTTGATGAGTATTTAAAAGAGCTTCCAGTAATAGGGTTTAACTCGGGGAAATATGACGTCAACGTCATTAAACCTTATTTAATAAAGCACTTCATGGCTGTCACTGCCCAAGTGGGTGAAGAAGGTGATAGTATGGAAGAAGAAGAGGACGCTGATGTTAACGAAGAAGAGGAAGATAAAATGGAAGTAGACTACAAAGTAGAAAGACCGTTCAAGTTTATAGTTAAAAGAAACAATAACTTTATGTGTATTGCAACGCCGAATCTAAAATTCTTAGATGTAGTAAACTATCTAGCCCCCGGGTTTAGCTATAGTAAATATCTGGCGGCTTATAAGATTAGTGAGACAAAGGGTTACTTTTGTTATGAATATATAGACGACCCTCAAAAGTTGGACGAGACAGAACTACCCCCACACGAAACGTTTTATTCGTCGTTAAAAAATTCCAACATTTCCAAGGAGGAGTACGCTCTGTGCAAAAAGGTATGGCAGGACAATAACATGACCACACTTAGGGACTTTTTGGTGTGGTATAACAACAAAGATGTAGTCCCATTCTTAGAAGCCTTGGAGCAGCAGGTTCGCTTTTATGGGGAGCGGGGTGTAGACTGTTTTAAAGACGCCATTTCGGTTCCGGGTGTTTGTTTAAAGTATCTTTTTAAGACCATTGATAGGGGTGTAATGTTTAGTTTATGTTCGAGCAAACAGGCGAGTCTACACAAATGATTAGAGATAATATCGTTGGGGGTCCCTCTATAATTTTTCATAGGTATCACGAGGTAGGCAAAACGCTTATTAGGGGTGGAAAGGTAGTCAAATCCATCCAAGGTTACGATGCCAACGCGTTGTATCTTTGGGCTCTGATGAACCCAATGCCAACAGATTACCCAATTATTAGAAGAATGGAGACCGGGTTTAGGGTCGAAAAAGATAACTATTATGTCCAACAAAGTAGAGAGTGGCTAACGTGGGTCGCCTACCAAAAAGGGGTGGAGTTGAAAACTCAGTTTAATGGAAGGGAGTTTCGGTTAGGTGATAGAAACATCCCGTGGATGGGTGGGATAAATCCAATAGAAGAGGCTACAATTTTCATGGTTGTTTGTACCATGGTCACAAAGACTGTCCCCTCACCAAAGATAAAGAAAGAAACCCTGTTAATAATAAGCCATTGTTCGAGCTGTTTGAAAAAACATGTGAGATACACACCTACCTAACTGAGGAGGTAAAAGTCCCAGTAGAAGTTATGTGGGAATGTGAGTGGCAGGCTCTGAAAAAGTCTGACCCAACCATTAGGGCTTTCCTTTCTAAAGCCATCCCTAGAGCTAGACCCTCTTACTCTAAAGAAGGGCTCCCTCTCAGTGATAAACAGATTCTGGCTTCTGTTTCAGATGGGACATGTTTTGGTTTAGTAGAATGTGATCTACACGTCCCCGATCGCCTGAAGGAACATTTCAGTGAGATGACTCCAATTTTCAAAATATTGACGTCACGCGTGCTGATATTGGTCCGTTTATGGGTGAATATGCCCTCAAACATAACTTGTTGTCAACCCCTCGTCGCACCCTAATCGGTAGTTATGTCGGGGAAAAAATTTTGTTGGCAACACCACTGTTAAAATGGTATTTAGACCACGGATTGGAGGTAACAAAAATTTATCAAGTGATAGAATATCAACCGTCTAGTTGTTTTAAAAAGTTTGGAGAAATGGTTTCTGACGCTAGGCGGGCTGGTGATCTAGACGAAAGTCAATCTATAGTAAGCGATACGATGAAGCTCTTAGGAAACTCAGCCTACGGGAAGACTCTAACCAATAAGGCCAATCATAGCGCTGTCTCGTACGTTCAGGGGGATGAGATATCAAAAATGATAAATAGTTCCCGGTTTAAAAAGATGACTGAAATAGGGGAGGATCTTTTTGAAATTGAGATGGAGAAAAAGAAAACTGTTTGGGACTTACCCCTACAAATCGGTTTCTTCGTGTATCAATATGCAAAACTTCGTATGTTAGATTTTTATTTCGAGTTCTTAGATAAGTTTGTAGATAGGTCCAACTTTCAGTTATGTGAAACAGATACTGATAGTTTATACTTGGCGTTAAGTGCACCTAAGCTAGAGGATATAGTTAAGTCAGGTCTGCGGGATGAGTTTAATAGTGTATATAAAGACTGGTTTCCTGCCGAGTTTTGCGATGAGCATATTAGCAAGACAGACTGTATAAACTGTAAGGGTGTTAAAGCGTACACCAAACGAACGCCCGGGCTTTTTAAACTAGAGTACGAAGGGACAGCTCTTGTTAGCTTATGTAGTAAGACGTACCATTGTAGTGGGGATTACGATAAAATCAGTTGTAAAGGGTTAAGCAAGCAACACAACAAATTAGATAAAGATATGTTTTTAGAGGTTCTCGCCACGCAAAAGGCTAAGGGTGGGAAAATGTAGGATTCAAAGTCTTAAATAATTCCATATTTTCCTATAGTCAAACAAGAAATGCTCTTTCCTATTTCTATATAAAAAGAAAGGTAGCTGATGATAATGTCTCGACTACACCTCTAGATATTTAACTCTTTACACTACCAGTTTAGACTACCCAGCAATCTCTAACAGTTTCACCCTAGCTAAGCAGACACCCAACTACATAGGTATAACTAAATGTTATCCTTGTACTATATATTTACTTCGTGTACTGAATATTTTTGTAATGTTATATAATATCAATGTATGTTATACACCTATTGAGATAATAAAAGAATAAAATATATCTTTGTCTTCTGTTTTATATTGATTGTTTTTCATTGATGTTGTATAATCTACTAGCCTATCACTATCGCTCAAGAACTCCAAAGTCAGCCTACACCAAACATAAACACGTCACCTCCGGGGTCACCGACACGAAATGGCATGGTTAACTCCCCCTGTCTCTCGTGTACATGTGGTGCGCTGCGCACCACACTATATATCTTTGTTAATTTACGGGCCAAATAATATCCAAATCCTTCCTGCTATACTACTCACGTGTTGTTCCAAATTTTTGGAGTTGCAGTTCTGTGTTGTGAATTAATCATTTTGTCTTGAGCTCGTCGTCAACGGCGAAATCCTCACCTAACTAGGGACTTGGACTTCATATGCTTTCTCCTTTGTGCACAATTATGTATAGACATTGCCGGTGGCGTTATAGTTGAGGTAACCTACACAACCCCATATATTTTTAAAACCCTTCCACCTTTGTGTTGGCCCTACCATTAGCTGGTCAAATTGCACTGAGTATCCTGCGCGGACTAGACTTCGTTCATTTTCCTTCTGGCCACAGCGTTGTACGCAGGGAGAACATTTTTATTTCTCATACCAGTTCGAAATTATTTAGTTTTATAAACTTAATTATTAGTTAGCTATGCAAGTTTAATTGTATTGACTTAAATATCTGTGTGTGTTTGTGTGTTGTTTATTGTTCCTGCTGAAGGCCTATTGAGCCGAAACGTCGTTCAAATTTGTGTCGTCAATTAATTACGTAAAGCTTTAACGATGCGATTGTTTATATATTTCTTTTTTTCATTTTTCCTTTACAATCACCTTTACTGCAACTTCGTATTTTTATGCATTAATATGCATTTCTTTGCCTTGACCTCTTAACAACATTATACTGTCTTTGTTACAAGAATAAAGTAAAATATAATTTCACACCGCTATATCGCATATCTGGGTTACCAGATCTCTTTTTCTTGATGTTATTACTTCTCCCAGTTTTCTATGTCTTGTACTAATTTATTTGTAAAGTTGAATCGACTTAACAATGTCCATGGATTCTTCTTTTTCTTCTTCTTTCCTTCCTTATCTGCCTTTCAGCGTCGAGGGGAGATATAATTTGCGGTCTCTTGCTCTTCGGTTCGCCTCTGCTACTATTTTGTTTCCTAGCGCTTCTAATATTCCATCGATCCATCTTTTTCGTGGTCGACCCTTGGATCTGGTGTTCTCACAACGTTTGCTAAAGGCTCGTTGTGTTATGTTTTGATCTTTCTGTCTGCCTTGTCACGTGGCCAAACCATTTTATGTGTTGTTTCCTTATATATTTTATGGCGGGGGCTATTCCTACCTTTTTTCTCAGTTCTTCATTTACCATCTCATCTCTCAGACTGTTTCCTGTCATTCGTCTAACACATTTCATCTCAGTATAGGTTATTTTTATTATTGTTCTTGCATCTAGGGTCCAGGTCTGGCATTGGTAGCATAACGTTGGGATGAAAATTGTATTATACAGCGCTCGTCAATGAGAAAGCAGATCAGTTGGCAAAGGAAGGTTCAACAGGCACACAACTAGATACACCAGTTACATATAATCATAAGAAACAGATAATCAAATCAATCAGACGACCACAAGCCCCAAATCAGGATGCCTTTCATAATATGAATAGATATGAACAAGTTATCATTATACGTCTCAGAACAGGACACAATCGACTCCATAGTCACATGTATACAAAGATAGATAGATAGATAGTCAAATTTATACAGGAAACGACATTGCAGATATAGACAATACTTCAGGCGAACGAAAGATAGATAGATAGATTTCCTTGTTGTGTGTCCATGGATGCCAACGCCGAATAAGAAAATTCCTGAATTATTTGTTGTTAGGTTCATCGTCACTGCACACCGGACGAACCCATAGGTGCTCCGACATCCCCTTCGAGAATCTCGAGCAAATATATCAGGAGAAACCTGGCCCACGTGCACGAACTCCGTAGTACGGCCTGGGATCCACGGTGTGGGGTAGGTTTTTGCTGATAAATCCAGGTAGCGGTTGTATTTATGGAGTACTCTTTTCGATTTTAACTGCCAAGGGATCTTTAACGTGCGCGAGTGCACACGGGGAATCCTGTTATTGCCGTTATCCGAGAGGGCTAGACATCAAAACTCATTATCAAAGAGATCCGTGAAGGGTGATATAAAGAAGTAAAAAAAAAAAGTGAAGAGACCCGTCCCGCCAAGTGGCGTATAGGGAATATGGTGTTAGTGACCATATATTTTACAGACCTTCAGCACATGATTTTTGGGGTAATTTGGTCGATATTACGCCCGTGCCGCTTTACTTTCCCAGAAAAAAATCAGGTACCCATTTAAGACTGGGTGAAACGGAAGCCGTCTGTTGGGATCGAACCCTACCTCTTGTCCTTTGTAGTCCAGTTCACTAACCACTGAGCTATCGCGGCTCCCTGATATAAAAACCAAGGATTAATTGTTACAATTTTTGAACAATCATCACCACGTCTGGTGGCTTTGAACCTGGTTCCTTTCTATCCTACGGTCGATGTCGTACCTCTAGACTGAATTTATGAATTACAGAGGGAAAACTAATGTAGCGTTGCTCATAAGCAGTGCCGAACGTGCGCGTTGAAATAGTTTGTCTCTCAGAGAACAGACATGATTAATGATCTTAGAACCGGCGCCGCCTTATGATTGAGTCTCTGCCTGGAATTTTTCCCACGGACAGTGTAACGATACTCGGACTGGATTTGTCAGGATGTTGGTGCCGGAGAGATGGTTAGTTTGGCTGTATCTTTCACGACATTGATTTGTATTGTACACTGTCGTCGACGTTAATCAGGTATATTACAGTACGTGAGATCTTCTTTATACACAGAAACATCCGGCAAATAAATGCAATGCTGCGGTAAAGCTGGGAGACGCGATAGCTCAGTGGTTAGTGAACTGGACTACAAAGGACAAGAGGTAGGGTTCGATCCCAACCGACGGCTTCCGGGTTCACCCAGCCTTTAATGGGTACCGGATGTTTTTTTATGGGAAAGTAAAGCGCTACGGGTGTAATACCGACCACATTACCCCAAAAATCATGAGCTGAAGGTCTGTAAAATATATGGTCACTAGCACCATATTCACTATACGCCACTTGGCGTGACGGGGTTACTTTACTTTTACTATATTAAGTGTATAGTAGAGAGAGAGAGAGAGAGAGAGAGAGAGAGAGAGAGAGAGAGGAATTGAATATAAAACAATGTATAAGAAATGAGACACTTTAGTTGAGCAGTCTTGTGTACTGCCGCAAAGTGGAATGTGGGAAATGTGAGAGAAAGAGGCGGAGAGAGGGATCAGGTCAGGTAATATGACGACAAATCTGGCATGGGGGTGGGGGGGGCGATAAAGTGAAGATAAGATGACGAGGAAAACAGGGTCAGACACCGTAATCTGGTGTAAGGGGAAACATCAGAGGCTAGCACCTACGGCAGCTCTATCGGTTGTTACATAATATTACGTGTCGCAAAACCGTGAAAAACAAGGCATGGAGAGACAACAGTAACGAACCCAAGGAGCATATCTTACGTAAAAAGAGGTCATAGAGGACAAGAAACCAGTTATAAAATGTACATCAGGCTATACATCTTAAAATCTAAGGTGGAAAAAGCTATAAAAACAATGAAAAAGGGGAAAGCAGCAGGACCTGACAGCATACAGTTAGAGATGATACAGGCACTAGAAGATTTTGGCATTGAGTGATCACAGACATATGCAATGACATATACCATCCAGGATACATACCAAATGAACTAAAAACATCAACTTTAATTCATTGCCTAAAAAGAATGGTGCAGTTGAATGCAGTGACTTTAGAACAATAAGCCTAATGAGCCGTGTTACACAAATCTTGCTAAAAGTTATACAAGGAAGGATTCAGAATATAGTCAATACTGAATTAGATGAGCAGCAATTTGGATTTAGGAAAAATAGCGGGACAAAAGAAGCCATATTCTACATGAGAACATTAATCGAAAAGTATACAGAAGTAAAAAAAAACCAATATATGCCTGCGTCATAGACTACACAAAGCTTTTGATAGAGTACACAACAAACAACTTATAGAATGCCTAAACGAGATACATCTAGATGACATGGACATACGACTAATATGTAATCTATACTGGGAGCAAACAGCAATAATAAAATATAACAAAGAGAACTCTACACCCATTGATATAAAAAGAGGAGTAGGACAGGATGCATCCTATCACCAAGCTTATTAAAAGTAATCCTGGAGGGGAAAATACAAGGTAAAAGAGGCAGAGGCAGACCAATGACTAACATGGATGAGTAACATCAAAAGATGGAAAAATCAGTCAATGACAACCTGCACCATCAAAGCAAGAGATAGAACAAAATGGCGCTCCATGGTAGCCAACCTTCGTTGCGGAGACAGCACTCAATGATGATGATGATGAGAGGACTCTATGTCAAAGGCTGGTTGGTCTCGAGGCAAGACGCCGGCCTCGAGACAGAGAGGCTGTGGGTTCAAATCCCGGCTGCACTGGTTGGGATTTTTATTTATGATTTCTCTCTGTGGCAACCACCCCTGGTCTCAGCAGCGAGACCCGGTTTGAAACGTTAATTACTCATCGAGGGAAAAAATATGAGTACCTCCGATGCCGGAGTTATCTGACTGTGCGGCGAGGGACCCCTGTGCACACGGCTGCCAGTGAAAAAATAGATTAACACGCAAAATTCAGTTCCTAGTCTCTAAAGGCACCAAAATGTTTCATAACCAGGGTGACCCACAGGTTTTAGTTAGTCAGATGGTTGATTATCTCACTAGTGTCGCCGATACGGCATACTCGTTGTTGCGAGCTCGGTTTGACAGTATTTTTACCCAACTCCATGAACTGAATAAAGACAAGCTAATAGCTAAGTTTGATGAGTATTTAAAAGAGCTTCCAGTAATAGGGTTTAACTCGGGAAATATGACGTCAACGTCATTAAACCTTATTTAATAAAGCACTTCATGGCTGTCACTGCCCAAGTGGTGAAGAAGGTGATAGTATGGAAGAAGAAGAGGACGCTGATGTTAACGAAGAAGAGGAAGATAAAATGGAAGTAGACTACAAAGTAGAAAGACCGTTCAAGTTTATAGTTAAAAGAAACAATAACTTTATGTGTATTGCAACGCCGAATCTAAATTCTTAGATGTAGTAAACTATCTAGCCCCCGGGTTTAGCTATAGTAAATATCTGGCGGCTTATAAGATTAGTGAGACAAAGGGTTACTTTTGTTATGAATATATAGACGACCCTCAAAAGTTGGACGAGACAGAACTACCCCCACACGAAACGTTTTATTCGTCGTTAAAAAATTCCAACATTTCCAAGGAGGAGTACGCTCTGTGCAAAAAGGTATGGCAGGACAATAACATGACCACACTTAGGGACTTTTTGGTGTGGTATAACAACAAAGATGTAGTCCCATTCTTAGAAGCCTTGGAGCAGCAGGTTCGCTTTTATGGGGAGCGGGGTGTAGACTGTTTTAAAGACGCCATTTCGGTTCCGGGTGTTTGTTTAAAGTATCTTTTTAAGACCATTGATAGGGGTGTAATGTTTAGTTTATGTTCGAGCAAACAGGCGAGTCTACACAAAATGATTAGAGATAATATCGTTGGGGGTCCCTCTATAATTTTTCATAGGTATCACGAGGTAGGCAAACGCTTATTAGGGGTGGAAGGTAGTCAAATCCATCCAAGGTTACGATGCCAACGCGTTGTATCTTTGGGCTCTGATGAACCCAATGCCAACAGATTACCCAATTATTAGAAGAATGGAGACCGGGTTTAGGGTCGAAAAAGATAACTATTATGTCCAACAAAGTAGAGAGTGGCTAACGTGGGTCGCCTACCAAAAAGGGGTGGAGTTGAAAACTCAGTTTAATGGAAGGGAGTTTCGGTTAGGTGATAGAAACATCCCCGTGGATGGGTGGGATAAATCCAATAGAAGAGGCTACAATTTTCATGGTTGTTTGTACCATGGTCACAAAGACTGTCCCCTCACCAAAGATAAAGAAAGAAACCCTGTTAATAATAAGCCATTGTTCGAGCTGTTTGAAAAAACATGTGAGATACACACCTACCTAACTGAGGAGGTAAAAGTCCCAGTAGAAGTTATGTGGGAATGTGAGTGGCAGGCTCTGAAAAAGTCTGACCCAACCATTAGGGCTTTCCTTTCTAAAGCCATCCCTAGAGCTAGACCCTCTTACTCTAAAGAAGGGCTCCCTCTCAGTGATAAACAGATTCTGGCTTCTGTTTCAGATGGGACATGTTTTGGTTTAGTAGAATGTGATCTACACGTCCCCGATCGCCTGAAGGAACATTTCAGTGAGATGACTCCAATTTTCAAAAATATTGACGTCACGCGTGCTGATATTGGTCCGTTTATGGGTGAATATGCCCTCAAACATAACTTGTTGTCAACCCCTCGTCGCACCCTAATCGGTAGTTATGTCGGGGAAAAAATTTTGTTGGCAACACCACTGTTAAAATGGTATTTAGACCACGGATTGGAGGTAACAAAAATTTATCAAGTGATAGAATATCAACCGTCTAGTTGTTTTAAAAAGTTTGGAGAAATGGTTTCTGACGCTAGGCGGGCTGGTGATCTAGACGAAAGTCAATCTATAGTAAGCGATACGATGAAGCTCTTAGGAAACTCAGCCTACGGGAAGACTCTAACCAATAAGGCCAATCATAGCGCTGTCTCGTACGTTCAGGGGGATGAGATATCAAAATGATAAATAGTTCCCGGTTTAAAAAGATGACTGAAATAGGGGAGGATCTTTTTGAAATTGAGATGGAGAAAAAGAAAACTGTTTGGGACTTACCCCTACAAATCGTTTCTTCGTGTATCAATATGCAAAACTTCGTATGTTAGATTTTATTTCGAGTTCTTAGATAAGTTTGTAGATAGGTCCAACTTTCAGTTATGTGAAACAGATACTGATAGTTTATACTTGGCGTTAAGTGCACCTAAGCTAGAGGATATAGTTAAGTCAGGTCTGCGGGATGAGTTTAATAGTGTATATAAAGACTGGTTTCCTGCCGAGTTTTGCGATGAGCATATTAGCAAGACAGACTGTATAAACTGTAAGGGTGTTAAAGCGTACACCAAACGAACGCCCGGGCTTTTTAAACTAGAGTACGAAGGGACAGCTCTTGTTAGCTTATGTAGTAAGACGTACCATTGTAGTGGGGATTACGATAAAATCAGTTGTAAAGGGTTAAGCAAGCAACACAACAAATTAGATAAAGATATGTTTTTAGAGGTTCTCGCCACGCAAAAGGCTAAGGGTGGGAAAAATGTAGGATTCAAAGTCTTAAATAATTCCATATTTTCCTATAGTCAAACAAGAAATGCTCTTTCCTATTTCTATATAAAAGAAAGGTAGCTGATGATAATGTCTCGACTACACCTCTAGATATTTAACTCTTTACACTACCAGTTTAGACTACCCAGCAATCTCTAACAGTTTCACCCTAGCTAAGCAGACACCCAACTACATAGGTATAACTAAATGTTATCCTTGTACTATATATTTACTTCGTGTACTGAATATTTTTGTAATGTTATATAATATCAATGTATGTTATACACCTATTGAGATAATAAAAGAATAAAATATATCTTTGTCTTCTGTTTTATATTGATTGTTTTTCATTGATGTTGTATAATCTACTAGCCTATCACTATCGCTCAAGAACTCCAAAGTCAGCCTACACCAAACATAAACACGTCACCTCCGGGGTCACCGACACGAAATGGCATGGTTAACTCCCCCTGTCTCTCATGTACATGTGGTGCGCTGCGCACCACACTATATATCTTTGTTAATTTACGGCCAAATAATATCCAAATCCTTCCTGCTATACTACTCACGTGTGTTCGACACATCATATGATAACTCAAGACGTCGTCTTGATCTCGTACAAAAGTTTATTTACACAGTGGTTTTGTTAGACTTCATAAGTCATCTGGATAAATATTCTGGTTACATATAAAAGTCAGTCCTTACACATATGCCATTGGCTATGGTCGTCTACACGTGTATAAAACTATATCATTAGTAGAAATTCTGTGTTAGTGTCTTGGCTACCGCCGTTGTTTTATGACACTCTCCAAGATTCTATAATTACATCCACATAACTTCTTCCATTTTCCATATCATCACAAACACGATAGTATGACTTCTTCATCAACGTGCATATTCTTAACCTTGATTTCATTAATAAGCACTGATCTCTTTGGAGACCTGCAAAATATATATGTATATTTAAACAACTCCACTGGAATAAATCTTTCTGAATAATCCTTTACTAAAACATCACTGAATGTTTATCTAAATCATGAATCCCAAGTCAAGTCCTGAACTGTTTGTATGAATGAAAGTCAAGTCATGAACTGTTTCTATGAATGAAAGTCAAGTCATGAACTGTTTGTATGAATGAAAGTCAAGTCATGAACTGTTTCTATGAATGAAAGTCAAGTCATGAACTGTCTCTATGAATGAAAGTCAAGTCATGAACTGTTTCTATGAATGAAAGTCAAGTCATGAACTGTTTCTATGAATGAAAGTCAAGTCATGAACTGTTTCTATGAATGAAAGTCAAGTCATGAACTGTTTCTATGAATGAAAGTCAAGTCATGAACTGTTTGTATGAATGAAAGTCAAGTCATGAACTGTTTCTATGAATGAAAGTCAAGTCATGAACTGTCTCTATGAATGAAAGTCAAGTCATGAACTGTTTCTATGAATGAAAGTCAAGTCATAAACTGTCTCTATGAATGAAAGTCAAGTCATGAACTGTCTCTATGAATGAAAGTCCATCAAATCCTATCTCTAAAACCTAAAAATTACCTCTTTAAATAGAATATAACGGACGAACACAGACAGACAGACAGCCAAACATAGATAAATTTTATTTAACGCCAAAATGCAACAGAAACTACAAGAATTCTCAATAACAAATCTCTATGACCAAAAGTAACAGGAACCAATGACAGACAGACTGACAGACAGGCTAAAAGACAGCCAGATACAGACAGATCATATTTAACACCAAGATGCAACAGAAACTACAAGAAGTATCCAACACAAATCCTTGTGACCAGCAGTAGCGGGAACCAATGAAAATATCCCGCTCGCCAATGAGACTCAGATATTGAACTCAGCCCATCCTCAAGCGATGAGACCTGTCGACGAAATCTCTCGGTTTAAGGGCGTTCTTGATATAATTTTGTTCTTTCATTGACTTCTATCGTTTTATCAAGCCAGTGACATCAGTTACTCCAGAGATTTTGTGTGGAATTTTATTTCGGGTTTACGGGAAATCTATTCTTTGTTAAAGTAAGTAGCAATAATAATTGTCTCGTGTGTTCGTTAAGTTTTTATATCTATGTGATAAAAATATGCTGCGTAGTTTAAAATCGAGAAAGACTTGGCTGCATGCCGCTGCCCGAGCCAATTTTTTTTTAATTTGAAAGTAACATTTCTCCATCTTCCACCAAAATTTAACTCGTTTTCTGATATTATTTCAGGGTCTCCCAATGCCAATGTTAGAGTGCTCGCGCATTCATCATCATCATCATCATTATCATCATCATGTGCCATGCCGGTTGGCGTAGGCGATCATGCCATTCCACAATCTTCTATCCGCAGTGCATCATATTAGTTATGTTGTTGACTGTTTTCCATGCATAACACCAAGCTATCCAGTATTTTCTCTCTTTGTCGTCCGCGATCTCTCTTTTATTCTATTTTGCCAGTTGTAACCAAGTATTCCAACTTTCCTCTTCTCATGATGTGCTCGAAAAATGTTAATTGTTTTTTCTGATGTTTTTTAGAAGCTTCCTTTTTGTGTTGGCCTCTTTGAGAATTTCCTCATTGGTCTTTTTAGCTGACCATGAAACTTTCAACATTCTTCTGAGAAATCCCGTCTCTGTGGCCTCCAATTGTCTTTTCATTTGCTTGTCCACTGTCCGTGATTCGCGCATTCTTAGGAGATAAGAATACTAATGATTCATACATTGTCAATTATAGTGATACTCCTAATACAATATATAAGCTTCCTTACTTCCTTTCTTCCTTCTTTCCTTCCTTTTTCTTCATTCATTCCCTTATTCCTCATCCTGTAACCACGTGTGTCATTGAGGCACTACTAACAGATTTCATCGACCTGCTTCATCTCTTTCTACAGTCATTCCTTCGGACTCTGCAAACCTGAGGCCTGCCCACTCATTAACGCTATCTTTCCAACTCTTTCTCTGCCTACCTCGCCTTCTGCCCCCTTTCACAGCTCCATGCAGCATGGTCATTCCTAACCCAGATGATGAAGACACGTGGCCAAACCATTTCATTTTACGCTTCTTCTCAAATAGTGAAAAGAGCATCATGCACTCCGATTGCCTGTTGAATCCTTTTACGATTTTTTTTTCATTTTTGACACGATCTAAGTACTCAAACTCCCCCACCCCCACTATATATATATATATACTCGTATATAAATATATATATATATATATATATATATATATATATATATATATATAGTTATTGGGTTATTTGTGGATCATCATCACTGCACTCCGAACATATCCATAGGTGCTCAGATCCCCTCCTCAGCAAAGTCCCGCAGCGTCCAGCGACTGACGACTCCAGTTCTGTGTTGGTTGATAAGTCTTCTTACACGCCCACTAAGTTTTTACTAAGTTTTTCGTTTCTGGCAGTGTCCATCTCAACTCCCATCTCTTTCATTGGAAGGAGTAACGTGGATTCATGGTTGTCGAAGTCATGTGCTCTTCCCACATCTCGGAGGGCATTGATGATGTACGCCCGATCCATTGGTTGACTGATATATACAGATATATATTACCTATATTGTATAATAGAATTGTGTAATAGAAAAGCAGAAAATCTCAGGCAAAAATGGCATTTCAAAAAATTAAAACATTTTAAGCAACAAATCTGAGTCAATAGAAGTGAGAAGAGAGTTCATCGGTGCTATATAGATCAAATTATGACCTATGGAAGAGAATCATGCCCACTCGACGAATAAATGAAAATACGATTAGAGGTTACAGAGTTGGGATTTCTCGGATGAATGTTGAAAGTTCCCTGGACAGCTAAAAAGACCAATGAGGAAATTCCCAAAAAAGGCTAACACAAAATGGGAACCCCTGAAAAAAAAAGAAAGAAACAATCAACGTTTTCATTTTTCGGGCAAATCACGAGAATAAGAAAGCTGGAGCACTTGCTTACAACTGACAAAATACATGGAAAGAGAGATCGCGAACGACAAAGAGAGAAGATACTATAAAAGACTATAGAATTCGTTCCTCGTTGAGATGACACTAGATGACAGATTTCATTCATAGACTATAGATAGCTTGGACTATAGGACCGGTTTCATTCATAGACTATAGATAGCTTGGACTATAGGACCGGTTTCATTCATAGACTATAGATAGCTTGGACTATAGGACCGGTTTCATTCATAGACTATAGATAGCTTGGACTATAGGACCGGTTTCATTCATAGACTATAGATAGCTTGGACTATTGGACCGGTTTCATTCATAGACTATAGATAGCTTGGACTATAGGACCAGTTTCATTCATAGACTATAGATAGCTTGGACTATAGGACCGGTTTCATTCATAGACTATAGATAGCTTGGACTATTGGACCGGTTTCATTCATAGACTATAGATAACTTGGACTATTGGACCGGTTTCATTCATAGACTATATATAGCTTGGACTATAGGACCGGTTTCATTCATAGACTATATATAGCTTGATGTCACTCCATGGGAAACAGTCAACAACATAATTGAAACGATGCACTGCGGATACACCAACGGGTATAACACGTGGTGATAAATATACATATATTTTTTTTCGGGGAGTTAGGTAAAGAAATAAATAGCCGTTAACTTTAGATCATATAATAGAATAAGTAGTAAAATCCGAGATATTTAGTTAACAAATGAAAACAAATGATGAAGGGAAGAAGTATAGGAAAACAGAGAGATAAGATAAGACAGTTTCAGTATCCTGTCGCGGCTCAAACATAGAGGACGCGGGTTCGTGACCTGGTAGCGTCAACCATTTTTTTTTCGTATTAGAGGGTGGGGGAGGTGGAGGTGGGAGGAGGATGAAATTAAATAGAAAATCTGACCCAAACACCTCGTGATGATGATAATGAGTATGAGGCCTTTATTCTCCGATCTTATGAGTCTCCCTGGCAGACCCCAGAGATGGGGCAACTCGTAGATATTTCTTATTGTTTGTTAAGAGTATGGTACCACCGGAAGTGAAGAATTGAGTTGATGAACAAAAATTAAGACAGAAGGTTGTCGAGAATAGTGGCCACATGCTCCATAGCTTTACTTGATGATGATGATGACAATGATGATAATGATAAAAATGATGATGATAATTAATACTAATAGTAAAAAAAAGTAAAGTACCCCCGTAACGCCAAGTGGCGTATAGGGAATATGGTGTTAGTGACCATAAATTTTACAGACCTTCGGCACATGATTTTTGTGATAATTTGGTCGGTATTACGCCCGTACCGCTTTACTTTCCCAGAAAAAAAAATCCGGTACCCATTAAAGGCTGGGTGAACCGGAAGCCATCGGTTGGGATCGAACCCTACCTCGTGTCCTTTGTAGTCCAGTTCACTAACCACTGAGCTATCGCGGCTCCCAATTATACTAATAATGATGGTAATGATAATAATGATGGTGATGTTAATGATATTAATGATGGTAATAATAATAATAATGATGATAATGATGATGATATCCATCATCAGAACGACGATGCTGACGATTGATAATGATATAAATAATGTTGATAATGATGAAAGTAACAATAATGATGATAATAATAATGATGATGATGCAAACTACAGTGTAATTCTATAAATCAAGACAACATTCGGTAATCCAAAATAGCTCTCGTATGTAAATTCAGATGAATTCTCCAAACCGGATTGCGCAACAACAAGATCAGCTAAACACAAAAGGTGATTCGAGAGCTGAACCACGCTTAATAGGTGACACCACCACATTGGCGCTGTGCCAACTTCAGTGTAACAACAAGCTTGTCTGCTCATTCATTTCCTCTCACATCCCAATGTCTGGAACAAGATTTAAGCAGAATTTTGTGTCGGCCTGGCCCCTTCAGATACTCCCAATAATTGCCTTTTGTTATTATCAGCGTCTTTCGGACCGACATATCCGTCTTCGGCTGTGGAGAAATTCTAAGGTGTCCGTTCACTTTCAAAAGATGAGAAACAGGGTGAGAACATTTATGGTTATATTAACGGTCTTTATAGCTGTTCGAAGTCTTTACAGTCTGAATAGTTTTTCGATGTCTTTACTGTCTTTATAGCTGTTCGAAGTCTTTACAGTCTGAATAGTTCTTCGATGTCTTTACAGTCTTTATAGTTCTTCGATGTCTTTACAGTCTTTATAGTTTTTCGATGTCTTTACAGTCTTTATAGTTCTTCGATGTCTTTACAGTCTTTATAGTTTTTCGATGTCTTTACAGTCTTTATAGTTCTTCGATGTCTTTACAGTCTTTATAGTTCTTCGATGTCTTTACAGTCTTTATAGTTTTTCGATGTCTTTACAGTCTTTATAGTTTTTCGATGTCTTTACAGTCTTTATAGTTTTTCGATGTCTTTACAGTCTTTATAGTTCTTCGATGTCTTTAAAATCTGAATAGTTCTTCGATGTCTTTACACTCTTTTTAGTTCTTCGATGTCTTTGCTGTTTTTATGGTTCTTCGATGTCTTTACTGTCTTTATGGTTCTTCGATGTCTTTACTGTCTTTATGGTTCTTCGATGTCTTTACACTCTTTTTAGTTCTTCGATGTCTTTGCTGTTTTTATGGTTCTTCGATGTCTTTACTGTCTTTATGGTTCTTCGATGTCTTTACTGTCTTTATGGTTCTTCGATGTCTTTACTGTCTTTATGGTTCTTCGATGTCTTTACTGTCTTTATGGTTCTTCGATGTCTTTACACTCTTTTTAGTTCTTCGATGTCTTTGCTGTTTTTATGGTTCTTCGATGTCTTTACTGTCTTTATGGTTCTTCGATGTCTTTACTGTCTTTATGGTTCTTCGATGTCTTTACACTCTTTTTAGTTCTTCGATGTCTTTGCTGTTTTTATGGTTCTTCGATGTCTTTACTGTCTTTATGGTTCTTCGATGTCTTTACTGTCTTTATGGTTCTTCGATGTCTTTACTGTCTTTATGGTTCTTCGATGTCTTTACACTCTTTTTAGTTCTTCGATGTCTTTGCTGTTTTTATGGTTCTTCGATGTCTTTACTGTCTTTATGGTTCTTCGATGTCTTTACTGTCTTTATGGTTCTTCGATGTCTTTACACTATTTTTAGTTCTTCGATGTTTTTATGGTTCTTCGATGTCTTTACTGTCTTTATGGTTCTTCGATGTCTTTACTGTCTTTATAGTTCTTCGATGTCTTTACTGTCTTTATGGTTCTTCGATGTCTTTACTGTCTTTATAGTTCTTCGATGTCTTTACTGTCTTTATGGTTCTTCGATGTCTTTACTGTCTTTATGGTTCTTCGATGTCTTTACTGTCTTTATGGTTCTTCGATGTCTTTACTGTCTTTATGGTTCTTGGATGTCTTTACACTCTTTTTAGTTCTTCGATGTCTTTGCTGTTTTTATGGTTCTTCGATGTCTTTACTATCTTTATGGTTCTTCGATGTCTTTACTGTCTTTATAGTTCTTCGATGTCTTTACACTCTTTTTAGTTCTTCGATGTTTTTGCTGTTTTTATGGTTCTTCGATGTCTTTACTGTCTTTATGGTTCTTCGATGTCTTTACTGTCTTTATGGTTCTTCGATGTCTTTACTGTCTTTATGGTTCTTCGATGTCTTTACTGTCTTTATGGTTCTTCGATGTCTTTACACTCTTTTTAGTTCTTCGATGTCTTTGCTGTTTTTATTGTTCTTTGATGTCTTTACTGTCTTTATGGTTCTTCGATGTCTTTACTGTCTTTATGGTTCTTCGATGTCTTTACACTCTTTTTAGTTCTTCGATGGCTTTGCTGTTTTTATGGTTCTTCGATGTCTTTACTGTCTTTATGGTTCTTCGATGTCTTTACTGTCTTTATGGTTCTTCGATGTCTTTACACTCTTTTTAGTTCTTCGATGTCTTTGCTGTTTTTATGGTTCTTCGATGTCTTTACTGTCTTTATGGTTCTTCGATGTCTTTACTGTCTTTATGGTTCTTCGATGTCTTTACTGTCTTTATAGTTCTTCGATGTCTTTACTGTCTTTATGGTTCTTCGATGTCTTTACTGTCTTTATAGTTCTTCGATGTCTTTACTGTCTTTATGGTTCTTCGATGTCTTTACTGTCTTTATAGTTCTTCGATGTCTTTACTGTCTTTATGGTTCTTCGATGTCTTTACTGTCTTTATGGTTCTTCGATGTCTTTACTGTCTTTATGGTTCTTCGATGTCTTTACTGTCTTTATGGTTCTTCGATGTCTTTACACTCTTTTTAGTTCTTCGATGTCTTTGCTGTTTTTATGGTTCTTCGATGTCTTTACTGTCTTTATGGTTCTTCGATGTCTTTACTGTCTTTATGGTTCTTCGATGTCCTTACTGTCTTTATGGTTCTTCGATGTCTTTACTGTCTTTATTGTTCTTCGATGTCTTTACTGTCTTTATTGTTCTTCGATGTCTTTACACTCTTTTTAGTTCTTCGATGTCTTTACTGTCTTTATGGTTCTTCGATGTCTTTACTGTCTTTATGGTTCTTCGATGTCTTTACTGTCTTTATGGTTCTTCGATGTCTTTACACTCTTTTTAGTTCTTCGATGTCTTTGCTGTTTTTATGGTTCTTCGATGTCTTTACTGCCTTTATGGTTCTTCGATGTCTTTACTGTCTTTATGGTTCTTCGATGTCTTTACACTCTTTTTAGTTCTTCGATGTCTGCTGTTTTTATGGTTCTTCGATGTCTTTACTGTCTTTATGGTTCTTCGATGTCTTTACACTCTTTTTAGTTCTTCGATGTCTTTGCTGTCTTTATGGTTCTTCGATGTCTTTGCTGTTTTTATGGTTTTTCGATGTCTTTACTGTCTTTATGGTTCTTCGATGTCCGATGTCTTTACCGTCTTTATAGTTCTTCGATGCCTTCACTGTCTTTATAGTTCTTCAACGTCTTTACTATCATTAGTTCTTTAACATCTTTACTGTCTCCATAGTTATTCATTGTCATTACTATCATTATTTCTTCAATGTCTCGATTGTCTTCATATTTCTTCAATGTCTCGATTGTCTCCATATTTCTTCAAAGTCTTTTCTATCATTAATTCTGCTACGTCTTTACTGTCTTCATATTTCTTCAACGTCTTTTCGATCATTAGATCTTTAATATCTTTGCTTTCTTCGTGGTTCTATGTCTTTTCTATCATTAGTTCTTTAACGTCTTTGCTCTCTTCATTGTTCTTCTACGTCCTTACTGACTTCATAGTAACTTGGATGTTCAACGTCAGCTTTTTGTAAATGTTTATTTCAGCGGTCACAATGCTGGTGACTTTAAACCACTATCATTTCCCAAACAGTGTGGAGTCCTTGCCTTCAGTCACGGTGGCCGGACGGTCTCTCACTTTCTGACGGCTTTCTAATCACAAACAAAGTGCCACCAACATGTATAAAAGTGTAGTAAAGCTTTTCGCTCAGGTCAGAAGTGCTGTAAAGGTTCCTCTTGTCTCCACCCTGAGACTTCGTTCCTTGACCACTGGGACTGGTGATGGGGATGCCATTGGTGGTGATCTTACAGTCGGGGAGCAGCGAATTATTGACAAACTTCAGGAATCATTCCCAGATGCCACTCATATTGAGGTGGCAGACATCTCAGGTGGTTGCGGGGCAATGTATCAGATCAGTATAGAGGCCCCAGCTTTTGTAGGATTGAAGACCGTTCAGCAGCACCGCATGGTGAATCAAGTCCTAGCCAATGAAATCAAGTCATTACATGGTCTCAAGCTCCACACAAAAGCACCAAATGAGGAAAAGAAATGAGAGAACACATCAAAACTGTTTTTGTTTGTGCTGATTATATATACATTCATCATGAATATCCTGACAATGAATGTTTTTTTCCTGAGCAAGGTGTTTATGCTTTACAGTTATTTCATGAATCCATTATACGTAGGGAGGTCAAAAAGTAATGCACACCAATTTTTTTCCCGGAAACTATTCGGGCAAAATGTGTGAAATTTTCACAGATTGTAGCTGAACATCCCCTTGACACTACCTATTTGTCAACATAATCTCCGTCCAAGCGTATTGCCTTACGCCAACGCGAAACTAGGTCATGAATGCCTCGTTTGTACCAAGTTTTGTCCTGCTCGCGTAGCCATTTTTTAACTGCACGGATCACACCCTCATTATTGTCAAAGTGTGTCCCACGCAGGAATTTTTTGAGTGGTCCAAACAGATGGAAATCTGAGAGAGCCAGATCAGGGCTGTAAGGAGGATGGGACAGTACAGTCCAACCAAATTTGTTGATTGCTTCCCGTGTTACCAGACTTGTGTGAGGGCGTGCATTGTCATGTTGAAGCAACAAATCTGCAGATGGCTTATTAGGCCGAACTCTGTGGAACAGATTTTTGAGTTTTGTCAGTGTATTGATGTAAGCTGTCGAGTTGATTGTCTCACCTCTTGTCATTACATCAACAAGAATCACACCATCAATGTCCCAGAAGACAGTGATCATCACCTTTCCGGCTGATGGAGATGTTTTGAATTTTTTTCTTTTTGGTGACTGCGGATGATGCCATTCCATTGACTGCATTTTTGTTTCAGGCTCATAATAATGTGCTCACGTTTCGTCACCGGTAACAATTTTTGACAAAAACATTTCTCCTTCAACACCGAAACGCTCCAACAATTCAGAACAGAATGTTTTCCTTTGAACTCTGTGATCATTTGTTAGGCACCGAGGAACCCATCGAGCGCAAATCTTTGAATATCCGAGAGTTTTAAAAATTGCGATTGCACTTCCCTTGCTGACTGTAAGCTGCAATGCCAATTGCTGACTAGTGATACGCCTATCCTTACGAATAATGGCATCAGCCCGGTTTAACATGTCTGTGCTGGTAGCCGAGGCAACACGCCCAGAACGCGGTAAATCATGCAGCTCCACTCGTACACTTTCTGCAGCTTTAATTCTCTGAACCCAGCGACTAACTGTGCTCCTATTGACTGCAGAACATTTGTACACTGCACACAGTCGTTTATGAATGTTTGCCACAGTTTCTTTTTCCGCAACCAGAAATTCTATGACAATTCGCTGTTCGTAACGGACATTGTTGACAAGCTCCATTTTAACGGTTTTGATTGCGTAATATTTATCAAAATGCTGTGCAATTTGGTACACATAATTGGAACATGTCATATTCCAAGTGTGCAAAATTTAATATTCCTATCTTTATTATTAGCCGAGAAAAAATTGGTGTGCATTACTTTTTGACCTCCCTTTAGTACATAGTGACCATCACCTTTCCTCAATGACCTTGATCTGCAGACATTTGGTCCCTAATCTTTTATATATATATACACCAAACGGGTGAATTTATATATATTTGTTTATATCCACAATTGGAATGAAGCTTTAGTTACTTTATATTCACAAAGTGGAATTGGGAAGTTCACAATATTTCTGACTAATACAAGGTGTATGTTGCAGTTTCCTCATATTCCAAGTTCGGCTTGTTGCAGGAGCTACTGAGTTAAGTGCTCTGTGCACACCGTGAGCTGTGTGTCTCATCCGTTTTGATTATGTTTCGATATTCCAATTGTTTACGATGAATGATGATATCGTATGACAGGGCTCAGTTGGCTGTGTTCACTTTCTGCACGGTTTCGCCTTATGGCTTTTGACGTGTGCTGAGACTGCTACGATGGGGACTACAGTTACCTTTCTTTGTTTGGGAAATGAGATTCGGATGATTACACTGGCACGGGCAGTTGAGCAATTATGGATTTTAATTCGTTTGCAGTGATACCGGGGCCTTCCATAAAAAAAAAAACAGTGTGGATGCAGTTTCCGATCACGGTAGGGCATGCCTTCCACATTGTAAAGGTTTCCCTTAACTTTTTAAGGGTTTTTTTTATGTGAACGTGTAAACTTTACAAATCAATTTGTTTGGGGGCGGGTCCATTTGTATGACTTTTTGTATTTTATTATTACTCAAATAAATCTACGGATAACATTTTATGAAAATTATATATAATTAATTTTAATGCCATGAAAAATATACTAACATCAAAACAAATAACACCAGGACTAAAACTAAGAATAGCAAAATGTAACATCTTCTCAATATTCCTGTATGGTGCAGAAACATGGACATTAGACCAGAAAACAGAACAGAAAATTGAAGCCTTTGAAATGTGGATCTATAGAAGAATAGGTAGAACTGGATGGAAAGAAAATAAAACAAGCGATGAAGTTTTAAAATAACTAAAAATTAAAAGAGAACTACTACACACAATTAGAACAAGACAAATGAAATATTTTTTGGGGCATGTTAAAAGACACAACAGCTTAATAAAAGTAATATTGGAAGGGAAAATACAAGGTAAAAGAGGCAGAGGTAGACCAAAACTAACATGGACGAGTAACATCAAAAGATGGACAAGTCAACATATGACAATCTGCACCATCAAAGCAAGAGACAGTGGAATGGCGCTCCTTGGTAGCCAACCTTCGATGCGGAAACGGCACTCAATGATGACGATGATGAATATATAAAATGTGTGAAGAAGTGTCAAAATAGCTCCCTGCATGTTGGCTGACCAATCAGATCGCTACAAACTTACATTTTAAATCTGATGAATAGAGGTGATTACGTTAGAGGGGAAGGAAAGACAATAGGACGAAGGGATTGTTAGACCATGGACCCGCTGCAATATGTAAATAAACATTAGCACTGGTATTCTTAACGAAAATAATTAGTATTTTAATGTTAACATAGAAAGGTTTTCTAGTTACAAAAATAATATCATCATCATCATCTAGTGCCATCGCTGCAACGAAGGTAGGCTACCATGGAGCGCCGTTCTGTTCGGTCTCTTGCTTTGATGGTGCAGGTTGTCAACGGCTGACTTGTCCATCTTTTGATGTTACTCGTCCATGTTAGTCTTGGTCTGTCTCTTTTACCTTGTATTTTCCTCTCCAAGATTACTTTTAGTAGACTGTTGTGTCTTTTAACTTAGCCCAAAAATCGCATTTGTCCTGTTTTAATTGTATTTAGTAAAATTAGTTCCATCCAATTATACCTATTCTTCTATATATCCACATTTCTAAGGCTTCAATTTTCTGTTCTTTTTTCTTGTCTAATGTCCATGTTTCTGCACCATATAGGAATATTGAGAAGATGTCTGTATCTGTATATATATATATATATATATATATATATATATATATAAATGACGCATTTTAACAGCAAATTTATTGAACTATAGGTGACTAGAATTATAGAGCAATACCTGACTAGTTTTACATCAGCGCCTGAGAGTAGTTTTACAGGAGTGCCTGAGAGAACGTGTTTGTTAAAGACCTATGCTCCACAGTGAGCTGAAAGTGTTTGTTGAAGAACTATGCTCCACAGGGAGCTGAACATATTTTTTAAGACCTATGCTATACAGGGAGCTTAAAGTGTTTGTCGAAGACCTAGGCTCCACGGGAAGCTGAAAGTGTTTGTTGAAGACCTAGGCTCCACGGGAAGCTGAAAGTGGTTGTCGAAGACCTAGGCTCCACGGGAAGCTGAAAGTGTTTGTTGAAGACCTAGGCTCCACGGGAAGCTGAAAGGAAGAAGTATGAGAAAAACAGGAATATCAGTAGTATACAATGTTCCAACTGGTCATTATTGTGGCGCTAAATTAACAAAGATATATAGGGCGGCGCGCCTTTCGCGCGAAATGTACACGAAAGACAAGGGGAGTTAACCATGACCGCGCATGTCCGGATGTTGACCTCTAGTCTCGGTGACTCCGGAAGTGCCCTGTTTATGTCTGGTGTGTGCTGACTTTGGAGCGCTTGGTGTACTTGATCGATAGTGATAGGTTAGTAGATTATACATGACCTCGGGGCGGATCGCGTGTTGGGGGGTGACACCTTCAGATTATCTCGAGTGTTTTCGGACAGCGTGCTATCGGATCGGGGATTAGTTCGATTCGGTGTGACGCTATCGCGCCAGGTAGACGTTAGAAAATATTTATAGCTATGTAGTTGGGTGTCTGCTTAACGTTGTGCCATAAATGAAGCATAAGGGTGAAACAGTTAGAGATTACTGGTTAGTCTAAGCTGGTAGTGTAAATATGTTCCTCGGTGTTAGTGGTTCGCTATCTCTCTCTATCTCTCTTTCTCTCTCTCTCTCTCGCCCTCTCTCTCTCTCTCTCTCTCTCTGTCTCTCTCTACTATTCCAGCCTAGATTTCCCTCCATTGAAACACTTACTCATTCTCTCCATTTATCCCTATCATCGCGCCTTCCTTCTCTCTCTCTCTCTCTCTCTTTCTCCCCTATCCTCTCTTAGACTTCTAACCTATCAGTCCACCCTCCGCCTCTCACTTTAGCTCCCCCGCCCTCCCTCATATTTTTAGCGTCCCTCCTATTGTAACACTTGATTATTCTCACCATTAATACATAGCATCTCGCCTTCTTTCTCATAGGCTTCTCTCTCTCTCTCTCTCTCTCTCTCTCTCTCTCGCTCTTCTAACCCTACTAGACTTCTCTCCTACCATTCCACCTTTCTCTCTCTCTCTCTCTCTCTCTCTCTCTCTCTTTACCTCGCCTAGCGTTCCGCCTTCATTCGTATTTTTACCTTACCACCAGTGTAACACATTAATAACATTGAATATCAATTACAAAAAGACTTGAAATATCTACTTTTTAAAGAACCAATAAGATAAACATATGAAAAACGAAGGAATAATACACTCGACAAGGCTTAACAGACGTACTTTATACACATCACCATTAATACATTCGAGTAGCCTTTTATTGATAACCTACCACATCGTTATGAGCTAAGAGAAAAACAGAAAAAAATTCAACTTACACCGTAAAATATTCCACTACAACACAGACCGCTAGACTGAACAGTACTATGAAAATAAACGTCCGTGAATCAAGCGCGCTTATAACACGAAGTCTCATATCCGACTAGTTTAAATATAATCTGGTAAATAAAATTTGGACGATACTATTCCAACCTCGACTAACATCTAGGTTAACCAATCAGAGAAGAAGATTTCTATCGGACACCCATCAACGAAATGACTGACCTCTGGATTAACTAATCAGAGAAGATGATTACTGTTATCGTGATAACTGACCTCATTTTCAACTTGAAGTGCTGTCGAGTCGGATGCATGGGTTACTTTAAATCGATTCGGCCCCTGATACAATCCACCTAGCGGGTCAATGGTGAGGGAAATAATACAAGTGGCGGGTTACTTGAACGCGTTTTGACCCCTGCTGCAATACCAGGAGTGCCATGACAGTTATAAATAGTTGGATACAACGAGCAGGAAGTTATATTCAAGGTCCAAAATGTTAGACCAAATCACTAAGATTTTACCGCCAGAACACACAAATTTAGGCTCATAGTCAAAAAGTCGACCTTAAAACCATACAAATCTACTCCCATACTCATAAAAGTTAGACACATCAGACAGATAATTACTTCCAAACTCCAAAAAGTTAGAACAAATCACGCCTCGATCGTTCTCTAACATTGCCACGATCGTTCTTTAACACTGCCTCCAGCGTTCTTCGATCATTCTCTAACATTACCTCGAGCATTCTCTAACATTGCCTCGATCGTTCTCTAACATTACCTCGAGCGTTCTCTAACATTGCCACGATCGTTCTTTAACATTGCCTCCAGCGTTCTCTTCACAAGTTTCGGAAGGGAACCATTTGTCGTACTGGGAGAAAAACTCGTTTACCCTATCCCTTTTAACGACCCCTTCTAATGATGACTCGCTGAGTGCCAAGTACAGACTATCTGTATCCATTTCACAGAGTTGAAAGTCGGATCTCTCTACGAATCTATCCAGGAAGTCATAGTAAAATTCCAACATTCGCAATTTGGCGTACTGGTAGACGAAAAAACCAATCTGTGAAGGAAGATCCCACAGGATACTTCGTTTTCCAAGCGACACCTCATACAGGTCTTCACCAATAGGCGTCATGGTTTTAAACAGGGGGTTATTTACCAACTTTGTTGTATTGGCCCCTCTTTAACATAGGTCACGTTCACATGTTTCCCCAAATTCATCAAGGTCTTCCCATAGGCCGAGAAAAATATTACCACCAGATCACAAAAATGTAGGCAGAAACCTAGGAGGCAGGGTCAGAAACCTAGGAGGCAAGGGCAGAAACCTAAGAGGCAAGGGCAGAAACCTAGGAGGCAAGGGCTGGTTCGTGGGGTTGTGGTTCGTGGTTCGTTAGTTGATGGTTCGTTAAGTCCATGGTTCGTAGGGGTTGTGGTTCGCGGTTCGTGAGTTGATGGTTCGTTAAGTTCGTGGTTTGTTAAGTTCGTTGTTCGTGAGTTTGTGGTTCGTTAGTTGATGGTTCGTTAAGTCCGTGGTTCGTGGGGTTGTGGTTCGTGGTTCGTTAGTTGATGGTTCGTTAAGTCCATAGTTCGTAGGGGTTGTGGTTCGCGGTTCGTGAGTTGAGGGTTCGTTAAGTCCGTGGTTCGTGGGGTTGTGGTTCGTGGTTCGTTAGTTGATAGTTCGTTAAGTCCATGGTTCGTAGGGGTTGTGGTTCGCGGTTCGTGAGTTGAGGGTTCGTTAAGTCCGTGGTTCGTGGGTTTGTGGTTCGTGGTTCGTTAGTTGATGGTTCGTTAAATCCATGGTTCGTGGGGTTGTGGTTTATTAAGTTTGTAGTTTGTTAAGTGTGTGGTTCGAGAGGTCGTGGGCAAGGGCAGAAACCTAAGAGGCAAGGGCAGAAACCTAGGAGGCAAGGTCAGAAACCTAGGAGGCAAGGGCAGAAACCTAAGAGGCAAAGACAGAAACCTAGGAGGCAAGGGCAGAAACCTAGGAAGCAAAGGCTGAAAAACACTCGTACTGACTAAGGCTTCCAAGGTGTATTTGATTGTCGCCCTATTTTTGTCTGTATAACCTAATATATCACTTTCATTTAATCTATCGATAAACGTTTCAAAGTCATTTCTGTTGTTAACTAACAAGGGTTTGTCTAATCCTGTCGCGTTACTTGAGCTTGTGTGTGAAAGTAACGCAGCCAAATAGAACTGACCTCTGAGGCAATACCGGATGTGTTACTAAAAAGATTTTGACGTATGATGGCAATTTTATGAGTTTACCCCTGATCATTTTTTTAAGGGATACGCCCATGCAATCGGTAAAAATCGTAAATTTTCACTCTAGGCATACCCCAAACTCTATTTCAGACATCCCCATTGCAAAAATTTACATTAAAAACCACTTTTAGGATTTTACCCCCTTATCATTTTTTGAGGGTTACGCCCATGGAATCGATAAAAAGCGTTAATTTAGCACGCAGGCTTACCTAAAACTTTATTTTAGACATCCCCACACCAAAAATTTACTTAAAAATCACTTTTGAAATTGTTACCCCCTTACCATTTTTTAGGGTTACGCCCATGGAATTGATAAAAATCGTAAATTTAGCACGTAGGCATACCTAAAACTTTATTTTAGACATCCCCACGCCAAAAATTAACTTAAAAATCACTTTTGAAATTGTAACCCCCTTACCATTTTTTAGGGTTACGCCCCTGAAATCGATAAAAAATTGAAATATAAGCTCAAGGCATACCCCAAACATAATATTTGACACCCCTACATATCAAACTCCATCAAAAAATCAACAAAAACTAGTAGTGGTATAGTGGTTTTTGAGCCGTTCATACTACGCAGATGTACGGTGCAGCACGTGCAATCGATAAAAAAATTGAAATATAACATCAAGGCATACCCCAAACATAATATTTGACACCCCTACATATCAAATTCCAACAAAAAAACAACAAAAAAACAACAACAAAACTAGTAGTGGTAAAGGGTTTTTGAGCCGTTCATACTACGCAGATGTACGGTGCAGCACGTGCAATCGATAAAAAAATTGAAATATAACCTCAAGGCATACCCCAAACATAATATTTGACACCCCTACATATCAAATTCCAACAAAAAAACAACAAAAAAATAGTAGTAAGGAAGAAGGTTTTGAGCCGTGCATACTACGCAGATGTATCGTGCAGCACGATCGACGAGATTGAGCTGCACGATACCTGCACGAAATGTTCAAATCCTTGCACTAAACCCCCTTCCTTACTACTATTTTTTTGTTGTTTTTTTGTTGGAATTTGATATGTAGGGGTGTCAAATATTATGTTTGGGGTATGCCTTGAGGTTATATTTCAATTTTTTTATCGATTGCACGTGCTGCACCGTACATCTGCGTAGTATGAACGGCTCAAAAACACTTTACCACTACTAGTTTTGTTGTTTTTTGTTGTTTTTTTGTTGGAATTTGATATGTAGGGGTGTCAAATATTATGTTTGGGGTATGCCTTGATGTTATATTTCAATTTTTTTATCGATTGCACGTGCTGCACCGTACATCTGCGTAGTATGAACGGCTCAAAAACCACTATACCACTACTAGTTTTTGTTGATTTTTTGATGGAGTTTGATATGTAGGGGTGTCAAATATTATGTTTGGGGTATGCCTTGAGCTTATATTTCAATTTTTTATCGATTTCAGGGGCGTAACCCTAATAATGGTAAGGAGGGTTACAATTTCAAAAGTGATTTTTAAGTTAATTTTTGGCGTGGGGATGTCTAAAATAAAGTTTTAGGTATGCCTACGTGCTAAATTTACGATTTTTATCAATTCCATGGGCGTAACCCTAAAAAATGGTAAGGGGTAACAATTTCAAAAGTGATTTTTAAGTAAATTTTTGGTGTGGGGATGTCTAAAATAAAGTTTTAGGTAAGCCTGCGTGCTAAATTAACGCTTTTTATCGCTTCCATGGGCGTAACCCTCAAAAAATGATAAGGGGGTAAAATCCTAAAAGTGGTTTTTAATGTAAATTTTTGCAATGGGGATGTCTAAAATAGAGTTTGGGGTATGCCTAGAGTGAAAATTTACGATTTTTACCGATTGCATGGGCGTATCCCTTAAAAAAAAATGATCAGGGGTAAACTCATAAAATTGCCATCATACGTCAAAATCTTTTTAGTAACACATCCGGTATTGCCTCAGAGGTCAGTTCTATTTGGCTGCGTTACTTTCACACACAAGCTCAAATAACGCGACAGGATTAGACAAACCCTTGTTAGTTAACAACAGAAATGACTTTGAAACGTTTATCGATAGATTAAATGAAAGTGATATATTAGGTTATACAGACAAAAATAGGGCGACAATCAAATACACCTTGGAAGCCTTAGTCAGTACGAGTGTTTTTCAGCCTTTGCTTCCTAGGTTTCTGCCCTTGCCTCCTAGGTTTCTGTCTTTGCCTCTTAGGTTTCTGCCCTTGCCTCCTAGGTTTCTGCCCTTGCCTCCTAGGTTTCTGACCTTGCCTCCTAGGTTTCTGCCCTTGCCTCTTAGGTTTCTGCCCTTGCCCACGACCTCTCGAACCACACACTTAACAAACTACAAACTTAATAAACCACAACCCCACGAACCATGGATTTAACGAACCATCAACTAACGAACCACGAACCACAAACCCACGAACCACGGACTTAACGAACCCTCAACTCACGAACCGCGAACCACAACCCCTACGAACCATGGACTTAACGAACTATCAACTAACGAACCACGAACCACAACCCCACGAACCACGGACTTAACGAACCCTCAACTCACGAACCGCGAACCACAACCCCTACGAACTATGGACTTAACGAACCATCAACTAACGAACCACGAACCACAACCCCACGAACCACGGACTTAACGAACCATCAACTAACGAACCACAAACTCACGAACAACGAACTTAACAAACCACGAACTTAACGAACCATCAACTCACGAACCGCGAACCACAACCCCTACGAACCATGGACTTAACGAACCATCAACTAACGAACCACGAACCACAACCCCACGAACCAGCCCTTGCCTCCTAGGTTTCTGCCCTTGCCTCTTAGGTTTCTGCCCTTGCCTCCTAGGTTTCTGACCTTGCCTCCTAGGTTTCTGCCTACATTTTTGTGATCTGGTGGTAATATTTTTCTCGGCCTATGGGAAGACCTTGACGAATTTGGGGAAACATGTGAACGTGACCTATGTTAAAGAGGGGCCAATACAACAAAGTTGGTAAATAACCCCCTGTTTAAAACCATGACGCCTATTGGTGAAGACCTGTATGAGGTGTCGCTTGGAAAACGAAGTATCCTGTGGGATCTTCCTTCACAGATTGGTTTTTTCGTCTACCAGTACGCCAAATTGCGAATGTTGGAATTTTACTATGACTTCCTGGATAGATTCGTAGAGAGGTCCGACTTTCAACTCTGTGAAATGGATACAGATAGTCTGTACTTGGCACTCAGCGAGTCATCATTAGAAGGGGTCGTTAAAAGGGATAGGGTAAACGAGTTTTTCTCCCAGTACGACAAATGGTTCCCTTCCGAAACTTGTGAAGAGAACGCTGGAGGCAATGTTAAAGAACGATCGTGGCAATGTTAGAGAACGCTCGAGGTAATGTTAGAGAACGATCGAGGCAATGTTAGAGAATGCTCGAGGTAATGTTAGAGAATGATCGAAGAACGCTGGAGGCAGTGTTAAAGAACGATCGTGGCAATGTTAGAGAACGATCGAGGCGTGATTTGTTCTAACTTTTTGGAGTTTGGAAGTAATTATCTGTCTGATGTGTCTAACTTTTATGAGTATGGGAGTAGATTTGTATGGTTTTAAGGTCGACTTTTTGACTATGAGCCTAAATTTGTGTGTTCTGGCGGTAAAATCTTAGTGATTTGGTCTAACATTTTGGACCTTGAATATAACTTCCTGCTCGTTGTATCCAACTATTTATAACTGTCATGGCACTCCTGGTATTGAAGCAGGGGTCAAAACGCGTTCAAGTAACCCGCCACTTGTATTATTTCCCTCACCATTGACCCGCTAGGTGGATTGTATCAGGGGCCGAATCGATTTAAAGTAACCCATGCATCCGACTCGACAGCACTTCAAGTTGAAAATGAGGTCAGTTATCACGATAACAGTAATCATCTTCTCTGATTAGTTAATCCAGAGGTCAGTCATTTCGTTGATGGGTGTCCGATAGAAATCTTCTTCTCTGATTGGTTAACCTAGATGTTAGTCGAGGTTGGAATAGTATCGTCCAAATTTTATTTACCAGATTATATTTAAACTAGTCGGATATGAGACTTCGTGTTATAAGCGCGCTTGATTCACGGACGTTTATTTTCATAGTACTGTTCAGTCTAGCGGTCTGTGTTGTAGTGGAATATTTTACGGTGTAAGTTGAATTTTTTTCTGTTTTTCTCTTAGCTCATAACGATGTGGTAGGTTATCAATAAAAGGCTACTCGAATGTATTAATGGTGATGTGTATAAAGTACGTCTGTTAAGCCTTGTCGAGTGTATTATTCCTTCGTTTTTCATATGTTTATCTTATTGGTTCTTTAAAAAGTAGATATTTCAAGTCTTTTTGTAATTGATATTCAATGTTATTAATGTGTTACACTGGTGGTAAGGTAAAAATACGAATGAAGGCGGAACGCTAGGCGAGGTAAAGAGAGAGAGAGAGAGAGAGAGAGAGAGAGAGAGAGAAAGGTGGAATGGTAGGAGAGAAGTCTAGTAGGGTTAGAAGAGCGAGAGAGAGAGAGAGAGAGAGAGAGAAGCCTATGAGAAAGAAGGCGAGATGCTATGTATTAATGGTGAGAATAATCAAGTGTTACAATAGGAGGGACGCTAAAAATATGAGGGAGGGCGGGGGAGCTAAAGGGAGAGGCGGAGGGTGGACTGATAGGTTAGAAGTCTAAGAGAGGATAGGGGAGAAAGAGAGAGAGAGAGAAGGAAGGCGCGATGATAGGGATAAATGGAGAGAATGAGTAAGTGTTTCAATGGAGGGAAATCTAGGCTGGAATAGTAGAGAGAGACAGAGAGAGAGAGAGAGAGAGAGAGAGAGAAAGAGGGCGAGAGAGAGAGAGAAAGAGAGATAGAGAGAGATAGCGAACCACTAACACCGAGGAACATATTTACACTACCAGCTTAGACTAACCAGTAATCTCTAACTGTTTCACCCTTATGCTTCATTTATGGTACAACGTTAAGCAGACACCCAACTACATAGCTATAAATATTTTCTAACGTCTACCTGGCGCGATAGCGTCACACCGAATCGAACTAATCCCCGATCCGATAGCACGCTGTCCGAAAACACTCGAGATAATCTGAAGGTGTCACCCCCCAACACGCGATCCGCCCCGAGGTCATGTATAATCTACTAACCTATCACTATCGATCAAGTACACCAAGCGCTCCAAAGTCAGCACACACCAGACATAAACAGGGCACTTCCGGAGTCACCGAGACTAGAGGTCAACATCCGGACACGCGCGGTCATGGTTAACTCCCCTTGTCTTTCGTGTACATTTCGCGCGAAAGGCGCGCCGCGCGCCGCCCTATATATCTTTGTTAATTTAGCGCCACAATAATGACCAATTGGAACATTGTATACTACTAATATCTGGTAGTAAAGCTATAAAGGGTTGGCTAGTTGTATAGTTATGGAGTGGTTGATTGTGAAATTATAGGGCAACAACTGATTGTGAAAGTATAGGGCAATAATTTATTATGAAAGTATAGGGCAATAACTGATTGTGAAAGTATAGGGCAATAATTGATTGTGAAAGTATAGGGCAAAAACTTATTTTGAAAGTATAGGGCAATCACTGATTGTGAAAGTATAGGGCAATCACTGATTGTGAAAGTATAGTGAAATAACTGATTGTGAAAGTATAGGGCAATAACTGATTGTGAAAGTATAGGGCAATAATTGATTGTGAAAGTATAAGGGAATAACTGAATGTGAAAGTATAGGGCAATAACTGATTGTGAAAGTATAGGGAAATAACTGATTGTGAAAGTATAGGGGAATAACTGATTTTGAAAGTATAGGGCAATAACTGATTGTGAAACTATAGGGCAATAACTGATTGTGAAACTATAGGGCAATAACTGATTGTGAAAGTATGGGGCAATAACTGATTGTGAAAGTATTGAGGAACGGCTGAGTTATGTTCATGATCACTGCAGATCGAACGAATCCACGGGTGCCCCAATTTTCCCCTCGAAATATCGGAAATCTCCGAAGAAAACTAGCTCTAGAGCACGAACTCCGTAACACGACCAGGGATCCATCGGTGTGGGTAGATTTTTTCTGCCAATTTTGCCTGGGCGTCGGCCATTTGTTTTGCATATTTTTTTTCGATTTTTAACTGCCAAGGGTTCTTAACGTGCGCTTGTGCACACAGGACATATCCTGTTTTTTGTTGTTGACCGAGAGATCTAGACATCGGATCTCACTACCCAGAGACCATGGGAGGGTAGAGCTAAGAGGAAACCACGGATTCAATTTTTCTTTCTTTTTTTTTTTTAATATTCTCACTGTTGGAATTCATCTCGGAAATTTCCTATCCAGAAACCGGATGTCTTATATCGTCTAGACGAACCAGCTTCCGAAAACGACAGAGTGTAAAATTATAGAGGGATAATAGATGCGTGTTAAAGAATAGAGAAACCGCCTGGCATAAACTGATTGGCTAATATTTAAATAATAGAGAAATGTCTGAGTATAAAATTAAAAACGAAATCCGGATAATAAAATCATAGATGAATAGATGATTCTATAATTACAAGTAAATTGTCGGTTGTACGAGAAACAGCTTGTTGTAAAATTGTCGGTTGTACGAGAAACAGCTGGCTGTAAAATTATCGATTGTACGAGAAACCGCTGGCTGTAAAATTGTCGGTTGTACGAGAAACAGCTGGCTGTAAAATTGTCGGTTGTACGAGAAACAGCTGGCTGTAAAATTGTCGATTGTACTAGAAACAGCTGGCTGTAAAATTGTAAAGGATTATCTTATGTTTATTTATAGAAGGATTATATGAGTGTAAAAAATGTAAAACAGAATCTGAGAGGAAATTTGCAGATAGACAGACATTACACTCAGATCTTTGATGACGTTTGAGCTACCCTATGCCCCAAGTTCTTTTTTTTAAAACATGCACAATAGAATCTGAGAAATGTCAACCGTAATTTCATTTGAAGTAAAAGTAATGTAAAAATTCATAGTTGTAATGAGTTCATAGTTTAGTCTTCATATATCTTCATATACTCATAGTTCATAGTTTAAACTTCATAGTTTAGTCTGTATCGTCCACTTATCACGTAAAGCTTCTTACATACAATTTTTTCTATTTTTTAATTTTTCCTCATATTCAGCTTTACTGCAGCTTCGCATTTTTATGCCTTAACCCTTCATAGTTATATGGTGAATATAGTGTTAGTCACCACATTTTTCAATGACATTTGCACATATTTGGATAATATGGTCGGTATCACTCCAGGCCGCCTTTCATCATCATCATGTGACATACCGGTTGGCGTAGGCGATCATGTCCTTCCACAATCTTCTATCCATCGTGCATTTATCAGTTCTGTTGTTGACTGTTTTCCATATCATGACACCATGCTATCTAGTATTTTCTCTCTTTGTCATCCGCGATCTCTCTTTCCCTGTATTTTGCCAGTTGTAACCAAGTATTCTAACTTTCCTTTTCTCATAATGTGTCCGACAAATGTTGATTGTTTCTTTCTGATGTTTCTTAGGAACTCCCTTTTTGTGTTGGCCTCCTTGAGAATTTCCTCGTTTGCCTTCTTTGCTGTCCAGGGGACTTTCAACATTAAATTGATAAATCCCATCTCTGTGGCCTCTAAATTGCCTATTCATTTGTTTGTTTACTATCCATGATTCGCGTCCATAGGTCAGAATTGGATCTATATAGCACCGATGAACTCTTTCTAATTTCTATTGAAATAGATTTGTTGCATAAGACGATTTAAATTTTCTGAAATGCTATGTTGGCCTGAGTTATCCTGCTTTTTTTATTTATGTGATGCATCTTCCATCATGTTATTATTGTGCCCAAGTATTTGACGCGTAGGACTTTTTTCAGATTTGTCCTATTTATATTTATGCTGCATAATGGTAATGATTATTACTTCCATATGACCACCTTCGATAGGGCCGCCTTAACTTCCAATTAAAAATCTTCCGTACTAATATATTAGAGGCTAGTTGAACCCCGGAGTCTTGACGTTCGAAAAAAATAAATTCCTCCACTACTGAGATTTTAACTCGGTCCTTTCTGATTAGGAAGCGAGCGCGCTAACCATTCATCCACCGAAGTTCCTTGAAGTGCGATCTCTAAACTCTGAGAGAAGTGGATAGTAGACTCCGGGAGAAACATGAGTCCTGTCACTGAGGTCATACTGGTCATGAAATACTCATTAATATTTTGAGAGAAACGGTAAAAATATTCACCGAAAGGCTGATATTACAATTAAGAGAAAAGGGGGACAGTACATTGAAAAAAAAAAAAGATTGCATTGAATTCTGTGAGCTGCGAATAGTAACCTTCAGGAAATGCTAACATTAAACTATGAGAGCTGCTAACATTAAACTTTGATAGCTGCTAAAATTAAACTTTGAGATCTGCTAACATTAAACTTTGATAGCTGCTAACATTAAACTCTAAGAGCTGCTAAAATTGAAGTTTGAGAGCTGCTAACATTAAACTCTAAGAGCTGCTAAAATTGAAGTTTGAGATCTGCTAACATTAAACTCTAAGAGCTGCTAAAATTAAAGTTTGAGAGCTGCTAACATTAAACTCTAAGAGCTGCTAAAATTGAAGTTTGAGATCTGCTAACATTAAACTCTAAGAGCTGCGAAAATTAAAATATGAGAGCTGCTAACATTAAACTCTGAGATCTTCTAACATTAAACTCTAAGAGCTGCTAACATTAAACTTTGAGAGCTGTTAACAAGACTTTTTTGAAATTTTAGAATATGTCAGTCTTACTCCTGAGACTCCAAAAAACGGCTTGTCGTGAAATGTCCTCATTTGACTTCCTCAGTGTGTCCTATCCACTTGTCCTAGTGTCAAGAAGCTAAAGGGCCAAAACACTTTCTCCACGAGGAGTTACTTCTGATGATCAGATTACCCATTCTGCTGCGAATCTCTGTGTAAAGATCTTCCATGTAGTATTAAAAACGAACATTAAATTCAGATTTGTAAATCAGACAGTTCAGACAAAAACCCAGGAGTTAAATCTGATAGAAACGGGCAATAAATCCTGCTATATGTTGAGAACAATTTCAGACGAAAATGGCCAGCGAATTCATTGAAATGCGAACAGGTTTAATCTGGATATATGTGGTTGATTTCCCATCACAGGGACTCCCAATCCTCAGGACAATTTGGGAAACATTGATGACGGTAATTAGTTTTCTCCATTTTTCTCTGTTCCTTAGCGTTGTTAGCCGAGGTCTATCCCGTACTTTAAATGTGTTCTCTTTTTTTGTATTTTCTGTTTTCATGTTTCCTTCACCATTTCGCATTTCTCCGCAAGTTGGTTTTGTAAGGTCCGAGTAATGGTTTGTTTTGTTGATAATTTATTTGAGTTTGCGTTTCTTTACGGTAGCCAGGTTGTCTTCAAACGTTGTCTATTGTTAATTATTAGATTCTTCCTCATTGGACACAACTTCTTCTTCTTGGCTTTCATCAGTTAAGTGGCGTAGTTCCCTTGTGTCGCTAGTTTACAGTAAGTAGCGATATCTGCGCCTTCGGTCCATGACATCCGTCTTCGGAATGAGTATATTTCTAATTTAACAATATTTGTCTGCGGCTGATTTTAACTCACTGCTTTCGACTTTTAACTGCCAAGGGTTCTTTCAAGTTTGTGAAATGTACACGAGATCTCCTGTTCTTGCCGTTACCAGAGAGGGCCAGACATCGGATCTCACTACCAGAGAAGGCTAGACATCGGATCTCACTACCAGAGAGGGCTAGACATCGGATCTCACTACCAGAGAGGGCCAGACATCGGATCTCACTACCAGAGAGGGCTAGACATCGGATCTCACTACCAGAGAGGGCTAGGCATCGAATCTCATTACCCGAGAGGGCTAGACATGAAATCTCACTACCCGAGAGGGCTAGACATCAAATCTAACTACACGAGAGAGCTAGACATCAAATCTAACTACCCGAGAGAGCTAGACATCAAATCTAACTATCCGAGAGGGCTAGACATCAAATCTAACTATCCGAGAGGGCTATACATCAAATCTAACTATCCGAGAGGGCTAGACATCAAATCTAACTATCCGAGAGAGCCAGACATCAAATCTAACTATCCGAGAGGGCTAGACATCAAATCTAACTATCCGAGAGGGCTAGACATCAAATCTAACTATCCGAGAGGGCTAGACATCAAATCTAACTACCCGAGGGAGCTAGACATCAAATCTAACTACCCGAGAGGGCTAGACATCAAATCTAACTACCAGAGAGGGCTAGACATCAAATCTCACTACCCAGGAGAGCTAGACATCAAATCTAACTACCCGAGAGAGCTAGACATTACATCTAACTACCCGAGAGGGCTAAACATCGAATCTCACTATCCAGAGAGGACTAGACATCGGATTTATCTATCCAGAGCGGACTAAACATTGGATCTTACTACCCAGAGAAGGATAGACATCAAATCTCACTACCCGAGAGAGATATACATTAAATCTCACTACCCGAGAGGGTTAGACATCAAATGTAACTAATGGGTACCGGATTTTTTTTCTGGGAAAGTTAAGCGGCACGGGCGTAATACCGACCACATTACCCCAAAAATGATGTGCCGAAGGTCTGTAGAATTTATGGTCATTAACACCATACTCACTATATGCCACTTGGCGTGCCGTGGGTACTTTACTTTTTTTTTTTTTTTACTAATTATAATAGATCGTATGCAAATTAAAGAGGAGTTAATTATTTGATTGGTTAATAATAACAATGTAAGTTTCACTTAGCATTAATAGACAGTTTATATTCATTAATTAGCGATATATGCCGGGCCGACAATCTGAATGCTTTCAGGGAGGCTGCACGCGCTGATGACTCAATCAATGATCATGAATCTATAACTACGTTCAGAATGCACGAACATCAGGTCAAAGCTGGGGATCCAGAAAGGGGCGCTAGGCGGGGAGACGTAGAAGAATAACAAATCAACACAGAACTGGGGTGTGAACTGGATTACAAAGGACAAGAGGTAGGGTTTGATCCCAATCGACGGCTTCCAGGTTCACCCAGCTGTAATGGGTATCGGATTGTTTTCTGGGAAAGTAAAGCGGCACGGGCGTAATACCGACCACATTACCCCAAAAATCATGTGCCGAAGGTTTGTATCATTTATGGTCACTAACACCATATTCCCTATACGCTACTTGGCGTGACGGGGGCACTTTACTCTTTCTTTTTTTTTTTACAGAACTGGAGTAATCAGTCTCCACACACTGAGGGGCATACTGGAGAGGATATCTGAGCACTTGTGGACATGTTGAGAGAGAGAGAGAGAGCGAGAGAGAGAGAGAGAGAGAGAGAGAGAGCGCGAGAGAGAGAGAGAGAGAGAGAAATTTGGCAATCGCTTCATAAAGAATGATGAATATGAAACCCTTTATTACAAAACAACTGTTTTAGCGAACAAGACTGCTATGTTTCTTTTAACTTGCAACCTTCAGATTCGAAATCTAGACTGAACCTCAATCAGTTGATAAGAAAATTACAGCATTCGGGATGATAAATAAATATTGAAGAATTCTTCAGATATCATTGGAAGACGAACCAGCTTTCTTATTTGTTTTTCTTTCATCCAACTTCTTATGCCCTGTAGCGTCGCAGAGAGGAGGAGTGTGTGGTCTTCGCTACTTGTGTATCTTGAGATGTTGCCATACCTAATCTATCTTGTGTTTCCTTGATCTACCCGTCTCTTTCTATGCTTCTTTTTTGTCTTGTAACCGGATGTTTTCATGTAATATGTTCCAGAAACATGTTGGATGGATTTCATTCCTGTTAGTTGTTCTGTGAACATTGAACCAATGAACAAACAAAGATGTCTTAAAGAATGTGAAATTAACGCGAAATGACTAATTTAGTTAAACAACAAAAACTGACATAATTTAGCAATTTCAAACATTATAAATTAAACGTTACAACGGATAATTCTCAAACAGCAGAGATAGAATCAAGATGCAACAAAGCTTGTCGAATAATTAGACAGTCATCACCACTATTGTCCAACAAGGAAATATCTCTGGAGGCAAAACGAGCACTATACAATATAATCTTCATCCCAACATTGTTTTACCAATGCTAGACAGAACAGAAGAGCAAAAGACCGCAAAATATATCTCCCCTCGACGCTGAAAGGCAGATGAGGAAGGAAAGAAGAAGAAGAAGAAGAAACGTTATAATAGATCATAAGAGCGATAATGAAGGGTATTGTTTTTGGAAGACGGAGAAAGAGACGATCTAACAAAATATTAAGAGCCCAAAAACATCGAGAGTTTCTTACAGAAAACTGTTAATGCGTTTGGGTAAAAAAAAAAGTAAAGTACCCCCGTCATGCCAAGTGACGTATAGGGAATATGGTGTTAGTGACCATACATTTTACAGACCTTCGGCACATGATTTTTGGGGTAATGTGGTTGGTATTACTCCCGTGCCACTTTACTTTCCCAGGAAAAAAAAATCCGGTACCCATTAAAGGCTGGGTGAACCGGAAGCCGTCGGTTGGGTTGGAACCCTACCTCTTGTAAATGCGTTTGGGTGCAACAAAGAAAATCGTTCAGACTGGACAGTCAAAAGATCAACGTAACTAGACAGCAACTACATGATGATGATGGGGAAACTAAGGTGCCAGCATGACGACTTCCGCTATCACTGAGGATAGACTCAAGATGGCAGTATGTCTCCCTCTGCTAAATATGAAACTGACCATATCAGCAGAAGAAAATAAGAAGAAACACAGCGGATAATAGGAGGCATGATTGTCTGCAAGGACCCTCTCCTGGAGCTGTCATCTGCTACTCCTTTAATTATTCTCTTCCCCGCACTGTAGAAACGTCACATGTGACGTGCCATTAGTGTATAGCTTCCTATTCACATTTCCAACTAGTGACGTATGACAGGACCGAGCTAATGATCCTGCTTCGTTATGATTGGATCGTATCGCGAAGCCATAGCTTAGAAAGATAGAATTCTCACTAACTAGATTTTGGTTGGTTGCTAACGGCAACGATTCATGACCTGGGTTTTATTATTGTTTCTTATGAATGCGGCGATGGATTTCAAAATTACAACATAAAGAGAAAAATGAAGGGAGAGGGGAAAGAGAGAGATATAATTTAGGAAAGAATTTTTATTTCCTCCGCTCAGGAAATGTCTTGTCCATTAGGCCTTCAGACGAAGTTATTTTTGCATCATTATCATGTTGCTTTCTAGACAGACACGACGCATAGGGAAAAACAATTGCTTTCACTTTCTCTCTAGGGTGGTGGTAGTGATAGTTCTCAGTGTCTTGTTATTGCATGGTCATTAAACTCTTGTTGTATTCACAGCTTTTCCCTCAAATGTCTACTTTGTTTGTTTTTTTCCTGCGCATTTATATTATTGTTTCTTCTTCTTCTTCTCGTCTTCTTCTTTATCTTCTTCTTCTCCTTTCTTTGTTTCTTTTCTATTCTTTATCTTCTTCTTCTCCTTTCTTTGTTTCTTTCTTTTCTTCTTCAGCTTCGTATTCTTCATCTTCATCTTATTCTTCATATTCGTCTTCTTATTCTTCATATTCTTATATCATCTTCTCTAAATATGTTTCGTCATATTTATGTTTTTCTACTTTATCATTTTTATCATCATCATCATATGTTTCTTCCTTTTATCATAATTATTATCTTCTGCATCATCATTTTCTTCTTCATCATTTTCTTCTTCATCATTATTTTTTCTTTCTTTTTCTCTTCCTCTTTTTATTATTATAAATCCGTTATTTCTTCTTCTCCTCTTCCTCTTTTTTCTTCATTTTAATCGTCATCATCTTCTTATTGTTCTTATTGTTCTTTTTCTTCTTCTTCATCATCAGCTTATTATTGTCTTTCTCGTTTGCTTAAGTGACTATTTTAGTCGACGTTTTCCGCCTTAATGTGAATCCATTTTTCTTTATCACACATTTATTTTGGTAAATTTTATTTTATAAATTATTTTGTATATATTTTATTTGCCATGCAACCATTTTTCTGGGACAATGGGACGGCCCGACGTGATGCTGAACACATCGCCCATAAAAGATTACGTTTGTGATTGATGGGCACTAACATCATGTTCCCCATGCGTCTTAAGGCGTGGAAGGAAGTCTTTACTTTTTACATTTTTTTTTTTACTTCCATGCACTTACATATGAAATAATGTAGGAAACATGTAATATATGTCGTATTCTTTATAATGAAAGAATAAATACAACAAATAGATACAAAGAAATCATACCACATATGTAGAAAGCTTCAAGATCGAAATGGATAAAACAAATGACATTTTACAGTTGACGGGAGCAAGAAATAAAAGGAATAAACGAGACAAGGATTAATATTTTTTTTAATGCAACTGAGAGCAGACCCTACTCCACTTCTTCGCGGTGCCTTTAGGAAGATACCAACCTATCTAGTCTGGCCAAGCGAGAGGGAAGGCGACATGATGCCCAAAAATGTCGTGCTATAGTCGGATGAATTGGGGCGAAAGGTTTAAATATCACAGTTCTACTGAAAATAAAGCACATCCACGCCCACTTAACGTCCTTTTAAGGACGGATGACGAAGTGTGCAACCATTTCCTTTAGTTGTCATCGGGTGACCGCTATAAGAATCAAGAAATAACACGCTACTGCAATGAAGCAAGAGAAACATGGCTGAAGACGAGGTCCAACGAGATTAATATGCGATAGCTCAGTGGTTAGTGAACTGGACTACAAAGGGCAAGAGGTAGGGTTCGATCCCAACCACGGCTTCCGGTTCACCCAGTCTTTAATGGGTACTGGATTTTTTTCTGGGAAAGTAAAGCGGCACGAGCGTAATACCGACCACATTAACCTAAAAATCATGTGCCGAAGGTCTGTAAAATGTATGGTCACTAACACCATATTCCCCATACGCCACTTGGCGTGACGGGGGTTCTTTACTTTTACTTTTTAATTATGATTTTATTTCAAAGTAATTGAAAGTGAAAGTAAGACCTCGGCTTTAACAGCAAAGGCACAAAGGAAATGGCTGCAACAAAGAAAACGATATTCCCAAAATTCATAACTGTAATGTAATTATAATGAAAGTCATGGTTCCAGGATGACGAGACAGGGGCAGACCAAGAGCAAAGTGGTTTCAGAACATCAAGGAGACATTGAAAATGACAACAGAACCAGTGGGAGATCAGGCTAGAGAAAGATTCTTTCAGACGGGCTATGGTGAGTGCAACATTCTGCAAAGGACATGCGACATATGATACATATATATCTGTGATAATTAGGAAGTCATTTTTATAATAATTGTATTTGAGTTATGGGAAATAAGATATTAATCTCACATTTACAAGAAAGTTATCAGCTCAAATATATATTTTATTTTTAAATGTTGATTCGTTCCGCTGGGCTACCAATAAATCTTGTCAGATTAAAACGTTGATTTTAAGCTGAACGAGATCTTTAAAAAAAACGTCAGAAAAAAAAATACAAACAGATTTGTCAAAGTTGAATTACATAGAATGTTCTAGATCATTTCATTATAATGTTCTTATTAGAACGACTTGAAGCTACAGCGAAAACCTTGCCGGGTGTACATTTTTAATGCATATCTGCAGACAGAATGTAGCCCTTACAACATTCGTTCAATGCAAATATTCTTCTCCATGACTTATAATAACATCAGGAAATTCAGTTTTATTTCTATTTTAATTGAGGCTACAGAACGTTATTTCAACTACTTGATTATTCATTCGCGTTCTTCTCGAGAATGCATGCAAAAAGACCAAGAGGAAGACCCAGAAGAAGATGGATAGATGCAGTGACATGTAACAACAAAAGAAAATCACTAATTCAGACAGTTCGAGCAGCTCAAGAACGACAAATGATATAAACCACAAAAACCTTTTAGGTATCAGTGAAAAGAGAAAAGAAGAAGTAGAGGGAGAAGAAGATTATTCACTGAGATTATTAAATCAAAGCATAAATAGCATTGGGAGCCGCGATAGCTCAGTCGTTAGTGAACTGGACTACAAAGGACAGGAGGTAGGGTTCGATCCCAACCGACGGCTTCCGGTTCACCCAGCCTTTAATGGGTATCGGATTTTTTTTTCTGGGAAGCAAAGCGGCACGGGCGTAATACCGACCACATTACCCCCAAAAAATCATGTGCCGAAGGTCTGTAAAATTTATGGTCACTAACACCATATTCCCTATACGCCACTTGGTGTGACGGGGGTACTTAACTTTACTTTGACTATAAATGGCATTGGCCAGGGCTTTTGAGCGACAGATGTTGAAACACGTTGATTGAAGCCTACTGTAGGGAGACCTTTTCTCGTGTGGAACTTCTCCAAATCTATTAACGAAAAATAGCAATTCTAAAAAAAAAGAAGAAATAAGTGGTATGGTGACAGCTTTACGTGGTAATGGACAAAACAAAAGTCGACGTTTCGGCCAAGTAGGCCTTCAGCTGGAACAACAAACAACAATACACAAAAAAAATATATAAGGATATGTAAACAAATGTAACTACTTGGCGATAATATGCTAGATACTCAAGAAAGGAAATAAAAAAGGGTCACTTCCCTGTGTTCTTTCTTGAGTATCCAGCATATTATCGCCAGGTAGTTAGATTTGTGTACATATCCTTATATATATTTTTTGTGCGTTGTTGTTTGTTGTTCCAGCTGAAGGCCTACTTGGCCGAAACGTCGACTTTTGTTTTGTCCATTACCACGTAAAGCTGTCACCATACCACTTTTTTCTTCTACTTTTTTTAGAATTGCTATTATCATCAGCTTTACAGCAGCTTCGCATCTCTACGCATCTTGATGCCTTTACTTCTTAACAAAAAATAACTGTTCATGTCATGAGATGTTGCTTATTGTGAATGCAGCGTGAGCGCAAAAACACTCCGTGATTTCCAACAGATTTAGAATGTAAGTTTATTAGAATACTATTACACATTGAGTTAATGAGTTATTTGCGGGTCATCATCATTGCACTCTGAACATGTCCATAGGTGTTCAGATCCCCTCCTCAGCAAAGTCCCGCAGTGTCCAGCGACTGACAACTCCAGTTCTGTGTTGGTTGATCATCATCATCATCGAGTGCCGTCTCCGTATCGAAGGTTGATTACCTTGGAGCGTCATTCCGCTCATAGGTTGTCATAGGCTGTCTTGTCCATCTTTCGATGTTACTCGGCCATGTTAGTCTTGGTCTGCCTCTGCCACCCTGTATTTCCCCTTCAAATTTTACTTTTAATAGGATGTTGTGTTTTTTAACATGGCCCAAATATTTCATTTGTCTTGTTCTAATTGTGTTTAGTAGTTCTCTTTTAATTTTAAGTTGTTTTAAAACTTCATCATGTGTTCTCTTTTCTTTCCATCTAATTATGCATATTCTTCTATAAATTCATATTTTTCAAAGGCTTCAATTTTCTGTTATTTTTCTTGTCTAAAGTCCATGTTTCTGCACCATACAGGAATATTGAGAAGATATAACGTTTTGCTATTCTTAGTTTTAGCCCTGTTGTTGAAGTTGGTTGATAAGTCTTCTTATACCCCCACTAAGTTTCTCGTTTCTGGCTGTGCCGATCTTAACTACCATCTCTTTCATCCGAAGGAGTGACGTGGACTCATGGTTGTCGAAGTCATGTGCCCTTCCCCATTTCGAAGCTCATTGATGACATCCGCCCGGTCCATCGGTTCACCGTCTGCAACGACAACGCAACTAGTTGCTGTTGTTCCATCCGTTACTTAGCGAACTTCGATGCGGCAATCTTGCTCTGACGAGAATCTCTGCGACATATCCGGTGAGATCCAGTTTACAATTACAGTGATACGTTACTGCAAATCATCGAGGTTTGCGGGTTGTGGATGTGTATACATTTTGACCCTCATGTGCTCCAAACCCCCCCCCCCCCCCCCCCCGCCAGGAACAAAATTATAAAAAGTTATCTCGGTGGGCCACTTGCAGAACCCTTGGCCATTTTGTACATCGCTGCCAATCCATGTGTCTGGCAGATGCTCGGGAATTTTGTGGACAGCGAGATATGCCAGTGTGGCAGAGATGGCCCATCTTCGTGAAAAGGGTAGACCCCAACCTCAGCAGCTATATCCAGACTACCTTTGTACTTTAATGTTATAAAATCTGAAGGTCGGTGAAAAAATAAGATTTCACGAAAAAAGAATTACAGAAATCCAGAAAACAGTTTCCAAGATAATTAATAAACTCTGTGGGCAGGAATTTCTGAACGAACTATAGTTCTGTAATCAACCATTTGGTCTGCATTTCCAGGTAAATAAGAAACTTTAATGTCAAACCAAATTGAAAATGGAACTTGAAACTGCTCGAATTCGATTTAAAAAAAATAGCCAGTTTATTTAATATGCTGGGATCTTGGAGTAAAAAATAAAACCTTCTTCTAAAAAAAAGTATTAAATAGATTGGTAGGTAATTCTAGTACTATACATACATATATATATATATATATATAAATTCACATTTCAAAGGCTTCAATTTTCTGTTCTGTTTTCTCGCTGCCAAAAAAAAAATGGCTCTCTTTGTGGCTAAAAAGGTCTACCTCTTTTTGTAACCAAACAGGTCCTTCTCTTTGTGAACAAACAGGTCCGCCTCTCTTTGTAACCAAACAGGTCCGCTCTCTTTGTGGATAAACAGGTCAGCCTCTCTTTGTGGACAAACAGGTCCGCCTCTCTTTGTGAACAAACAGGAGGTTTAGTTAGAATCGTCGTCTGTTATGGTTAGTCGAAGGCCCCGGTATCACTTCAAACAAATTAAAATATATTATTGATCAACCGCTCGTGCCAGCGGAATCATCCGAATTAAAACTCATCTCATTGAAGAATCCAAACAAAGAAAATCAGCTGCAGTCCACATCATAGCAGATACATCACACGCCAAAAGAGTTAAGGCCGAGCGGCACCGAAAGTGAACGCAACTGAACTGTCCTTCGTCATACGATATCATAATTTATCGTAAGCAATCGGAATATCGAGACACGATTCGGATGAAAAACACAGCTGACGTTGTGCACAGAGCACTAAACTCAGTAGCTCCGACAGCAAGCCGGACTTGGAATATAAGGTTACTGCAATAAAGATCACTTTTCAGATTGCGCCTCAATGGTTCCTGCCTCCTATCAACTTATTGACCGTCACCTGTGCAGTTGAGTAGGACGTGCATGGAGCGACCTCGTCAACATAATTTATCGATGCATTTTGCAAGTATATATGGCCCTTTTCGTCTTGTCAGACGGTCTAGTGGACGCTAATGTATATATGGCCCTTTTCGTCTTGTCAGACGGTCTAGTGGACGCTAATGTATATATGGCCCTTTTCGTCTTGTCAGACGGTCTAGTGGACGCTAATGTATATATGGCCCTTTTCGTCTTGTCAGACGGTCTAGTGGACGCTAATGTATATATGGCCCTTTTCGTCTTGTCAGACGGTCTAGTGGACGCTAATGTATATATGGCCCTTTTCGTCTTGTCAGACGGTCTAGTGGACGCTAATGTATATATGGCCCTTTTCGTCTTGTCAGACAGTCTAGTGGACGCTAATGTATATATGGCCCTTTTCGTCTTGTCAGACGGTCTAGTGGAGTCTATTGTGTATTTTTTATTTTGAGGTTTTGTTTTTGTCGAACAGCTTCTCTCATGGCTAATTTTACCAATGTTTGACAAACACACACGGTCACAGAATGAACAAGTCAGGCCCACTGGTCCACAGGGTTTTCCATCCTTTTTTATGAGTCTTTTCTCTACTAAGTTTTGCCTTAGCGCAGTCTCAAATGATGTTGTACCATTCCTTACACATGCTCTCCATGATGTGCGATCACTTGCCAGATGTTCCCAGTCATTTTCACACAAGTCATTCAGAGATGATTTACAGATATCTCTATATCGTAGTTTAGGTCTGCCGATTTGTCTTTTTCAAGCGATGGAGAGGATATGGGAAATTCCTGACTATAATGAAACTGGTTCCATGGATAGAATAGAATAGAATAAGCTTACCTGGGCTAACTATTAAAGAAATCTGTGATAAATTTAGAAAAGACGAGATTTTTTTTAATTTGTGGGGGGGGGGGGAGGAGGAGGTAGACTCTTGAGACAGACGAGTATATAAAGCTAATAGGAGAAAGAGTTGTCGTTTATATAAAGTTAATAGGAGAAAGAGTTGTCGTTTATATAAAGTTAATAGGAGAAAGAGTTGTCGTTTATATAAAGTTAATAGGAGAAAGAGTTGTCGTCTACATAAAGTTAAAGTTATTCGAGATTAAAAAAAAAAACTATCTTTACGACACATAGTACCATTGCTGGTTGGGGGGTAGGGGGGGCGCTCACGATAGAACGGGGGGATAAAGGCCGCTTGGTCAAAGCAGTCGCCACGACGTGTGAGACTCAGGATTTTTATTTATGTTGTATCTTAATTAGACAATCATATTCTGAACAATATAAGCAGGACATTACTGAGCAGAGAGTAGTGTTGAGTTGAAAATAAGATACGTTGCAAGAGTTTGAGTCGAGATGAGACGAAATTGTTTTTTAAATGATACATTACATTTTGTGAAAGGTAGTAAACGATATTTCTAAAGAGAAAATACGCAAAATTTAGAATATCATACTTGCGATATTTTGAGCGTCACAGATGCTGCCTTTATTTTCTACTAGAACATGAAGAGTGCCAAACCATCGGCAGTTGCCTTAGACGCTATAACTCGATCACTTACGATTTAGAATTTTATAAATGACCATAGCAAGTCTATGTAGCAACAGACTTTTAGCAAGCAAGATATTTAACCACGTCATTATGTGTAGTGTAACTAGGCAGATGTGATAATAAACTTTTGTAACTTAATAAAGGATGTTGCTTCGGTCATCTAGTTCATTAACGCTGAAAGGTATACAGGGAATAGAAAAGACAGGACCACGAAAATGCAAACTGCCTTACATTTGTACAAAAAGTTTGAAAACCGCTGATGTAATTTAATATTCGCCAAGGGCCACTCTGAACCGTATCTTTACGAGGAAAAAATTAAGCGGAGAGTTTGTTTCGTTATTTGCACCTAGGGCATCTCTACAAATCCATCGTTAAATTGATTTCTCTCTTGCTTGTTCTCCCTCTCTTTCTCTCCCTCTCTTTCTCTCCCTCTCTCTCTCTCTCTCTCACTTTGCTTATTTCCGTAGCCTTATTTCATTTGCGCTTTGTTCCATCCGTCTATCCAGCTATTAATCAATCCATCTGATTTCCTAAGCTTTCATCCACTGATCCATATACCTGCTTACCTACCTGTTTGTCTGATCGTTTGCCCCTATTGACGTCCGTTATGTCTGCTCTGTTATTTTACATACGTGTCTTTTCTGCAAGTCTTATATTGTGTCTGTCCTGTTCGTCTATCTTCTTAGTCTGTTTCTATATTTGTACACGCATTTTTGTCGTGCCCATCGTTTTTTTTTTCAACAGCAACCATAAAGATGATTAAACTATTTAATTTTTGCTTCTTAATTCTTTTTTTCTTATGCCGATTATCTTTCTTTGTCTTCCTCTTATTATTTCTTCTTCTTCTTCTTCTTCTTATTGTGCTTCTTTGTTTTCTTCTTCATCGTCTGCTTCTTCTTATTTATCTTTTTATTATTGTTCTTCTTCTCCTCCTTCTTCTTCCTTTCCTTCTTCTTCTTCCTCTGCTGCTGTCCGACGACTACTGCTTTACTTCATTATCCGTCTTTGAAAGGTTGTTAGGTGGGCGTATTTGCGTTTCTGGACTTCCGATGTAAAGATGGTGGATCTAGGTCACGTTCTCTCGATCGCTGCAGAAAATACATTCGGGATCTGATTAATTTTGGTTTTCCATTGCGCTTTTCTGCATTAAAGTAAAAATGATGATCTACTTATTACATCTGCGTCGCCAAAGCGAAGTCGTACGCCGGCAACTGTCCCTTTTTGACAAATCAGGCATTGTGAATGAGACCTTCCACCGTCTAGACTTGATCTGCGCCTTACGTCACATTGGTGCTGTTCATGACCGTTGTTGGAATTCCTTGACGCAAGTTATTTCCATGTTACTTATTAATGTAAACTACTTCGTCAGCCGCAGTTTTATCTCTTTAGGAGTTTGCACCGTGTTTTGTTCGTCGTAGGCTGCTTTCACTAGAGTAGTCAGGAATCTAAAGGAAACGAAATTGTTATGAGTACGACATTTTTGTGTGCTACGTCATCGTAATGGCTCATCGTAAATCCTTAGACCGGCAGTACGCTAATCTTACGGTCTGTTGTTTGATGTGCAACGGGGATAATATGACGATGAACTGTGTGTTAATATGTTCGGAATTGAAGTCAACAACGATGGCCTAACATCATCAAGCGCTATACATTTTTTTAAAAATACGACGATCGTCATTTTCAGGAGGACGTGAACTTCCGGTATATGGTGGATAGGCGGCAGGAACCATTGAAGGCTATGCATGAAAAGTGTTCCTTGTTGCAGTTTCCTCATATCCCAAGTCCGGCTTGTTGCAGGAGCTACTGAGTTAAGTGCTCTGTGCACACCGTGAGCTGTGTGGCTCATCCGTTTTGATCATGTTTCGATATTCCAATTGTTTACGATGAGTGATGATATCGTATGATAGGGAACAGTTGGCTGTGTTCACTTTCTGCGCGGTTTCGCCTTATGTCTTTTGGCGTGTGCTGAGACTGCTACGATGGGGACTACAGTTACCTTTCTTTGTTTGGGAAATGTGATATTAATTCGGATGATTCCGCTGGTACGGGCGGTTGAGCAATTATGAATTTTAATTCGTTTGCAGTGATACCGGGGCCTTCCATAACTTAACAAATTTGCGTTTCTGTCCAGGTTTACACACAGCAAGCTGTGATATTTGAGCCAGTCAGCCCAACACATTCGACTTCAGTGCCGTATCCGTTAATATGAGACCGCCACCTCTCTTTAAGTCCTACCCCTTGACCAAACGGGGTAGTCTTTTTCTATAGGTAAAGTGGGGGAGGGAGGGTCCTTTATTTCTCTAATCCCCTCCCCCCCCCCTACCCGATTATTGCCTATTTCCGCAGAAGGCATGTAATGGTCCGCAACGTCAGATTGCCTTGACACGTTTATTATTAACGTAAAGTTGTTACCATATTATTCATTACATTTTGTTAACATCTTCCCCAAATGACATCCCTTATATCTGTTCATCCCAGCTACAGAAAAATAATTACAACGTCTCCAAGCTGTCGATGTACTCTAATGTAAATCTAATTCTTTCTGCAAAAAAATAAAACGGCTAAGCAAAGTCGCCTGAATACAAATTTTAGATCCTGGCTTTATTTTTCTATCGCCCAATTTCGACTTGGAAATTGCACCCGAGTCCGGTTCCACTGAAAGAATAGCTCAAGAAAAGATTGCATTCCATGAAGGGAAAGAGATATTGCGCAAGCAATCTTTAACCACCGAAGAAAGAAAAGAACACTTCATTGTTATGTAGAGTCAGTGTATTGACATCATCATCATCATTATCGAGTACCGGGATGCTGGCGTAGGTGATCATGTCTCTCCACAACTTTCGATCTCGACAGTTATTTATCATTTCTGTTGTTGACCTTCTGCCAAGTCATTCTCTTAAGCTGTCTGGTATTTTTTCTCTTTGCTTCCCTCTACCTCTTCGTCCCTCAATTTTTCCAGTTGTTACAATATATTCCAGTTGTTCTCTTCTCATCACATCTATCTATCTATTGACCTTTCGAGCCGTAACCGGCCCATAGGGCGTAGACCAAGATACACCTTCTCCTATATGAATTTTGTTCTAGCAGTTTTCTTTTAAAGATATTTTATCAAATCTCGCCAACTGTCTCTGTTCTGTGCAAGCAGTTCTATCTCATTGAGGGAGCCGACTCCTGCTGCTCTTGCCTCTCTCATCAATGTTCTTCTCAGTGTCTCCCTGGGTCTTCTCTCATCACATGGCCCAAAAAAATGATGATTGTTTTTCCCTAATATTTGAAATTAGCACTCGTTTTGATTGTCAGGTCGGGTAATTTTACCTGCTACTGTATGCAGTAAACAGTACAACCTGTGGCTGCCCTGCTGCCTTGCAGGTAAGCTCGGGAGCGTAAAAGGCTAGGGGAGGGTACCCCGAAGTAAAACAAACCCCACTGCCTTGTGGGTGAGACTTTTTAGTCAAAGGCTAGCGTAGTCAACCGTAAACAAACCGACGGAAGGCAACAGAAAACTACCGTCGTAGCTTCTTTGTACAATCATGAGCCGTCATAACAATACGTAATAAAATATAGGTAATGAATCAAGGAAGATGATTCTCTTCGGTTTTTCAACACTTAAATGATGATTCTTATTTTGTCTTTGCGATCACCCGTTCAGTGGGCGCAGATGCGCTGTATCGCTAGTGGCTAAGCCAAGATACCTGAGTTTTTCGGCCCGAAACATCCGTTTTTTGGTATCAGTAGATTTGCTTAACTATGAAGAAAAAGTGGCACTATACCAGCACGGCAGTAGAATTAAAATTATTGATAGTATGTATCTTCCAGATAGCAATATACAGTTGTGAATCATGGACAATCTCGTAAATAACAATGAACAAAACAAAAAAAAAAAGGTTAATTCGAAACAAAATATTGGGGAAAAATCTGTTGCATATCATGAATAATGATAAAAGAGCAACGAAGACATATTAACAGACTTACAATTTGAAAAGAACAGGCTTGTAAACATCTTACAAACGAAACTAAAATATTACAGCCGTGTCAAAATACAGGTGTTCTGGAAAAAGACAATAATAGAAGGCATGGTTCCAGAAAGACAAGACAGCGGCAGACGAGGAAGAATATAGTTTCAAGACATCAAAGAGACCTTGAACATAATAATAGAAGAAGGGATCTGGCTAGAGACAGAGATTCTTTCAGACGGGCTGTGATGCTTTTAACATTCTGCTAAAGACAGGCAGCAGTACGGCAGTACGCCAGTGCCGTATTATTTTGTTCCCAGAAAATCCGGATTTCGTTTAAGATTGGACGAGACTTGAAGCCGTCTATCAGAACCGAAATCGACTTCTTGTCCTTAGTGGTCCACTTCACTAACTATTGAGCTATTGCGGCTCCTGTTGTTTAGAGCAACGTGTGATGATCTCCACTTTTGGGCCAAGCACATCCGACTACAACATGGATTGTTTGGTACCAGATTTGCAACCCTCTCTGTCTCCTATTAATGAGACCTGGCATGTTAATCTGGTTTTACAGACACGCGCTGGAAGTAGAGTAAAATCTTGACCAGCGGATGTCGCTGATCCTAACCCAAGCAGTCAGCTATGAGTCGTTAACCATTTTCAGTGCAGGTACCCTTGGATGGCCAGACCTCCAAAAACATACCAAGGAAAAAGTTAACACGAATGTTAACAAAATGTGTACTTACCCCAGTTGTCAATTCTTGTCAGTCGGGATAATGTAGCTCAGGGAAGTCACATAAACAAAGCAAACATTCTATCCAAGTTGTAAATCTGTGTCCAACAACGCGGTAAATGGTAAACAGAGTGTTTCTTTACACATTTCTAACGATTTACTTGATCAAGAACTGACCACGGCGACGTTAATCAGGGACTGGAATAACTCAAAGATACACCCATGACGTCATAGAAACCATTCGGTTAACACGGTCCGTTTTAATACAACTGACCAAGGCTTTCATTTTGCGTCTACTCACAACTCTTCAAGATTTACATGGTTTGGAAAAGACAACATTAGACAGATAACCAAAAATGGATGCGGATATCCTCATTCTTAAGTTTAAGAAAAAAAACGGGTGTTTCTTTTAAAGTACAGAGAAGATACTTCACAATATAAAGTTCAACAACTCTTGGTGACACAACACTACAGGTAAGATTCGTTCAGCTAGAGAGTGCTATTGTTGTTTTTCTTTCAAACAAAAATTACACACTTCCGTTTTCTGTCATTGACGTGCTTAGGTGACGTTACACATGATCGCTCACAGCAGCTGTCGAGATAATAATTTGAATGAGGTCTTCGCGGTAATTCTTTTTATTTAACCTTTTTGTCCACCTACGCACATTACTCTATCAGAAAGCTTCCAATAGTAAATAAAGTGGAGTCCAGCTTGACAGGAGTTAGCCCAATAATCGGGTAATTAAAATGATTAGTTAAACAATTAATTATAGTTAATTAAACAAACAAAAACCTAGCTAATTTCTATATATCTATCTATTGTCCTTTCGAGCCGAAGACGGCACATAGGGCAGAACCACAATCTCAAAAACAGAAACCTTGCGTGCCAAAGTGGCACATATTGCAGAGATCACTGCTCTAAAATATATGGCGCTGTTTCCATAACAATACTTTTTACAATGACAGCTTGTCAAGCCATCGATCAACCTCCTTAGTCGCCTCTTACGACATGCCTGGAAAGTCAAAGTGTCACTATTCTTTACCTCCCTCATAATGAGGCCCCAGTAACACACGGGATGCCCATAGCTAATTTACTTACTTATAAATTAAATAATTAACAAGATAGCTGTGGTAATTTATGATTAAACGTAAAAGTAAGCTTGTCACGATAGAGCTGAGATGTCTGAGAAGAGTGTTTGGAAATACCATAAGAGTCATAATCATAAATGATGTCGTGAGATAAAAATAGAGCATTGAACAAACCTAAACCACACAGATAAACAGTAGATCACATGGTTTGTTGAGCATTGAACTAACCTAAACTACACAGAGAAACAGTAGATCACATGGTTTGTTGAGCATTGAACTAACTTAAACTACACAGAGAAACAGTAGATCACATGGTTTGTTGAGCATTGAACCAAATTAAACCACACTGTTAAACAATAGATCACATGGTTTGTTGCGCATTGAACCAAATTAAACCACACAGTTAAACAATAGATCACATGGTTTGTTGCGCATTGAACTAACCTAAACTATACAGAGAAACAGTAGATCACATGGTTTGTTGCGCATTGAACTAACCTAAACTACACAAAGAAACAATAGATCACATGGTTTGTTGCGCATTGAACTAACCTAAACTATACAGAGAAACAGTAGATCACATGGTTTGTTGCGAATTGAAGTAACCTAAACTAGACAGAGAAACAATAGATCACATGGTTTGTTGCGCATTGAACTAACCTAAACTACACAGAGAAACAATAGATCACATGGTTTGTTGAGCATTGAACTAACCTAAACTACACAGAGAAACAATAGATCACATGGTTTGTTGCGAATTGAAGTAACCTAAACTACACAGAGAAACAATAGATCACATGGTTTGTTGCGCATTGAACTAACCTAAACTACACAGAGAAACAGTAGATCACATGGTTTATTGCGCATTGAACTAACTTAAACTACACAGAGAAACAGTAGATCACATGGTTTGTTGCGCATTGAACTAACCTAAACTACACAGAGAAACAATAGATCACATGGTTTGTTGCGCATTGAACTAACCTAAACTACACAGAGAAACAGTAGATCACATGGTTTGTTGCGCATTGAACTAACCTAAACTATACAGAGAAACAGTAGATCACATGGTTTGTTGCGCATTGAACTAACCTAAACTACACAGAGAAACAGTAGATCACATGGTTTGTTGCGCATTGAACTAACCTAAACTACACAGAGAAACAATAGATCACAAGGTTTGTTGCGCATTGAACTAACCTAAACTACACAGAGAAACAGTAGATCACATGGTTTGTTGCGCATTGAACTAACCTAAACTACACAGATAAATAATAGATCACAAGGTTTGTTGCGCATTGAACTAACCTAAACTACACAGAGAAACAGTAGATCACATGGTTTGTTGCGCATTGAACTAACCTAAATTACACAGAGAAACAGTAGATCACATGGTTTGTTGCGCATTGAACTAACCTAAACTACACAGAGAAACAATAGATCACATGGTTTGTTGCGCATTGAACTAACCTAAACTACACAGAGAAACAGTAGATCACATGGTTTGTTGCGCATTGAACTAACCTAAACTACACAGAGAAACAGTAGATCACATGGTTTGTTGCGCATTGAACTAACCTAAACTACACAGAGAAACAATAGATCACATGGTTTGTTGAGCATTGAACTAACGTAAACTACACAGAGAAACAATAGATCACATGGTTTGTTGCGCATTGAACTAACCTAAACTACACAGAGAAACAATAGATCACATGGTTTGTTGCGCATTGAACTAACCTAAACTACACAGAGAAACAGTAGATCACATGGTTTGTTGCGCATTGAACTAACCTAAACTATACAGAGAAACAGTAGATCACATGGTTTGTTGCGTATTGAATTAACCTAAACTACACAGAGAAACAGTAGATCACATGGTTTGTTGCGCATTGAACTAACCTAAACTACACAGAGAAACAGTAGATCACATGGTTTGTTGAGCATTGAACCAAATTAAACCACACTGTTAAACAATAGATCACATGGTTTGTTGCGCATTGAACCAAATTAAACCACACAGTTAATCAATAGATCACATGGTTTGTTGCGCATTGAACTAACCTAAACTACACAGAGAAACAGTAGATCACATGGTTTGTTGAGCATTGAACTAACTTAAACTACACAGAGAAACAGTAGATCACATGGTTTGTTGAGCATTGAACCAAATTAAACCACACTGTTAAACAATAGATCACATGGTTTGTTGCGCATTGAACCAAATTAAACCACACAGTTAAACAATAGATCACATGGTTTGTTGCGCATTGAACTAACCTAAACTACACAGAGAAACAGTAGATCACATGGTTTGTTGAGCATTGAACTAACTTAAACTACACAGAGAAACAGTAGATCACATGGTTTGTTGAGCATTGAACCAAATTAAACCACACTGTTAAACAATAGATCACATGGTTTGTTGCGCATTGAACCAAATTAAACCACACAGTTAAACAATAGATCACATGGTTTGTTGCGCATTGAACTAACCTAAACTATACAGAGAAACAGTAGATCACATGGTTTGTTGCGCATTGAACTAACCTAAACTACACAGAGAAACAATAGATCACATGGTTTGTTGCGCATTGAACTAACCTAAACTATACAGAGAAACAGTAGATCACATGGTTTGTTGCGCATTGAACTAACCTAAACTACACAGAGAAACAATAGATCACATGGTTTGTTGAGCATTGAACTAACCTAAACTATACAGAGAAACAGTAGATCACATGGTTTGTTGCGAATTGAAGTAACCTAAACTACACAGAGAAACAATAGATCACATGGTTTGTTGCGCATTGAACTAACCTAAACTACACAGAGAAACAATAGATCACATGGTTTGTTGAGCATTGAACTAACCTAAACTACACAGAGAAACAATAGATCACATGGTTTGTTGCGAATTGAAGTAACGTAAACTACACAGAGAAACAATAGATCACATGGTTTGTTGCGCATTGAACTAACCTAAACTACACAGAGAAACAGTAGATCACATGGTTTGTTGCGCATTGAACTAACCTAAATTACATAGAGAAACAGTAGATCACATGGTTTGTTGCGCATTGAACTAACCTAAACTACACAGAGAAACAGTTGATCACATGGTTTGTTGCGCATTGAACTAACCTAAACTACACAGAGAAACAATAGATCACATGGTTTGTTGCGCATTGAACTAACCTAAACTACACAGATAAATAATAAATCACATGGTTTGTTGCGCATTGAACTAACCTAAACTACACAGAGAAACAGTAGATCACATGGTTTGTTGCGCATTGAACTAACCTAAATTACACAGAGAAACAGTAGATCACATGGTTTGTTGCGCATTGAACTAACCTAAACTACACAGAGAAACAATAGATCACATGGTTTGTTGCGCATTGAACTAACCTAAACTACACAGAGAAACAGTAGATCACATGGTTTATTGCGCATTGAACTAACCTAAACTACACAGAGAAACAGTAGATCACATGGTTTGTTGCGCATTGAACTAACCTAAACTACACAGAGAAACAATAGATCACATGGTTTGTTGAGCAATGAACTAACCTAAACTACACAGAGAAACAATAGATCATATGGTTTGTTGCGCATTGAACTAACCTAAACTACACAGAGAAACAATAGATCACATGGTTTGTTGCGCATTGAACTAACCTAAACTACACAGAGAAACAGTAGATCACATGGTTTGTTGCGCATTGAACTAACCTAAACTATACAGAGAAACAGTAGATCACATGGTTTATTGCGCATTGAACTAACCTAAACTACACAGAGAAACAGTAGATCACATGGTTTGTTGCGCATTGAACTAACCTAAATTACATAGAGAAACAGTAGATCACATGGTTTGTTGAGCATTGAACCAAATTAAACCACACTGTTAAACAATAGATCACATGGTTTGTTGCGCATTGAACCAAATTAAACCACACAGTTAAACAATAGATCACATGGTTTGTTGCGCATTGAACTAACCTAAACTACACAGAGAAACAGTAGATCACATGGTTTGTTGCGCATTGAACTAACCTAAATTACACAGAGAAACAGTAGATCACATGGTTTGTTGAGCATTGAACCAAATTAAACCACACTGTTAAACAATAGATCACATGGTTTGTTGCGCATTGAACCAAATTAAACCACACAGTTAAACAATAGATCACATGGTTTGTTGCGCATTGAACTAACCTCAACTACACAGAGAAACAGTAGATCACATGGTTTGTTGAGCATTGAACTAACTTAAACTACACAGAGAAACAGTAGATCACATGGTTTGTTGAGCATTGAACCAAATTAAACCACACTGTTAAACAATAGATCACATGGTTTGTTGCGCATTGAACCAAATTAAACCACACAGTTAAACAATAGATCACATGGTTTGTTGCGCATTGAACTAACCTAAACTACACAGAGAAACAGTAGATCACATGGTTTGTTGTGCATTGAACTAACTTAAACTACACAGAGAAACAGTAGATCACATGGTTTGTTGAGCATTGAACCAAATTAAACCACACTGTTTAACAATAGATCACATGGTTTGTTGCGCATTGAACCAAATTAAACCACACAGTTAAACAATAGATCACATGGTTTGTTGCGCATTGAACTAACCTAAACTACACAGAGAAACAGTAGATCACATGGTTTGTTGCGCATTGAACTAACCTAAACTACACAGAGAAACAATAGATCACATGGTTTGTTGAGCATTGAACTAACGTAAACTACACAGAGAAACAATAGATCATATGGTTTGTTGCGCATTGAACTAACCTAAACTACACAGAGAAACAATAGATCACATGGTTTGTTGCGCATTGAACTAACCTAAACTACACAGAGAAACAGTAGATCACATGGTTTGTTGCGCATTGAACTAACCTAAACTATACAGAGAAACAGTAGATCACATGGTTTGTTGCGTATTGAATTAACCTAAACTACACAGAGAAACAGTAGATCACATGGTTTGTTGCGCATTGAACTAACCTAAACTACACAGAGAAACAGTAGATCACATGGTTTGTTGAGCATTGAACCAAATTAAACCACACTGTTAAGCAATAGATCACATGGTTTGTTGCGCATTGAACCAAATTAAACCACACAGTTAAACAATAGATCACATGGTTTGTTGCGCATTGAACTAACCTAAACTACACAGAGAAACAGTAGATCACATGGTTTGTTGAGCATTGAACTAACTTAAACTACACAGAGAAACAGTAGATCACATGGTTTGTTGAGCAGTGAACCAAATTAAACCACACTGTTAAACAATAGATCACATGGTTTGTTGCGCATTGAACCAAATTAAACCACACAGTTAAACAATAGATCACATGGTTTGTTGCGCATTGAACTAACCTAAACTACACAGAGAAACAGTAGATCACATGGTTTGTTGAGCATTGAACTAACTTAAACTACACAGAGAAACAGTAGATCACATGGTTTGTTGAGCATTGAACCAAATTAATCCACACTGTTAAACAATAGATCACATGGTTTGTTGCGCATTGAACCAAATTAAACCACACAGTTAAACAATAGATCACATGGTTTGTTGCGCATTGAACTAACCTAAACTATACAGAGAAACAGTAGATCACATGGTTTGTTGCGCATTGAACTAACCTAAACTACACAGAGAAACAATAGATCACATGGTTTGTTGCGCATTGAACTAACCTAAACTATACAGAGAAACAGTAGATCACATGGTTTGTTGCGCATTGAACTAACCTAAACTACACAGAGAAACAATAGATCACATGGTTTGTTGCGCATTGAACTAACCTAAACTATACAGAGAAACAGTAGATCACATGGTTTGTTGCGAATTGAAGTAACCTAAACTACACAGAGAAACAATAGATCACATGGTTTGTTGCGCATTGAACTAACCTAAACTACACAGAGAAACAATAGATCACATGGTTTGTTGAGCATTGAACTAACCTAAACTACACAGAGAAACAATAGATCACATGGTTTGTTGCGAATTGAAGTAACGTAAACTACACAGAGAAACAATAGATCACATGGTTTGTTGCGAATTGAAGTAACGTAAACTACACAGAGAAACAATAGATCACATGGTTTGTTGCGCATTGAACTAACCTAAACTACACAGAGAAACAGTAGATCACATGGTTTGTTGCGCATTGAACTAACCTAAATTACATAGAGAAACAGTAGATCACATGGTTTGTTGCGCATTGAACTAACCTAAACTACACAGAGAAACAGTTGATCACATGGTTTGTTGCGCATTGAACTAACCTAAACTACACAGAGAAACAATAGATCACATGGTTTGTTGCGCATTGAACTAACCTAAACTACACAGAGAAACAGTAGATCACATGGTTTGTTGCGCATTGAACTAACCTAAATTACACAGAGAAACAGTAGATCACATGGTTTGTTGCGCATTGAACTAACCTAAACTACACAGAGAAACAATAGATCACATGGTTTGTTGCGCATTGAACTAACCTAAACTACACAGAGAAACAGTAGATCACATGGTTTATTGCGCATTGAACTAACCTAAACTACACAGAGAAACAGTAGATCACATGGTTTGTTGCGCATTGAACTAACCTAAACTACACAGAGAAATAATATAGATCACATGGTTTGTTGAGCATTGAACTAACCTAAACTACACAGAGAAACAATAGATCATATGGTTTGTTGCGCATTGAACTAACCTAAACTACACAGAGAAACAATAGATCACATGGTTTGTTGCGCATTGAACTAACCTAAACTACACAGAGAAACAGTAGATCACATGGTTTGTTGCGCATTGAACTAACCTAAACTATACAGAGAAACAGTAGATCACATGGTTTATTGCGCATTGAACTAACCTAAACTACACAGAGAAACAGTAGATCACATGGTTTGTTGCGCATTGAACTAACCTAAATTACATAGAGAAACAGTAGATCACATGGTTTGTTGAGCATTGAACCAAATTAAACCACACTGTTAAACAATAGATCACATGGTTTGTTGCGCATTGAACAAATTAAACCACACAGTTAAACAATAGATCACATGGTTTGTTGCGCATTGAACTAACCTAAACTACACAGAGAAACAGTAAATCACATGGTTTGTTGCGCATTGAACTAACCTAAATTACACAGAGAAACAGTAGATCACATGGTTTGTTGAGCATTGAACCAAATTAAACCACACTGTTAAACAATAGATCACATGGTTTGTTGCGCATTGAACCAAATTAAACCACACAGTTAAACAATAGATCACATGGTTTGTTGCGCATTGAACTAACCTCAACTACACAGAGAAACAGTAGATCACATGGTTTGTTGAGCATTGAACTAACTTAAACTACACAGAGAAACAGTAGATCACATGGTTTGTTGAGCATTGAACCAAATTAAACCACACTGTTAAACAATAGATCACATGGTTTGTTGCGCATTGAACCAAATTAAACCACACAGTTAAATAATAGATCACATGGTTTGTTGCGCATTGAACTAACCTAAACTACACAGAGAAACAGTAGATCACATGGTTTGTTGAGCATTGAACTAACTTAAACTACACAGAGAAACAGTAGATCACATGGTTTGTTGAGCATTGAACCAAATTAAACCACACTGTTTAACAATAGATCACATGGTTTGTTGCGCATTGAACCAAATTAAACCACACAGTTAAACAATAGATCACATGGTTTGTTGCGCATTGAACTAACCTAAACTATACAGAGAAACAGTAGATCACATGGTTTGTTGCGCATTGAACTAACCTAAACTACACAGAGAAACAATAGATCACATGGTTTGTTGCGCATTGAACTAACCTAAACTATACAGAGAAACAGTAGATCACATGGTTTGTTGCGCATTGAACTAACCTAAACTACACAGAGAAACAATAGATCACATGGTTTGTTGCGCATTGAACTAACCTAAACTACACAGAGAAACAATAGATCACATGGTTTGTTGCGCATTGAACTAACCTAAACTATACAGAGAAACAGTAGATCACATGGTTTGTTGCGCATTGAACTAACCTAAACTACACAGAGAAACAATAGATCACATGGTTTGTTGCGCATTGAACTAACCTAAACTACACAGAGAAACAATAGATCACATGGTTTGTTGAGCATTGAACTAACCTAAACTACACAGAGAAACAATAGATCACATGGTTTGTTGCGAATTGAAGTAACCTAAACTACACAGAGAAACAATAGATCACATGGTTTGTTGCGCATTGAACTAACCTAAACTACACAGAGAAACAGTAGATCACATGGTTTATTGCGCATTGAACTAACTTAAACTACACAGAGAAACAGTAGATCACATGGTTTGTTGCGCATTGAACTAACCTAAACTACACAGAGAAACAATAGATCACATGGTTTGTTGCGCATTGAACTAACCTAAACTACACAGAGAAACAGTAGATCACATGGTTTGTTGCACATTGAACTAACCTAAACTATACAGAGAAACAGTAGATCACATGGTTTGTTGCGCATTGAACTAACCTAAACTACACAGAGAAACAGTAGATCACATGGTTTGTTGCGCATTGAACTAACCTAAACTACACAGAGAAACAATAGATCACAAGGTTTGTTGCGCATTGAACTAACCTAAACTACACAGAGAAACAGTAGATCACATGGTTTGTTGCGCATTGAACTAACCTAAACTACACAGAGAAACAATAGATCACATGGTTTGTTCAGCATTGAACTAACCTAAACTAACAGATAAACAATAGATTACATGGTTTGTTGCGCATTGAACTAACCTAAACTACACAGAGAAACAATAGATCACATGGTTTGTTGAGCATTGAACTAACCTAAACCACACAGATAAACAATAGATCACATGGTTTGTTGAGCATTGAACTAACCTAAACTACACAGATAAACAATAGATCACATGGTTTGTTGAGCATTGAACTAACCTTAACCACACAGAGAAACAGTAGATCACATGATTTGTTGAGCATTGAACTAACCTTAACCACACAGAGAAACAATAGATCACATGGTTTATTGAGCATTGAACTAACCTAAATTACACAGAGAAACAATAGATCACATGGTTTATTGAGCATTGAACTAACCTAAACTATACAGAGAAACAGTAGATCACATGGTTTATTGCGCATTGAACTAACTTAAACTACACAGAGAAACAGTAGATCACATGGTTTGTTGCGAATTGAACTAACCTAAACTACACAGAGAAACAATAGATCACATGGTTTGTTGCGCATTGAACTAACCTAAACTACACAGAGAAACAGTAGATCACATGGTTTGTTGCGCATTGAACTAACCTAAACTATACAGAGAAACAGTAGATCACATGGTTTGTTGCGCATTGAACTAACCTAAACTACACAGAGAAACAGTAGATCACATGGTTTGTTGCGCATTGAACTAACCTAAACTACACAGAGAAACAATAGATCACAAGGTTTGTTGCGCATTGAACTAACCTAAACTACACAGAGAAACAGTAGATCACATGGTTTGTTGCGCATTGAACTAACCTAAACTACACAGAGAAACAATAGATCACATGGTTTGTTGAGCATTGAACTAACCTAAACTAACAGATAAACAATAGATTACATGGTTTGTTGCGCATTGAACTAACCTAAACTACACAGAGAAACAATAGATCACATGGTTTGTTGAGCATTGAACTAACCTAAACCACACAGATAAACAATAGATCACATGGTTTGTTGAGCATTGAACTAACCTAAACTACACAGATAAACAATAGATCACATGGTTTGTTGAGCATTGAACTAACCTTAACCACACAGAGAAACAGTAGATCACATGATTTGTTGAGCATTGAACTAACCTTAACCACACAGAGAAACAATAGATCACATGGTTTATTGAGCATTGAACTAACCTAAATTACACAGAGAAACAATAGATCACATGGTTTATTGAGCATTGAACTAACCTAAACTATACAGAGAAACAATAAAATTGTTTACCCGTCTAGAAGGAATGCCATCAGATTCTTCTTTACTATATTATTTTAATAGAAGAGAGAAGAGGCACCAGAGTTAAATGGACCGACAACATCAAAGAAACTGACAACAACATTAATTGGCAATGGTGGAAGCTGTCAGCCATGCGAGAACCAGAACTTGGTATCTCTCTCATCACCTGGGTACAAGAGGGAATGAAGAAAATAGAGAGTGAGAGATAGAACAAGATAGCCGATCTGCTGAGGAACCTCGGTAATGTAGTAGTTAATGAACTAGTCTATTGAGGACAAACAGTCGCGTGCGTTCCAAATCGAAGACTAATAGGCTCGTCATTATCATTATGTGCTGTACCGGTTGGCGTAGGCGATCATGTCTCCTTCCACAATCTTCTATCCACAGTGTATCATATCAATGTTGACTGTTTTCCATGCCATGACACCAAGCTATCTAGTGTCTTTTCTCTTTGCCGTCCGCGATATCTCTTTCCCTGTATTTTGTCTATTGTAACCAAGTATTTAAACTTGCCTCTTCTCACGATGTGCCCCAAAAAATGTTGATTGTTTCTTTCTGATGTTTCTAGAAGCTTCCTTTTTGTGAATTTCCTTAATGGTCTTTTTAGCTGTCTAGCGAACTATCAACATTCTTCTGAGAAATCCCATTTCTGTGTCCTGTAATAAAAATAAAAGTAAAGAGCCCCCGTCACGCCAAGTGGCGTATAGGGAATATGATGTTAGTGACCATAACGACCAGTGTCGTCCACGATCTCTCTCTCCCAGTATTTTGCCGGTTGTAACCAAGTATTATCAGTAAATAAGTGTTGTTCTTTTATCTTCAGTCCAGACAACTGAAATTGATCACTTGTGTTATTACTTCCCTTAGTTGTGTTCCACGTCATAAGAAGTACGCTCGAACAATTGCCTTTTGTGTTTGCGCTATACCAGATAATAAGCAAGGAATTGAGAACAAAATGTATGCCAGGAAACTCCTTATTCAGAGCTTTGCTACAGGAGTAATCTGATCGTTACAAAGCTTTCTCCTTCCTTCTCCCGTGTTAACCTCCCATCGAGCAAGTGTTTCTATAAATAAATGAATCTATCGACCAGATTTCTCCTTTCCCTTGTCTTCCGTTTTGAGGCGAATGAACGAACGACCTGTCAACAAAGGAGTTAGCAGTAGTCGTTGTGGGAACTACAATTCTGGTCCTGACTGTCTATTGTTGGTTAGTCTAACAAGTAATAAAGCAGTAGCATCGAGGAAAGACCTGCCACCACCAAACAGCATAAAAATAAGCCAGACAAATCTAAAACAAGTGCAGAGCGTCAAATGCGCGAGCACAATAATATCAGACAGAAGATGAACCACAGAAATAAAAACAGATTAACTCAGGTCATAGCATTTCAGAAAATGGGGAAAATATTATGCAGCAAATCTATGTCAATAGAAGTGAGAAAGACAGTTATCTGTGTCTTGTAGTGCTAATTCTAACCTATAGAAGCGTACCATGGATAGTGCACAAACAAATGCAAAGACGATTAGAAACCACAGAGATGAGATTTCTCAGAAGAAAGTTAAGAGTTGCCTGTACAGCTAAAAAGACCAACGGGAAAATTCTCAAAAAGGTCAATACAAAAATAGAACTCTTAAAAAGCCCCAGAAAGAAACAATCGATAATTTTTTGGGGTACATCGTGAGAAAAGGAAAGTTGGAAAACTTGGTTACAACTGTTAAAATATAGGGACAGAGAGATCACGGAAGACAAAGAGAGAAGATGCTATAGGTCGTTCATAAATTCATGAAAACGTTTTGTTTTCGATTTGCGTGAAAACTGCCTGTTAGATCGCAGTGATTTTTTGTTAGCAGCCTTAGAATATCATTGATGCAAAAATATTGCTATTATTTATACTACGGATACAACAAATTTTGCACATCGGCGAATTCCTTCTATCTTTTTTGGAATATTGCAAATAAATTGTTTCAACATTTTAGAATTTACAGTAAACATGTTAATTTTCAATTAAATTTTTTTCAAAGGTGTATCTAGATTACACTTTTATAGATCAAGTATATGCTGCCCTTATGTGTAATCGCAAATTCGACTCCAATCTGCTACAGTTATTCTTGCCCTACGGTCATCATTAGACCCAAGGGTGTCCTAAAATGAATTATGATTTTGTCACTATGATACACCTTTTTCTTATTTGTATTCCTCACAAGCTGCTCGGGTTTTAAATATGAGTCGTCGAATTTGACATTTTCCTTAGCAAGCCATGTTCTAATTTGATCTTTTTTTATTTGATGCAGTTGGTACTTTGTCTTCTGATGACACAACATTGTGATAAGATGCATTATCCATTACTAGGCATGAAGGCCAATCCAGGAATGGAAGAAGATCGTTCTCCAACCAGAGCCTGAAAATTTGTCATCTCTGTGTGGTAGTCCCTACCGTTGGTACTTTTTGATTGGGAAATGTGTCCAGCGTCATGGACAAGACCGTTTTCACCGTCTCCAGTATGAGTTAGGATGATGCACTGACCTTTGTCACAGCTTCAAGCATGAGTTAGGATGATGCACTGACCTTTGTCACAGCTTCAAGCATGAGTTAGGATGATGCACTGACCTTTGTCACAGCTTCAAGCATGAGTTAGGATGATGCACTGACCTTTGTCACAGCTTCAAGCATGAGTTAGAATGATGCACTGACCTTTGTCACAGCTTCAAGCATGAGTTAGGATGATGCACTGACCTTTGTCACAGCTTCAAGCATGAGTTAGGATGATGCACTGACCTTTGTCACAGCTTCAAGCATGAGTTAGAATGATGCACTGACCTTTGTCACAGCTTCAAGCATGAGTTAGGATGATGCACTGACCTTTGTCACAGCTTCAAGCATGAGTTAGAATGATGCACTGACCTTTGTCACAGCTTCAAGCATGAGTTAGGATGATGCACTGACCTTTGTCACAGCTTCAAGCATGAGTTAGGATGATGCACTGACCTTTGTCACAGCTTCAAGCATGAGTTAGGATGATGCACTGACCTTTGCTGCTGGGAATGGTTCTTTTCTACTCACTGCCTACTGATTTCCATTCTTTAGCATAGGGGTGGCGAGCATTGACCCAGGATTCATCCAAATATACAATATCATAGACTTGACTCCGCCGCTCACGGATCTGCCTCGGATATTTGTTTCGGGCAGGAAACAGAAGTGGTTTTTCACAAATAATATCCTCACCGTCTACAGTTTTCCTGAAAGTGAAGCCAGCGGTTCGTACAATTTTACACACAAAACTTTTAGAAATGTAAATACTGCAGCCTGCATGTAATATTAATTTCAATTTCCTGAGAGTAATAAGTTCATTTGCAGTAAGCATTTTAACTATCTCCCATCTTATGACATCTACATGAAGGTCGTCAACTTTCCTTTTCCTTCTTTACTTGACATGAGTGCACTCTGAGTCTTGTTTAATCCAACGGGAAAAGGATGATCTATCTAGACCAAGCGGCAATTGCGTTCATCTCTCTGGGCCATGAATATCGCAACCACTAGTGCAACTAACGCAACTAACTGAACGACTAATGACTGTCTTCGATTCCCTGCGGAAGAGCTGGTATAGTAACACGGTAACTTTGTGCATAGTTATAAATTTGCATTTCAAACTCATTATGATGTTGGTATAAATGTCAATTTGTAGAAGTCAACAATATACCACAATATCTTCACAATAATAAGTGGATACGTCATTAACACAAACGGCTGCGCCGTATTATAACGTTGCTTGGATACCGGTTTCAACTAAAAGCCGAATCGGTGCACGGGGAAATCAAGAATTTGTATTTCTTCAGCCTATTTTAATGTGAAAAGAAAACTATTTTTTAGAACAACACGACTGAGAACTGTAAGTCTGCTAAAATTATGTCCAATTACGAGAGGTTAATTTTAATATGGCCTAAAGAAGAAATCTTAGAAACTAGATCAAATGTCTAAGAGCAAAAAATTAGTTATATAACGTCACAGATATTCTAAGGCTGTGAGCAAAAAATCACTGCGAACTAACAGGTAGTGTTCACGCAAATCTAAAGCAAACGTGTTCATGAACTTATGAATGGATTATAGATAGCTTGGTGTTGTGGTCGAGTAAACAGTCGACAACAGAGTTGATATGATTTACTGTTGATAGAGAATTGTGGAAAGACATGATCGTCTGCGCCAAGCGGTATGGCACGTGATGATGATGATGATTATTGTTTTTATTTTCTGTAAATGTTTGTGGGCTTCTCTTTGAAGAAGTGTTCTTCCAATACTTTTGTTCATGTTCAATTTATAGTTTTATCTGACAAGTTTTCTTCTTCTAATAAAAAAAAAAACTAAGTAAGAGCCCCGTCACGCCAAGTGGCGTATATGGAATATGGTGTTAGTGACCATAATTTGTATAGATCTTCCACACATGATTTTTGGGGTAATGTGGTCGATATTACGCCCGTGCCGCTTTACTTTCCCAGAAAAAAATCCAGTACCCATTTAAGGCTGGGTGAACCCGGAAGCCGTCGGTCACGATCGAACCCGACCTCTTGTCCTTTGTAGTCCAGTTCACTAACCACTGAGCTATCGCGGCGCTTTCTAATAATAAGTATGTCTTTATTTCTTAATTTTCTCAGGAGTGTGCTGTGACAGATTTATCACTTACACCCGTATGTTGAATGTGAATTTACAACGGTATTTCGTCATATAATTACTATAATGTGTTCACATCTATTTATAATGTAGTTCTTCATGTTGGCATTTCTCTTATGTTAAACCCATTCTCATTTTGAACTCTTTACTTTTTCGCAAACTTTACTTTTTCATGATTCCTGTTATGTCATCCTTAAATTCTGGTATTTTTACTTTACTTGTTCAAGAGGACATTCTCGTGTATTGTCACACTGGACAGGAAAAGTAGGGAACTGAACTCAGTCGTGGTTAATGCGGAGGTCAATGGTCTCATCTGTGATAACACCGATGAGAAAGATGCAGTCATCTATACAGACGGATCTGTAAGATGACACCAAAGAAGTGCATGGACATTTACAGCACGCTCGGCAGGCAGAATTGTCAAAGAAGACAGTGGTGCATACGTCATGACCACGAGTAGCATGACAATGGAGGTGATGGCAGTGACCAAGGCATTCAAATGGTTAGAGTCACAAGACTACACCCACGCCTGTATACTGATTGATTCGATGAGCATGATAAAAAAAGTGGAGGCGGGCTCTGTACGCATGCAATGGGCAGAGTCATTGCAGAAGTCAAAAATACGTAAGATCACATTTGTCTATGTCCCTGGACATGCGGGAGTACGGTGAAATGAAAGAGCGGACAGGTTGACTAGCAGCGGTGTCGTTGAGGACGGCCAATCAATGGATCGGGCGGACATCATCAGTGCCCTCCGAGATATGGGAAGAGCACAGGACTTCGACAATCACAAATCCACGTCACTTTCTTCGGATGAAAGAGATGGGAGTTAAGATGGGCACAGCCAGAAATGAGACACTTAGTGGGCGTGTAAGAAGACTTATCAACCAACATAGAACTGGAGTTGTCAGTCGCTGTACACTGCGGAACTTGCTGAGGAGGGGATCTGAACACATATGGACATGTTCGGAGTGCAATGATGATGACCCGCAAATAACTCAATAACTCAATACTTTTTTGCAACTACAACTACCTTGGACATACTATAACCAGCGTTGGAAAATGAACAACTGAAATAAACAAAAGAATAGGAATGGCAAAAAGTAATTTTAATACCATGAAAAATATACTAATATCAAAACAATATCACCAGGACTAAAACTTAGAATAGTAAAAGGTTATATCTTCTCAACATTCCTATATGGGGCAGAAACATGGACATTGGACCAAAAAAAAAACAGAACACAAATTTAAATCTTGGAAATGTGAATTTATAGAAGAATAGCAAGAATTGGATGCAAAGAAAAGAAAACAAACCATGAAGTTTTAAAACCACTAAAAATGAAAAGAGAACTATTAAACACAATTCAAACAAGACAAATGAGATTTTGGAGCATGTTAAAAGACACAGCAGCCTACTAAAAGTAATCTTAGAAAGGAAAATACAGGATAAAAAAGGCAGACCAAGACTAACATGGACAATTAACATAAACAGACGAACAAGTCGGCCTATGACAAACTGCACCATCAAAGCAAGAGACAGAACAGAATGGCTCTCCATGGTAGCCAACCTTCGATGCAGAGATGGCACACAATGATGATGATGATTTTTTCGCTCATATCTGACACCTTCCTTTTGTAACACCCATCCGTATTTGATATCGCATGTTATCCACGTCATATTTGAAATACCAAAACACCCATATATATATATATATATAAGTAATGAAGAGAAGAAACTGGTCATAGTCATATGCTGGTCATGTGATGAGAAGAGAAGAGAATCTCAAAGAAAGCTGTATGGAGACCAGAGAGTTTAATTAAAAAGAGGCCGACTTAGAGAACGACTAAAAAGAACAAAGAAAGTTTCACAGAAACCTCCATCGAATTGACAACCAGCCAACCAGCACTGTCCCAGACAATGCCAAGACCCATATGCCCAGCCTGTATGACTCCCCACAGGAAATATAAAATACCAGAACTTAAGGGAGATAATAGGAATCATGAAAAAAGGCACCCAGATACAGAGACAAAGCACATAGCAGAAAAACACATAGGCAACTACCCACAGGACTCCTGGTCTCACTACAAACGCCACCATAAATGGAGCAGGAGGTGTGTTCTTGAGGCTGAATGATGAGGAAGAGAGTACCATGTAAATAGCTTCTGGGAAATTTTCAAACAACTATAAAGCAGAAACTGGAGTCATCAAATATCCTCCAAAAATGACTATCCAACACACAAAATAACGTGCACTAGAATTTGGTGATACTAGCCGATGCACTATCAGTCCTAATAACTCTAAAAAAAATAAAATAACCAGGAACAGTGAGCAAGATGACCTGAGAACAACCTTAGACCAATTGTGCAATAACTTACAGAGAGTGGTCATCCTGTGGATACCATCACACTGTAATATACAAGGAAACAAATGCGCAGACAAACTAGCCAAGGAGGAAGGGAGATTACCACAAAGGAACCATCTGGTCAGCTACGAAGAAGCCAAATCTGTCATCAAAGGCCAGTACCATGAAAAATGGAAACAAGAACACCCAAAGTATAACGAGAGGGACGGATACCTCCAACTATCAAGGAGGGATCAAGTCATCATACTTCACCTATGCACTGGCCACAACAGAATGAGAAACAACATGTTCAACAAACTGAAAATAGGAACTACCACCACTGTACCTTGGATAACATGACAACAAAATACGTTCTACAGCATTGCTCCCAGTACACAGGCATGAGGAAGATAATGTGGCCCACACCCACCTCCCTGGAAGAGAAACTCTACGGGCAACTGAATCACTGAAATAGACAGGTGCCTTTATAAGAGAATATTAGTTTGATTAAGCCATGATCGCAGATGAAAAAGAAGAAGAAGAAGATGATCGCTCACCTTTTTGGTGCTCCTCCTATCAAACCTTTACTTTTCGTCACCCATCTCTGTATGTCACTCCCTCTGTATGTCACTCCCTCTGTATGTCACTCCTTCTGTATGTCACTCCCTCTGTATGTCACTCCTTCTGTATGTCACTCCTTCTGTATGTCACTCCCTCTGTATGTCACTCACTCTGTATGTCACTCCCTCTGTATGTCACTCCTTCTGTATGTCATTCCCTCTGTATGTTATTCCCTCTATATGTCACTACCTCTGTATGTCACTCCTTCTGTATGTCACTCCTTCTGTATGTTTTTCCTTCTGTATGTCACTCCCTCTGTATGTCATTCCTTTTGTGTGTAACTCCTTTTGTATGTAACTCCCTTTGTACGTCACCCCCTCTGTATGTCACTCCCTCTGTATGTAACTCCCTTTGTATGTCACCCCCTCTGTATGTCACCCCCTCTGTATGTCACTCTCTCTGTATGTAACTCCCTTTGTATGTCACCCCCTCTGTATGTCACTCCCTCTGTATGTAACTCCCTTTGTATGTCACTCCCTCTGTATGTCACCCCTTCTGTATATCACGCTCTCTGTATGTAACTCCCTTTGTATGTCACCCCCTCTGTATGTCACTCCCTCTGTATGTCACCCTCTCTGTATGTCACTCCCTCTGTATGTAACTCCCTTTGTATGTCACTCCCTCTGTATGTCACCCCTTCTGTATATCACTCCCTCTGTATGTCACCCCTTCTGTATGTCACTCCCTCTGTATGTCACCCCTTCTGTATATCACTCCCTCTGTATGTCACTCCTTCTGTATGTCACTCCCTCTGTATGTCACTCCTTCTGTATGTCACTCCCTCTGTATGTCACTCCCTCTGTATGTAACTCCCTCTGTATGTCACCCCCTCTGTATGTCACCCCCTCTGTATGTAACTCCCTTTGTATGTCACTCCCTCTGTATGTAACTCCCTTTGTATGTCACTCCCTCTGTATGTAACTCCCTTTGTATGTCACTCCCTCTGTATGTAACTCCCTTTGTATATCACGCTCTCTGTATGTCACCCCCTCTGTATAACACTCATTGTTATTTGACATTCCTCGTTCTACAACGCATTTTTATATGTCAATCCATCTGTATGTCACCCCCTCTGTATGTCACCCAATATTATTTGACATTATTCGTTCTACAACGCACTTTTATATGTCATTCCCTCTATATGTCACTCCCTTTGTATGTCACCCCTCATAATTTGACATTTCTAGTTGTACCATGCACTCTTATATGTCATCCCTTCTGTATGTCACTCCCTTTGTTTGTTAACCCTTCTGTATGTCACTCCCTCTGTATGTCAACCCTTCTGTATGTCACTCCCTCTGTATGTCAACCCTTCTGTATGTCACTCATCATTATATGTGCACTCCTCGCTCTACAACGCACTTTTATATGTCACCCACTCTGTATTTCACACAGGTCCTCACATGACATTAGACATTGTCTAGCACTTTTTTATTGCTACTAATTAATTTTTTTTTTAAATAACCCTTCTTTTATTCGGACCCCTCATTTACCCCGTTATGGTACCAATTTTTCTGACAATCGCCCAAGACTGCCATACTTCCTCTCCCCATTTCATCTCGATGTCTCCCGGGCTTGACACAGACCTCGGTAGAAATCCTAATTACAGCCATCCAGCCCGTGTTTGTGAGCCACGAAGCCAAACAATAGAGTGATAGGGCTTCCTGCCTGCATTATTTGAGACCCGCCGCATTATTTCCGACAGAGGAAGCGCGTTTGTTAGTTTTCCTTAGACCATTTCAAATTGTTGACCTTTACTGTTTTTCTTTTATTTTTGAATTTAGTTTTGAAGATAACATCTTGGTATTAAAGAACACATGGGCTACTATTTTTATTTGTATTTAGAGAAGATGTTAGCACAAGCGTTTTAAACACTAATTTATTTCATTAAGTAGCATGTGCTTGCACTGGCAACAGACAGCAGTCATAAGAATTAACAATAAAACAGGACCGTTTCAATATATGAAACAAGGAATCAGACACGGCTCTGTTCTGTCGCCGGATTTGTTTTCACTTTACAGCGAATATATTATGAGATCAATAGTAGACAAAAAAGGGATTGATGCCAACGGTCACAATATAAATAATTTGCGATATGCGGATGACACAGTCTTAATAGCAGAGACAGAGAATGAACTACAAGAAATGATAGACATAATAGTAAAAGAAAGCAACAAGAAAGGTCTCAGTCTGAATAGTAAGAAAACAGAAGTAATGGTTATATCGAAGAAACAATCATCACCATCATGCAGCATAAGAATAAACAGGACAAATCTGAAACAAGTGCAACGCGTCAAATACTTGGGCACAATAATAACATCAGATGGAAGATGCACCACAGAAATAAAAAATAATAGCTCAGGCCAAAATAGCATTTCAGAAAATGGAAAACACCTTATGCAACAAATCTATGTCAATAGAAGTGAGAAAGAGAGTTTATTGGAGCTATATAGAGCCAATCTGACCTATGGAAGCGAATCATGGACAGTAAACAAACACATGAAAAGACGATTAGCGGACACAGAGATGGGATTTCTCAGAAGAATGTTGAAAGTTCCCTGGACAGCTAAAAAGACCAATGAGGAAATTCTCAAAGAGGCTAACACAAAAAGGGAGCTCCTAAAAAACACCAGAAAGAAACAATCAACATTTTTCGAACATCATGAGAAGAGGAGCCGCGATAGCTCAGTGGTTAGTGAACTGGACAACAATGGACAAGAGGTAGGGTTCGATCCCAACCGACGGCTTCCGAGTTCACCCTGCCTTTAATAGGTACTGGATTTTTTTCTGGGAAAGTAAAACGGCACGGACGTAATACCGACCACATTACCCCAAAAATCATGTGCTGAAGGTCTGTAAAATGTATGGTTACTAACACAATATTCCCTATACGCCACTTGGCGTGACTGGGGCTCTTTACTTACACAGAAGAATCGGTGAGAAAATAACATCAGATAACAGACACAATTAACCATCGTTAAATCTCAGGAAACAGTTCTTAATTAGTTGTGAAGTTTGGAGGAAAGCAATTTCGTGATCCAACGACTTCTAAGGTTACAGGATTGATTAATGATTACGTCATCACCGGTCAATATGGCGGATAGGCGGCAAGAACCATTGAGACTCAGTCTGAAAAGTGTTCCTTGTTGCAGTTTCTTCATATTCCAAGTCCGGTTTGCTCCTGGAACTACTGAGTTAGTGCTCTGTGCACACCGTGAGCTGTGTTTTTCATCTCCATCGTGTTTCGATACTCCGATTGCTTATGATGAATAATGATATTGCATGACGAAGGACAGTTCAGCTGCGTACACTTTTGCTGCCGCTTGGCCTTATGTATTTTAGCGTGTGTTTTAGCTGCTATGATGGGGACTGCAGCTGCTTTCCTTTGTTTGGATCCTTCAATGAGATGAGTTTTAATTTGGATGATTCCACTGGCACGGGCGGTTTGAGCATTTATGGATTTTAATTCGTTTGAAGTGATACCGGGGTCTTCGACTAACCATAACCATAACCATAACCATAACCATGACCATAACCATAACCATAACCATAACCATGAATGAATACAAATAAAACCATTATGAGATATTGAGAGGATAAAAACCTAGAACCTGGATAATTATATAGTTCACCGATCCTGATTTTAGCAGTCAGCTATGAGTCGCTGACCGCTTTCACTCCTTGTGCTGACAGACGCCATCATATCTCGGCAAATATTACAAGACAAAACTTTTTCCTCTTAAGCTGAAGAGCTACAATCGTAGAATTTTCTGTGGTGGTTGTAAAAATTGAACGAAACACCTATGCTTAGTTTAAAGTAAAACATTCAGACGAATGTGAAAGGACTTGCTGCACTGATATATCATGTGACCATTTAGATTTCCAAGAATTATATGTTACCGATATTATGTGACTATTTAGATTTCCAAGAATTCTATGCTACCGATAGTATGTGACCATTTAGATTTCCAAGAATTCTATGCTACTGATATCATGTGACCATTTAGATTTCCAAGAATTCTATGCTACCGATATTATGTGGCCATTTAGATTTCCAAGAATTCTATGCTACCGATATTATGTGACCATTTAGATTTCCAAGAATTCTATGCTACCGATATTATGTGACCATTCAGATTTCCAAGAATTCTATGCTACCGATATTATGTGACCATTTAGATTTCCAAGAATTCTATGCTACCGATATCATGTGACCATTTAGGTTTGCGGTGGGTTCGAATCGGTGATTTCTTCGTGGTTAAACCCTCCCTTTTTCAATGGGTAATAAGAGCAGACGTCTAGCCCTCTCGGAAAATTGTGACAAACAGAAGGTCCCGTATGCACTAAGCGCACGTCAAGGAACCATTGGTAGTTTAAAGTTTGAAAGAGTAGACAAAAAGAGTAGGCGATATTTAACGCCACCTATATCATGTTACCATTTAGATTTGCATCATGTCTACGCCACCAATATCATGTTACCATTTAGATTTGCATCATGTCTACGCCACAAATATTATGTTACCATTTAGATTTGCATCATGTCTACGCCACCAATATCATGTTACCATTTAGATTTGCATCATGTCTACGCCACCAATATCATGTTACCATTTAGATTTGCATCATGTCTACGCCACCAATATCATGTTACCATTTAGATTTGCATCATGTCTACGCCACAAATGTTATGTTACCATTTAGATTTGCATCATGTCTACGCCACCAATATGATGTTACCATTTAGATTTGCATCATGTCTACGCCACCAATATCATGTTACCATTTAAGTGCCCAGCAGATCTACAGGAAGCACTTGACTCTCTGGTGAAAATGTTCAAGTAATTTGAATCTGTTGCCCCGGGGGAACTTGTTTGTTTGAATAACCCCCACAGAAACAATAATTCATAACTACGAGATTCGTATCTACAATTGAAGTCCAGGTTGTTAAATTATATTGGAATTCGTAATTTTAAGTTCAAGACAAATCAAGTTGTTGATTGACGTGATAAAGGAAACATGATCTCCAGGTCTAATTTAATCATGGAGCGTCCATGAAAGGAGATCTTTGTTAGAGAACGTCTGAGAGCAGTTAAATAAGAGAAACATGAAACTTCAGGCATGAAATCAAAGTATTACGTATCACGACAATCTTCAATCATTTCTATCCAAGTTGTCTCTGATTAGCGTTCACCCGGTGGGTGTAGATTCGTTGTGTCGCTAGTTTGTGACAAAGCTGAGATACCTCCACCTTTAGACCCGATGTCGTCCGCATGGGTAGGTTTGTTTTATAATTTTTGCCGGAGTAGCGGTCATTTTGGCCTACTATTACAGACTTTTAACTGTAAACATTTTCTTAACGTGCGCTTAGTACACACGGGACCTTCTGTTTTTCACCACTTTCCGGGAGGGCTAGACATCTGCTCTCACTACCCCTAGAAGAGAGAAGGGTAAAACCATGAAGAAATCGCGGATTCGAATCCACCTCCTATGGTTGGATTCCAGTCCAAATGTCGACGTCTTACCTCTAGACCACCCAATCTCCCCTAGCCAAACTGTGAATGTTGAAAAGTGATCATTTATAGATATAACCATATTTGAAAGAAAAATAACTCCAGGGCATGATAAAGAAATATGAAGTTGAACTAGATGAGAATCTAAACGAGGAGATTACGGAAATCCCTAATCCCATGAAATGGAATTTCCTGACTCTTTCTTTGAGTAGACAGAAGAAGCCGAGCAAAGTATGAGAATCCATTATGCGCTATCATGAATTAAAAGTAGTAAAGTACCCCCGTCACGCCAAGTGACGTATACGGAATATGGTGTTAGTGACCATAAATTTTACAGACCTTCGACACATGATTTTTGGGGTAATGTGGTCGGTATTTCGCCCGTGCCGCTTTACTTTCCCACGAAAAAAAACCGGTACCCATTAAAGACTGGGTGAACCGGAAGCCGTCGATTGGGATTGAACTCTACCTCTTGTCATTTGTAGTCCAGTTCACTAATCCCTGAGCTATCACAGCTCCCTGCTATTATGAGTGCAGCCAGTATTTGTGATAAAATATAGGATAAAAGAAATAAGACAAAGGCGATGGAGCTTGCGCTAGAGTTGGATAAGACACTCACACACAGCTTGTTTAATGTTACATGGGAGAAGTATTTGCTGAACAGTTTGCTGCAGAAATTAGGGGGATACCATTTACTTTAATGGCTGATGAATCCACAAACACTGCCAACAAATTCTGAACTGTCTATATGCGTGAGACATGTAACAGACTGTGGAGAAATTAAGGGGATACCATTTACTTTAATTGCTGATGAATCCACAAACACTGCCAACAAATTCTGAACTGTGTGAGACATGTGACAGACTGTGGAGAAATTAAGGGGATACCATTTGCTTTAATTGCTGATGAATCCACAAACACTACAAACAAATTCTGAACTGTGTGAGACATGTGACAGACTGTGGAGAAATTAAGGGGATACCATTTACTTTAATTGCTGATGAATCCACAAACACTACAAACAAATTCTGAACTGTCTATATGTGAGACACATGTGACAGACTGTGGAGAAATTAGAGAGACACTTTTGTACAAACTTCCACCTCAAAATACAACAGCTAAAACCATGACAAACAACATTGAAATTGAAATAAATAAACGAGGTGTTTTATTTTGGTAATCTTATTGTTTGTGGATTTGATGGAGGTTCTCATTTTTCAGGCAGTATCTCCTGGGTTCACAAAAAGGATGTCAGATAAATCATGTAGGACTATTTCCTACATACATTGTAGGACTCATGTATTGTCACTTGCAGTGACAAGAGATCAGTTCTCCTACGTGGAAAAAAGGTTGTCTTTTTTTTGTATGTGCTCAGAGATATGTATTAGTTGTTCAACCAATCTACAAAACAAGAAGCAGTTCTCCGTGACAATAAAAAAATGTTAGAAGATCCTATGCTGAGAACTAAGAGGCTACAGACGTGGGCCGACTCAGTCATTATAACACCATTCACATCATCAAGAAATGTTCTGGACCAATCATTATAACTTGTGAGCATTCACATTAGGATGGGGCAGAGCTAGCTTCGCTGGCTGGAGGATACTTCTTGAAATGGAAAAAAATGTACTTCCATGTTAACACATTGTCTGTTGGGGGAAATACTGGCAGCTGTTTCTAATGTAAGCAAATGTTTGCAGAAGCAGGAATGTCAGTTGGCAATTCTACCAATGCTTATTTCAAGCTCATCTTTACACTTGCAATCAATATCTGCGGATGTAGAGAAAGCAGAAAAATATGAACATGATGAATTTACTACAACATATACAGAATTGAAAGATAAGGTGTCACACATCCGAACAATATAAACAGACGTGTCTGATGACAACACTTTATTTTTTTCAGACACTTGCTAAATTCACAGATACTGTAATATCTGAAATGGACAAAAGGTTTAGTAAGCCAGAAGAGATATCAAGTGAGGAATTCTTATGTAAAAGTCTGGAGCGCTATGCCATTAAAAAACAAAGATGAGTACGTCTGCTTCAAATGAGGACCTAACCGAGAGACAGAAACTACAGATGAGCTATATTATTGAAGACATCAAATTGTCTCCTTTAAATGGTTTACCCATCCCCCCTTCCAGAATAGAAAAATACCACCTCCCCCCCCCAACTCCATCTGGTAATTGTTGTCTTCTGAAAGAAGCACTAACCACAGAGAAACAATAGGCAACACAAACGAGGCTAGAACCTGTACTGCCTCTGTGTATGTGGTTCGTCTCTCCCTTCAGAAGTTCACATTCGTTATCAATGATCATGTATATGTTATTGATGTCTTACACACTTGCCTGACACAGATACTTTACATGATTTGCTCAATTGTGTCTTTCCATGTAAATAAAATACGTCATGCTTCTTCTATTATACATTCAACGTGATTAGAAGTAGCTAGATTAAAGTAGCTAGATTAGAAGTAGCTAGATTAGAAGTAGCAAAGATTAGAAGTAGCAAAGATTAGAAGTAGCAAAGATTAGAAGTAGCAAAGATTAGAAGTAGCCGTATTTAAAAATGTAAATAAGGTTTTGTAGCCGAGACGTTCTTCAGCCCGAAACTCTCAGATTTGACAATCTTTGACTTGTCTGTTCGATGATTTGTAAAAAAAAAATAACAGTAAAGAACCTCATCACGCCAAGTGGCGTATTAGGAATATGATGTTAGTGCCCATAATTTTTTACAGACCTTCAGCACATAATGTGGTCGGTATTATGTTCGTGCCACTTTACTTTCCCATTAAAAAAAAAAAATTCTGTATCTATTTAAAGCTGGGTGAACCAGGAATCCGTCGGTCAGGATCGAACCCGATATCTTGTCCTTTGTAGTCCAGTTCATTAACAACTGAGCTATCACGGATCCCTTGTTCGATGATTCATTATCCTCATCATCGAGTGCCGTCTCCGCAACGAAGGTTGGCTACCATGAATCGCCATTCCACTCTGTTTCTTGCTTTGACGGTGCAGATTATCATAGATTGACTTGTCTATCTTTTGATGTTACTCGTCCATGTTAGTCTTGGTCTGCCTCTGCCTCTTTTACCTTGTGATTTCCCTTCCAATATTATTAGAGTAGGCTAGTAGTATAGGTACCGGTATACGCCCATCGAAAGTTCAGACAATATGTGCAGCATTGTATTATATTTTATTGTTTCTGCACATATTTTTGCGGTCCGGCGTATGTTCGGCTGACCCCGCAAAAGCCGGCTGTGACCTATCGCCCCGTGACTTCTCATCTCGCGGGCGTTATCTCAGGTAGCGCTGGCCAAGTGCTCGTTCGGTGGGCGTTATCTCAGGTAGCAGCGTGGTCGGGGTTCTAAAACTTGGGGAAAGCGGTATTGCAGGGGTGATGTGAATAGGTTGTGTGTGTCATGTGTTTATATTTTGAGGAAAGGAGTACCTGATTCAGTGGTTATCTCGGGTGTAAGAGTGGTTGAGTCTTATCCCTTAAGGTATATGTGTGATGATATCGAGTGACCAGGTGTGCAAATTTAAATAACGTGTTGGTTGTGATGATTCTAAAAATGGAGAAAAATGGTGTTTTCCCTTTTGATTGTTCGTTTCATCATCATCATCATCACCATGTACCATCATCACCCTCATGCTCCTCTCTCTCTCTCTCTCTCTCTCTCTCTCTCTCTCTCTCTTTCACATTCAAGTTAAAACAAGTCAAATAAAACAAATACTTTATATATTTGATTTTACAATAAGATTTTACTAATATAGCAAAGAACAGATATTTGAAAATATATTACTGTCCGGTTGATGAATCCATGGGCCCCCCGAAGCCGAAATATCCACGGGGTGAGCAAACGATAATGATACTGTCGTTAATGTGTTGACTCGACGAAAAAGGCATGAGAATTCTGTTAAACTTCGCACCACGACACTTTAAAATTATATAATAAACACAATACAGACCACACGTGTTGCTAAACAAATCCTGCAACACCCATGGGTTCTAGACGAATGGAACGTGTGAATTCCGCTCGATAAGTTTAAAATATCCATGTGTCTGGGAGGTAAACCGTAGGAATCGAAATACTCACATTCTCCGAGACCGTTGTAAAAGAGGGCCACCCAATGCTCACCAGATTTGTCGGCAGAGTCGGTGTTTATGACAAAGGCTGCAGTCCTGGTTGGGTCGATGCTGGGCAGTAAGTGGTATGGTGGAAGGACACTAACAAGGGAACAACGTCGAACGAAAATATCCGACATCCAAAGGTTGTAAATCTCCCCCGTAATAACGTTCACTTTTTCATTATACAGAACGAAGATATTAAGGCCGCCGTGGTGGAGCGCTTTAACAGGACTCTGAAACGTCGGATGTATCGATATTTCACGAAATCAATCCAATCAACTGTCTTATGTTCGAGTCCTACCAGCCCTACTTCGAAGTTAAAACCATTCGTATCACAGAAGTATAAAAATTGCACCAGTCGACGTCAGCACAGTCAATCAAGAACAGGTTGTGAACACGTTGTATAGTAACAAACGCAGCTTTAAATTTTAAAGACCCGTGTATAAGGTTGGTGGTCGAGTTAGACAGGTCCTGGGCAGAGCCAATTTTAAAAAGGGTTATTCCCCGGATTGGACGGAGGAACTGTTTTCCATCAGTCGAGTAAATGAAACACACCCAGTTACATATCTTTTGAAAGACGATAATGGCGACGAGATAGAGAGGTCATTCTACACACCAAAAATTCGGAATTTTGGAGGCAAGCACGAGTACAGAATCGAGAGTATCATAACCGAGCGTCGCACATAATTTGGCTGAAAAAAGAGTTAAGTCAAGTGGTTTGGGTGCGATTCCTCATTCAACAGTTGGATACCAACCACGGACATTGTCAGATACAAAAATTAGAGATGAGAGAATGAGAAGAAGAAGAAGAACAAGAAGAAGAAAAAGTGGAAACTTTCGGAGAGCCTGTTTAACGAGCCGTAAACTTGGGAGTGAGGAGAGAGAGAACCATGCTGTGGCCGGTGTTTGGGAAACTGTCCCCCCACTTAGAGCTTGTCTTTATTTGTCAAATTGTAGTTATATATGCCCAGTCGCGGTCTCGCTGTTCAATCTGACCACTGAAAAGCCAGACGCAAAGGACGGAAAACTGTGGATAGCCCTACTGAGCAGCTGTTTGGGTTACATGTTACCGAATCCAAAGTTGGAGAGGAGACGGTGAATTAAGTAAGATGAGTTTTTATGTCACCCTACCCAGCAATGCTTCTATGGCGATTTTTAAGGATAATAACCCGGCTACTTTTTCGTTAAACTCCCTCAAACCATTGACATTTCGACGCAGGATGATATCGCGCTGGTGGAGATACAGTTTCGGCTTATTTTTTTCGATGTAATATAGGGTGGTGTCTGGATTCGTTACGAGCCTCTCGCTAACAACGAAATTCGCGGTATTAGATCTCACTTCACCGTAACCCTGTCACCAGGGTTATACAAGATAACCGAGGCTTTCATCGGCGCGTTGAATGCATTGATCATAAAAAAGGAGCAGTCGAGCGCGGGTGTAAAAGTGGCAAAATGAGATTCCTTTATGGAAAGGAGGTGAATAAAGCCATCTTGAAACTCTAAGAAAAATGGGTCAGCATTACCATAAGCGAATATTTGAAAAAACATGTTAGCCTTTCCAAAACCTGTATAACAGACGCAGCTCCCGATATCTACAGCGTGGAAAGTTGGAAAGTGTTGCGACAAATGTCTACATCTACTGCGATCTCGTTTCACACAGACCGGTCGGGGATGTAATGGTACCTCTCCTCAGGAACGTGCCTGTTCTCAGCAGAAATAACACCGTGGTGTTTCAGATCTTCAACAAGCCTCACTACGTCCCCCTGAGCGAATTTTCCTTCGACATCGTGGAAATCCTTTTAGCCAACGAACATGGAAAAACCATCCCATTCACCACCGGGACATCGGTGCTAACGGTACACTTTCGTGTGAAGAAACATCTCGATCTGGTATAATGGTGAGACACACACCCCTTCATCGCGATGTTGAGTTATACGAAGACGTTTACTGCTGTCAGGCGGGTGATGGAATGCCCGTGTTTATAGGAGGTCGAAATCAGAGTGGTCGAGGGATCGGTAGTTTCTTTGGGGGAATCGGGATGGCTATTTTACACTGACGAATAACAGGGGGCAAAGCCTTACTCAGAGAAGGATTGGGGGCCGGTCTGCAGGTCTCACATGACGCATTAACCGGGAAAAATGTCGGTGAAGCTTTCAAAGAACGAGCTAAGAGGCCGGTCAGCAGTTGATTACACGGGGCCGTAGACCACCTGAGTGGTAACAACTAATCAGGAAGTGGTTTACGACGACAAAGCAGAAAGCGCGTCATGAAGGTATCACCACCCAGAGAGCCCGTTACGAAGAGGATAAAATCCACAGCTAGACAGTTCCCACTTCATTCGGCGCACAACAAGAAGACGAAGACGAGGGTGTCGGTGGCAAAGGATATTTTCGATGTATAATAATGTCTATCGTTCACCCCAAGTCGTATGAATGTCTTCATTCTGGTTTAGATTTATTTAACGTTCCACCCACACAGACATCTCTAGACTCTGGTCAATTTATTGAAATTCGCCCGATCGCGGCCTTATCGCATGGCACACACTCAGGAAACAGCGAGGAGTATCTAGATCTTTTCAACACGGTTTTGCATCTGCGAGTCATGATCACCCTCCCCAATGGGGATAGTGTACCATCGGATGCCGAGGTAGGACCAGTCAACAATTATCTTCATAGTCTCTTTTCACAAGTCGACGTATCTCTAAACGACACGTTGGTTACACCGTCGGAAAATACCTATCCTTTTAGAGCAGTGTTCGAGGCTACGCTAAACTACGGGGAGGATGAAAAAAGGGGATGCTTGACGGCCGTTCTGTTCTACAAAGACACAGCGGGCCACAATGATAATATGAAATATAATGAGGGATTTAAAACACGGCGATATTTGACTTCGGGTAGTAAAGAAGTTGAAATGATGGGTCGTTTGCACTCTGATGTCTTTGTGCAGGATCGTTACATATTAAACAGAGTCGATGTAAGGATTAAACTCACGCACTCTAAGGACGTGTTAAACATCATTGCTAATGATAGCTCTGTGCGTTATAAGAGTGTTATCACCTACACCGCGCTCGTGGTCAGGAAAGCTAATCTAAATCTAGCGATTTTTCTGGCCCACGAAAAGGCTCTTTTAAGCGGGAATGCTCCGTACCCGATCAAGAGGGTTACCATAAAAAATGTTTTCCATCGCTAGTGGGATGTTCTCCCACAGTCAAGACAATTTATTTTTGTCTCAAGCAAAAACCCGTAAATTGATAGGTCTGATTATCGTCAGTGCCTTTAATGGTGTTTATACCGCTAACGCATTCAATTTTCAACACTTTGGTTTGACTTATATGAACCTGACGGTCGACGGGTGATGTATTTCCGGAAAGCCTCTAACTTTGAACATTGAACGAAATCAATACGCGAGAGCCCTTTTTGGTACAAATCTGGCCATGGGTCTTATTGGTAAAGACGATGGGAATAACGTTGATTATCGAGATTTCAAGGACGGATTTTGCCTTTTTGGTTTTGACCTCTCCTCCAGCCTACTAGAGGATCCCACTTTGAGCTAGCCACAAGCGGACCCTTGTCGATAGAGCAAGTTCGCCGCTCCCACAACTACTACCCTACAAGTTATCGTCTACGCAGAGTTGGACTCAGTACCCTAGGTGTCCAAGACACGCAAGGTTCTAACAGACTTCGCCGTTTTAGAGAAAGATAATGAACACGAGGGAGATTTACAATCTTTTGATGTCGGATATGTTCGTTCGACGTTGTTCCCCTGTTAGTGTCCTTCCACCATACCACTTATCGCCCAGCATCGATCCAACCAGGACTGCAGCCTTTGTCATAAACACCGACTCTGCCCACAAACCTGGTGAGCATTGGGTGGCCCTCTTTTACAACGGTCTCGGAGAATGTGAGTATTTCGATTCCTACGGTTTACCTCCCAGACACATGGATATTTTAAACTTATCGAGCGGAATTCACACGTTCCATTCGTCTAGAACCCATGGGTGTTGCAGGATTTGTTTAGCAACACGTGTTGTCTGTATTGTGTTTATTATATAATTTTAAAGTGTCGTGGTGCGAAGTTTAACAGAATTCTCATGCCTTTTTCGTCGAGTCAACACATTAACGACAGTATCATTTATCGTTTGCTCACCCCGTGGATATTTCGGCTTCGGGGGGCCCATGGATTCATCAGCCGGACAGTAAAATATTTTCAAATATCTGTTCTTTGCTATATTAGTAAAATCTTTATTGTAAAATCAAATATATAAAGTATTTGTTTTATTTGACTTGTTTTAACTTGAATGTGAAAGAGAGAGAGAGAGAGAGAGAGAGAGAGAGAGAGAGTACATGTGGATGGTGATGATGATGATGAGACGAACAATCAAAAGGGAAAACACCATTCTTCTCCATTTTTAGAATCATCACAATCAACACGTTATTTAAATTTGCACACCTGGTCACTCGATATCAGCACACAGAAACCTTAAGGGATAATACTCAACCACACTTACACCCGAGATAACCACTGAATCAGGTACTCCTTTCCTCAAAATATAAACACATGACACACACAACCTATTCACATCACTCCAGCAATACCGCTTTCCCCAAGTTTTAGAACGCCGACCACGCTGCTACCTGAGATAACGCCCACCGAACGAGCACTTGGCCAGCGCTACCTGAGATAACGCCCGCGAGATAACGCCGCCCGACGAGTCGATAGGTCACGGGGCAATAGGTCACAGCCGGCTTTTCCGGGGTCAGCCGAACATACGCCGGACCGAAAAAAATATGTGCAGAAACATGGTATATAATACAATGCTGCACATATTGTCTCAACTTTCGGTGTACGTATACCGTCACCTATACCACTTAGGCTGTTGTGTCTTTTAACGCGCCCCAAAAACTTCATGTGTCTTGTCTTAATTGTATTTAGTGGTTCCTTTTTTTAATTTTTAATTATTTTAAAACTTCATCGTTTGTTTTCTTTTCTTTCCGTCGAATTCTACCTTTTCTTTTGTAAATCCACATTTCAAAGGCTTCGATGATTAACTACTATTATATAGAGAAATATTTACTTTAGTTACACACTTCGCGTTTTATATGTTTGTTGTCACAAACTGAAACCACTTCCGTAAAATATCAGTGTTAAGAATGAGTGGAATGTTCTATATAACATCAGATGGAAGATGCACCACAGAAATAAAAAGCAGAATAGCTCAGGCCAAAAAAACATTTCAGAAAATTAAAAACGTCTTATGTAACAAATCTATGTCAATAGAAATGTGAAAGAGAGTCTATCGGTGCTATTTAGAGCCAATTCTAACCTATGGAAGCGAATCATGGACAGTAAACAAACAAATGAAAAGACGATTAGAGGCCACAGAGATGGGATATCTTAGAAGAATGTTGAAAGTTCCCTGGACAGCTAAAAGGACCAACGAGAAAATTCTCAAGGATGCCAACACAAAAAGGGAGCTCCTAAATAACATCAGAAAGAAACAATCAACATTTTCCTTGGACACATCATGAGAAGAGAAGAGTTGGAATACTTGGTTACAACTGGAAAAAATACAAGGAAAGAGAGATCACAGACGACAGAGAGAGAGAGAAAATACTAAACAGATTTATGTCATGGCATAGAACTATAACCAGTGATGGAAAATGTACAACTGAAATAAACAAAAGAATAGGAATGGCAAAAAATAATTTTAATGCCATGAAGAACATACTAACATCAAAACAAATAACACCAGGGCTAAAACTAAGAATAGCAAAATGTTACATCTTCTCAATATTCCTATCCTATATTTTTGCAGAAACATGGACATTAGATAAGAAAACAGAACAGAAAATTAAAGCCTTTGAAATGTGGATTTATATAAGAATAGGTAGAATTAGATGGAAGGAAAAGAAAACAAACGATGAAGTCTTAAAACAATTAAAGATGAAATGAGAACTACTAAACACAATTCAAACAAGACAAGTGCGATTTTTGGGCCATGTTAAAAGACACAACAGCCTTGTAAAAGTAATCCTGGAGGGGAAAATACAAGGTAAAAGAGGCAGAGGCAGACCAGGACTAACATGGATGAGTAACATCAAAAGATGGACAAATCAGCCTATGACAACTTGCACCATCAAAGCAAGAGACAAAGCAGAATGGCGCTTCATGGTGGCCAACCTTCGTTGCGGAGACGGCATGTGATGATTATTTTTGTCTGTGGCTCTGGTTAATGTCATCTGTTTACGTTGCTGAGCCGGTAAGCAGCTTGAAGTGCAGATCTCCCGTGGCAAGTCTCTGTGTTGAGACGTATGGGTTCGATCCTAGATCGAGCTGCCTATTGTTCTCTGCGTTTTCTGTTTTGTTTATGGATTTTTCACGAGTGCTGGAAATATCTTATTGTCTCTGTGTCCCTTATTTGCCTCTCGCCTTGCAAGTTCCAATTCACAAGAAATATTTATTCTTCTGTTTTCCCTTCTAATTTGCCTTTCAACTTCAAGGGGAGAATTATGTTTCCTCATCATCGTCATCCAGTACCGTCTCCGTATCGAATGTTGGCTACCATGGAGCGCCATTCCGTTCTCTCTTGCTTTGATGGTGCAGGTTATGTTTCCTAGCGTTTCTAATATTCAATTGATCTATCTTTTGCTCTACTGTTGGTTTCACCCTGCTGTTATGTTTCCTAGTGTTTTTAATGTTTCATCTTTTTTAAAGTAAACTCTTAGGTCTCTTAATGTTCTTTCCTCACAACGTTTATGGAAAGCTTCTTGTGTTGTGTTTTTATCTTTCTGTCTTATCACGTGACCGAACCAATTTATCTGTTGTTTCATTGTGCATTCAACATCGAGAATTATTCCTTCTTTCTCATTTCTGATCTTATCTCAGGCTGTGTCTTGCCATTCGTACAACACATTTCATCTCGATAGTGGTTATTTTTCTTATTGTCTTGAGTCTAGCGTCTAGGAGGCACAATATTTGAATGAAGATCGTGTTGTAGAGTGTCCGTTGTGTTTATAATGTTATTTCCTTATTGGACTGCAGTCATGACATTTATAAATGTTTATTTATTTGTTATCAGTGTGTTCAGTCCATTTCTAAGCTGCATTAAAACGTATCTTTCAAGAAGGCTGACCATATCTATATGATAGTTTCGTTTTCTTCATATTCCCAGGCCATGTAAATAAACAAATGAAAAGACGATTAGAGGCCACAGAAATGGGATATCTCAGAAAAATGTTGAAAGTTCACTGGACAGCTAAAAGGACCAACGAGGAAGAATTTTGATTCTTCTTCTTCTTTTCTCTTTCTCACTGGTACCTAAAAGGTGTCGTGGTTTATATCATTTGTCGTTATTGAGCTGCTCGAACTGTCTAAATTAGTGATTTTGTTCCTTTGTTGTTACATGTCTCTGTCACTGCATCTGTCCATCATCTTCTGGGTCTTCCTCTTGGTCTTTTTTCATGCATTCTCGAGAAGAACGCCTTTGATGGTGATTGGTAAAGGTTCATTCTGACCAGGTGGCCAAACCATTTAAGTTGTTGTTCTGTATATTCTTGGCAGGGTTTTGTTCCTACCATTTTTCTTATGGTTTCATTTGGTATTCTATCTCTTCTTGTGTTGTTTGTTACTTTTCTCAAGCATCGCATCTCACATGTATTGATCTTTCTTAAATGTGATTTAGAAAGGGTCCATGTTTGACTTTCATAGCACAAAGTTGGTATGAAAATGCTATTTATAATTTGTTGTTTTGTTACCATAGAAATGTTTGTATGTCTTAACAATGGTGATAGCTGGAATGTGACAGCATTTGCTTTTGTGTATTCTCATGTCAATTTCTATGTCTAGTTTTCCATCTTCTGTAAACAGTGTGCCCAAATACCTGAATTCCTCTACTTGTTTGCAGAATAATAGCAAACTAAATATGTACATGGGAGCCGCGATAGCACAGTGGTTAGTGAACGGGACTACTAAGGACAAGAGGTAGGGTTCGATCCCAACCGACGGCTTCCGGGTTCACTCGGCCTTTAATGGGTACCTGATTTTTTTCAGGGAAAGTGAAGCGACACGGGCGTAATACCGACCACATTACCCCAAAAATCATGTGCCGAAGGTCTGTAAAATGTATGGTCACTAACACCATATTCCCTATACGCCACTTGGCGTGACGGGGGTACTTTACTTTTTAAATATGTACATGTGATTAAGATTTTTAATCTTTCCTACTTTCACGTGAATAAATAATATTACATAACCGGTTGGTTCAGTTTCTCCCCGCCTAATATGCCGTCTCTGTCTCAAGGAATATGGTCAACAAGATTTTAAGCAAATATGGATGGAAGTGGGCGTAGGTGGAAGACTACATTGCTATTACAAAATAGGGCCACGGTTCTAAGAGAGTGAAAAATTCTGGTCTTTACAGTTCATCGATCTGATATTCACTTTTCTTGAGGGTTTCGTTTTGTGTTTCTTAATCCATTATTGATTTTGTTTATCGATCGACAGATTTTCATGGCAAATGTTACCAAACTTTCATTTTTATTTAACCATTTGTTAACTAAACTTTGTTTATATAAATCACCCTGTATCTAAATATGTCTATCTATCTATACAATTACCTGCCTGTCGATCTATCAACATACTTGGATACCTACCAACCTGCGTACTTATCCGTCTTCTAACATCTTCACAAAAGATTGAAAATCGGCACATGCCAATCTTCAATAGTAACTGCCCAGTGCTATTCTTTTTTCCCGAACAGCTTCTCTTGTAGTTAATGTTGTCAATTCTGGAAAGGCAGGTCTGGCTGCAAAATGAACAAGGCCTTTGATATCTAGGGTTTCACCTCTTTTTCTTTTCTTTTTTTAACCTTCTGACTTCAACTTCATTTTTTTAACCTTCAAATTTCGACTTCTTTTCTTTTTTTAACCTTCTAACTTCGACTTCATTTCTATTTTTTAACCTTCTAACTTCGATTTCATTAATTTTTTTTGTAACCTTCTAACTTCGACTTCATTTCTATTTTTTAACCTTCTAACTTCGATTTCATTTTTTTTTAACCTTCTAACTTCGATTTCATTAATTTTTTTGTAACCTTCTAACTTCGATTTCATTTCTATTTTTTAACTTTCTAACTTCGATTTCATTATTTTTTAACCTTCTAACTTCGATTTCATTAATTTTTTTGTAACCTTCTAACTTCGACTTCATTTCTATTTTTTAACCTTCTAACTTCGTTTTCATTTTTTTTAACCTTCTAACTTCGACTTCATTTCTATGTTTTAACCTTCTAACTTCGATTTCATTTCTTTTTTTTAAACCTTCTAACTTCGATTTCATTTCTTTTTTTTAACCTTCTAACTTCGATTTAATTTTTTTTTAACATTCTAACTTCGATTTCATTTCTTTTTTTAACCTTCTAACTTCGATTTCATTTCTTTTTTTTATCCTTCTAACTTCGATTTCATTTCTTTTTTTTTAACCTTCTAACTTCGATTTCATTTCTTTTTTTTTAACCTTCTAACTTCGACTTCATTTCTTTTTTTAACCTTCTAACTTCGATTTCATTTCTTTTTTTTAACCTTCTAACTTCGACTTCATTTCTTTTTTTTAACCTTCTAACTTCGATTTCATTTATTTTTTTTAACCTTCTAACTTCGACTTCATTTATTTTTTTTTAACCTTCTATCTTTGACTTCATTTATTTTTTTTTAACCTTCTAACTTCGACTTCATTTCCTTGTTCACTAATGGAGAATTCTCTAACAGACACCCTCTGCAGACATCGTTATATCTTAATTTTAGTCTACCCACAGAAATTATGCAAAAATTGCGTTCAAGCCACTTCGCCTTTAGAAAGCTCTGTTAATTATATCGTTTTTTTTTTTAACAGTCTTTGGTGTTAATTTTTAGATTTAGTTAAGTAAACAAGAGTTGGGACGTTACAGTATGTGCTCTTCTATCAGAGATGCCGTCTGAAAAGGTCCAGATTCGTGCACACCATAGTCGACTGCATCGATGAGGCCTGTTTGCACAGTGTTCGAACTTAATAACGCCATAACCGACAATGTATAGATATTTGTGCCTCACCGTTTGTTGTCGTTGTCCCTGTCTTCTGAAGAAGGCCGCAGGCCGAAACGTCAGTATTTTGTTGTGTTCCTTTTTTGTAAAGCTATCACCATACATATGAGGATGACACAGTCTTAACAACAGAGACAGAGAATGAACTACAAGAAATTAAAGACATAATTAAAAAAGAAAGCAACAAGAAAGGTCTCAGTCTGAATAGTAAGAAAAAAGAAGTAACGGTCATATCGAAGAAACAATCTTCACCAGCATGCAGCATAAAAATAAACATGACAAATTTGAAACAAGTGCAACGCGTCAAATACTTGGGCACAATAATAACATCAGATGGAAGATGCACCACAGAAATAAAAAGCAGAATAGCTCAGGCCAAAATAGCATTTCAGAAAATGAAAAATATCTTATGCAACAAATCTATGTCAATATAAGTGAGAAAGAGAGTTCATCGGTGCTATATAGAACCAATTCTGACCTATGGACGCGAATCATGGACAGTAGACAAACAAATGAAAAGACGATTAGAGACCACAGAGATGGGATTTCTCAGAAGAATATTGAAAGTTCCGTGGACAGCTAAAAAGACCAATGAGGAAATTCTCAAAGAGGTCAATACAAATAACCAGCTCCTAAAAAAAACATCAGAAAGAAGCAATCAACATTATTCAGGCACATCATGAGAAGAAGAAAGTTGGAATACTTGGTTACAACTGGCAAAATAAAAGGAAAGAGAGATCGCGGACGACAAAGAGAGAAAATACTGGATAGCTTGGTGTCATGGCATGGAAAACAGTCAACAACAGAACTGATACGATACACTGTAGATAGAAGATTGTGGAAGGACATGACGCCTACGCCAACCGTTATGGCACATGATGATGATGATTATCACCATACCTGGGAGTGTATACCACACCCCACTACTGGCTCCTCGTTATGTGTATGCAGAGACCAGATTAGTCGCCTAACCGTTTCGATTGCTTTGTTTCCAGCGTGTGGTTTTTTTTTTTATTTATTTCGACGGAACTGCTGCGAGGAAGTAACTGTATTGTCTCTGTCCGATGGAAGTCGTTTGGAACCGTCATCGGTGATTCCAATTTAAGATATGCTCGGAGGTCGTCCTTGGCAACAGAATTTGAAAACGGCACCGGCGCGATTTATGGGAGCCGCGATAGCTCAGTGGTTAGTGAACTGGACTACAAAGGTCAAGAGGTAGGGTTCGATCCTGACAGACCGGGTTCACCCAGCTATAATGGGTACCAGATTTTTTTTTCTGGGGAAGTAAAACAGCACGGCGTAATACCGACCACATCCCCCCCCCCCCAAACCAAAAAAAAAAATTAAAAAATCATGTGCCGAAGGTCTGTAAAATATATGGTCACTAACACCATATTCCCTATACGCCACTTGGAGTGACGGCGTCCACTACTTTTTTTTTTTTTTACTGCGGACGCGATTTGGGGGATGCTGTGACATGAGATGGAGCTGATATGGAAAACACTTGACTACAGTAAAACTGATTCCATGGATATATTAGAACAGGTCTGCATGCAGGCCGCTCCCCGTGCAATATTTACAGGGTATGTAACAATGTGACCTTGTAACATATCCCAGCACTTTAATCTTCAACTTTTGAATGTTGTCATAATGGGTAGATACCTAAAATACTAAAGATCATGTGAGTTGCATTTCATGTAGTAAAGAGCCCCGTCACGCCAAGTGACGTATAGAGAATATGGTGTTAATGACCATAATATTTACAGACTTTCAGCACATCATTTTTTAGGTATTCCTCAAAAATCAGTATTTTTGTGGTCAGTGGTCAGTATTACGCCCGTGCCACTTTTCTTTCCCAGAAAAAAATCCGAAACCCATAAAAGGCTGGGTGAACCTGGGAGCCGTCAATCAGGATTGAACCCGATCTCTTGTCCTTAGTAGTCAAGTTCACTAGCCACTGAGCTATCGCCGCTCCCTTTTCATGTAGGGGGTCACAAAAGTTTGGTTTTACAAAAGATAGTTCAGAACAACACGGGCTGACCACCACCGTGAGCTGTGTGTTTCATCCGGATGGTGTTTCTATATTCAGATTGCTTACGATGAATGATGATTTAGTATGACGAAGGACAGTTCAGCTGCGTTCACCTTCGGTGCTGATACGCCTTATGTCTTTTGACGTGTGCTGTGTGTTTGCTATGATGGGGACTGCAGCTACCTTTATATGTTTGGATATTCGATGAGATGTTAGTTTGGATGATTCCACCGGCACGGGCGGTTGAGCAATTATGGATTTTAATTCGTTTGCAGCGATACAGGAGCCTTCGAATAATTATAACTATAACCATGGACAACAAATAAGAGTAATAAGAAAATATGCGAGAAGAGTCAAAGCTAAGAGAAAACATGTGGCCAGAGTAAGCAGGAACCAATCGTCATCTTCGTTGATCATGAAACAAGAAGGGAACAGTGATATTGTCTTCTTCTTTCTTCCAGCTCCCTGTCGAGCACAGGTCTTCAACAAACACTTCCAGCTCCCTGTGGAGCATAGGTCTTCAACAAACACTTTCAGCTCCATATGGAGCATAGGTCTTCAACAAACACTTTTAGCTCCCTATGGAGCATAGGTCTTCAACAAACACTTTCAGCTCCCTGTGGAGCATAGGTCTTCAACAAACACTTCCAGCTCCGTGTGGAGCATAGGTCTTCAAAAAAACATTCAGCTCCGTTTGGAGCATAGGCCTTTAACAAACATTTCCAGCTCCCTGTGGAGCATAGGTTTTCAACAAACACGTCCACGTCCCTGTGGAGCATAGGTCTTTAACAAACATTTCCAGCTCCCTGTGGAGCATAGGTCTTCAACAAAGCTTTCAGCTCCCTGTGGAGCATAGGTCTTCAACAAAACTTTCAGCTCCCTGTGGAGCATAGGTCTTCAACAAACACTTTTAGCTCCCTGTTAAACATATGTCTTCAACACACAGCAAACACTTTCAGCTCCCTGTGGAGCATAGGTCTTCAACAAACACTTTCCTAGTCGTTCTCTTTCTTGCCATTCTTTTAAGATCATTCCATGTCTTCCCCGTCATCTTCATCTCTGCTTCTATCTGTCTTCTCCGAAAATATTTTGGTCTTCCTCTTTGTGTTTTTCCTTGGGGATTCCAAAAAGATGGATGGTTGTGTAATACTCTCAGTTGGCTTCCGGAATATGTATCCTATTCAGCACCATCGTCTTCGTTGTATCTCTTTATCCACTGGTATTTGACTGGTACTTTCCTATAATTTTGTCAGTGATTTTGTGACACATGAAAAAATAGTCGGAAGAAGAGAGTGATGAAAACAAAAAGAAAACATACCAGGCAGATTAAGAAGTGGTTTTGGTAGGAAATCAACAACATAAATATTAAACAACTGTATAGATAGAATGTACATGAGAGACATGATCGCCTTTGCCAGCAGAAACGGTACATAATGAAGGAATGAAAACCCTTCCTTCCTCTCTCCCTCCTAAATAAAATTATACCGACCTCAGCCTTCCTTTCACCAGCAGCCAAGTCTTTTAGATCCGCCCCTGATGATATCGCCGAATAATTTAGATTTATTTTTCCGAAAGCCAAATTGATGGGCCTGTATTAATGTCCGTTGTGCTTCCTTGTCGCTTCATCCCAGTGATAAATTATTTATTCTCTGTGCTGAGCTCTAGGGTTGGTGTGATCTGGAACGAGCTTATTTGTCAACAACGAGAGGCGATCGAGAGCATTAATAGAGAGTGAGTGCAGTCAGAGAAGGAAAGTTTATAGCATAAAAAAAACGGGTAAAGTCAGGCTAATTGAACGATGCGGATTGATAAATGTGGTTTAATAAATGGGTTAAAGGGTTGGGGAGGGAAACAATATTGATTTGAGTTAGAAACTGTCAATGTAAGTTTCAAAAAGTCGAAAGCAGATGATGTGCTGAAGCAGAAATCTGAGGGTAGAATTAGATAAAGGAAGTTATAGTCGTGGTATTTTTAGGTAAATTCCGAGTTGGATGGTAGAAAATGTAGTAGATGGTAGAAAATGTAGTAGATGGTAAAGAATGTAGTAGATGTAGTAGATAGTAAAAAGTGTAGTAGATGTAGTAGATAGTAGAAAATGTAGTAGATGTAGTAGATAGTAGAAAGTGTAGTAGATGTAGTAGATTGTAGAAAATGTAGTAGATGTAGTAGATAGTAGAAAGTGTAGTAGATGGTAGAAAATGTAGTAGATGGTAAAGAATGTAGTAGATGTAGTAGTTAGTAGAAAGTGTAGTAGATGGTAGAAAATGTAGTGGATGTAGTAGATAGTAGAAAGTGTAGCAGATGTAGAATATAGTAGATAGTGTCGTTAATTTAGTATATAGTAGAAAGTGTAGTAGATGTAGTAGACAGCAGAAAGTGTAGTAGATAGTAGAAAGTGTAGTAGATGTAGTAGATAGTAGAAAGTGTAGGAGATGTAGTAGATAGTAGAACGTGTAGTAGATGTAGTAGATAGTAGAAAGTGTAGTAGATGTAGTAGATAGTAGAAAGTGTAGTTGATGTAGTAGATAGTAGAACGTGTAGTAGATGTAGTAGATAGTAGAACGTGTAGTAGATAGTAGAAAGTGTAGTTGATGTAGTAGATAGTAGAAAGTGTAGTAGATGTAGTAGATAGTAGAACGTGTAGTAGATGTAGTAGATAGTAGAAAGTGTAGTTGATGTAGTAGATAGTAGAAAATGTAGTGGATGTAGTAGATAGTAGAAAGTGTAGTTGATGTAGTAGATAGTAGAAAATGTAGTGGATGTAGTAGATAGTAGAAAGTGTTGTAGATGTAGTAAATAGTAGAAAATGTAGTAGATGTAGTAGATAGTAGAAAATGTAGTAGATGTAGTAGATAGTAGAAAGTGTAGTAGATGTTGTAGATAGTAGAAAATGTAGTAGATGTAGTAGATAGTAGAAAGTGTAGTAGATGTAGTAGATAGTAGAAAATGTAGTAGATGTAGTAGATAGTAGAAAGTGTAGTAGATGTAGTAGATAGTAGAAAGTGTAGTAGATGTAGTAGATAGTAGAAAGTGTAGTAGATGTAGTAGATAGTAGAAAGTGTAGTAGATGTAGTAGATAGTAGAAAATGTAGTAGATGTAGTAGATAGTAGAGAGTGTAGTGGATGTAGTAGATAGTAGAAAGTGAAGTAGATGTAGTAGATAGTAGAAAGTGTAGTAGATGTAGTAGATAATAGAAAGTGTAGTAAATGTAGTAGATAGTAGAAAGTGTAGTAGATGTAGTAGATAGTAGAAAGTGTAGTAGATAGTGTAGTAGATAGTAGAAAGTGTAGTAGATAGTAGAAAGTGTAGTAGATGTAGTAGATAGTAGAAAGTGAAGTAGATGTAGTAGATAGTAGACAGTGTAGTAGATAGTAGAAAATGTAGTAGATAGTAGAAAATGTAGTAGATGTAGCAGATAGTAGAAGGTGTAGTAGATGTAGTAGATAGTAGAAAGTGTAGTAGATGTAGTATATAGTAGAAAGTGTAGTAGATAGTAGAAAATGTAGTAGATAGTAGAAAATGTAGTAGATGTAGCAGATGGTAGAAGGTGTAGAAGGTGTAGTAGATGTAGTAGATAGTAGAAAGTGTAGTAGATGTAGTATATAGTAGAAAGTGTAGTAGATGTAGTAGATAGTAGAAAGTGTAGTAGATGTAGTATATAGTAGAAAGTGTAGTAGATAGTAGAAAGTGTAGTAGATGTAGTAGCTAGTAGAAAGTGTAGTAGATGTAGTATATAGTAGAAAGTGTAGTAGATGTAGTATATAGTAGAAAGTGTAGTAGATGTAGTAGATAGTACAAAGTGTAGTAGATATAGTAGATAGCACAAAGTGTAGTACATGTTGTAGATAGTACAAAGTGTAGTTCATGTTGTAGATAGCACAAAGTGTAGTTCATGTTGTAGATAGTACAAAGTGTAGTAGATGTAGTAGATAGTACAAAGTGTAGTAGATAGTACAAAGTGTAGTAGATGTAGTAGATAGCACAAAGTGTAGTTCATGTTGTAGATAGTACAAAGTGTAGTAGATGTAGTAGATAGCACAAAGTGTAGTTCATGTTGTAGATAGTACAAAGTGTAGTAGATGTAGTAGATAGCACAAAGTGTAGTTCATGTTGTAGATAGTACAAAGTGTAGTAGATGTAGTAGATAGCACAAAGTGTAGTTCATGTTGTAGATAGTACAAAGTGTAGTACATGTTGTAGATAGTACAAAGTGTACTAAAAGTAGTAGATTGTAGAAAAATGAAGACGGTGGAGTAGTGTAGAGAAGTATTGACATTGTGTGTTGTACGTTGAAATGAATGATTAATTAGCCGTATTCATATCCTTAATGATGAAGTGAAGAACTAAATCTAGGAATAATTCCGGAATACATAAAGAAATAACGGTTCAAATAGGAGTTGCATGTAATTAAAAACAAGATAACAATTTAACAGAACAAGCTTGCAACAAACACTACGAAAGAACAAGACCAAAAACCGACTACGGAGAGATGGGTTAATAGGATATTAGAAACACTATATAAGATATATATGTGTGTGTGTATGTGTGGGTGTGTGTGTGTGTTTGTGTGTGTGTGAATATAAAAAATAAGACGATCAACATTTTCAGGAGGATGCCAACTTGCTGTCAATATGGCGGATAGGCGGCAGGAACCGTTAAAAGCTGTGTCTGACAAATGTTCCTTGTTACAGTTTTCTCATATTCCAAGTCCGGCTTGCTGCAGGAGCTACTGAATTAAGTGCTCTGTGCACACCGTGAGCTGTGCGTTTCATCCGTTTTGATCGTGTTTCGACATTCAGATTTCTTACGATAAATGATAATATCGTTTGACGAGAAACAGATGGCTGTGTTCAATTTCTGTGCGGTTTCGCCTTGTGTCTTTTGGCGTGTGCTGAGACAGCTATGATGGGGACTGCAGATACCTTTCTTTGTTTGGGAGATTAGATGTTAATTCGGATGATTCCACTGGCACGGGCGGTTGAGCAATTATGGATTTTAATTCCTTTGCAGTGATACAGGGGCTTTACATAACCATAACTATATAAAAAACACAGTAGCAGAGGCCAAGAGAAGATTCAAATATCGTGAATTATATCTCCCATCGGGGAGCCGCGATAGCTCAGTGGTTAGTGAACTGGACTACAAAGGACAAGAGGTAAGGTTCGATCCCAATCGACGGCTTCCGGTTCACCCAGCCTTTAATGGGTACCGAGTTTTTTTCTGGGATAGTAAAGCGGCACGGGCGTAATACCGACCACATTACCCCAAAAATCATGTGTCGAAGGTCTGTAAAATTTATGGTCGCTAACACCATATTCCCTATACGCCACTTGGCGTGACGGGGGTACTTTACTTTTATATATATATATCCCATCGACGCTGAAAACAAAACAAAAACAAAAAAAAAAAAAAAAAAAGAAGGAAAGATGGAAAAGAATAAACACTATGCTCAGAATATTGACCTAATCGCATTATTTTTCTCTCAGCTTTGACATGTAACAATAGGTGGAATGAAGCACGGTCGTCAGGTATTTTTATCATCATCAAGAACCATGCCTACTGGTGTCTGTATAGTAAAAAAGTAAAGTACCCCCATCACGCCAAGTGGCATATAGGGAATATGGTGTTAGTGACTATAAATTTTACAGACCTTCGACACATGATTTTTTGGGTAATGTGGTCGGTATTACGCCCGTACCGTTTCACTTTCCCAGAAAAAAAATCCGGTACCCATTAAAGGCTGGGTGAACCCGGAAGCCGTCGGTTGGGATCGAACCCTGCCCCTTGTCCTTTGTAGTCCAATTCACTAACCACTGAGCTATCGCGGCTCCCGAATTGCACATCAGCGTAGGGCGTAATATGATAGTTGGTGTCACGATCATTGGATCAGAACGGATCAATACCCTACTTCCAATATACTGTAGTGTAACCAAGGCAGAGTTCTCTGTGCTAGTTCCCCCACCCTCAGCTGTCTGCTGATTGTGTTCAATTCCACTAAGACTACAGGCACGTAAACATAGGTCTTTCATTGTGTCGTCAACGCGACAAGGCCATGACGTTTGATGAATATCATCAACTCTGGGAGCTTTACTGTAAACATCAACATAAAAGGACGAGACATAGAAACAACTGATAAATTTAAATAAAAAAGTAAAAAGTAAAGCGCCCTGTCACGTCAAGTGGCGTATAGGGAATATGGTGTTAGTGACAATAAATTTTATAGACCTTCAGCACATGATTTTTGGGGTAATGTGGTCGGTATTACGCCCGTGCCGCTTTACTTTCCCAGAAAAAAATCCAGTACCCAATTAAGGCTGGGTGAACCCGGAAGCCGTCGGTTGGGATCGAACCCTGCCCCTTGTCCTTTGTAGTCCAGTTCACTAACTGAACTATCGCGGAACTGAACTGTCGTATCTCTCGTTCGGGTTAGTACCATTTTATCATTATTTTCCATTGGTTTTTATTGCGTGTTTTGTTTGTCCACCTTTATCTGTCGGTCCATCTACTTATCATCCTTCCATTCATTTGTTAATTGGCCCGTTTTTTTAAATATATTTGTTTGTCTGCATCCATCCATCCATTCATACATTAATCCATCCACCAACTCACTCACCCATCCATCCATTCATCCACCAACCCACTCATCCATCCACCACCCACTCATCCATCCATCCACACACTCACCCACCCATCCATTCATCCACCCACCCACTCATCCATCCATCCATCCATCCACCCATCTATCCATCCATCCACTCATTCATCCACTCACCCACACATCCAAAATCCATTCACCTATCCACCCACCCATACACCCATTCATCCACCCACCCACCCACACATCCATCCATCCATCCACCCATCCATCCATCCACTCATTCATCCACTCACCCACACATCCAAAATCCATTCACCTATCCACCCACCATACACCCACCCACCCACCCACCCACACATCCATCCATCCACTCATCTATCCACCCACCCATTCACCCACCTATCTATTCATCCACCCACCCACCCACTCATCCATCCACCCACCCATCCATTCACACACCCACCCACTAATCCACCAATCCATCTGCCCGTCTGTCTATCCTCTTGCACTAAACTTTTTTCTCTCCGTCTCTCCATTGTGTTCTTATTCACTCTCTCCGGCCCCCTCCCCACCCCTCCAAGCTAATATTTATGTTTGACCTTGTGTTTGCTCTCCACCCTCTCTTTCATTATCCCATGTGACGTCACGAGTGAGTTTACAAAGAAGCTCTCTGGACAAACACTCGCTCTCCTCGGGTCCTGTAAAACAACAGACGTTATATTTGATGTTTCCTAGTGAATGTCTGCCCAGGATCGGATGATCTCTCTCACTTGCTCTCTCTCTCTCTCTCTCTCTCTCTCTCATTATATATTTCGTTTTTCCCAATTATTTTCTTTCTTTCTATCTGAGATTTGTAATGAAATCTCTGATAAATCTATATTAACTTCAATCTGTTCCCCTTCTTCCCTTACTTTCGCTGGTCCCAACCCGAAATAAATGTCAGTGGTTGACGCTCCTTGTAACTTTATGTACATACACGAGATCCGTGGTCATTGCTCAGATGGTGTCCAGGTCTGGCCCACTCTGTTCCCCTTCTTCCTTTACTTTCGCTGGTCCCAACCCGAAATAAATGTCAGTGGTCGACGCTCCTTGTAACTTTATGTACATACACGAGACCCGTGGTCATTGCTCAGATGGCGTCCGGGTCTGGCCCACTCTGTTCCATTACTTCTCTTATTTTCGCTGGCCCCAGCTCGAAATAAATGCCAGTAGTCGACGCTCCTTGTAACTTTATGTACATACACGAGGTCCGTGGTCATTGCTCAGATGGTGTCCAGGTCTGGCCCACTCTATTCCTCATAAAACATGTATTCTATTTGCTTCTTCTCCTCTCCTCACACTCTAACTTTCTCTGACCTTCATCCCCCTCCCAACGTAAACCAGGATTTGTTTCAGGGATTAGAAGAAGAATTATACCCCCCCCCAACCCCCTCCTCTGGAATATAGAAAATATGCCCCCTGCCCACCCCTGGAGGAAAATTATACAAATGCTAACCCAGGTAGGAGATGATGTTCACTGGAATGTGACTTTAAATAGTCTTTCCCTTATATATATATATTCTACTCCCTCCCACCTGATCGCACACACAAACACACATATACAAACTCTCTCGCTCTCTCACTCTCTATCATTCTCTTTTTCTATCTCTCTCTCTCTCTCTCTTTCTCATTCCCTCTCTCCTCTATATTGTTTTATTTATCTCTCAAACTTTATTTTACCGTTCGTTTATTTCTGTCAGTCACTCTCTCACTTTCTCTTCTCCAATCTTCCTCTCTGTTTCTTTCTCTCTCTCTCTCTCTCTCTCTCTCTCTCTCAGTCATTGCTAACACACATTATAACCTTTAAGTAAATGAGGTATATTGTAATGTGCATCACGTCCTGATGAAGACTTAATGGTGGAAACGTTGGTCTTGTCTGTTGTGTCGATACATAAATCTGCAACACCTTACATGCATCAACTCGATTTGGTAATTATTCATTGTTTAGCTTACCTCAGTGGCGAAGCGTAATGTGATCTGAAGGGAGGTTATCCCAAGGCAAAGGCGAAGCGTAATGTGATCTGAAGGGAGGTTATTCCAAGGCAATGGCGAAGCGTAATGTGATCTGAAGGGAGGTTATTCCAAGGTAATGGCGAAGCGTAATGTGATCTGAAGGGAGGTTATTCCAAGGTAATGGCGAAGCGTAATGTGATCTGAAGGGAGGTTATTCCAAGGTAATGGCGAAGCGTAATGTGATCTGAATGGAGGTTACTCCAAGGCAAAATTTAAAAAATAGTGTAGTTATATTATTAAGCATATATTAAAAGAGCTCAGTGGTTAGTGAACTGGGCTACAAAGGACAAGAGGTCGGGTTCGAACCTAATCGACGGCTTCCGGGTTCACCCAGCCGTAAATGAGTAGCGGGTTTTTTTCCTGGGAAAATAAAGCGGTACGGGCGTAATACCGACCACATTACCCGAAAAAATCCTGTGCCGAAGGTGTGTACAAATTATAGTCGCTAACACCATACTCCCTATACGCCACTTGGCGTGAAGGGGGCTCTTGACTTTACTGATATATTAGAAGAGGATAGGAACAAGGGACAGACCACAGTAAGATCGTCAGACACCATCTGAGAAACGTTACAACAGCATCAATGAACAATGAGGGAAGCCGTCGGGCGAGAACATCAGCTTTATAACTCCCTCGTCACTCAAACAAGTACAAGAGGAAGTAAAGACAGAAATAAGAAAGTAGTTTTATATATATATGGCCCTTTTCGTCTTGTCAGACGGTCTTTTCGTCTTGTCAGACGGTCTAGTGGAAGCTATTGTATTTTTTTTAGGTTTTGTTTTTGTCGAGCAGCTTCTCTCGTGGTTAATTCTACCAATGTTTGATAAACACACACGACCATAGAATGAACAAGTCAGGCCCACTGATCTAATGGGCTTTCCATCCTTTTTCATGAGTTTTTTCTCTTCTAAGTTCTGCCTTAGCACAGTCTCAAATGATGTTATACCATTCCTTATACATGCTCTCCATGATGTGCGATCACTTGCCATATGTCCCCAGTCATTTTCACAGATAGAGAGGGGGAGCAGAAGCGCCTGCGACCTGCGGTCGCAATAGCAGGGTCGGCGCACCACCAGTTGACCAACACCTAGCATTTCTACCTACTCGTGGTCTCCCCTGGTAACTGTCTGCGTCAAAACAGACTGGCTAACAGAAGCTAGGCCTGATATAGATGACCCAGTATTGCAGTACCTCTTGGCTGGACCAGTAATTTCCCAGCATAGCCTGGGACAGACGAACTCCAACCTCTCCAGTAAGAGCCGGGAACGTCAAGAAAGCCATTACGACCCGCACAACTTATGAGCCAAAGGGCAACCTGCCCGCATCAACTCGTGGCAATCCGTTAACAACAACAACAACACAGATGGAGAAGTCATTCAGAGATGATTTACAGATATCTCTATATCGTAGTTTAGGTCTGCCGATTTGTCTTTTTCCGTGTATTAGTTCACCATATAGTATTTGCTAAGGGATGCGTTTTTCTTACATTCGCTGGAAGTGCCCCAGCCAACTTTGTCTTCGACATCTGAGCATCGACATGACTGTTGGGGTCTTAGCACGTTGCAGGACATTTAAGTTGGTTATTTTATCCTGCCATTCGATGTCCAGTAAAACTATTTATATATATTGTTTAATCATTAGATTGAGATTAGACGGGCTCACTGCTTGTCTTGTCCTGGGTGTTGACAACCAACCTTACCCAAGGGCGCCCGAACTCCACGCTACGCCAATGGTCGACATTATCTTACAGTCAAGGACCAGGTTTCAATAAATCTTTCTCATTCTCTATTTCTGAATTTGTGGCCTTTGTCACCACTTCGAAACTCTCCGAGGACGAATCGAGTGTGGATTACGACACGAGTAAAAAAACACTAGTTGTAAATTTGTTGTCCAAACAAGGCAGATAACTGCATGCGTCCAGCCATTTTATATAATGAAAAGTTCAAGTGTAGTCTATACTGTTATTATTTCTCATCATCTTTAGGTGCCGTCTTCATATCGAAAGTTGGCTACCACGTAGAGCTATTTTACTTCGTTCCGTGTCTCGTGTGCACGTTGTCATAGGTTCACCTGTTCATCTATTGAAGTATTCAGTCCAATTTAATCTTGGTCTGCCTCTGTCTCGACTACTTTGTACCTTCCCTTCCAAAATGACTTTCAGTAGTTTTGTGTCTCTTTACATGTCCCAAAAACTTGTTTGTTATTTTTTCAGTTGTCTTTTTCAAACTGTGTTAAGCAGTTTTTGTTTTTTTTTCATGTTCAGATTGTTGGAAACTTTGCTGTTTGTCTTATTCACCCACCTAATTCTCCAAATTTGTTCCTATAGATCCATGTTTCAAAGACTTCGAATTTCAGCTCTATTTTTTTTAAATTTAGTTTCCATGTTTCTGCACCATACAGGAATGTCGAATAGATATGTTTTACTATTCATAAAATATTTTAGTTCTTGTGTCATTTGCTTTTATGTGATTATATTTTTCATGTTGAAATTGCTTTTTTTTTCATTCCAATTCTTTTATTTATTTCTGTCTTGCATTTTCCATCATGTGTTATAATATTTTCAAAATAGCTATTTTTTATACTCTTTCTAGGCTCTTTCCGTCTACTTCGATATCCACTCGTATATGTTGTGTCCTTTCTCTGCTTATAATCATAGTGTTAGTCTTTTATTTTGGTATTTATATCCAAACTATTTTCTCTTGTCATATTATTTCTCCTAATTTGAAAGTGGTTCTCTCCTCAACAGAAAATACAACCATGACTTGTCAAGGCGGAAAGAATCTAATGAAGCAAGTACCGAAGACGATTTTGACAGCAAGCATCTCCAGTGGCCTCACTGCCGCCGTCATCTTCTATATGATCTGCTTCTTATCTTCATTACATGACAATCCGCCACAGGTTTCAGAGCACAGCGCCCCAGATGACAATAAAGTTATTCGAATTACTAAAAGAACAGCGGGAAACAAACAAAGATTCGATTATTACGCGAACTGTATTCCTGCGACGCCATCAAAGGTAGATATTCGGAAACTCTGTGCGCACCACGACTGCGCATATATTCACTGCGTCCAAACATGCGGAACTAAGGTTAATAAGTTCAAAAACGTGTCAAGGACGACCTGTTTTACTAAAGTATGCTCCAAGTTTAAAGTGATTGACACAGAAAGAAACTCCGCCCACAAGAATGTTAAACTTGTGCAACTGTCAAATATGGTTAACGCCAACTTGTTACAAACGGAAAATGTCAAGAACCTTAAAGTGACATGTTCCGACTATGGCTCTTATTTATTTGATAACAAATTTGAAATTGAAATATTTAAAGATAAATCGAACAAATGCGACTCCAACGAGGAAGCACATAGTGATAGTGTTTCAAAGTCGAATACAGAACTGAATCAGGTCAATGTCACGAGTTCAAAGGTGTATTTAATCTATTTCCGGTTCATGTCCAAATGGGAAAGCTCTCTAATACTGCCACGGTTAAACGCATTCATTGAGAACAAAAGAAGTGATAAATTATGGGATCTTTACAGTTTTGAGAAAGTGCAAAGCCAGAGCTTCGTTCTTGAAGACAATCTTCGGCTGGTTCTTGGATTCCCTGAGACTTTATCAAAAGAAACCGGTAAAGAACATCTCATTCAAACTGCCGTCGACAATGGATTCTGTGTACATCTGAATGTGCTGGCTTGTTATAAATCAGAGATTTATCACGAGATAAATCGTGCAGTTAGGGGCGACAACAACACTAGAAATTGTCGCACCGATAAATACAAACATCATGACGTAGAAACAACAATTGACAACAACAATCAGTCTTTCTGTGAGAACCGTAACGGTGAGATGGAGCTGGACCAGGCCTTGTACATCCACGATAGACTTGGACAAATCTATACCCCAACCACTAGTGATATCTTTTCAATCTCCGTTATCAACGTTCCCGACATAACCACTTCTAACGTCTTCGACACAGCCATCACGGAGCTGCTCACCCAAATCGTATCGCATCGATCGAATATTTTGATTGTAATGAGCGATGTAGGGAATCCCAAATTCTCCAGACTGGACGAAAGCATTTTCTTAAGGACGCAAACTTTCAACCCGCTCCTTCACGTGTTTATTTCAAGAGCGAAAACTCTGGCAAATCCTGTGATTTCTTCATTCATTTCTGATTTGAAAATGAAGGAAATCAAATCCCTAGTGACATCCATTAGCGACGTGTGTGGATTAACAAAGGCTATGATTTTGTCGGGAGAAGAGAGAAATGGGGAGGCTGGAAAATTTGTGGATATTCAAATGAAAAACGGAAGTGAGCCTAAATATAGAGGAGATTCGAAACCTACTGGTGTCAATCCTGTTAAAAGAATTAAAGGTCCTATAGAATGCTTGTGTTTGGGAAAACATGTTCTATTTCCAAATGACAGCGTTCAGGTCGCATTTGCCAGTTTGGTCGTTGGAAGTCTTAATAATAAACTCCTAGAGTTGTCACCCTCAATTTCAAGTTAGGTAAACATTTGAACTCTCAAGACATCACGTATTTTGGTAAAGATCGTTTTGTTTGTGACAGATTGATTGGGACGTCTTTCAACAGTGTGTATCACGTGTTGTGGAAAAACTCCACATATATTCTGATGGCTCTTCACCTTCGTCCGACTTCTAGACGAAATGAGCGCGTTATTCGTATTGACGCAGAAGTTCAGTACACCACAGACGATAACTATAACTCAGTCTTCAGCGTTAACCTGTTACGACCAACTAAAGTCCCATTAGCTTCCATGTCAAACACCACCAATAAAGTGGTGAAAAAGTTATCCCATTTGTTGTGCCAGGAGCCCAATGAGTTAAACATGGACAGAACAAGTCACAGAGAATATCTACATTTTATTTCTTCAGAAAACCACTTCGGGATGAAAGCCAAAACAAAATCCCTGCACTATCCTTGCCTGTTTTTGATAACACGAAGTTCCGGAGACAGTGCTACAGTCGAATCAACAAATGTTTGCGACGATCGCGTCTACGACCTGACAGTTACTGCCCAGTTTATCAACGTCATGCCGTTGTCATTTCTCCCCGTTGACGTCACACTTGGGCCACGGGAAACCCGCTACTTATCAACTCTTGTCAAGAATGGGTACGGTTTTACGAGATCTTTTTACAAGATAAAGACTTACTACACCCTCACGATGTTATAGAGAGAACACCATTTTATGAATGTTGAAGATTAAAAGGTGCCCGTACCGTTATGGAAGTCGAGGATCGTCACATGTTGCTGGTGTTCTGTTAGCATCGAGACCAAGTTGATATAGAATCTGTGTGAGGATATTTTGTTCGAATAGAGTGCAAACTTGATCTATTTTGAGTTTACCTGCTTATAATCCACAGCATACACCTAGATTGACACATTGTTTACAAGTAGTTTTGACAGTATCATCATCGTCATCATCAAGTGTCATGCCTGTTGGCGTAGGTGATCATGTCTTTCCACAACTTTCGATCTCGACAGTTATTTATCATTTCTGTTGTTGACCTTCTGCCAAGTCATTCTTTTAAGCTGTCTGATATCATTTTTCTTTGCTTCGCTCTAGCTCTTCGTCCCTCAATTGTCCTAGTTGTTACAATATATTCCACCTGTTCCCTTATCATTGCATGGCCAAAAGATGATGATTGTTTCTTCCTAATTTTTGGAGATTTTTGCATTGGCCTCTTTCAGAATGTTTTCATTACTCTTCTTAGCTGTCCATGGTATTCTCAACACTCTTCTGTAAAACTACATTTTTACAGACTCCGGTGATGTTCCTGACTGTTGTCCAATTGTCCATGATTCACATCCATATGTTAAGTAAGACTGGCTCTACATAATATTTAAGAACTTTTGTTCTTCTCTTTTGACAGTATACAGTTACGTAAAGGATCAATATTTGAAATAAATTAGATAGTAAATAGAGGACATAATTTATATACAAATCATCAATGAGTAAAGGGTTGAATATTAAGATTGCTCTGGTAAAAGAATCGATCCCACCTCAGTCAGGACGGTTTCATGAATGTATTTGTGTCATTACTTGATTTGCTGCTAATGCATTCAACATTGTCCTGTAGCAATATTTGTACACATTGCTAGACCAGCAGTAGCATCACTCTCAGTTTTATATTCTGCATATTTTCAGATGTATCCTTGGAGATACTGAATGTGCCGATGAAAATACTGAATTTATTAATAGAAATACTGAATCCCTAAAGGAATAACAGGCTGGGTTGTCGTACTTGTTTATTTAGCAATAGGAAGAACGACTGGTCGAATCGCTAAGGATTTCATATTCCAAACCAGGAGAACGCTGGTTCGAACCACGGTAGGATCAGACGCACCACTCTAATGGGGATAAAATAAAATATCAGACTCGAACACCTCGTCACGACTGCACAGGACATAAAACCTTGTGCACAAACAAAAGCAAAGAGTCCCGTCAGGCCAAGTGGCGTATAGAGAATATGGTGTTAATGATCATACTTTTTACAGAATTTCGGCACATGATTTTTTTCCGGTAATGCGGTCGGTATTACGCTCGTGCCGCATTACTTTCCCCTAAAAAAATCCGGTACCCATTTAAGGCTGGATGAACCCGGAAGTCGTCGAGCAGGATCGAACCCGACCTCTTGTCCTCTGTAGCCCAGTTCACTAACCACTGAGCTATAGCCGCTCCAAGAAACGTTTATACTCCGGTCAAATTAGTCCCCTCGTCCGACAAACCACCAGAAGTGGTAAAAAGCCGTAAATAAAGTTTATTTTCTTTTCTATTATTTTTTGTTTGTTTGTTAGTCGAGGAAATAGGATGAGGGGGTAATTAACGAGGAGATAGTCAGAGCATCGAACGGTACAGAATGTGATGTCTGTGGCTTGAGTGGGTGGAACTATACAAAACTTTGAATACTTTACAAATGATCAAATGTAAAAGAACTGGTTAAAGGGTGTAAACAAGAGGATAAGCTGACAGAGATAACAGGCAGACGATTGGCTGAGTAAATCACGTGATCGGTAGAGTTTCAGGAACAGTCACAAGAACTGTTATGTTGTGGACTTCAAAGGAGGGGGCGGGATGGGGGAGGAGAACCAAGAGATTTATAGGGGGTGTAGAGATTGATAGTGTGGTGGAGGGTAGAGATTGATAGTGTGGTGGGGGGGTAGAGATTGATAGTGTGGTGGGGGGTAGAGATTGATAGTGTGGTGGGGGGGGGTGGTAGAGATTGATAGTGTGGTGGGGGGTAGAGAATGATAGTGTGATGGGGGGGGGGGGGGGAATTGATAGTGTGGTGGAGGTAGAGATTGATAGTGGGGTGGAGGTAGAGATTGATAGTGGGGTGGAGGTAGAGATTGATAGTGGGGTGGAGGTAGAGATTGATAGTGTGGTGGAGGTAGAGATTGATAGTGTGGTGGAGGTAGAGATTGATAGTGTGGTGGAGGTAGAGATTGATAGTGTGGTGGAGGTAGAGATTGATAGTGTGGTGGAGGTAGAGATTGATAGTGTGGTGGAGGTAGAGATTGATAGTGTGGTGGAGGTAGAGATTGATAGTGTGGTGGAGGTAGAGATTGATAGTGTGGTGGAGGTAGAGATTGATAGTGTGGTGGAGGTAGAGATTGATAGTGTGGTGGAGGTAGAGATTGATAGTGTGGTGGAGGTAGAGATTGATAGTGTGGTGGGGGTATAGATTGATAGTGTGGTGGAGGTAGAGATTGATAGTGTGGTGGAGGTAGAGATTGATAGTGTGGTGGAGGTAGAGATTGATAGTGTGGTGGAGGTAGAGATTGATAGTGTGGTGGAGGTAGAGATTGATAGTGTGGTGGAGGTAGAGATTGATAGTGTGGTGGAGGTAGAGATTGATAGTGTGGTGGAGGTAGAGATTGATAGTGTGGTGGGGGTATAGATTGATAGTGTGGTGGAGGTAGAGGTTGATAGTGTGGTGGAGGTAGAGATTGATAGTGGGGTGGGGGGCAGAGATTGATAGTGTGGTGGAGGTAGAGATTGATAGTGTGGTGGAGGTAGAGATTGATAGTGGGGTGGGGGTAGAGATTGATAGTGTGATGGGGGAGTGTAGAGATTGATAGTGTGGTGGAGGTAGAGATTGATAGTGTGGTGGAGGTAGAGATTGATAGTGGGGTGGGGGTAGAGATTGATAGTGGGGTGGGGGTATAGATTGATAGTGTGATGGGGGAGTGTAGAGATTGATATTGGGGTGGGGGGTATAGATTGATAGTGTGGTGGAGGTAGAGATTGATAGTGTGATGGGGGAGTGTAGAGATTGATATTGGGGTGGGGGGTATAGATTGATAGTGGGGTGGGGGTATAGATTGATAGTGTGGTGGAGGTAGAGATTGATAGTGTGGTGGAGGTAGAGATTGATAGTGTGGCGGGGGTATAGATTGATAGTGTGGTGGAGGTAGAGATTGATAGTGTGGTGGAGGTAGAGATTGATAGTGGGGTGGGGGTATAGATTGATAGTGTGGTGGAGGTAGAGGTTGATAGTGTGGTGGGGGTAGAGATTGATAGTGTGGTGGAGGTAGAGGTTGATAGTGTGGTGGAGGTAGAGATTGATAGTGGGGTGGGGGGCAGAGATTGATAGTGGGGTGGGGGTATAGATTGATAGTGGGGTGGGGGGTATAGATTGATAGTGTGGTGGAGGTAGAGATTGATAGTGTGGTGGAGGTAGAGATTGATAGTGTGGTGGGGGTATAGATTGATAGTGTGGTGGAGGTAGAGGTTGATAGTGTGGTGGAGGTAGAGATTGATAGTGGGGTGGGGGGCAGAGATTGATAGTGGGGTGGGGGTATAGATTGATAGTGTGGTGGAGGTAGAGGTTGATAGTGTGGTGGAGGTAGAGATTGATAGTGGGGTGGAGGTAGAGATTGATAGTGTGGTGGAGGTAGAGATTGATAGTGTGGTGGAGGTAGAGGTTGATAGTGTGGTGGAGGTAGAGATTGATAGTGTGGTGGAGGTAGAGATTGATAGTGTGGTGGAGGTAGAGATTGATAGTGTGGTGGAGGTAGAGATTGATAGTGTGGTGGAGGTAGAGGTTGATAGTGTGGTGGAGGTAGAGATTGATAGTGGGGTGGGGGGCAGAGATTGATAGTGGGGTGGGGGTATAGATTGATAGTGTGGTGGAGTAGAGGTTGATAGTGTGGTGGAGGTAGAGATTGATAGTGTGGTGGAGGTAGAGGTTGATAGTGTGGTGGAGGTAGAGATTGATAGTGGGGTGGAGGTAGAGATTGATAGTGGGGTGGGGGTAGAGATTGATAGTGGGGTGGGGGGGGTAGAGATTGATAGTGTGATGGGGGAGTGTAGAGATTGATATTGGGGTGGGGGGTAGAGATTGATAGTGGGGGGTAGAGATTGATAGTGGGGTGGGGGTGGGTAGAGATTGATAGTGGGGTGGGGGGTATAGATTGATAGTGGGGTGGGGGTGGGTAGAGATTGATATTGGGGTGGGGGTATAGATTGATAGTGGGGGGGGGGGGTAGAGATTGATAGTGGGGTGGGGGTGGGTAGAGATTGATATTGGGGTGGGGGGTATAGATTGATAGTGGGGTGGGGTGGGTAGAGATTGATAGTGGGGTGGGGTAGAGGTTGATGGATAGATAGAGTTGGATATTGTTGGATAGAGATAGATATTGTTGGATAGAGATGGATATTGTAGGTTAGAGATGGATATTGTTGGATAGAAATGGATATTGTTGGATAGAGATGGATATTGTTGGATAGAAATTGGTATTGTTGGATATAGATGGATATTGTTGGTTAGAGATGGATATTGTTGGATAGAAAATGGTATTGTTGGATAGAGATGGATATTGTTGGATAGAAATGGATATTGTTGGATAGAAAATGGTATTGTTGGATAGAAATGGATATTGTTGGATAGAGATGGATATTGTTGGATAGAGATGGATAGTGTTGGATAGAAATGGATATTGTTGGATAGAGATGGATATTGTTGGATAGAAATGGATATTATTGGATAGAGATGGATATTGTTGGATAGAAATTGGTATTGTTCGATAGAAATGGATATTGTTGAATAGAGATGGATATTATTGGATAGAAATGGATATTGTTGGATAGAAATGGATATTGTTTGACAAAAATGGATATTGTTGGATAGAGATATTGGGGGAGGGGGGAGTAGAGATGAGTATTGTTTGGAAAGAGACTAATAGTGTTGGGTAGAGGTGGATAGTAAGAGGTTCGATCCCAACCGACGGCTTCCGGGTTCGCCCAACCTTTAATGAGTACCGGATTTTTTTCTAGGAAAGTAAAGCGGCACGAGAGTAATACCGAACACGTTACCCCGAAAATCATGTGTCGAAGGTCTATAAAATTTATGGTCATTAACTCCATATTCCCTATACGCCACTTGGCGTGACAGGGGTACTTTACTTTTTATTTAGAGATGGATAGTGGATGAGAGGGAGAGTGGTTGAGATGAGCAGTGTGGTATATAGATTGGTGGTCCCGACACGATGAGAATGATGACCACTGCCCCAACGAATTGGAGAGATTGTTGACCTTACAAAACGTGTCGAGTAGAGACTGTTGACCTAGAAGACGTGCCGACTAGAGATTGTTGACCTAAAAGACGTAACAACTAGAGATAGTTTACCTACAGGACGTGCCGACTAGAGATTGTTGACCTACAAGACGTGTTGACTAGATATTGTTGACCTACAAGACGTGCCCACTAGAGATTGTTGACCTTACAAAACGTGCCGCTAGAGATTGCTGACCTAGAAGACGTGCCGACTAGAGATTGTTGACCTACAAGACGTGTCGACTAGAGATTGTTGACCTACAAGACGTGTCGACTAGAGATTGTTGACCTTACAAAACCTGTCGACTAGGGATTGTTGACCTAGAAGACGTGCCGACTAGAGATTGTTGACCTACAAAACGTGCCGACTAGAGATTGTTGACCTTACAAAACGTGCCGACTAGAGATTGTTGACCTACAAAACGTGCCGACTAGAGATTGTTGACCTACAAGACGTGCCGACTAGATATTGTTGACCTACAAGACGTGCTGACTAGAGATTGTTGACCTACAAGACGTGCCGTCTACTGGTGACCTTGTCGATCTGTGACCAAGAAAATAAGAGCAGACAATGTTAAGTGAAGCGACGTGTCATTCAACACGCAATTGATGGGAAAGAAGCAGTGAATGTTGGAGTTAATTAAAGAATAACAAAAACATTTGGTGTGTTTCTTGTCGTTTGTTGTTAGAAAGAGCTGATCATCAGCAGTGGATTTTCAGAGGAGGCAGCTGAGGTCACGACTTACCTAATATTTTATCAGAATACATAACACAATCGCATTCTAGTTTAATGAGTGAATGTCACGATAAAACCAACAGTCGTATTCAACAGTCTCGTGTGATATAGTTCAAGTATTTCGAGCCGTTACTAATAGATAGGCTTCAATGTCTATGGAGGTGAAACTTACTACAGCTCAACAACAACATTTATCGACCTTGCAATGTGCATGAGAAGAAGGTGGGCAATTTAAGCAATCACCTTCCTAGTTCCCATGACAACAGTGGTTCAACTAATAGCTGGCCTTTTCTCTCTCTTTATCCTAACATATAGAATTAGTATAGCAGGGAGGAGATCAGTTTAACCAACACCTCCTTAAATCCATGCGCTGCGACTTTATATGAGTTATTGAGGGACACACTGGTGAGACGATCGGAGCACATTTGGACGTGTGTAATGTGGATGATCCGTCGACTAAACTAAACTAAACTAAACTAAACTAAACTAAACTAAACTAAACTAAACTAAACTAAACTAAACTAAACTAAACTAAACTAAACTAAACTAGACTAGCTTGCATTTAATGACGTAGCTCTGCTGTAAGGTTCCAAGTTTCGCAAGTTAGACACATTGAGAGTACAATGATGTGCTTGTTACAGCGTGATTTTAGAGCCAGCAGTCATGTTCTGGCTAACATATACTTCTCTTCTGGCAATCTAAACAAGAATTTACACATTTTAAATGTATCTAATGCAGCTAATTGTTCCACTTCTCTTTATTGTGCATTACGATGATGTCTTTTTCTTTATTGCTACCATTACTTCTGTCTTTTTGCTATTAAGGCTGAGTCGTTTTTTTATATTTTGCTTTCTTTCACTATAATGTCCAACATTTCTTGTAACTCATTTCCACTCTTAGCTATTAAGACTGTATCATTAACACCTGGGGTTACTTATGTTATGACCTCCAATTGTTATTCCAGGCATGTCCCTTACAAATCTTAAAATAATCTCACTCTACATATTAAATAAATCTGGTGACAGTACACAACCTTGCCTAACACATTGTTTTACTTGTTGAAACATTCCCAATTGATGTCCAGTTCTAATGGCCGCTGTCTGTTGCTAGTACATGTTCTTTATTATAATAATCTTTGCTATAATATCAACGTTTACGCCTTCTAAAATTTTGATTATTTCTTTATGCTTTTTTTTAGGTCAAATGCTTTAGTATAATCTATGAAACATAGGTATAGCTATGTTTTTACATTTACGACTCTTTCTACTAAGTATCTTATGATATAAATGGATGTGAAAATTGTCTATACCTTTACCTCCAACAAAACACACTGTTCATCATTAATTTCTGGACTACATCATATCTGGTAAAAAAAAAAGTAAAGTACCCCCGTCACGCCAAGTGGCGTATAGGGAATATGGTGTTTGTGACCATATATTTTACAGACCTTCGGCACATGATTTTTGGGGTAATGTGGTCGGTATTACGCCCGTGCCGCTTCACTTTCCCAGAAAAAAATCCGGTACCCATTAAAGGCTGGGTGAACCCGGAAGCCATCGGTTGGGATCGAACCCTACCTCTTGTCCTTTGTAGTCCAGTTCACTAACCACTGAGCTATCGCGGCTACTTCATATCTGGGAACAATGTTAATTTCAGATGATCGATGTACAACAGAGGTCAATGTTAATTTCAGATGGTCGATGTACAACAGAGATCAATGTTAATTTCAGATGATCGATGTACAACAGAGGTCAATGTTAATTTCAGATGGTCGATGTACAACAGAGGTGAATGTAGAATAGCTCAGGCAAAAGCAGATTTCCCCAAAACATGAGAAAGATAATGTGCTATCCATTTTTTGACAACAGAAGCAAGAAAACGAGCTCTTAAAGATTATGTAGAATCAGTTCTAACATATGGATGTGAATCATGGACAATATAACAACAGACAAGAAAAACTGAGGAATTGTGATCTTACTAAAGCATGTTGAGAATACTATGGACAGCTAAGAAGATTAATGAAAACGTTTTGAAAGAGGCCAAAGCAAAAAGAGAGCTAATATCCAAATAGGAAGAAACAATCATCATTTTTTGCAATGGGATGAAAAGGGAACATCTGGAATATATTGTGACAACTGAGAAAGTTGAGGAACGAAGAGATAGAGAGAGGGAAGCAAAGACATAAGATACCAGACAGCTTAAGAGAATGGCTTGGCAGAAGGTCAACAACAGAAATGATAAATAACTGTCGAGATCGAAAGTCGTGAAGAGAGATTATCACCTACGCCAGCAGGCATGGTACTTGATGATGATGATGAATGCAGCAAATGAGTATTAATGTTCAATCATTATGTACAAAGTTGTTAAAGATGACAAGACGAACCGTTCAGATTCTGCCACCCCTTCTTTAACTGTAATGGATCATTCCTGGCACCGATTCTATCGACCCCCTGCTCTCCCCTCCTTGAAACAGATTGTTTCTGAATTGTTTTCACTTTGTGTATGTGTTTTTTTTACCTTTCTTTTCTGAAACGGTGGTTGGTTATTCCGCGTTTATTTCTGTCATGACATTCAGTGGAGTACGCTTGCTCAGGTAGGAGTGTTCTGTACTTTAGATTTGGTTGTGGTGATAATGTTCATAGTTTACTGTTCGTTACACATGGATAGACAGACTTACTGACCGAAACAAGCAGACAGACAGATAAATACAAGAGGCAGATTGACAGATAAATACGAGAGGCAAACAGACAGATATATATGAGAGGCAGACAGACAGATAAATACCAGAGGCAGACATACATTTATATACGAGAGGCCGACAGAAAGATAAATACGAGAGGCAGACAGACATTTATATACGAGAGGCCGACAGAAAGATAAATACGAGAGGCAGACAGACAGATAAATGTGAGAGGCAGACAGACATTTATATACGAGAGGCAGACAGGCAGATAAATATGAGAGGCAGTCAGACGTTAGGTTGGACATGCTGAAACGTGTAAAGACGTAAAAACATATACATACATACATACATACATACATACATACATACATACATACATACATACATACATACATACATACATACATACATACATACACACACACACCTACACACACACATACACACACATACATACATACATACATACACACACGTACTCACATACACACACACGTACACATATACACACGTACATACACAGTTAGAGAGGATGCCAGATAAACAGACTGACTGAAGGATGGACACACGGAACAGTCAAGAAATAGGCAGACAGAATGACTGAAAGACAGATAGGCGATTATCAGACAAACAGATAGGTAAATCAATAAATGAATAGATAAATACGTGGATGGGTAGGTAGGAAGGCAGGTAGGTAGATAGGTAGGTAGGTTGGTTGGTAGGTAGGTAGGGAGGAAGGGAGGGAGGGTGGGTGGAAGTAAATCGGGATTAGATATGTGATGAATGGATGGGTAGTTAGACATACAAATCATCATCATCATCCAGTACCATACCTGCTGGCGTAGGTGATCATGTCTCTCCACAACTTTCGATCTCGACAGTTACTTATCATTTCTGTTATTGACCTTCTGCCAAGCCATTCTCTTAAGCTGTCTGGTGTTTTCTCTCTTTGCTTCCATCTATCTCTTCGTCTCTTCAATTTTTCCAGTTGTTACAATATATTCCAGTTGTTCTCTTCTCATTACATGGCCAACAAATGATGATTGTTTCTTCCTAATATTGGAAATTAGCTCTCTTTTTGCTTTGGCCTCTTTCAGAACGTTTCCATTACTCTTATTAGCTGCCCATGGTATTCTCAACATTTTTCCGTAAAACCACATTTCTACAGCCTCCAGTGATTTTCTTGTCTGTTGTCCTATTGTCCATGGTTCACATCCATGTGAAACGTGTGGATTAGAGAGAGGATATGGTGTGTTCGGACTGGAGTGGGAGTGGGGGAGGATGAAATTTGAGAGAGTGGGGTGCATAAGGATTAGAGAGAGTGGTGAAGCATGGAAAATAGAGAGAGTGAAGGAACATGTGAGTTATAGAGAGTGCTGAGCGCTGGAATTAGAGAAAGTGAGTGCACATGGAGTTTGATAGAAAGTGGAAGAGCATGGGAATTAGAGAGAGGAGGCGTGTGGTATTATAGAGAATGAAGAGCGTGGGATATGGGAGGAGCGTGACAGTTAGAGAGGGTGTGGGCGCACGGTACATAAGAGAGAATTTGGGCGCATGGAATATGAGAGAGGATGAGGAGGTATGAGATATCAGAGAGAGTTGGAAGCGTGGGAATTCAAGAGGGTGGGTAGCCTGGAATTTGAGAGAGAATGGAGCAGCATGAGAATTAGAGAGAATGGAGGAGCATGGGAATAAGAAATAGAGTAGGGACGCATGGGGATTAGAGCGGTAGTGGGGAAGCACGGGGTCAGAGAGAGTGGGGGAATATGGGAATTTTTTAGAATGGTGGAGCGTGTCCCAACGTAAAATATTAATTATCATAATTTTGAAAGAAAGAAAAACAGTAACTGTGTATCGACGTTCAACCAAAAGCTACGAATCAATTGTAGTTTGTATCTGTTTATTTATATAATTTGAGCAGGGCTTACATATTTTAGTTGGTGCAACATTGAACTTTTTTATTTGTGATACGATCAATATAAGGGAAGTCCAAAACATTTCGATGGCATTTCATCTCCATTGATTGTATTTTATTCGGTAGCTCTACTGTAAGGGTCTTCGCAAAACAACAAACAAACAAATAATTAAAAAAATAAACAAACAAACAAACAAAAGCGTGAGTGCACATCGGCCCGATTTTAGAGCCAAAAGGTGTTGTTGTTATTGACATTTATCTGAATTAATAATGTTGAATATTTTAATAATTAGCAGAATAGAATTAGTTAGAATAGAATTAGTTAGAATAGAATTAGTTAGCAGAACAGATTTAGTTAGAATAGAATTAGTTAGCACAACAGATTTAGTTAGAATAGAATTAGTTAGCAGAACAGATTTAGTTGGAATAGCATTAGTTAGCAGAACAGATTTAGTTAGAATAGCATTAGTTAGCAGAACAGATTTAGTTAGAATAGCATTAGTTAGCAGAACCAGATTTAGTTAGAATAGCATTAGTTAGCAGAACCAGATTTAGTTAGAATAGCATTAGTTAGCAGAACCAGATTTAGTTAGAATAGCATTAGTTAGCAGAACCAGATTTAGTTAGAATAGCATTAGTTAGCAGAACCAGATTTAGTTAGAATAGAATTAGCAGAACAGATTTAGTTAGCAGAACCAGATTTAGTTAGCAGAACCAGATTAGTTAGCAGAACCAGATTAGTTAGCAGAACCAGATTTAGTTAGCAGAACCAGATTTAGTTAGCGGAACCAGATTTAGTTAGCAGAACCAGATTTAGTTAGCAGAACCAGATTAGTTAGCAGAACAGATTTAGTTAGCAGAACCAGATTTAGTTAGCAGAACCAGATTTAGTTAGCAGAACCAGATTAGTTAGCAGAACCAGATTAGTTAGCAGAACAGATTTAGTTAGCAGAACCAGATTTAGTTAGCAGAACCAGATTTAGTTAGCAGAACCAGATTTAGTTAGCAGAACCAGATTTAGTTAGCAGAACCAGATTTAGTTAGCAGAACCAGATTTAGTTAGCAGAACCAGATTAGTTAGCAGAACCAGATTAGTTAGCAGAACCAGATTTAGTTAGCAGAATCAGATTAGTTAGCAGAACCAGATTAGTTAACAGAACCAGATTTAGTTAGCAGAACCAGATTAGTTAGCAGAACCAGATTAGTTAACAGAACAGATTTAGTTAGCAGAACAGAATTAGTTAGCAGAGCAGAATTAGTTAGCAGAACAGAATTAGTTAGCAGAAAAGAATTAGTTAACAGAACAGATTTAGTTAGCAGAACAGATTTAGTTAACAGAACAGATTAGTTAGCAGAACAGAATTAGTTAACAGAACAGATTTAGTTAGCAGAACAGATTTAGTTAACAGAACAGATTAGTTAGCAGAACAGATTTAGTTAATAGAACAGATTTAGTTAGCAGAACAGAATTAGTTAGCAGAACAGATTTAGTTAGCAGAACAGATTTAGTTAGCAGAACCAGATTAGTTAGCAGAACAGATTTAATAAGCAGAACCAAATTAGTTAGCAGAACCAGCTTAGTTAGCAGAACAGATTAGTTAGCAGAACCAGATTAGTTAGCAGAAGAGATTTAATAAGCAGAACCAAATTAGTTAGCAGAACCAAATTAGTTAGCAGAACCAGCTTAGTTAGCAGAACCAGATTAGTTAGCAGAACCAGATTAGTTAGCAGAACCAGATTAGTTAGCAGAGTTTCTGATGTCTTGTGGATAGGCTAATTAATGGACAGTGTTAGCAGCTGGCAAAAATGTCGCCTGGTGGCGGGCACGCCGGGTGGGAAGTTTTCTACGATAATTAGAAGCTGAAACTAGTGTTTGTTTTTTTTTCTTCGAAATCCCTCCATCCTTATACTCCCCATCTCTCCCCAAAATCTAGCAATTTTCCCTTTATTTTGGGTTTTACCTAATTGTGCCTGAATCTGAGCTGTTTTTAGCTCCCACGTTCGTGTACATCTGGCCACCGGTATGCCCGCTCATGAACCAATTAAATGGCAGGAATACCAGAGACTGGAGCTTTGAGTTTCTGTGTTCGAGAGAGCCAGTTTGGATTATCATGCGAAGTGTGGGCATTATATAGAGAGACATGAATTATCTAAGAGCTTGTTAGAATTAACTTAAGAAGGTGCTAAATCGGCAAAACGGGTGTTGAGAATGCTACTTCTGGAATTACTGGACGTTCGTGCTTAGATTATCCTAGAAGGGTTCTGGAATTACCAAACTGAGTGCTGGGATTACGTCGGGTGTGACGCGACTACAAAAATAGGTGATGGATTTCGAGAGGAGGTGATGAGATCGCTTAATGGGGAGCTGGGGTTAACAGAGGGCGGATGGGCAAATAATTGCGGTGCCACGGTAAAGCTGGTTGCAAGGAGCCAGTAGTGGGGTGTAACGTGCACTCCTACAAGGGAAGGTGACAGCTTTACAGAAAAGGAACACAACATAATTCTGACGATTCGGCCTACATGCAGCCTTCTTCGGAAAACGAGAAAAACAATAACAAACAATGGGACATATATAACTATTGCTACGTCTACGATGATGGGAACAAGCAGGTGAAGGAGAAGTAAGCAGAGGGGCAAAAGATGAAATTATGAAACGAAAGAGTGATGTGCTACATGATGGAGGATAGGTAAAAGGTGGAAATAGAATATATGTGTGTATATAAAATAATAATGTATTAAAATGTAGACTTAGTTGTGGTAGGAATGAATCCGTCTGCTCACAGTGAGAGAAAGCTGGTCGAATGCCAGTAGGAGGACCAATTGGGTCCGCTGGGGTTACTCCTGAGAGTTCAATTATTATGAGAGCAGCTGGAGTTGAACTGTGGAGAAAAAAGGGCGATCATGCTGAGATTCTAGTAGAATAAAGTTGTAGCATAATGGGGTTGTAGCTGAATGAGGTTGTAGCAGAATGAGGTTGTAGCTGAATGAGGTTGTAGCAGAATGAGGTTGTAGCTGAATAAGATTGTAGCAGAATGAGGTTGTAGAAGAATGAATGTGTAGCAGAATGAGGTTGTAGCAGAATGAGGTTGTAGCTGAATAAGATTGTAGCAGAATGAGGTTGTAGAAGAATGAATGTGTAGCAGAATGAGGTTGTAGCTGAATGAGGTTGTAGCAGAATGAGGTTGTAGAAGAATGAGGTTGTAGCTGAATAAGATTGTAGCAGAATGAGGTTGTAGAAGAATGAATGTGTAGCAGAATGAGGTTGTAGCAGAATGAGGTTGTAGCTGAATGAGGTTGTAACAGAATGAGGTTGTAGAAGAATGAATGTGTAGCAGAATGAGGTTGTAGCTGAATGAGGTTGTAGCAGAATGAGGTTGTAGCTGAATAAGATTGTAGCAGAATGAGGTTGTAGAAGAATGAGGTTGTAGCTGAATGAGGTTGTAGCTGAATGAGGTTGTAACAGAATGAGGTTGTAGAAGAATGAATGTGTAGCAGAATGAGGTTGTAGCAGAATGAGGTTGTAGCTGAATGAGGTTGTAACAGAATGAGGTTGTAGCAGAATGAGGTTGTAGAAGAATGAATGTGTAGCAGAATGAGGTTGTAGAAGAATGAATGTGTAGCAGAATGAGGTTGTAGCTGAATGAGGTTGTAGCAGAATGAGGTTGTAGCTGAATAAGATTGTAGCAGAATGAGGTTGTAGAAGAATGAATGTGTAGCAGAATGAGGTTGTAGCTGAATGAGGTTGTAGCAGAATGAGGTTGTAGCTGAATAAGATTGTAGCAGAATGAGGTTGTAGAAGAATGAATGTGTAGCAGAATGAGGTTGTAGCTGAATGAGGTTGTAGCAGAATGAGGTTGTAGCTGAATAAGATTGTAGCAGAATGAGGTTGTAGCTGAATGAGGTTGTAGCTGAATGAGGTTGTAGCTGAATAAGATTGTAGCAGAATGAGGTTGTAGCAGAATGAGGTTGTAGCTGAATGAGGTTGTAGCTGAATGAGGTTGTAGCAGAATGAGGTTGTAGCAGAATGAGGTTGTAGCTGAATGAGGTTGTAGCTGAATGAGGTTGTAGCTGAATGAGGTTGTAGCTGAATGAGGTTGTAGCAGAATGAGGTTGTAGCTGAATGAGGTTGTAGCTGAATGAGGTTGTAGCAGAATGAGGTTGTAGCAGAATGAGGTTGTAGCAGAATGAGGTTGTAGCAGAATGAGGTTGTAGCTGAATGAGGTTGTAGCAGAATGAGCTTGTAGCTGAATAAGATTGTAGCAGAATGAGGTTGTAGAAGAATGAATGTGTAGCAGAATGAGGTTGTAGCTGAATGAGGTTGTAGCAGAATGAGGTTGTAGCTGAATAAGATTGTAGCAGAATGAGGTTGTAGCAGAATGAGGTTGTAGCTGAATGAGGTTGTAACAGAATGAGGTTGTAGAAGAATGAATGTGTAGCAGAATGAGGTTGTAGCTGAATGAGGTTGTAGCAGAATGAGGTTGTAGCTGAATAAGATTGTAGCAGAATGAGGTTGTAGAAGAATGAATGTGTAGCAGAATGAGGTTGTAGCTGAATGAGGTTGTAGCAGAATGAGGTTGTAGCTGAATAAGATTGTAGCAGAATGAGGTTGTAGAAGAATGAGGTTGTAGCTGAATGAGGTTGTAGCTGAATGAGGTTGTAACAGAATGAGGTTGTAGAAGAATGAATGTGTAGCAGAATGAGGTTGTAGCAGAATGAGGTTGTAGCAGAATGAGGTTGTAGCTGAATAAGATTGTAGCAGAATGAGGTTGTAGAAGAATGAGGTTGTAGCTGAATGAGGTTGTAGCTGAATGAGGTTGTAACAGAATGAGGTTGTAGAAGAATGAATGTGTAGCAGAATGAGGTTGTAGCAGAATGAGGTTGTAGCTGAATGAGGTTGTAACAGAATGAGGTTGTAGCAGAATGAGGTTGTAGAAGAATGAATGTGTAGCAGAATGAGGTTGTAGAAGAATGAATGTGTAGCAGAATGAGGTTGTAGCGGAATGAGGTTGTAGCAGAATGAGGTTGTAGCTGAATAAGATTGTAGCAGAATGAGGTTGTAGAAGAATGAATGTGTAGCAGAATGAGGTTGTAGCTGAATGAGGTTGTAGCAGAATGAGGTTGTAGCTGAATAAGATTGTAGCAGAATGAGGTTGTAGAAGAATGAATGTGTAGCAGAATGAGGTTGTAGCAGAATGAGGTTGTAGCTGAATGAGGTTGTAACAGAATGAGGTTGTAGAAGAATGAATGTGTAGCAGAATGAGGTTGTAGCTGAATGAGGTTGTAGCAGAATGAGGTTGTAGCTGAATAAGATTGTAGCAGAATGAGGTTGTAGAAGAATGAATGTGTAGCAGAATGAGGTTGTAGCAGAATGAGGTTGTAGCTGAATAAGATTGTAGCAGAATGAGGTTGTAGAAGAATGAGGTTGTAGCTGAATGAGGTTGTAGCTGAATGAGGTTGTAACAGAATGAGGTTGTAGAAGAATGAATGTGTAGCAGAATGAGGTTGTAGCAGAATGAGGTTGTAGCTGAATGAGGTTGTAACAGAATGAGGTTGTAGAAGAATGAATGTGTAGCAGAATGAGGTTGTAGCTGAATAAGATTGTAGCAGAATGAGGTTGTAGAAGAATGAATGTGTAGCAGAATGAGGTTGTAGCAGAATGAGGTTGTAGCAGAATGAGGTTGTAGCTGAATGAGGTTGTAACAGAATGAGGTTGTAGCAGAATGAGGTTGTAGCAGAATGAGGTTGTAGAAGAATGAATGTGTAGCAGAATGAGGTTGTAGCAGAATGAGGTTGTAGCAGAATGAGGTTGTAGCAGAATGAGGTTGTAGCTGAATGAGGTTGTAGCAGAATGAGGTTGTAGCTGAATAAGATTGTAGCAGAATGAGGTTGTAGAAGAATGAATGTGTAGCAGAATGAGGTTGTAGCTGAATGAGGTTGTAGCAGAATGAGGTTGTAGCTGAATAAGATTGTAGCAGAATGAGGTTGTAGCAGAATGAGGTTGTAGCTGAATGAGGTTGTAACAGAATGAGGTTGTAGAAGAATGAATGTGTAGCAGAATGAGGTTGTAGCTGAATGAGGTTGTAGCAGAATGAGGTTGTAGCTGAATAAGATTGTAGCAGAATGAGGTTGTAGAAGAATGAATGTGTAGCAGAATGAGGTTGTAGCTGAATGAGGTTGTAGCAGAATGAGGTTGTAGCTGAATAAGATTGTAGCAGAATGAGGTTGTAGAAGAATGAGGTTGTAGCTGAATGAGGTTGTAGCTGAATGAGGTTGTAACAGAATGAGGTTGTAGAAGAATGAATGTGTAGCAGAATGAGGTTGTAGCAGAATGAGGTTGTAGCAGAATGAGGTTGTAGCTGAATAAGATTGTAGCAGAATGAGGTTGTAGAAGAATGAGGTTGTAGCTGAATGAGGTTGTAGCTGAATGAGGTTGTAACAGAATGAGGTTGTAGAAGAATGAATGTGTAGCAGAATGAGGTTGTAGCAGAATGAGGTTGTAGCTGAATGAGGTTGTAACAGAATGAGGTTGTAGCAGAATGAGGTTGTAGAAGAATGAATGTGTAGCAGAATGAGGTTGTAGAAGAATGAATGTGTAGCAGAATGAGGTTGTAGCGGAATGAGGTTGTAGCAGAATGAGGTTGTAGCTGAATAAGATTGTAGCAGAATGAGGTTGTAGAAGAATGAATGTGTAGCAGAATGAGGTTGTAGCTGAATGAGGTTGTAGCAGAATGAGGTTGTAGCTGAATAAGATTGTAGCAGAATGAGGTTGTAGAAGAATGAATGTGTAGCAGAATGAGGTTGTAGCAGAATGAGGTTGTAGCTGAATGAGGTTGTAACAGAATGAGGTTGTAGAAGAATGAATGTGTAGCAGAATGAGGTTGTAGCTGAATGAGGTTGTAGCAGAATGAGGTTGTAGCTGAATAAGATTGTAGCAGAATGAGGTTGTAGAAGAATGAATGTGTAGCAGAATGAGGTTGTAGCAGAATGAGGTTGTAGCTGAATAAGATTGTAGCAGAATGAGGTTGTAGAAGAATGAGGTTGTAGCTGAATGAGGTTGTAGCTGAATGAGGTTGTAACAGAATGAGGTTGTAGAAGAATGAATGTGTAGCAGGATGAGGTTGTAGCAGAATGAGGTTGTAGCTGAATGAGGTTGTAACAGAATGAGGTTGTAGAAGAATGAATGTGTAGCAGAATGAGGTTGTAGCTGAATAAGATTGTAGCAGAATGAGGTTGTAGAAGAATGAATGTGTAGCAGAATGAGGTTGTAGCAGAATGAGGTTGTAGCAGAATGAGGTTGTAGCTGAATGAGGTTGTAACAGAATGAGGTTGTAGCAGAATGAGGTTGTAGCAGAATGAGGTTGTAGAAGAATGAATGTGTAGCAGAATGAGGTTGTAGCAGAATGAGGTTGTAGCAGAATAAGGTTGTAGAAGAATGAGATTGTAGCAGAATGAGGTTGTAGCAGAATGAGGTTGTAGAAGAATGAATGTGTAGCAGAATGAGGTTGTAGCAGAATGAGGTTGTAGCAGAATGAGGTTGTAGCAGAATGAGGTTGTAGCTGAATAAGATTGTAGCAGAATGAGGTTGTAGAAGAATGAATGTGTAGCAGAATGAGGTTGTAGCTGAATAAGATTGTAGCAGAATGAGGTTGTAGCAGAATGAGGTTGTAGCAGAATGAGGTTGTAGCTGAATGAGGTTGTAGCTGAATGAGGTTGTAGCAGAATGAGGTTGTAGCAGAATGAGGTTGTAGAAGAATGAGGTTGTAGAAGAATGAATGTGTAGCAGAATGAGGTTGTAGCAGAATGAGGTTGTAGAAGAATGAATGTGTAGCAGAATGAGGTTGTAGCAGAATGAGGTTGTAGCAGAATGAGGTTGTAGCAGAATGAGGTTGTAGCAGAATGAGTTGTAGAAGAATGAATGTGTAGCAGAATGAGGTTGCAGCAGAATGAGGTTGTAGAAGAATGAATGTGTAGCAGAATGAGGTTGTAGCAGAATGAGGTTGTAGAAGAATGAATGTGTAGCAGAATGAGGTTGTAGCAGAATGAGGTTGTAGCAGAATGAGGTTGTAGCAGAATGAGGTTGTAGAAGAATGAATGTGTAGCAGAATGAGGTTGTAGCAGAATGAGGTTGTAGAAGAATGAATGTGTAGCAGAATGAGGTTGTAGCAGAATGAGGTTGTAGAAGAATGAATGTGTAGCAGAATGAGGTTGTAGAAGAATGAGGTTGTAGCAGAATGAGGTTGTAGAAGAATGAATGTGTAGCAGAATGAGGTTGTAGAAGAATGAGGTTGTAGCAGAATGAGGTTGTAGAAGAATGAATGTGTAGCAGAATGAGGTTGTAGAAGAATGAGGTTGTAGCAGAATGAGGTTGTAGAAGAATGAATGTGTAGCAGAATGAGGTTGTAGCAGAATGAGGTTGTAGCAGAATGAGGTTGTAGCAGAATGAGGTTGTAGAAGAATGAATGTGTAGCAGAATGAGGTTGTAGAAGAATGAGGTTGTAGCAGAATGAGGTTGTAGCAGAATGAGGTTGTAGCAGAATGAGGTTGTAGCAGAATGAGGTTGTAGAAGAATTAATGTGTAGCAGAATGAGGTTGTAGCAGAATGAGGTTGTAGAAGAATGAATGTGTAGCAGAATGAGGTTGTAGCAGAATGAGGTTGTAGAAGAATGAATGTGTAGCAGAATGAGGTTGTAGCAGAATGAGGTTGTAGAAGAATGAATGTGTAGCAGAATGAGGTTGTAGCAGAATGAGGTTGTAGAAGAATGAATGTGTAGCAGAATGAGGTTGTAGCAGAATGAGGTTGTAGAAGAATGAATGTGTAGCAGAATGAGGTTGTAGCAGAATGAGGTTGTAGAAGAATGAATGTGTAGCAGAATGAGGTTGTAGCAGAATGAGGTTGTAGAAGAATGAATGTGTAGCAGAATGAGGTTGTAGCAGAATGAGGTTGTAGAAGAATGAATGTGTAGCAGAATGAGGTTGTAGCAGAATGAGGTTGTAGCAGAATGAGGTTGTAGCAGAATGAGGTTGTAGCAGAATGAGGTTGTAGAAGAATGAATGTGTAGCAGAATGAGGTTGTAGCAGAATGAGGTTGTAGAAGAATGAATGTGTAGCAGAATGAGGTTGTAGCAGAATGAGGTTGTAGAAGAATGAATGTGTAGCAGAATGAGGTTGTAGCAGAATGAGGTTGTAGAAGAATGAATGTGTAGCAGAATGAGGTTGTAGCAGAATGAGGTTGTAGAAGAATGAGGTTGTAGAAGAATGAATGTGTAGCAGAATGAGGTTGTAGCAGAATGAGGTTGTAGAAGAATGAATGTGTAGCAGATTGAGGTTGTAGCAGAATGAGGTTGTAGAAGAATGAATGTGTAGCAGAATGAGGTTGTAGCAGAATGAGGTTGTAGCTGAATGAGGTTGTAGAAGAATGAATGTGTAGCAGAATGAGGTTGTAGAAGAATGAGGTTGTAGAAGAATGAATGTGTAGCAGAATGAGGTTGTAGCAGAATGAGGTTGTAGCAGAATGAGGTTGTAGCAGAATGAGGTTGTAGCAGAATGAGGTTGTAGCAGAATGAGGTTGTAGAAGAATGAATGTGTAGCAGAATGAGGTTGTAGCAGAATGAGGTTGTAGAAGAATGAATGTGTAGCAGAATGAGGTTGTAGCAGAATGAGGTTGTAGAAGAATGAATGTGTAGCAGAATGAGGTTGTAGCAGAATGAGGTTGTAGAAGAATGAATGTGTAGCAGAATGAGGTTGTAGCAGAATGAGGTTGTAGCTGAATGAGGTTGTAGCAGAATGAGGTTGTAGCAGAATGAGGTTGTAGAAGAATGAATGTGTAGCAGAATGAGGTTGTAGCAGAATGAGGTTGTAGCATAATGAGGTTGTAGAAGAATGAATGTGTAGCAGAATGAGGTTGTAGCAGAATGAGGTTGTAGCAGAATGAGGTTGTAGCAGAATGAGGTTGTAGAAGAATGAGGTTGTAGAAGAATGAATGTGTAGCAGAATGAGGTTGTAGAAGAATGAGGTTGTAGAAGAATGAATGTGTAGCAGAATGAGGTTGTAGCAGAATGAGGTTGTAGAAGAATGAATGTGTAGCAGAATGAGGTTGTAGCAGAATGAGGTTGTAGCAGAATGAGGTTGTAGCAGAATGAGGTTGTAGAAGAATGAATGTGTAGCAGAATGAGGTTGTAGCAGAATGAGGTTGTAGCAGAATGAATGTGTAGCAGAATGAGATTGTAGCAGAATGAGGTTGTAGAAGAATGAGGTTGTAGAAGAATGAATGTGTAGCAGAATGAGATTGTAGCAGAATGAGGTTGTAGAAGAATGAGGTTGTAGCAGAATGAGGTTGTAGCAGAATGAGGTTGTAGAAGAATGAGGTTGTAGAAGAATGAATGTGTAGCAGAATGAGGTTGTAGCAGAATGAGGTTGTAGCAGAATGAGGTTGTAGAAGAATGAGGATGTAGAAGAATGAATGTGTAGCAGAATGAGGTTGTAGCAGAATGAGGTTGTAGCAGAATGAGGTTGTAGAAGAATGAATGTGTAGCAGAATGGGGTTGTGGCAGAATGAGGTTGTAGCAGAATGACGTTGTAGCAGAATGAGGTTGTAGCAGAATGAGGTTGTAGTAGAATGAAGTTGTAGAAGAATGAATGTGTAGCAGAATGGGGTTGTGGCAGAATGAGGTTTTGGGAGAATGAGGTTGTAGCTGAATGAGGTTGTAGCAGAATGAGGTTGTAGCAGAATGGGGTTGTGGCAGAATGAGGTTTTGGCAGAATGAGGTTCAAGCTTTGGAATGGATTGAAACCAAGTTGGGGCAACTTCTAAAAAGGAAGACCCACCTTATAATGATTTATTGAGAGAATAAACTTCAAGTGATGATAGACATAATTGTAAAAGAAAGCAACAAGAAAGGTCTCAGTCTGAATAGTAAGAAAACAAAAGTAATGGTCATATCGAGAAACGAGCATCACCAGCATGCAGTACAAAAATAAATAGGACAAATCTGAAACAAGTGCAACGTTTCAATTACTTGGGCATAATAATAACATCAGATGGGAGATGCACCACAGAAATAAAAAGTAGAATAGCTCAGACCAAAAAAGCATTTCAGAAAATGAAAAACATCTTTGCAACAAATCTATGTCAATAGAAGTGAGAAAGAGAGTTCATTATTACTATATAGACCCAATTCTGACATATCGAAGCGAATCATGGACAGTAGACAAACAAATGAAAAGACATTAGAGGCCACAGAGATGGGATTTCTCAGAAGAATATTGAAAGTTCCCTGGACAGCTAAAAAGACCAACAAGGAAATTATCAAAGAGACGAACACAAATGAGGGAGCTCATGAAAACCATCAGAAAGAAGCAATCAACATTTTTCGGGAACATCATGAGAAGAGGAAAGTTTTAATATTTAGTTACAACTGGCAAAATACAGGTAAAGAGAGATCGCGGACAACAAAGAGTAACGATACTAGACAGCTTGGTGTCACGGTAAACAGTCAACAACAGATACGATGCACTGTGGATATAAGATTGTGGAAGTACATGATCGATTACGTCAACCGGTATGGCATATGATGATGATGATGGAGTCATTCTGTTCAAGTATGTAGATGTGTTATGAAAACACTTGACAGACTGCGGCAGCCAGGATAGGGGAGATGTATACTACAACACTTTACAGTACGTTTGTCAATGTGTTTTTTATTACTCTCTCTTTCTCTCTCTCTCCATCTTCATGGCAGCCTTATGTATGACTATTCCATTGTATATTTTGTCATCTTTAACATATCACTAAAAAAAAATAGCTAGTTAGTTAATTTGTTTCAGAAAACAAAAGGGGCAGGAGAAATGGGACGAGGCAAGGCACCGCAAATACAGCTTGTTTGTTCTGTGACCGCATCTGTCTAACCATTATTGGCAGATTCACGAGAGAAGCTGTTCGGCAAAACAGCATCCAGCATAAGCCACGAACATTTTTACCAAACTACTGTTGCTTGCTAGGGAGCCGCGGTAGCTCAGTGGTTAGTGAACTGGACTACAAAGTACAAGAGGTAGGGTTCGATCTCAAGCGACGGCTCCGGGTTCACCCTGCCTTTAATTTGTACCGGATTTTTTTATGGGAAAGTAAAGCGGCACGGGCGTAATACCGACCACATTACCCCAAAAATCATGTGCTGAAGGTCTGTAAAATTTATGGTCACTAACACCATATTCCCTATACGCCACTTGGCGTGGCGGGGGCTCATTACTTTCTGTTGCTTGTTACCAACCGTCCGTCAGGGCAACAAAGGCCAGATACAAATGCAAACCAAGACGACAACGGGGATTATTTTACGAAACAAAATTGTGTTGGGTATAATTTCATTTAACAGATGGGAGGATGGCCCCATCGGAAAATTTAACATTTCAATTCGAAATTCTGTATGTTTGCAAGGATCAAATCCAAGCGCCAGGCTATACTATCATCATCATCAAATACCATGCCTGCGTGCTTTGGTGATCATGTCTCTCCACAATTCTCTTTTAATTAGCTCTCTTTTTTCTAAATTAGCTCTCTTTTTGCTTTGGCCTCTTTCATAACATTTTCATTACTCTTCTTAGCTGCCCATGGTATTCTCAACATTCATCTGTAAAATCACACTTCTACAGCCTCCAGTTAATTTTTTTGTCTGTTGTCCTATTGTCCATGATTCACTCCATATGTCAAGACTGCCTCTACATAACATTCAACAATTCTTTTTATTGTTTCTATTGTCAAAAATGGATTGCATTGTATCTTCTTCATTTTTGGGGGAAGTTGCTTTTGCTTGAGCCATTCTGCATCTTAACTCGGTTGCACATCTACCATCTGAGGTAAATATTGTTTCCATATATTTAAATTAATTATTTATAGGCTATACTATCATCATCATCAAGTACTGGGCCTGCTGGCGTAGGTGATCATGTCTCTCCACAACTTTCGATCTCGACATTTCTTTATCATTTTCGTTGTTGACCAAATGCTCAAGCCATTCTCTTAAGCTGTCTTGTATCTGTTCTCTTTGCTTCCCTCTATCTCTTCGTCCCTAAATTTTCCCAGTTGTTACAATATATTCCAGTTGTTCTCTTCTCATTACATGGCCAAAAAATAATTATTATTTCTTCCTAATATTAGAAATTAGCTCTCTTTTTGCTTTGGCCTCTCTCAGAACGTTTTCATTACTTTTCTTAGCTGTCTTAGGCTATACTATTGTCGGCTAAAATAAACAATTGTCCACGGTCTCTCTACGTTTCAAAGGCTTTCTGTGACTTCTAAAATGAATATTTGAAGGATCGGTTATGTAAAAAAATAAAATATATTGTCCTCAATTAATGGAAATAAACAAAATGTTATGTTCCAAATTTAGAGCGCATGCGCTTAAAATAACTACAACAGGAAGGATGGATGCGTCATAGCAGAGCCTGCCCAGAAGAGGAAAGATTTTGATGTCAAAGAGATAAACAAAGAAGATGTAAGAATTCAGATGCCAAAGGAGCTTGTGGTTGAATTTAAGCAGAGCTGTGAGCTACACAGTAGGTATGGGTGTTTCGCGTTGAATATTTCATTCCATGATCTACCTAAGCCCTTTCTTTCTTTCTTTCTTTCTTTCTCTCTTTCTTCCATCTTTCTTTCTTTTTTCGTCCGTTTGTTCGCTCCTTCCTTCCTTCTTGTTTTTTTTTTCATTCTTTATTTTTTTTCTTTCATTATTTGCTTCCTTCCTTTCTTTCATTTATTTTTCCTTCGTTTTTTTTTCTTTCTTTCCTTCTTTCCTTATTTCTTTCTTTCATTATTTCCCTCCATCTTTCTTTCTTGGTTTCTTTCTTTCATTGTTTCTTCATTTTTTTTTTGTTTCTTTCATTCTTTCTTTCTCTCTTTCATTCTTTTCTTCATTCATTCTTTCTTTCTCTCTCATTCTTGTCTTCATTCATTCTTTCTTTCACTCTTTCTTTCTTTCAGTCTTTCCTTCTTTATTTCTTTCATTCTTTCCTTTTTTATTTCTTTCTTCCTTCCTCACAACCCGGGTTGCGTGAGTATTTTCTTGTGCCATCCACGACATCAAAGAAACGTTTCGTTCTGAGCCATCTTAGAGAGTTTCCTCGACGCCTGAAATAGCAATGGAGAATGTCATGTTAGTTCCCATATTTTTCCATGACCAACAGCACATTATGTTGGTGATGTGGTAAGTAATACGCCAGGACGCCCTACTTTTGCAGAAAGAATACCTGGTATTCATTTAAGGCTTGGGTGAGCCTAGATGTTGTCTGTATATTACGCCTAATATATACTCGTATCACAATATATACTCGTATCACAATATATACTCGTATCACAATATATACTCGTATCACAATATATACTCGTATTACAATAAAAGACAAGAAAATCACTGGAGTCTGTAGAAATGTGGTTTTACAGAAAAATGTTGAGAATACCATGGACAGCTAAGAAGAGTATTTAAAACGTTCTGAAAGAAGCCAAAGCAAAAAGAGAGCTGATATCCAATATTAGGAGGAAACAATCATCATTTTTTGGCCATGTAATGAGAAGGGAACAGCTGGAATATATTGTAACAACTGGAAAAATTGAGGGACGAAGAGATAGAGGGGAGCGAAGAGAAAAAATACCAGACAGCTTAATTAAGAGAATGGCTTGGCAGAAGGTCAACAACAGAAACCATTAGTAACTGTCGAGATCGAACGTTGGTTGTGGAGAGACATTATCACCTACGCCATCTGGCCCGGTACTTGATGATGTTGATGGTCACAATATATACTCGTGGTTTAATATTATATTATTATATAAATAAATTTAAATATCTGGGAACAATGTTGTCTTTACTGTGCTTTTCGGTGATGTATTTTTCTGTATTGCTACCATTGCTTCTGTCTTTTTGCTATTAAGGCTGAGTCGGTTTTTTTTTTAAATAAATGAATTTAAATATCTGGGAACATTCTTAACCTCAGATGGTAGATGTACAACAGAGGTGAGATGCAGAATGGTTCAGGCAAAAGCAGCTTTCCAAAAAATGAGGAACATATTGTGCAATCCATTTTTAACAATAGAAACAAGGAAAAAAGAGTTCTTAAATGTTATGTAGAGCCAGTCTTAACATATGGATGTGAATCATGGACAATAGGATAACAAACAAGAAAATCACTGTTGTCTGTAGAGATGTGGTTTTACAGAAGAATGTTGAGAATACCATGGACAGCTAAGAAGAGTATTTAAAACGTTCTGAAAGAGGTCAAAGCAAAAAGAGAGTTAATTTCTAATATTAGGAAGAAACAATCATCATTTTTTGGCCATGTAATGAGAAGGGAATAGCTGGAATATATTGTGACAACTGGAAAAATTGATGGACTAATAGATAGAGGGAAGCAAAGAGAAAAGATACCAGACAGCTTGAGAGAATGGCTTGGCAGAAGGTCAACAACAGAAATGATAAATAACTGTAGAGATCGAAAGTTGTGGAGAGCAATGATCAACTACGCCAGTAGGCCCGGTACTTGATGATGATGATGATGATCATAATATATACTCGTGTCCTAATATAGCACCATCATGTGCCATACCGCTTGGCATAGGCGATCATGTCCTCAGATACAATTTTCTATCCACAGTGCATCTTATCAATTGTGTTGACTGTTTCCTATAACATGTAGTATATTCTCTCTTTGTCGTCCGCGATCTCTCTTTCTCCAGTATTTTGCCAGTTGTAATCAAGTAGACCAACTGTTCTCTATTCATGAAGAAAAATCCCGAAAAATGTCGATTATTTCTTTCTGATGTCTTTTATGAGCTCCCTTTTTGTGTTGTCCTCTCTGAATGTCCTTATTGGTATTTTTAGCTGTCCAAGGAACTTTCAACATTCTCTGAGAAATCGCATCTCTGTGGCATCTAATTGTCTTTTCATTTGTTTACATAGGTGAGACTCTCTCACTGTCACCACTAGTCTTACTACTACTATACCTACTCTATCACCGTCACCATTAGTCTTACTTCTACTATACCTACTCTCTCACCGTTACCACTAGTCTTACTTCTACTATACCTACTCTCTCACCGTCACCACTAGTCTTACTTCTACTATACCTAATCTCTCACCGTCACCACTAGACTTACTTCTACTATACCTACTCTCTCACCGTCACCACTAGCCTTACTTCTACTATACCTAATCTCTCACCATCACCACTAGCCTTACTTCTACTATACCTACTCTCTCACCGTCACCACTAGCCTTACTTCTACTATACCTACTCTCTCACCGTCACCACTAGACTTACTTCTACTATACCTACTCTCTCACCGTCACCACTAGCCTTACTTCTACTATACCTACTCTCTCATCGTCACCACTAGCCTTACTTCTACTATACCTACTCTCTCACCGTCACCACTAGCCTTACTTCTACTATACCTACTCTCTCACCGTCACCACTAGCCTTACTTCTACTATACCTACTCTCTCACCGTCACCACTAGCCTTACTTCTACTATACCTACTCTCTCATCGTCACCCCTAGCCTTACTTCTACTATAAATACTCTCTCACCGTCACCACTAGCCTTACTTCTACTATACCTACTCTCTCACCGTCACCACCAGTCTTACTTCTACTATACCTACTCTCTCACCGCCACCACTAGTCTTACTTCTACTATACCTACTCTCTCACCGCCACTACTAGTCTTGCTTCTGCTATACCTACTTTCTCACCGTCACCACTAGCCTTACTTCTACTATACCTACTCTCTCACTGCCACCACTAGCCTTACTTCTACTATACCTACTCTCTCACCGCCACCACTAGCCTTACTTCTACTATACCTACTCTCTCACCGCCACCACAAACCTTACTTCTACTATACCTACTCTCTCACTGCCACCACTAGCCTTACTTCTACTATACCTACTCTCTCACCGCCACCACTAGCCTTACTTCTACTATACCTACTCTTTCACCGCCACCACTAGCCTTACTTCTACTATACCTACTCTCTCACCGTCACCACTAGCCTTACTTCTACTATACCTACTCTCTCACCGCCACCACTAGCCTTACTTCTACTATACCTTCTCTCTCACCGTCACTACTAGCCTTACTTCTACTATACCTACTCTCTCACCGCCACCACTAGCCTTACTTCTACTATACCTACTCTCTCACCGCCACCACTAGCCTTAATTCTACTATACCTACTCTCTCACCGTCACCACTAGCCTTACTTCTACTATACCTACTCTCTCACCGTCACCACTAGCCTTACTTCTACTATACCTACTCTCTCATCGTCACCCCTAGCCTTACTTCTACTATACCTACTCTATCACACCCACCACTAGCCTTATTTCTACTATACCTACTCTCTCACCTTCACCACTAGCCTTACTTCTACTATACCTACTCTCTCACCGTCACCACTAGTCTTACTTCTACTATACCTACACACCCACCGTCACTTGTCTTACTTCTTCTAAGCCTACTCCACCTGAGTTTTCGAAGCTCTTTCATAAATGTATTTTATATATATATATTATATTGTTATGTTTATATATTATATATTATATATATATTTATATATATGTTACATATTATATTTAATATGTATTGAAAGAGTTATTGGGGGGACTGGTTGGGCCTCGAGACAGAGAGGTTGTGGGTTCAAATCCCGGTTGGTTGGGATTTTTTATTTATGATTTCTCTCTGCGGCAACCACCTTTGGCCTCAGCAGCGAGGCCCGGCTTGAAACGTCAATTACTCATCGACGGAAAAAATATGAGTACCTCCGAAGTCGGAGTTATCTGTCTGTCCGGCGAGGGACCCCTTTGCACACGGCTGTTAGGGAAAAATGGATTAACATGCAAATTTCAGTTCCTAGTCTCTAGGGACTTCGTCAGAGGTAAAAGCTGGCGAACGAAAAAAAAAAAAAGTATTTGTATCAGAACCTGATCTGACCAAGTTTTTGAACTTTGTAGGCTCGTCTCACTCCTCCATTAGAATTTCGTACTCTCTCTACCTCCTCTGTTACCTTTTTAGGCATCTCGGTTTCCCTTCAAACATCAGGTTTACATATCTCCTTACTTAATAAATCGACCGATGCCCACATCTACTTCCTCTATTTCTCTTCGCACCCTCGCACCTGTAGTGATTCTACTCTCTTTTCTTAATTCCAACGCCTCAGACGCCTCTGTGACCAAAAAGACAACTTTCTCCATCAGAAGCCCCCCCCCCCTCCCCACGCCAAACTTCCATGTTGGAATTCTTTCTTCGCCATCTTTAGCCTGAATCTGTCCTGCAATCTTCTCTTTAGAAAGTTCTCCATATTACCCGCACCCTAGCTCTTACCCCCACAGCCCGACCCCCTTTTTTTTTTCTAACAGAAGTGTTCTCTCTTTTACCCATTATCCACACAATATATATTGTACAATATATTTTTGACAACAGAAACAAGAAAAAGAGTTCTTAAATGTTAAGTAGAGCCAGTCTTAACATATGGATGTGAATCATGGACAATAGGACAACAGACAAGAAAATCACTGGAGTCTGTAGAAATGTGGCTTTACAGAAGAATGTTGAGAATACCATGGACAGCTAAGAAGAGTAATGAAAATGTTCTGTAAGAGGTCAAAGCAAAAAGAGATCTAATTTCCAATATTAGGAAGAAATAATCATCATTTTTTGTCCATGTAATGAGAAGAGAACAACTGGAATATATTGTAACAACTGGAAAAATTGAGGGACGAAGAGGTAGAGGGAAGCAAAGAGAGATCATACTAGACAACTTAAGAGAATGACTTGGCAGAAGGTCAACAACAGAAATGATAAAGAACTGTCGAGATCGAAAGTTTGTAGAGAGACATGATCACCTACGCCAGTAAGCCCGGTACTTGATGATGATGATGATGATAAATTGTACCCTAGATGCAAGAACAATAAGAAAAATAACCACTACTGAGATGAAATGTGTTAGACGAATTAAAGGAAACAGTCTGAAAGACAAGATCAGAAGTGAAGAAAAGAAAAAAGCTAGGACTAGCCCCCGCCATATAATATATAAAGAAACAACAGCTAAAATGGTTTGGCCACGTGGCAAGGCAGAAAGATCAAAACACAACACAACGAACCGTTAATAAACGTTGTGGGAATACCAGACCCACGGGTCGACCACGAAAAAGATGGATCGATGGAATATTAGAAGTACTAGGAAACATAACAGCAGCAGAGGCGAAAAGAAGAGCAAAAGACAGCAAATCATATCTTCCCTCGATGCTGAAAGGCAAATGAGGAAGGAAAGAAGGAGAAGATCCACACAATCTGGCTGCACTTCGAATCTTCAAACGACACCTACCTATCCTCCGCTCAGGCATTACTACTCGCCTTCTCCGACCCACCATTGGTGGCTTTTAATCGCGATAGAAACCTTCGTGACATTTTGGTTAGGAACCGCCTCAGCAACCCTAGCCAGAACATGCTGGGTACGACCTGCTGCAACAGATCACGCAGTAAGTGCTACTGGTAATACAGACTAATACTCCGTGGGTGGTGAGATCCGACGTCTAGTACTCTCTGGGTAGTGAGATCCAACGTCTAATACTCCCTGGGTGGTGAGATCCGACGTCTAGTACTCTCTGGGTAGTGAGATCTGACGTCTTGTACTCCCTGGGTGGTGTGATCTGACGTTTAGTACTCCCTGGGTTGTGAGATCTGACGTCTAGTACTCCCTGGGTGGTAAGATCCGACGTCTAGTACTCTCTGGGTAGTGAGATCTGACGTCTGGCACTCCCTGGATGGTGAGATCCGACGTCTAGAACTCCCTGGGTAGTGAGATCTGACGTCTAGTACTCCCTGTGTGGTGAGATCCGACGTCTAGTACTCTCTGGGTAGTGAGATCCAACGTTTAGTACTACCTGGGTGGTGAGATCCGACGTCTAGTATTCCTTGGGTAGTGAGTTCCGACGTATAGTACTCTCTATGTAGTGAGATCCGACGTCTAGTACTCCCTGGGTGGTGAGATCAGATGTGTAGCACTCTCTGGGTAGTTTGATCAGACGTCTAGTACTCTCTATGTAGTGAGATCCGACGTCTAGCACTCCCTGGGTTGTGAGATTAGACGTCTAGCACTCTCTGGGTAGTGAGATTAGACGTCTAGCACTCCCTGGGTTGTGAGATCCGACGTCTAGCACTCACTGGGTAGTGAGATTAGACGTCTAGCACTCCCTGCGTAGTGAGATCCGACGTCTAGCACTCCCTGGGTAGTGAGATTCGACGTCTAGCACTCCCTGGGTTGTGAGATCCGACGTCTAGCACTCTCAGGGTAGTGAGATCTGACGTCTAGTACTCTCATGATAGTGATATATCCGACGTCAAATACTCTCATGCTAGTGATATATCCGACGTCTAGTACTTTCTGATAACGGTAAAAAAATAAGATATCTCACGTGCACCCTGGGCATGTTAAATAACCATTGGCAGTTAAAAGTCGAAAAGAGTCGGCCAAAATAGTGCTGCCCAGGCAGAATCAAAGCCTGCCGTAAACTAGCGATACAACCATCCACGCCCATTTAAATTGTAAATGCCAATGAGGGGGGAAAGGAATTTATAGTTCAAGAGACGTCAAGTGCTAACGTCATTGATAAACAGTGACAATACTGGGTCTAGACCCCAATGATCGGTACAAGTCCGGCTTTTTGCAGGAGCTACTGAGTTAGGTGCTGTGTGTTCACCGTGAGCTGTGTGCTTCATCCGTTTTGATCATGTATCGATATTCCAATTTTTTACGATGAATGATGATGTCGTATGGCAAGGAACAGTTGGCTGTGTTCACTTTCTGTGCGGTTTCGCCTGATGTCTTATGGCGTGTGCTGAGACTGCTATGATGGGGACTACAGCTACCTTTCTTTGCTTGGGAGATGAGTTAGTAATTCGGATGATTCCACTGGCACGGGCGATTGAGCAATTATGGATTTTAATTCGTTTGCAGTGATACCGGGGCCTTCCATAACCAAAGAACCAAAGTTGCAGTGACCAGGGCATCCATCTGGCTAGAGTCACAAGACTACTCAAACGCCTGCATACTGAGTGATTCGATGAGGAAGATTGAAAATGTGGAGGCGGGCTCTGTACGCAGACAATGGGTAGAGTCATTGCAGAAATAAAAATTACATACGGTCACCTTCGTCTACGTCCCTGGACATGCGGGAGTGCGGAGAAATGAAAAAGCGGACAGGTTGGCTAGCTGTGCTGTCGTTGAAGACGGTCAACCAAGGGATCGGGTGGAAATCATCAATGCCCTGGGAAGGACACAGGACTTCGACAACCACGAGTCTACATCACTCCTTCGGTTGAAAGAGATGGGAGTTAAGATGGGCGCAGCAAGAAACGAGAAATTAGTTGGCGTATAAGAAGACTTATCAACCAACACAGAACTGGAGTCGTCAGTCGCTGGACATTGCAAGACTTGCTGAGGAGGGGATCTGAGCACTTATGGACATGTTCAAAGTGCAATGATGATGACCCGCTTATTACTCAATATGTTGCCATTTTTTTCCGAAAGTCAAATGTTCTTCTCCTTCTTCTGCGATCATGGCTCATTCAGAGTAGGATTCCGACTTTCTTATGAAGGCAGCTGTCTGTTTAAGTGATTAGGTTGCCCCGTATAGTTAAAAGTCAAATAAGATAGGGACGTCATGGGACGCACCAAGATGGAAGCTCGTTCGCGTCCGTGCCATGATGTAAACAATGTTGACTTTGAACATCACGCTATCTGTTATCACAGCGAGTTGGCGGATTTTTAGAAATGTAACCACGGGTTTGATAATAAATGTTTGTACACAGTTCGTTAACCACCGCTGTATATCAAGTCTTTATTCTGCTGGCTTCGTTCGCGACCTTGGAAGTTAATGACCTAATTTGTGCAGCCGTATGGGGTTTGGGGCGAATTGTACGTTACAATGTCACTGCTTTAATGACTCAGTTTGTGACAAAACGACAGGGACATGCCCAAACAATGACAGGCTGCAAAGGCTACAACGTCATCATCGGTACGTGTCACGGCAAGTGTTCACATGGGATCTATGGACACGACTGCTCCGGGTCTTGTCTTAGTGTCTGTCCTTTATGTGAGGAAAAATCCGGAAAATGCCTACAATGTAAACGTCCTGGCTACACCTGTAGTGACACTTGTCCCTATGGTAATTTTGGGCTACAGTGCAAACAGACGTGTTCTGATGGCTGTGACATCATATGTGACCCGGAAAGTACAGACTATACGTGCAAGGAAACGTACTACGGATCACACTGCGCTCGCAAATGTCCGGACAACTTTTTCAACGACACCTGTGAACAGTCAACCGGGAACTATACATGCAAGGGAACGTTCTACGGGTCAGACTGCTCTCAAATCTCCGGGCAACTGTTTGAACGAAACCTGTCAACAGTTAATCGGGGCCTGCGTCTCGTATGTCGCCGTATTCCCACGTTAAGAAGAGTCTGCCGACTACAACAAACCCAAGCATATGGATACCTTAATGTGTTTCTGTGCTGGACATGGTTCATTTCTTGGTGTTTTTCCGTGAAGCCATGGCTCATATCTTGATGCGTTTCTGTGCTAGCCATGGCTCATATCTTGATGTGTTTCTGTGCTAGCCATGGCTCATATCTTTATGTGTGTATGTATTTAGTCGTATCTCATATTTTAGTGTGTATCTGTGTTAGTCATGTGTCGAATCTTTGTGTGTGCATGTTTGGATTAGTGATATCTCATATCTCTGTGTGTATGTTTATGTTAGTCATATCTAATATCTTTGTGTGTACATGTCTGTGTATGTCACATCTCATATCCCTGTTTGGTCATGGCTATGTTAGTCACATCTCATATCTTTGTGTGTGCATGTCTATGTTGGTCATATCTCATATCTTTGTGTGCATGTCTATGTCAGTCATATCTCATATCTTTATGTGCATGTTTATGTTAGTCATGTGTCATATATCTTGATGTGTGTCAGTGTTAGTCATGCCTCGTATCGCTGTGTGCATGTCTGTGTTGGTCACATCTCATATCTTTGTGTGTGCATGTCTGTGTTAGTCACCTCTAGTGACTCGGGCAGACGGTGCTCGTAAACCTGGGAAGGCCGACCGTCTAAGGGCAGAATCCCCCTACAGAAAAGATCGTCTGCTGCCTTGCAGGAAGATTGAGGACAAGCAAAGGCTAAGGAAAGCAAACCTGAATAAAATGCTGGCTGAAATCGGATGCACTGGGCCACTGGTGCAGAACACAGTGCAACGTTTTAACGGGTTATTGGTTATGGAAGGCCTCGGTATCACAGCAAACGAATTAAAATCCATAATTGCTCAACCGCCCGTGCCAGTGGAATCATCCGAATTACTAACTCATCTCCCAAACAAAGAAAGGTAACTGTAGTCCCCATCGTAGCAGTCTCAGCACACGCCAAAAGACATAAGGCGAAACCGCGCAGAAAGTGAACACAGCCAACTGTTCCCTGTCATACGATATCATCATTCATCGTAAACAAGCGGGATATCGAAGCAGGATCAAAACGGATGAGACACACAGCTCACGGTGTGCACAGAGCACTTAACTCAGTAGCTCCTGCAACAAGCCGGACTTGGGATATGAGGAAACTGCAAGAAGGAACACTTTTCAGACATAGCCTTCAATGTTTCCTGCCGCCTATCCACCATATACCATGGGAGTTCACGTCCTCCCGAAAATGATGATCGCCATAGCACTTGATGATGTTAGGCCGTCATTGATGACTCCAATTCCAAACATATAGACACACAGTGGTGATAAGTTATCATTTCCAATCCAACAGAAGCCACATGACCTGTAGTTAGTAAAACCACAGAGACAATATGATTTTTTGACCTTCACTGATTCACTCTTAGATGTGAATGTGTAGTTTACACTAGAGGAGAAGTATTCAACTACAGTGATCCCATTTAAGGCAATTCTGGGATAGCAAGGCAAGTCTCCTTTATAGCAGCAGAACTTGATGTTCTCTACTCCCTTCTTGTAGCTGCCGCCACACGATTCTGATGTCTCATTAACTTGGACATCATTCAAGAACAATGTCAGATTAACATTCCATAGATATGTCTCTACTGATGAAATGCTTGGTGCAACAGTTGTATCAATCATACTGGAGGCTCCTGGTCTGTGGTCATTAATATCACAGACGGCACATGATGTTGTTATATTCAGTGTTTCTTTCTGGGTGTAAATATGTGGCACACACATGGAGAGTGGTTTGTGGTCACAGTAATCCCATTAAAGGCAATTCTAGGGTAGCATGGCATAGCTGTTTCAGAACATCACAATCCTGTGATGTTTTCTGTGTTCGCTATAAAGCTGCTGCTGCTACACAATCCTGACCAATTATAGGTGTGGACATTATTCACTTGCAATGACAAAGCTGCTTTGTTTACATCATAAACCTCTGGAAGCGAATCATTTATGGGACTAATAGTACAATTTATTCTTCCATCGGGGATATCTTCATTGAGTCCCCAAAAAAGGTCTTTGGTTAAAAAGCACATATGCTTTTGAGTTAAACACAAATTTAACGGGTGTTCAGTCGGAGTGGATATGGCAGACTCTAACTGTGATGTTCTGTTTTGGCGGCGATCAACACACTTAACCTGACAGCTGACTTCATGTGAGAGTCTGGGATCCTACTCTGACTGAGTCCTGATCGCAGAGAGAGAGAGAGAGAGAGAGAGAGAGAGAGAGAGAAATAAGATAGAGATTAACTTGTCAAGAAACGCACAGCGCACACTTTGTTGCGCACCAACGCAACAAGAATTTACTAATGTACGGTGCTAGCAACGAGTCGCCAAACAAAAGGCTGTGACCGCCCAACAGGAAGATAGGACCTGCCGAAATGGACAACAACAACATCTATGCAGGGATAGGAGATCTTGATTTAACTGGGCGAAGCGTTTCAAAACGAGTAAGAATAATGTGTTGTTTTTGTTGGAAAATCCTCGTTGGTTGTTTTGTTGTTGTTACAGTCGGCATAACGTCATCGCAGAACTTCGACTTCGGGCAAATCCGTACATTACATGCTCTGTCGCTTCATCATCATCATTCAAGTACCGGGCAAATCCGTACATTACATGCTCTGTCGCTTCATCATCATCATTCAAGTACCGGGCAAATCCGTACATTACATGCTCTGTCGCTTCATCATCATCATTCAAGTACCGGGCAAATCCGTACATTACATGCTCTGTCGCTTCATCATCATTCAAGTACCGGGCAAATCCGTACATTACATGCTCTGTCGCTTCATCATCATCATTCAAGTACCGGGCAAATCCGTACATTACATGCTCTGTCGCTTCATCATCATCATTCAAGTACCGGGCAAAAGTAACTTTCGATCACGACAGTTATTTATCATTTCTGTTGTTGACCTTCTGCCAAGCCATTCTCTTAAACTGTCTGGTATCTTTTCTCTTTGCTTCCTTCTATCTCTTCGTCCCTCAATTCTCCCAGTTGTTACATTATATTCCAGTTGTCTGAGCTGTTCTCTTCTCATTACATTGCCCAAAAAATGATGATTGTTTCTTCCTAATATTGGAAATTAGCTCTCTTTTTGCTTTGGCCCCTTTCAGAACGTCTTTATTACTCTTCTTAACTGTCCATGGTATTCTCAACATTCTTCTGTAAAACCACATTTCTACAGACTCCATTGATTTTCTTGTCTCTTGTCCTATTGTCCATGATTCACATCCATATGTTAAGACTGGCTCTACATAACATTTAAGAACTCTTTTCATTGTTTCTGTTGTCACAAATGGATTACATCTGGTTGTGCAGATCTGCCGCTTACATTAGGTAATTATGTGTGTCCAGTGTGCATATTGTTGGTCGAAGTAGCGTGCACTCGCATCGATTTTCTGCACAGTTAGTAATTTCTGGCTGATCGAAGTTGCATTCCAAATTGTTGTAACTTCGGGACTGTAACCGCATTGACTGTTCTATTCTTTTCTGTTCATAGAATCATTTTCATTGTTGTTGTTGTTGTTGTTGTTGACGGATTGCCACGAGTTCATGCGGACAGGTTGCCCTTTGACTCATAAGATGTGGCGGGTCGTAATGGCTTTCTTGACATTCCCGGCTCTTACTGGAGAATTTGGAGTTCGTCTGTCCCAGGCTATGCTGGGAAACTACTAGTCCAGCCCAGAGGTACTGCAATACTGGGTCCTCTATATCAGTAACAGCCACCACTACAGGGAACACGGCGATCCTAGCTTCTGTTAGCCAGTCTGGTTTGACACAGACTGTTACCAGGGGAGACCACGAGGAGGTAGAACTGCTAGGTCTTGGTCAGCTGATGGTGCGCCGACCCTGCTATTGCGACCGCAGGTCGCAGGCGCTTCTGCTTCCCCAATCATTTTCATTGGAATCGGGATATTCCCGTATCCGCTCAACCACATGCCTCAGCATTTCTCAAAGCGTATACAGACAGATTGTTCCTGAAGAGTATTGATTGTAGGTGCGTCTGCTTTTCCCACTAAACACTGACTGGAGTGCTGATATCATGCTGTCATTTCAGTTTTCCTTCCTCACTGAGTGGAGTGTTGATATCATGCTGTCATTTCAGTTTTCCTTTATCACTGACTGGAGTGCTGATATCATGCTGTCATTTCAGTTTTCCTTCCTCACTGAGTGGAGTGTTGATATCATGCTGTCATTTCAGTTTTCCTTTATCACTGACTGGAGTGTTGATATCATGCTGTCATTTCAATTTTCCTTTATCACTGACTGGAGTGTTGATATCATGCTGTCATTTCAGTTTTCCTTCCTCACTGACTGCAGTATTGATATCACGCTGTAATTTCACTTTTCCTTCCTCACTGACTGGAGTGTTGATATCACGCTGTAATTTCACTTTTCCTTCCTCACTGACTGGAGTGTTGATATCATGCTGTAATTTCAATTTTCCTTCATCACTGACTGGAGTGTTGATATCACGCTGTAATTACAAGTTTCCTTCCTCACTGACTGCAGTGTTGATATGCTGTAATTTCACTTTTCCTTCCTCACTGACTGGAGTGTTGATATCATGCTGTAATTACAATTTTCCTTCCTCACTGACTGCAGTGTTGACATCATGCTGTAATTACAAGTTTCCTTCCTCACTGACTGGAGTGTTGATATCATGCTGTAATTAGAATTTTCCTTCCTCACTGACTGGAGTGTTGATATCATGCTGTAATTAGAATTTTCCTTCCTCACTGATTGGAGTGTTGACATCATGCTTTAATTACAATTTTCCTTCCTCACTGACTGGAGTGTTGATCATCATCATCATCATCATCATCATCATCATCATCATCGGGTGCAATCTCCGCAACGAAGGTTGGCTACCATGGAGCGCCATTCTTGCTGTCTCTTGCTTTGATGGTGCAGGTTGTCATAGGCTGATTTGTCCATCTTTTGATGTTACTCGTCCATGTTAGTCTTGGTCTGCGTCTGCCTCTTTTACCTTGTATTTTCCCCTCCAAGATTACTTTTATTAGGTTGTTGTGTCTTTTAACATGGCCCAAAAATCGCATTGGTCTTGTTTGAATTGTGTTCAGTAGTTCTCTTTTAATTTTTAGTTGTTTTAAGACTTCATCATTTGTTTTATTTTCTTTCCATCCAATTCTACCTATTCTTCTATATATCCACATTTCTAAGGCTTCAATTCTCTTTTCTGTTTTCTTGTCTAATGTCCATGTTTCAGCATGGAGTGTTGATATCATGCTGTAATCACAATTTTGCTTCCTCATTGACTGAAGTATTGATATCAAAAATACAATCTATGATGGCTTTCAAAACACTGTCCTGTCACAATCTTCTCCACCCCGAGGTACTCTCGGACAGCCTGTCACTTTTTCACAGCCTCTAACTCCTGCGTTATCTGAAATGTATTGCCACACTTAATATTCAAAGTTTATATCACAGTAACTGTGATACCCCCATGGGTTATCAGTAGCTTTCTAAGAATTAAGAAGGTTATGTGCGTTGATGGTTCCAGGAGCTTGCTGGTTGTGCGGATGTAACTCCCTTTGGTTTGTAGGTTATGACCACTATCTCAACGCTGCATTCTCCACAGTTACAATCGATTACTGGGTGCGTTTAATCTTTATAAATACACTTCTGATGATCAGATACCTTTATACTGCAAAAGTCTATATGAAGAGTTTCCTAGCATGTACATTTGTTGAAGACCTTTCAGACGTTACCGTTGTGTTGTCCGTTGTCCCCACAATAGCAACACCAAAAGCCAGCCAATCAGATCATTCCCCGTCATTAACAGCTCTAACTTTACTTACAACAGGCTCAACATATTACTTCAACAGACACATCAAACACACAACTTGTGCAGCCAGAATTACAGGGTGTTATAAAGTCTCACTACACTTGGTATCTAGGTCAATTTGAAAAAAATGTTTATGACGTCATCACAATATGTGCTCCCACTGTCAATTGTGCGATACACACGGGTAGTTGTTCAAAGATTTATAGCAAGATTTCCTGATAAACAACCTCCTCATCGCATTACGGTTAGAAATTTGTTGAATAAGTTTATTGCTACTGGAAATGTGGAAGATGCTCCACGATCTGGTAGGCCTGCTGTGAATGATGAAATATGTTTAGATATCCAAGACAGAATCCTTAAAAGTCCAGACAAGTCATTAAGAAAACTGTCGCAACAAGTGAACTTACCATTGAGCACATATTGTGATGACGTCATAAACATTTTTTTCAAATTGACCTAGATACCAAGTGTAGTGAGACTTTATAAACACCCTATATTTGCATTCCTTCATTTTGAATGCGCCCGGACCGTGCACAAATTGCATTGAACGCGGTCAGGCTGTCTGGCCAGATAATCGACCACTGACAATATGAACTGCTGGTGCATGAAAAAAAAGCAATCGCTTCTCCAATTTGGCACAAAGACCAGCCTGGCCTGCTGTGAACAAGAGATCATATTCGATCCAGATCTACTGCGTCTAGGTTCAACAAGCCTTAATGGGTATCACTGATTTTTTTTTTCTAGGAAAGAAAGACGCACTGGCTTTGTTCTGACCACATTAATAAAAGAAATGTTAATACTATTTTTAAAAAAAAACCATAAAAAACACCATATTCCATCTAGGTTCCACTCGAGACGTGATAGAGTTCTATATTTTCTATTTTAATTTATTAAGTCTCTCCAAAACGTGTCAAAGTGGTGATTATCTTATGACAGACTTCAGGTAAAGGCAACTGCCCGAGCTGTGAACGTAACCCGATGCTATAGTCATGAGAACGCCAGCGCGTTCAGTGTCCACAATAGCTAATTTTTTAATTAGCTGAGTGGCAGTGTTCCTAAGCGTTCGGCTTCTCGTGGCAAATCTCGGTGCCATGGAGTACGGGTTCAATCCTGCTTCGGACCATATATTGTTCTTTGTTTTGTTGTTGTTGTTGTTTATTTGTCTTTTTTTCTGTTGTTGTTTATTTGTCTTTTTTTCTGAGTGCTGTAATACATACATCTTCCTCCTATGATTCCTCCAACTGCTCAATACTTTATGCTGCTTCGTTTCTTAATGGCTTAGGCGATAAATAAAACACTAAAGATTCCTTTTTTAAGACAAAAATGCTCTTGTTTAATGTTGTTTGTGTGCGTACGCCAGTTCTATATCTCAAGCAGGTCCCGAGGACTGAATCTTGAGTGAATATCAGTTTTTCCTATTTTTCATATCGGCAGCAGTATACTCAGGTACACCTCGCCATGCAGGCAGATATTGTCCGACTTCAGTGGCTGCTAATCTCATTTTTATCATTTAGAGTTTGAACACGTTTTGGTAGATTGTTCCTATAAATTGTATTCGGGTAGCGGTTATTTTACGTCTACTCTTTCCGATTTTCAATTTCCAAGAGTTCTTTAACGTGCGCTAAAAGCACACGGGACTTTCGCCAATATTTATATATTTAGGTATTTCGCCATTATTCGAGAGTACTAGATATTGGTTCTCACTACCCAGAGGAAGGGTAAAGCCACACACACACACAAAACACGAATTACAATTGAAAATTCCAACCGCCTGATGGGGTGGGTATTCGTAACTAGAACCTTCTTGTACATAAAACCGACGCCACACCAGGGGTGGGGGGAGCCGCGATAGCTCAGTGGTTAGTGAACTGGACTACAAAGGACAAGAGGTAGAACTCGATCCCAACCGACGGCTTCCGGGTTCACTCAGCCTTTAATGGGTACCGGATTTTTTTCTGGGAAAGTAAAGCGGCACGGGCGTAACACCGACCACATTACCCCAAAAATCATGTGCCGAAGGTCTGTAAAATTTATGGTCACTAACACCATATTCCCTATACGCCACTTGGCGTGACGGTGGCACTTTACTTTACTTTATACCAGGAGTGGACAACCTTCTATTTCTGAGTGCCCGATCTGAAAACTATGTAGACACCGAGGGCCAGATACCACCACCTAATGAAGCCATTATATAAATTACCTAATTTGCATTCACAAGTGATTGTAATGTACAAATCTTAGGTAATGGAGTGTATAGTCATTTTCAAATAAGGCACAAGAGCCAGTCAAAATAGCTTGTTGGACATGTTCTGGTCCACGGGTCGAAGGTTGCCCATCTCAAATCTAGACTACCCAGACCCCACTGTTGTTTAATGTAGCCGTTTCTGTACGTTGATATAAAGTAAAAAAAAAAAAATTAAAAAAAAAATAAATAAATAAAAAAAGTTAAGAGCCCCGTCACGCCAAGTGGCGTATAGGGAATATGGTGTTAATGACCATAATTTTTACAGACCATCGGCACATGACTTTTAGAGTGGTGTGGTCAGTATTACGCCCGTGCCGCTATACTTTCCCAGAAAAAAGTCAGGTACCCATTAAATGATAGGTTGATATGTCTCAAGCGAACTGTGAGGCTTTTTGTATATTAAAGAGTACAGGCGACAGCTTGAAACTTTGTGGTCGACATAGACATGTAAGGTACAGTTTTGTGAAACTTTGTGGTCGACATAGACATGTAAGGTACAGTTTTGTGAAACTTTGTGGTCGACATAGACATGTAAGGTACAGTTTTGTGAAACTTTGTGGTCGACATAGACATGTAAGGTATAGTTTTGTGAAACTTTGTGGTCGACATAGACATGTAAGGTACAGTTTTGTGTAACTTTGTGGTCGACATAGACATGTAAGGTACAGTTTTGTGAAACTTTGTGGTCGACATAGACATGTAAGTTACAGTTTTGTGAAATTTTGTGGTCGACATAGACATGTAAGGTACAGTTTTGTGAAACTTTGTGGTCTACATAGACATGTAAGGTACAGTTTTGTGTAACTTTGTGGTCGACCAGGTACAGTTTTGTGAAACTTTGTGGTCGACCAAGTACGGTTTTGATTTCCATGATGACAGTGTGCACACTTCTCTCTGTGGAAGCAATTCTCTTCTTCCCATTAATCTGTTAAGTGAGCGCTCTGTCGATAGTTTACGGTAAACAACGATATCTTCTTCTTTTGGCCTGATAGGTCCGTCTTCGACATTTGCTTGTGTAATTTTTCCTGGGCGGTGGTCACTTTTAGTTGACAAGAATTCTTTAACGTGTGTGACATTCTGTTTTTTGCCGCTATCTTGGAGGGCTAGACATCGATTCTCACTACCCAGATGGGCCAGACATCGGATCTCACTACACAGAGAGGGTTAGACACCGGATCTCACTACTCAGAGAGGGCTAGACATCGGATCTCACTACCCAGAGAGGGCCAGACATCGGGTCTCACTAACCAGAGAGGGCCAGAAATCGATTCTCACTACCCAGAGAGGGCTAGACATCGGATCTCACTACCCAAAGAGGGCCAGACATCGGATCTCACTACCCAGAGAGGGTTAGACACTGGATCTCACTACCCAGAGAGGGCCAGACATTGGATCTCACTACACATAGAGGGCTAGACATCGGATCTCACTACCCAGTGAGGGCTAGACATCGGATTTCACTACCCAGAGAGGGCTAGACATCGGATCTCACTATCGAGAGAGGTCTAGACATCGGATCTCACTACTCAGAGAGGGCTAGATATCGGATCTCACTACCGAGAGAGGTCTAGACATCGGATCTCACTATCGAGAGAGGTCTAGACATCGGATCTCACTACCGAGAGAGGGCTAGACATCGGATCTCACTACCGAGAGAGGGCTAGACATCGGATCTCACTACTCAGAGAGGGCTAGATATCGGATCTCACTACCCAGAGAGGGCTAGATATCGGATCTCACTACTCAGAGAGGGCTAGACATCGGATCTCACTACTCAGAGAGGGCTAGACATCGGATCTCACTACTCAGAGAGGGCTAGATATCGGATCTCACTACCGAGAGAGGTCTAGACATCGGATCTCACTATCGAGAGAGGTCTAGACATCGGATCTCACTACCGAGAGAGGGCTAGACATCGGATCTCACTACCGAGAGAGGGCTAGACATCGGATCTCACTACTCAGAGAGGGCTAGACATCGGATCTCACTACCGAGAGAGGGCTAGACATCGGATCTCACTACTCAGAGAGGGCTAGATATCGGATCTCACTACCCAGAGAGGGCTAGATATCGGATCTCACTACTCAGAGAGGGCTAGACATCGGATCTCACTACTCAGAGAGGGCTAGACATCGGATCTCACTACTCAGAGAGGGCCAGACATCGGATCTCACTACACAGAGAGGGCCAGACATCGGATCTCACTACCCAGAGAGGGTTAGACACTGGATCTCACTGCCCAGAGAGGGCCAGACATTGGATCTCACTACACAGAGAGGGCTAGACATCGGATCTCACTACCCAGAGAGGGCCAGACATTGGATCTCACTACACAGAGAGGGTTAGACACTGGATCTCACTACCCAGAGAGGGCCAGACATTGGATCTCACTACTCAGAGAGGGATAGACATCGGATCTCACTACCCAGAGACAAGAGGGTAAAGCCACGAAGAAACCGCGGGTTCGAAGAAATTCCCTATCTATCTGTCTGTCTGTCTGTCTGTCTGTCTGTCTGTCTGTCTGTCTGTCTGTCTGTCTTTCCATCTATCCATCTTTCTCTCCGTCTGTCTGTTTCTCAACCCGTCTAAAATACTAGCCACAAATATAGATCGTCTAAAATACCAGCCACAAATATAGATCGTCTAAAATACCAGCCACAAATATAGATCGTCTAAAATACCAGCCACAAATATAGATCGTCTAAAATACCAGCCATAAATATAGATCGTTTAAAATACTAGCCACAAATATAGATCGTTTAAAATACTAGCCACAAATATAGATCGTTTGAAATACTAGCCACAAATATAGATCGATTAAAATACTAGCCACAAATATAGATCGTCTAAAAAACCAGCCACAACTATAGATCGTCTAACATACCAGCCACAACTGTAGATCGTCTAAAATACCAGCCACAAATGTAGATCTTTTAAAGTACTAGCCACAAATATAGATCGTCTAAAATACCAGCCACAACTGTAGATCGTCTAAAATACCAGCCACGAATGTAGATCTTTTAAAGTACCAGACACAAATATAGACCGTCTAAAATATCTGTAACAAATATAGATCTTCTAAAATACCAGCCACAACTATAGATCGTCTAAAATACCAGGCACAAATATAGATCTTCTAAAATACCTGGCACAAATATAGATCTTCTAAAATACCAGGCACAAATACAGATCTTCTAAAATACCAGGCACAAATATAGATCTTCTAAAATACCAGGCACAAATATAGATCTTCTAAAATACCAGCCACAAATATAGATCTTCTAAAATACCAGGCACAAATATAGATCTTCTAAAATACCAGCCACAACTATAGATCTTCTAAAATACCAGCCACAACTATAGATCTTCTAAAATACCAGCCACAAATATAGATCTTCTAAAATACCAGGCACAAATGTAGATCTTCTAAAATACCAGGCACAAATGTAGATCTTCTAAAATACCAGCCACAAATATAGATCTTTAAATGTGCAAATGTTAGACGAATTGAGATAATAAATGACCGGGAATATGTCAAGAGATAGTAAATTGTCTTCAGGGCTCATCACCAACAATATATTGGGAGGCCTACTGAAAGTTCTCATTCCAATTATTTTCTACATACTCGCTTTCTTTATACATGGATTATTTTTTATTACGGTGTGTAATGACGTCATTCATGAACCACGTTACTTGGCTACAGGCCCACCTGTAGTTCCATAAGTTGGCGCTCAGCCCGATATTCGTTGTTGTTTAATATTTTCTCTCTCTCTCTCTCTCTCTCTCTCTCTCTCGCATTTCTCTCTCTCTCTATCACTCACTGTTCGTTGTTTCCCTCCCCCCACCACCACCCTCTCTCTCTCACCTTTTTCTTCATTGCCGCTTCATATCTCTACCTGCACTAAACGATCGTTTAAAGTTATCAGCTCATCTTTCTATCTTCCCCTGCAATTTATAAATGCTCTTATAGCAACGCTTCCTAAGAAACCCATTACCGTAATTAACAAAGTGAAGGCCCGTAATTCCTTATTGTTCCTCAAAGATTGTCGTTAAAAAAAAAATTCCTGCCAACAAAAGCCTTCAAACAACGCATTTGATTTTTATTGAATTGTTAAATTATTGTTGTGTTAATGTTTTGCTATATCCAAGTGGTCCGTTATCGCACTGTGATGTACATGGTGTCTCACTCGCTATGAAACACATCATTTCCTCCATACAACAAGTGTTGGACTGTAACGTACACTCCTACAGGGTGTCTCACTCGCTATGAAACCCATCACTTCCTCCATATAACAAGTGGTGGACTGTAACGTACACTCATACAAGGTGTCTCATTCGCTATGAAACCCATCATTTCCTCCATACAACAAAAGGTGGACTGTAACGTACACTCCTACGAGGTGTCTCACTCGCTATGAAACCCATCATTTCCTCTATACAGCAAGTGGTGGACTGTAACGTACACTCCTACAGGGTGTCTCACTCGCTATGAAACCCATCATTTCCTCTATACAACAAGTGGTGGACTGTAACGTACACTCCTACGAGGTGTCTCACTCGCTATGAAACCCATCATTTCCTCTATACAACAAGTGGTGGACTGTAACGTACACTCCTACAGGGTGTCTCACTCGCTATGAAACCCATCATTTCCTCCATACAACATGTGGTGGACTGTAACGTACACGCCTACGAGGTGTCTCACTCGCTATGAAACCCATCATTTCCTCTATACAACAAGTGGTGGACTGTAACGTACACGTCTACGAGGTGTCTCACTCGCTATGAAACCCATCATTTCCTCTATACAACAAGTGGTGGACTGTAACGTACACTCCTACGAGGTGTCTCACTCGCTATGAAACCCATCATTTCCTCCATACAACAAGTGGTAGACTGTACAAGCAATGGTGACAGCTTTACACAAGCAGCAACACAAAATACCAACGTTTCGACCTACATACGTCCTTCTTCAGAAAACGAGAACAACACAAACGAACAACGGAATTGAGACAAATTCTACTACATATAAATTGAGCGGAGCAAATAAATAAAACAGAGATAAAAAGATGGAAAAGAAATTAAATGACAAAACAAAAGGTAGATATATTACAAATCGAGAGCCGCGAAAGCTCAATAGTTAGTGAGCTGGACTACAAAGGAGAAGAGGTAGGGTTCGATCCCAATCGGCGGCTTCCGATTTACTCAGCCTTTAATGGGTACCTGATTTTTTTCTGGGAAAGTAAAGCGGCACGGGCGTAATACCGACCACATTACCCCAAAAAGCATATGTCGAAGGTGTGTAAAATTTATGGTCACTAACACCATATTCCCTATACGCCACTTGGCGTATATATATTTCCTCCGAAGGAAATATCAGAGCACCTATGGGTTCGTCCGGTGTGCAGTAATGATGATCTTAACAATAACAACAACTTCTCGCATTACTATTTTTCCCAGTTTAGGAATAATGCCAGGCTTGTTAGCAAAATGAAATGGCAAAGTTGCTTCATTGTGGGCGGGGGCGGGGGGAAGGGAAAAAGAGAGTTTACCTCTTTCTTCTTGCGTCTTTTTTATTCTAGTTAAATATTTTATTATTAATAAATTATATCTTGTAAACTCTAAGCTATTTTAACCAAAATATTGCAATTGTTAACATAAAAATGTACAGTCTTCTCCTGCACTTGTCCAATGATTCTCCCAAGTTATTATCATTTTTTTAAAGACCCTTTAATGGCCGCTATTGCTTCGGGTCGCAGTTTACAGCCAGATGCGATATTTTTTTCGGTCGAACTCCTTCGACTTCATCGTGACATTTGTGCGTATCTTTCATTTCTATTTTTTTTTTTCCCTCGTTTTCCCACTCTCTGGACCTGACTTTTTAATCAGCTTCCGGATAAACAAGGTGGAATAATCATTCAGCGAAAGGAAAGAAGAAGAGACGGGGAAGAAGGAGAGGAGGAGAAGAGAAGAATTACCAGTTGTTTGTTTTTGTAGGGCGGCTGAACTAGAACTGATCTTATTTTTTTAATTAAAAAAACTGACGTTTGATGTTAGGCTCCTCTGATCCATCCATATCTCTTGGGTTCGTCATCGTTTTCCTTTGTAATTAGATTAATTTACGCGTTGTTCCGTTATTTTCCATTGAGATGTTTGTTCACTTATATGGAGATACAGCATAGATAAGACAAAATCAGCAGTTCAAAGAGTGAAGAAGATATTAGACAATCCCTGGTTGATAATGATAGCAAGAAAATACCGGGGTGAATAAAAAAAATTCCTTGACTTCCAACATATAAATATATATATATGTAGTTCTTAAATGTTATGTAGAGCCAGTCTTAACATATGGATGTGAATCGTGGACAATAGGACGACAGACAAGAAAATCACTGGAGTCTGTAGAAATGTGGTTTTACAGAAGAATGTTGAGAATACCATGGACAGCTAAGAAAAGTAATGAAAATGTTCTGAAAGAGACCAAAGCAAAAAGAGAGCTAATTTCCAATATTAGGAAGAAACAATCATCATTTTTTGGCCATTTAATGAGAACAGAACAACTGGAATATATTGTAACAACTGGGAAAATTGAGGGACGAAGAGATAGAGGGAAGCAAAGAGAAAAAATACCAGCTTAAGGGAATGGCTTGGCAGAAGGTCAACAACAGAAATGATAAATAACTGTCGAGATCGAAAGTTGTGGAGAGACATGATCACCTACACCAGCAGGCCTGGTACTTGATGGTAATGATATATGTATGTGTGTGTTTGTGTGTGTGTGTGTGTCTTCTTCTTCTTCTTTCCTTTCTCATTTGCCTTTCAGCGTCGAGCGGAGATATAATTTGCGGTCTTTTGCTCTTCTGTTCGCCTCTGCTGCTGTTATGTTTCTTAGTGCTTCTAATATTCCATCCATCCATCTTTTTCGTGGTCGACAATTGGAAAAAAATCCGGTGCCCATTTAAGGCTGGGTGAACCCGGAAGCCGTCGGTTGGGATCGAACCCTACCCCTTGTCCTTTGTAGTCCAGTTCACTAACCACTGAGCTATCGCGGCTCCCTTATATACCCAGCCTTAAATGGGCACCTGATTTTTTTTCTCGGAAAGTAAAGCAGCACGGGCGTAATACCGACCAAATTACCCCAAAAATCATGTGCTGAAGGTCTGTAAAATATAGGGTCACTAACACCATATTTCCCCTATACGCCACTTGGCGTGACGGGGGTACTTTACTTATATATATATATATATATATATATATATATGTATGTTTTATGGGACAGACAGGAGACACCCAGCGATGTCAAATTGTACTAAAAGGAGCTTAACCCAATGACTGCTTCACTGGTCCGTGACTTAGAGAGTTGATGAACAAAAGAAGGGTAGAAAAAAAAGCTTTCTTTATAGCATTTTCCAATTACTTGGGTCTGTCGAGTGGGTAGGTGGTGTGGATTGTAAGTCCAGAGAATAAAGGCCGCATGTAAAACAGTCACCGCGAAGTGCTCGGGTCTGAGTTTTTATTTCTCTTCTCCCCCCCCCCCCCCTTTGCCCCCCGATAGAAAAAAAAACCTTTAATCCTACGGGTATTTGAACCCGCGTTCTCCTGGTTTGGAGCTCGGCAAGTTATCGATTCGGTCACCCGCTCTTCTAAAGAAGAGTAGAGATACATGTATTCCTCAGTTAAACGATGTTATCATCATCATCATCACCTTTAACTTTGTATTTTCTCTTCCAACATGACTTCCAGTAGATTAGTCTGCCTCTTCATATTTCCACAAAAATATCGTTTGTCTTCGAATTGTGTTAAATATTTCATCCTTCATTTTCAGCTGTTTTGAAACGTATTTGTTTTCTTCTCTCTCCACCCAATTCTTCTATAAATCCACATTTCAAGGGTTTCAGTTTTGTTTTCTTGTTTTCTTAAATAATACCGATGTTTCTGCACCATACAGTAATAATGAGTAGATATACCAGTTTATGAGGGAGCCGCGATAGCTCAGTGGTTAGTGAACTGGACTACAACGGACAAGAGGTAGGGTTCGATCCCTACCGACGACTTCCGGGTTCCCCCAGCCTTAAATGGGTACAGGATTTTTTTTGGGAAAGTAAAGCGGCACGGGCGTAATATCGACCACATTACCCCAAAAATCATGTGCCGAAGGTCTGTAAAATTTATGGTCACTAACACCATATTCCCATATACGCCACTTGGCGTGACGGGGTACTTTACTTTTTACTAACACCATATTTCCTATACGCCACTTGGCGTGACAGGGCAGCAAAGTTGCAAAGAGATCAGTAAAACCACGTCAGTCAGAAACAAGTACAACTTATGAGATGTCCAGGAGCTTCGTCTGAAATAAATACGTGAATATGCAACAACCGTAAAAAAAAAATAAAGTAAAGAGCCCCCGTCACGCCAAGTGGCATATAGGGAATATGGTGTTCTTCCTCTTCTACCATTTTTTTAGCTCCAAGTGGAGCATAGGTCTTCAACAAACACTTTCCAAGTCGTTCTGTTTCTTGCCATTCTTTTAAGATCATCCCATGTCTTCCCCATCACCTCATCTCTGCTTCTATCTGTCTTCTCCAAGAGTTTCTTGGTCTTCCTCTTCCTCTTTTACCTTGTATTTTCCCTTCCAATATTAATTTTATTACGCTGTTGAATCTTTTAACGTGTCCCAAAAATTTCATTTGTCTTGTCTCAATTGTATTTAGTAGTTTTCTTTTCATTTTTAGTTGTTTTAAGACTTCATCGTTTGTTTCTTTTCTTCCCATCCTATTCTACATATTGTTCAGTAAATCCACATTTCAAAGGCTTCAATTTTCTGTTCTGTACTCTTGTCTAATGTCCATGTTTCTGCACCATACAGGAATATTGAGAAGATGTAACATTTTGCTATTCTTAGTTTCAGCCCTACTGTTATTTGTTTTGTTGTTAGTATATTTTTTTCATGGCATTAAGATTACTTTTTGCCATTCCTATTCTTTTGTTTATTTCAGTTGTACATTTTCCATCACTGGTTATAGTGTGTCCAAAGTAGTTGTAGTTCTGAACTGTCTCCAGGTGTATTCCTTCAATTGTGATATTTATTTGTAGGTCTTGAGAATTTTTTTTTTTTTTTTTTTTTTTTTTTGGTGTCTTTCTTTGTCTTTTAACATACTCCAAAAATCTCATTCGCCTTGTTTGAATTGTGTTTAGTAGTTTTATTTTCATTTTTAGTTGTAAAACTGTATCATTTATGTTATTTCAATCCAGTTCTTCCTAATCTTCTATGATCGACCCTTGATACAGCATTTCGTAACTTAATAAGATCGCCATCTAAAAGTGTACTAGAAGAGATTACCAGACTTTGAGCTCGTACTTTCCTCGCCAGACATGCGTGTATATTCGTAGCACTAACGTTAAATCACTTGTTACCTTTAATTTTATTTTCAGAACTTGCCAGAAAAACCGCGTACTTGAAACAATCACAAAGAGGTCACTTTTCTTTCGCTGCAGTTTCCTGGAAATATCTGGCTTCTGCGAGAATGTTTACAGCTTTAAATACCAACAGGATTGTGGTGGGCGGGCATGGTTTTGTGTGATATCCTAACCGTTGATATCGCTTAGCATGCAGCATTTTTCTGTGGTCTGTTAAAATGAGTTAACACCGGTTGATATTACTAGGCATGCAGCATTTTCTGTGGTCTGTTAAAATGAGTTAACACCGGTTGATATTACTAGGCATGCGGCACTTCTCTGTGGTCTGTTAAAATGAGTTAACCCCGGCTGATATTACTAGGCATGCGGCACTTCTCTGTGGTCTGTTAAAATGAGTTAACCCCGGCTGATATTACTAGGCATGCAGCACTTTTCTGTGGTCTGTTAAAATGAGTTAACACCGGCTGATATTACTAGGCATGCAGCACTTTTCTGTGGTCTGTTAAAATAAGTTAACACCGGTTGATATTACTAGGCATGCAGCACTTTTCTGTGGTCTGTTAAAATGAGTTAACACCGGCTGATATTACTAGGCATGCAGCACTTTTCTGTGGTCTGTTAAAATGAGTTAACACCGGCTGATATTACTAGGCATGCAGCACTTTTCTGTGGTCTGTTAAAATGAGTTAACACCGGCTGATATTACTAGGCATGCAGCACTTTTCTGTGGTCTGTTAAAATGAGTTAACCCCTGCTGATATTACTAGGCATGCAGCACTTTTCTGTGGTCTGTTAAAATGAGTTAACCCCGGCTGATATTACTAGGCATGCAGCACTTTTCTGTGGTCTGTTAAAATAAGTTAACACCGGTTGATATTACTAGGCATGCAGCACTTCTCTGTGGTCTGTTAATATGAGTTAACACCGGTTGATATTACTAGGCATGCAGCACTTCTCTGTGGTCTGTTAAAATAAGTTAACACCGGTTGATATTACTAGGCATGCAGCACTTCTCTGTGGTCTGTTAAAATAAGTTAACACCGGTTGATATTACTAGGCATGCAGCACTTCTCTGTGGTCTGTTAAAATAAGTTAACACCGGTTGATATTACTAGGCATGCAGCACTTCTCTGTGGTCTGTTAATATGAGTTAACACCGGTTGATATTACTAGGCATGCAGCACTTCTCTGTGGTCTGTTAATATGAGTTAACACCGGTTGATATTACTAGGCATGCAGCACTTCTCTGTGGTCTGTTAATATGAGTTAACACCGGTTGATATTACTAGGCATGCAGCACTTCTCTGTGGTCTGTTAATATGAGTTAACACCGGTTGATATTACTAGGCATGCAGCACTTCTCTGTGGTCTGTTAAAATAAGTTAACACCGGTTGATATTACTAGGCATGCAGCACTTCTCTGTGGTCTGTTAAAATAAGTTAACACCGGTTGATATTACTAGGCATGCAGCACTTCTCTGTGGTCTGTTAAAATAAGTTAACACCGGTTGATATTACTAGGCATGCAGCACTTCTCTGTGGTCTGTTAAAATAAGTTAACACCGGTTGATATTACTAGGCATGCAGCACTTCTCTGTGGTCTGTTAATATGAGTTAACACCGGTTGATATTACTAGGCATGCAGCACTTCTCTGTGGTCTGTTAATATGAGTTAACACCGGTTGATATTACTAGGCATGCAGCACTTCTCTGTGGTCTGTTAATATGAGTTAACACCGGTTGATATTACTAGGCATGCAGCACTTCTCTGTGGTCTGTTAATATGAGTTAACACCGGTTGATATTACTAGGCATGCAGCACTTCTCTGTGGTCTGTTAATATGAGTTAACACCGGTTGATATTACTAGGCATGCAGCACTTCTCTGTGGTCTGTTAAAATAAGTTAACACCGGTTGATATTACTAGGCATGCAGCACTTCTCTGTGGTCTGTTAAAATAAGTTAACACCGGTTGATATTACTAGGCATGCAGCACTTCTCTGTGGTCTGTTAAAATAAGTTAACACCGGTTGATATTACTAGGCATGCAGCACTTCTCTGTGGTCTGTTAAAATAAGTTAACACCGGTTGATATTACTAGGCATGCAGCACTTCTCTGTGGTCTGTTAAAATAAGTTAACACCGGTTGATATTACTAGGCATGCAGCACTTTTCTATGGTCTGTTAAAATGAGTTAACACCGGTTGATAACACTTAGCATGCAGCACTTGCTGTCTTTTTTCCCTTCTTCTTCATTGCAAGCAAGCAATTTGCCTTTTAGCATCGAGAAGAGTTTGGGATTTCTTTTTTACCTCTCCTACTGTTGTGTTTCACAGTTTTTCTAGAACCCCATCAATCTATATTTATCGTTGCCGTCCCTTGGATCTCATGCTCTCAAAGCATTTGTTGAAAACATTTTTTTAAACTGACTTTTTGTGTGTGAGAATTTTTTCTTTGCTCTTTGTTCTTCGTTTCTGATCTTATCCCTCAGGCTGTTTCCTGTCACGCGTCTGACACGTACTATATTTTTCTTATTATTCTTGAGTCTAGTGTCCAGGTTGGAGTTAAGATTGTGTTGTTGAATGCCCGTTTTGTGTTATTTCTTTGTTGGGCAGTAGTGGTGATATCTCTCCGATAACTTGATATGCTTTGTTGCATCTTGTGCCTGTTTCTGCCGCTTATAAATTATTGTTTGTCACTAAAACTCTTAGGTATTTGAATTCCTCCAGTTGTTTTATTTGTCTACCGTTTATTTTTATGTTGTTTTGTTTTTCTTTGCGAGGATCATCACTTCTATCTTGTCGGAGTTGATTTTCATTTTGTATTTGGTACCTGTGCTGTTAAGTCCATTTTGAAGTTTTCTTAGAGGTCTTAAATTCACTCATGAATTAGTGCGAACTGAAGTTCATTAATCTCTTCTGTCACAGATGACAAATCTACAAACGTCATTCATGTACGAGATAAATAATAAAGGGGATAGTACGCACCCCTGTCTTACTCCTGTTCTAACGTCTAAATCAGCTGTATAACCTGCTGCTGTTCTGACAGTGCAGTTGCTGTTGATGTAGAGACTTTCACAAAGGTTAGTTAGATGTTGACATACTCCGTATGTATTTCATATCCCTTATAGCTATTCTCTGATTTTACAGTCCAATGTTTTGTTTCTTGGCTAATGAAAGCTGCGTACAGATTTTGATTATGTTCTCTCGTCTTTTCTGCTATTTGTTTTTAATAGTTATAGCGCCAGTTCCTCCTTTACTTTTTTTTTTCTTCAAAACCCCAAATGATATACACCAATGTGTAGCGCTATCATCATTGGGTGCCTTCTCCGCATCGAAGGTTGGCTACCATGGAGCGCCATTCCACTCTGTCTCTTGCTTTGATGGTGCAGATTGTCATAGGCTGACTTGTCCATCTTTTGATGTTACTCGTCCATGTTAGTCTTGGTCTGCCTCTGCCTCTTTTACCTTGTATTTTTCCCTCTAATATTACTTTTATTAGACTGTTGTGTCTTTTAACATGACCAAAAAATGTCATTTGTCTTGCTCTAATTGTGTTTAGTAGTTCTTTTTTCACCCTTAGTCGTTCTAAAACTTCCTCGTTTGTTTTCTTTTCTTTCCATCCAATTCTACCTATTCATCTGTAAATCCACATTTCAAAGGCCTCAATTTTCTGTTCTGTTTTCTGGTCTAATGTCCATGTTTCTGCACCATACAGGAATATTGAGAAGATGTAACATTTTGATATTCTTAGTTTTAGCCCTGGTATTATTTGTTTTGATGTTAGTATATTTTTCATGGCATTGAAATTAATTTTTGCCATACCTATTCCTTTATTTATTTCAGTTGTACATTTTCCATCACTGGTTATAGTATGTCCCAGGTAGTTGTAGTTCTGAACTGTCTTTAGATGTATTCCTTCAAATTTGATATTTAATTGTAGGTCTTGAAAATTTCCTTTGTTTATGATCATAGTTTTAATCTTTTTGATATTCATACCTAGTCCATATTTCTTGCTTGTCATGTTTATCACATTAAGCAATTGTTGTATATGTGAGTATATTAGATGAGAGATCACAACAGCTAGGACTGAAGATTAATAGAGATAAGACCAACATTATGAGAATTAATGCAGTTGGCAATAACCAAATAAAACTAGGAGAAATACCTCTACTAGACGTACAATCTTACATATATCTGGGCAGTAATATAGATAAAGAGGGAGGAACAGAGAATGATACCAAAATAAGGATATCAAAAGCAAGAGGAGCTTTCATTGCACTGGGAAACATATGGAAATCCAAAGAAGTTAGGTTAAATACAAAAATAAAAATTTTCAACTCAAATGTTAAGTCGGTCCTATTATATGGCTGTGAAACATGAAGAATGACAAAATTGACAATCACGAAGGTACAGACTTTCATTAATGGATGCTTGCGCAGAATACAGGGATGGAAATGGCAGGACAAAGTCACTAACGTGGAATTATGGAAATGTACCGGTCAAATACCAGTGGATAAAGAGATACAGCGAAGACGATGGCGATGGATAGGACACACACTACGGAAGCCAACTGAGAGTATTACACAACATGCCCTTTTTTGGAATCCCCAGGGGAAAAGACAAAGAGGAAGACCAAGGAATTCTTGGAGAAGACAGATAGAGGCAGAGATGAAGATGATGGGGAAGACATGGAATGATCTTAAAAGAATGGCAAAAAACAGAACGACTTGGAAAGTGTTTGTTGAAGACCTATGCTCCACTGGGAGCTAAAAGGGTAAAAGAAAAAAAAAAGTACAGTATCATCAGCATATCTTAGGTTATTGATTATCTTCCCATTAATGTTTAGGCCTGGCATCTCAGTGATGTTTTTAAAGATTTGCTCAGTGTATAAATTGAACAAGCTTGGTGATAGGATGCATCCTTGTCTTACTCCTCTTTTTATATCAATGGGTTTAGAGTTCTCCTTGTTATATTTTATTATTGCTGTTTGCTCCCAGTACAAATTACATATCAGTCTTATGTCTGTGTCATCCAGATTTATATCTTTTAGGCAGTCTATAAGTTGATTATGGTGTATTCTATCAAATGCTTTGGTGTAGTCTATGAAGCAGGCATATATTGGTTTGTTTACTTCTATGTACTTTTCGATCAATGTCCTCATGCTGAATATGGCTTCTTTTGTCCCACTGTTTTTCTTGAATCCGAATTGCTGTTCATCTAATTCATTATTAATTTTATTCTGAATCCTTCCTTTTATAACTTTTAGTAAAATTTTGGTTACTGTCTCATTAGGCTTATTGTTCTAAAATCGCTGCATTCAACTGCACCATTTTTTTTAGGCAATGCAATAAAAGTTGATGTTTTTAGTTCATTTGGTATGTATCCTGTATGGTATATGTCATTGTATATGTCTGTGATCACTTCAATTCCAAAATCTTCTAGTGCTTGTATCATCTCTATTTGTATATTGTCAGGTCCTGCTGCTTTTCCCTTTTTCATTGTTTTTATAGCTTTTTCTACTTCAGATTTCAGGATTTTATAGCTGGATGTACATTTTATAAATTGTTTTTTGTCCCTTTCGTCATCAAATAATTCTGTTATGTATTCCTGCCATCTATCGATTATATCTTTGTTGTCTGTTAGCATCCTCCCCTCTTTGTTTGCTATACATCCGTTTCCTGCATATTTTTTGTCTTTATTAGTCATTCTTTTTATTTCTGTGTGCATTCCTCTTAAATTTTGTTTACTTTCCATAGTTTCGACTTCTAGACATCTTTGGTTGAGCCAGTCTTCTTTTGCCTTTTTGCGCATTTTTCGTATTTCATTATCAATTTCCTTGTATTTGGCAGTGTTCTTCGCTTGTCTTCTCTCTTCCATTTTTTCTAAAATGTTGTCAGATATCCATTTTTGTTTTTTGTTACTTTCCTTTTTGGGTAAGGTGATGCAGGATTCTTGTAAGCTGTTTTTTATGCATTGCCATTTGGTTGTGACTTTTTCTTCAGGATTTTCTCTTCTGTACTGCTCAATCCCTTCTTCTAGCAGCTTCTGATATGTGTTCTTTACTTGTACAGTATAAGTTTCTTTTACATCTTTCTGAATTAACGCTTTTATATCTATTGGTGTTGTTGAAGTAGTATTTTGTTTCTTTTTCTTTAATTTGATTTTCATTTTAATCATTAGTAGCGCTATAATTGGTGTTAATCTTCTCTCTACAATTTTAGAGTATCATTTCTTTATATGTCTGAGAGTGAAGATATCTCTGGTATATTGGTTGCAGTCTTTCTTACTTGTATCTATATTTATTCAGCCTGTTAAAATAAACTAACACTGGTTGATAACGTTAGACATGTAATAATTGTGTGTGGTCGATGTTACTGTATGTTGATATTGCGCAACTCTTCCTCACTGAAATACAATTCATACTCATGCCCTTTTGGTGTTTATAAAAATATAAAAAATTGTTACTTTTTGTTCAACAAACTCAAAGTCGAAATGAAAGCTGCAAATGGGTCTAGGTGGATATATTTAAAAATCGCTTTGACAAACCTGCACGTAGAGTGATCATACTAAAGTACTGTGTTTGAGTGATCTGAAGTAGCGATGTTGTTTATTGCACTCCCTCATAAGGTCATTCTCTTCAGTTGGTCAACACACACACACACACACACACACATACACACACGTGTACGTGGCAGCACCACATCAGAGCGCATTTTGCTATTATCTGCCATCTCCAAAACCACTATAAACGAGAATGATGACAACATGATAATGCAGCATGGTACCAACAACAAGCCCCAGAAGACTGGCAACAGGCAATCATCATACCAATATGGAAAAAGAAAGGTAGCAAAAGAGACTGCAATCAATATAGAGGTATATCTCTTCTCAGCCATGTAGGAAAGCTATACGCCAAAATCTTGGAAAAAAAGGCTGAGACCAATAATAGAACTACAGTTAAGCGATTCTCAAATGGGGTTCCGAAAAAAAACAGAGGATGTACTGACGCACTATTCACATTAAAACAGCTTGCAGAAAAAAAAACAGAACACAATCAAAACTTATATATAGCCTTCATTGACCAGGAAAAAGCATTCGACAGAGTAAACAGAGAACAGCTGTGGGAGATGCTAACAACATACGGAGTAAGCCAACATCTAACCAACCTTACTAAAAGTCTCTACATCAACAACAGCTGCAGGGTCAGAACAGCAGCAGGCTACACAGACCACTTCGAAGTTAGATCAGGTGTAAGAAAGGGGTGCATACTATCTCCCCTACTGTTTATTACATACATGGACCATATATGAAAGCTAGTCAACCCATCAGGGACAGAGGAGATCAACGAGCTTTTATTTGCAGACGACCAGGCACTAATACATGAAACAATAGAAGACTTACAAGAACACTTAAACAAACTCAACATCTCAGGCACAAAATACAACATGAAAATCAATATCAACAAAACAGAAGTCATGAATGTCGCCAAAAATAAACAGAACATCAACATAACTATAGAAGGCAGACAACTAAAACAAGTAGAGGAATTCAAATACATAGGAAGTCTAATGACAGACGATAATTCTCAAACAGCAGAGATAGAATCAAGATGCAACAAAGCTTGTCAAATCATCGGACAGTTATCACCACTATTGTCCAACAAGGAAATAACTCTGGAGGCAAAACGAGCACTATACAATACAATCTTCATCCCAACGTTGTGCTACCAATGCCAGACCTGGGCCCTAGTTGCAAGAACGATAAGAAAAATAACCTCTACAGAGATGAAATGTGTTAGACGAATGGCAGGAAACAGTTTGAGAGATAAGATCAGAAATGAAGAACTGAGAAAAAAGCTAGGAATAGCCCCCGCCATAGAATATATAAGGAAACAACAGATATAATGGTTTGGCCACGTGACAAGGCAGAAAGAACAAAACACAACACAACGAGCCATCAACAAACGTTGTGAGAACACCACACCCAAGGGTCGACCACGAATAAGATGGGTCGATGGAATACTAGAAGCACTAGGAAACATAACAGCAGCAGAGGCGAACAGAAGAGCAAAAGACCGCAAATTATATCCCCCCTCGACGCTGAAAGGCAGATGAGGAAGGAAAGAAGAAGAAGATGATGACAACGAGGCCTTCATCGATACCTACAGAACAACACTACTAAATTATTGTGCTTGTAAGGGAAGCCGCGATAGCTCAGTTGTTAGTGAACTGGACTACAAAGGACAAGAGGTCGAGTTCGATCCTGATCGACGGCTTCCAGGTTCACCCAGCCTTAAATGGGTACCGGATTTTTTTTCTGGGTAGGTAAAGCGACACAGGCGTAATACCGACCTAAAAAGAGGTCTATAAAAATTATGGTCACTAACACCATATTCCCTATATGCCACTTGGCGTAACGGTGTACTTTACTTTTTTTTTATATTGTGCTTGTAAACGACTTCTTGTACAGTGGTGGGTGCAAACTGAAAATGAACACTGCTTGCTTCATGAAAAATGCCATATAGTGTCATACAATCTTAAACCGTTTATCAACATTCTACATGATTATTTTCTTTGAAACTACATATACTATTAACCAATTGATATGCATTGCTTTCAAGCACTCTTTTTATCCTCCCTTCTGCACCGCAGACCCTATACTATATTCTAACCACCGTTATGGAGACGAAGGTGCGCCTCACTGCAGCGGAGCTGGAACTTGTCAACGACCCACAGCTGATGACTTGTGCCAGGATGGGTGAACCAGAACCATCCAGACCCTGCTCCACCTCTCCGTGGTGCCTCTAGTAACAAACTAACCTGTCTAGTCTGGCCAAGCGAGTTGGGATCGAGAGGGAAGACAACCCGGTACTCCAAAATGTCGTGCTGAAGTCGGATGTGTTGGACCGAAAGGCGTAAATATCACAGTTATACTGCAAACCACAACACAACGCAGATACGCCCACTTAACGTCCTTTTAAGGGCGGATGATGAAAAGGTATACTCCTTTAGTCATCGGGCGAACGCAGGCAAGCACCACAGTTATGTTTACCAATTGTGTGTTAACAATTCTGCCGTTATTTATTGGGGCCATTATATGTGATTTCTCCTCTTGTGTAAACTACACATTCACATCTAAGAGTAAATCAGTGAAGGTCACAAAATTATATTCTCTCTGTGGTTTTACTAACTACAGGTCATGTGGCTTCTGTTGGATTGGAAATGATAACGTACCACCACTGTGTGTCTATATGTTTGGAATTGGAGTCATCAATGATGGCCTAACATCATCAAGTGCTATGACGATCATCATTTTCGGGAGGACGTCAACTCCCATGGTATATGGTGGATAGGCGGCAGGAACCATTGAAGGCTATGTCTGAAAAGTGTTCCTTGTTGCAGTTTCCTCATATTCCAAGTCCGGCTTGTTGCAGGAGCTACTGAGTTAAGTGCTCTGTGCACACCGTGAGCTGTGTGTCTCATCCGTTTTGATCCTGCTTCGATATCCCGCTTGTTTACGATGAATGATGATATCGTATGACGGGGAACAGTTGGCTGTGTTCACTTTCTGCGCGGTTTCGTCTTATGTCTTTTGACGTGTGCTGAGACTGCTACGATGGGGACTACAGTTACCTTTCTTTGTTTGGGAGATGAGTTAGTAATTCGGATGATTCCACTGGCACGGGCGGTTGAGCAATTATGGATTTTAATTCGTTTGCTGTGATACCGAGGCCTTCCATAACCAATAACCAATAACGGTTCAAGTTACTCAAAACTTATTTTTTTGTTTCATTTTGTAACCTTAGACGGAGACCTTTTATTAGAGTTTTATTTTTATTTTTATTTTTTATTTATTTATTTTTTTTTACATGAGTCCTCAAATTTGAATTTATCTGAACTAGTTTAGGGCTTCACAAAGTCTATATCCGGCCCTGACTATTTACATCTGAGGATGAACACATTCACCTTTATGGGACAGCTGAAGCCGAACTGAATCACTAACATAGGGACAGCTGAGGCGGGACAGAATGACTAATGTAGGGATACTACAGGTGAACAAAATAACTAATGTGGACAACTGAGAGCGAACAAAATCACTATCATAGACAACTGAGGCCGGACAGAATGACTAATGTAGGGATACTACAGGTGAACAAAATAACTAATGTGGGCAACTGAGAGCGAACAAACCCACTATCATAGACAACTGAGGCCGGACGGAATAACTAATGTAGGGATACTACAGGTGAACAAAATAACTAATGTGGACAACTGAGAGCGAACAAAACCGCTATCATAGACAACTGAGGCCGGACGGAATAACTAATGTAGGGATACTACAGGTGAACAAAATAACTAATGTGGGCAACTGAGAGCGAACAAAACCACTATCATAGACAACTGAGGCCGGACGGAATAACTAATGTAGGGATACTACAGGTGAACAAAATAACTAATGTGGGCAACTGAGAGCGAACAAAACCACTATCATAGACAACTGAGGCCGGACGGAATAACTAATGTTGACATCCTCTTCTTCATCATTATCTTCTGCGATCATGACGTCATTCAGACTAGGACTCCTGACTCTCTTATGAAGTCAGCTGTCTGTTTCAGTGATTCGCTTGCCCCGTAGAGTTTCTCTTCCAGGGAGGTAGGTGTGGGCCACATTGCGCTCTTCAGGCCTGTGTACTAGGGGCAAGCCTGTAGAACGTATTTTGTTGTCATGTTATCCACGGTACAGTGGCATTGGCTGGTAGTTCCTATTTTGAGTTTGTTGAGCATGTTGGTTTCTTATTCTGTTGTGGCCAGTGCGTACTCGAAATATGATGACTTGATCTCTCCTTGATAGTTGTAGGTATCCGTCCATCGTTGTTATACTTTGGGTTCTATTGTTTCAATCTTTCATGATACTGGCCTTTGATGATGGATTTGGCTTCATCGTAGCTGACCAGATAGTTCTCTTGTGGTAATCTCTCTCCCTCCTTAACTAGTGTGTCTGCGCGTTCGTTTCCTTGTATATTACAGTGTGGTGGTATCCACTGGATGAATACTCTGGAAGTTATTGCACAATTGGTCTAGTGTTGTTCTCAAGTCATCTAACTCACTGTTCCTGAAGGTTTTTAGAGCTATTAGGACTGACAGTGCGTCGGTCAGTGTCACCAATTTCTTGTGCACGTTATCTTTGTGTTGTATAGCCAATTTTACAGCATCTTTTAGGGCTTCATTTTCTACTCTATAATTATTTGAGAATTTCCCAGTATCTATTGACTTGGTGACCTCTTCCTGGTTATTCAGCCGCAAGAACACACCTCCTTCTCTATTTCGCGTGACGTTTGTAGCAGAGATATCTGTGTATATATGAGATCAGGAGTCATGTGGGTAATTGTCATCTATGTGTATATCTGCTATATGTTTTCTCTATATATATGTTTGGGTGCCTTTTTTTCATGATTCCTATTATGTCTTCCTTAAGTTTTGGATGTTGACATCTTCAAACGAGCAAGAAATAAGAAGCCGCTGTAGAGTTCTTTCTGAGGTGGCGGTATGTTGATATAGAAGACCTACTGTTTCAGTATCTCTAGGAAAGACAAGATCATACACTTGTCCAGCGGAATCGGTCAAATGAAGAGCTCTATTACAGCCTATCATACCACCCTCCTAAGTCTAAACATTGAAGCTCGTGTCGATCTCGTGACATTAAAACCACCATTACCACACTGGTGTTCTTTATTATTTCAGTTATGTTCTCTCATTGAGTGCCGTCTCCTCATTTAAGGTTAACTACCATGGAGCGCCATTCCGCATTGCTTTGATCATGCAGGTTGTCATAGACTAACTTGCTAATTTTTTTATGTTACTCGTCCATGTTAGTCTTGGCCTGCCTCTGCCTCTTTTACCTTGTATTTTCCTTTCCAAGATTAAATTTAGTAGGCTGTTGTGCCTTTCAACATGCCCCAAAAATCTCATTTGTCTTGTTTGAATTGTATTTAGTAATTCTCTTTTCATTTTTAGCCGTTTTAAGACTTCATCATTTCTTTTCTTTTCTTTCCATCCAATTCTACCTATTCTTCTATAAATCCACATTTCAAAAGCTTCAATTGTCTTTTCTGTGTTCTTGTCTAATGGTAATGTTTCTCAATCATACAGGAATGTTGAGAAGATATAACATTTTGCTATTCTTAGTTTTATCTCTTCAGTATTTTTACATGCTCCTATACACTGGCTGTTTTCTTCAACACATCATAAATAGACTAGGTCAGTTGTCATAGAAACTATAAACGTAAGTTTGTTCAATGACATTATATGTTTCATCTGTATACCTTCTATGCTACTTACTAGTAGTAGCCTCCGCCACTCATAGTTGACTGTAGTAGCCTCCGTCACTCATAGTTGACTGTAGTAGCCTCCGTCAGTCATAGTTGACTGTAGTAGCCTCCGTCAGTCATAGTTGACTGTAGTAGTCTCCGTCAGTGATAGTTGACTGTAGTAGACTCCGTCAGTCACAGTTGACTGTAGTAGCCTCCGTCAATGATAGTTGACTGTAGTAGCCTTCGTCAGTCATAGTTGACTGTAGTAGTCTCCGTCAGTGATTGTTGACTGTAGTAGCCTCCGTCAGTCATAGTTGACTGTAGTAGTCTCCGTCAGTGATAGTTGACTGTAGTAGACTCCGTCAGTCACAGTTGACTGTAGTAGCCTCCGTCAATGATAGTTGACTGTAGTAGCCTTCGTCAGTCATAGTTGACTGTAGTAGTCTCCGTCAGTGATAGTTGACTGTAGTAGCCTCCGTCAGTCATAGTTGACTGTAGTAGTCTCCGTCAGTGATAGTTGACTGTAGTAGACTCCGTCAGTCACAGTTGACTGTAGTAGCCTCCGTCAATGATAGTTGACTGTAGTAGACTCCGTCAGTCACAGTTGACTGTAGTACCATTGTTATCTTCTCTATACTTGATCACATTCACTTTCTTGTCGTGATTCTATTCCGTACTCAGAGTAATTGCGTCTCCGTCGCATCTGTCATGATGACCAAGATTTCCTCCAACAGACTCACCTTATGTTAGGTTTCTTTAGCCGCCGGCTCTATCCAGACTCGATCCTCCAGTCTGCCTTCAAGCGGGTCCTCTTTATCTCTCGTCTCGAGGCGCTCACTCCTTCCAACCGCCCCCACCCCTTCTGAGAGAACTATACTCGCCCTCACCTGTCATCCTCACATCTTGGTAGCTGGGAAGATACTCAACAGCTACCGTTCCATTCTCCTCTCTGAGCCCACTACTCGTCTACTTTTTAGTGATCCCCCGATGATCGCCTTCAAACGCGACAGGAATTTGGGAGATATTCTGGTTAGGAGCCATCTCCCTCGCTCCTACCATCAACACTTCGGTACGGCTCTTTGTGGTCGGAAATGTATCACCTGTACCTATGTGCTGCCCACTGACTCTGTCTTATTCCCTAATGGACGGTTCGAGATCAAGCATGGCTTCACATGTGTGTCCCGTAACATCATTTATGCCATCATATGCCAACGATGCCACATGACTTATATTGGCGAGTCTGGGAGACGATTAGCAGTAAGATTTTGTTCTGGTTCATCTGCGAGATGTTCAACAGAATATTGGCACTCCAGTCTCTTCCCATTTCAACTCCTCAGACCATAAGGGCAGAGACGACATCAGAATCACTGGTATTGTCCTTTGTCACTCTGGCGACCGCAGCCAGTTTGCTTTGGAGAATCGCCCCATAGTCCAGTTTGGTTCGCTGACCCCACGAGGCATGAATGTATCTCACTCGTACACATAGTTTCCTTTCTGTTGCTCCTTCCCTATTGCATGGCCTTCTCTACTGCTCATGTTTGGGCACTTTAGTCTATCTACTATGCCATGCTATTCATAGTTCTCCTCCACTAGTCCCCATTGAGACACTTCGGTGTTCTCCTATACCCCTTTTTTCTGTGCTATTTACCCATCATATGTTTTCATTGCACCCCACTCTCAGACATCTCACTCTTTCCGCCTTTTGAGTACCTGTTATTCTTCTGTTCTATTCTTTCTCCTTTGTATTTGCACACTGACCTCGGTGTGTACTCTTCTGGTTAAGTGGACGTTATGCGCACATTCCTACACATATATGATTGTCCCCGTATGGGTGTGCATATACATGTATGTGTTCATATGTATGGATATTGGTATATATATATATATATATATGCATGTATGTGTGTGTATGTATATATATATATATATATATATGTATGTATATATATATATATGTATATGTAGATATGTATAGGTATGTGCATGTCTGTTTGTACGTGTATATATGTATACACGCATCTGTGTGTTTGTGTATATATACATGTATTTGTGGGCCCTTAGATACTTTTAGACATTGTCAGTGTCTTTGCAGTCGAGGTAACCTAGACAGCGTTCCCCCCACTCGCAATGTAGAGATATGTGACAGAACAGATAAAATAGCAGACCCAGTATCAGTAACACTAGCAGCAAGAAAAACAATAGATACTTATCCAGAAGACTGGATACATATATACACAGATAGTGCAGCCACTAACGCTACTTCAAAAGCTGGATATGGAATATTAATACATTATCCAGATGGAACAGCAGAAGAAATATGTGGACCTTGTGGTGAAATCTGTAACAATTATGAAGCAGAAATAACAGCTATAGAAACAGCAATTTGTCATTTAAATACGATTTTCGATACCACACCATAGAAGAAAACAAACAGTCATATTTACGGATTCCAAATCGGTTCTGCAAGCACAGGAAAACAACATGAACAAAACAGAACTCACACAGCTTATCATAGACACAGACAAACTCATTGAAACACATAATATAAGATTGGTAATGCAATGGACCCCGGGACACTCAAATATACCAGGAAATGATAAGGCAGATACATTAGCTAAGAGAGGATCCAAACAGACACAGATACATACATCCATCAAACTAGACACAGCCAAACAAGTCATAAACTCCAACAGTAGAGAGGAGTGGCTGAATGGATGGGCCTTAGGGAAAACAGGGAGAGAGCTTTTCAAATATATGGCAAGACCAAATCCACAAGACAACATCAACAACCTAACAAGAAGACACCAAACCACCATCTTCAGACTGAGAACAGGACATGTTATGCTAAATAACCATTTAAATAGAATACAACAAAACCATACCCCAGTATGTCCACTCTGTAATCACCCACAAGAAACTGTAGAACATCACCTGTTTCAATGTCCAGAGCTCACTGACATCAGAACAACACTATTTCCCCAAAGACCCTCCAAATGGAATACTCTGTACGGAACAACAGCAGAACTTAAAATTACCTGCAGATACTACTACATGGCATTGGGCCGAAGGGCATCAGCTCAAAGGTCGCTGGATCCATAACAACAACAACAACAACAACCTCGGCGTGTACTCTTCTGGTTATGTCGGCGTTATGCGCACATTTCTACACATATGATTGTCCCCATATGGGTGTGCACATGCATGTATGTGTTCATATGTATGGGTATTGGTATATATGTATGCATGTATGCATGTATGTGTGTATGTATGTATGCAAATATATACATATATATGTTTATGTATGTATATATATATATGTATGTGGATATGTATAGATATGTGCATGTCTGTACGGGTATATATGTATACACGCATATATGTGTATGTGTGTATATATATGTATTTGTGGGCCCTTAGATACTTTTAGACATTGTCAGTGTCTTTGCAGTCCAGGTAACTTAGACTGCGTTCCCCCCACTCGTGTATTTTTAGAACCCTTCACCTGAACAGGGGGTATAATTACAACTACGCCCGTGTGATTTTCTCTTTCCCATTCTGACCACGGTCCACGACACAGGGAAGTCATTTTTCATTTCTTTAACCAGTTTCGATTCTTTTATTTTGGATGTTTCGTTACTAGTTAACTATGTAGGATTAATTTTATTTACTTACATATTTGTGTGTGCGTGTTGTTTGTTTGTTCCTGCTGAAGGCCTATTGAGCCGAAACGTTGTTCAAATCTGTATCGTCTACTAACCACGTAAAGCTTTTACCATACCATTTTTTCTATTTTTTTTTAAATTCCCCCTAACATTTAGCTTTACTGCAGCCTCGCATTTTTATGCATTCCTTTACATTGCTTTGCATTTCTTTGCATTAACCCCTGACTGTAGTAGCCTCCGTCAGTCATAGTTGACTGTAGTAGCAACAGTCAGTCATAGTTGACTGCAGTAGCCTCCGTCAGTCATAGTTGACTAAGGATTATGCAATGCCCCTCTGAAATGTTATTTTTTTTCTTTTCTTTCACCATGTTTTCTTTGAATCTGTCTGATTCTTGCTTGCGTTGGAACTTTAGAGTGTGTTTCCAAAGATTGCGGTCTGCATTTTCCCAAGATGCAGGGTTTATGTTCAGGGTCTTCATGTCACGTTTACACACGTCTTGAAATCGGAGTTTTGAGCGCTCCCTATTTCTTTTGCCGCCTACTCTTCTTCTTCTTCTTCTTCTGTTCTCTTTTCACTGATACCTAAAAGGTGTCGTGGTTATATCATTTGCCGTTCTTGAGCTGATCGAAATGTCTGAATTAGTGATTTTCCTTTGTTGTTACATGCCTCGGTAACTGCATCTATCCATCTTCTTCTAGGTCTTCCTCGTGGTCTTTTTCCATGCATTCTCGAGAAGAACGCCCTTGATGGTGATTGGTGAGGATTCATTCTGACCAGGTGGCCAAACCATTTAAGTTGTTGTTGTTCTATATATTCTTGGCAGGGTTTTGTTCCTACCATCTTGTGTCTACTAGTTGTCTTTACCGTCTACTAGTCGTCCGTAAAATTATATCTTTTGGTATGCGGACATCTTTCATACGTGTTAGTGTCCAAGTCAGTGTAACCTACGTTGTTTGAGCAGTGTGTAGATGTTGGTGGGGCATGTGCTAGTGAGGACTGGCAGAGGTCCTACTAACTAACTATGTGATTTAAAAGATTACGTCATTACTGACTCTGCCTGCAATACGTCATTATTAATATTTAGTTCATGTATTACAGTTTGTGTGATATCTTTTATAACCTTCGTTGTAGGCTGTGGAAACTGGAGTTGGTTATTTAAATCTGTGTAGTCTGTTGAGGAATAATGAGGAAGATACTGCTGTACAATTCATTTTTTACAATACAAACAAGAAAAGGCTCTTAAATGTTATGTAGAGCCAGTCTTAACATAGAGATGTAAATCATGGACACTTGGACAACAGACAAGAAAATCACTGGAAGTTGTAGAAATATGGTTTTACATAAGAATGTTGAGAATATCATGGGCAGCTATGAAGAGTAATGAAAATGTTCTGAAGAGGCCAAAGCAAAAAGAGAGCTAATTTCCAATATTAGGAAGAAACAATCATCACTTTTTGACCATGCAATGAGAATGGAACACCTGGAATATATTGTAACAATTTGAAAAATTAAGGGACAAAGAGATAGAGGGAGGTAAAGAGAAAAAAATACCAGACAGCTTAAGAGAATGGCTTGGCAGAAAGTCAACAATAGAAATGATAAATAACTGTCGAGATCGAAAGTTGTGGAGAGACATGATCGCCCACGCCAGCAGGCACTTTACTTGATGATGATGATGAGTCTATTTTACCAGGCAGTTTCAGAACTGAGATCACTAGCAGTGAATATTGGCATGTTTTATTATCTATGCATTCTGTTTTATTTTTCTCTTTCTTTCCCCATTTCTAAAAGGTAGTTTACAAACTGGACGCCTTAGTCTCGTAAGTTTTGACCAGCTGTATTATTTACTCAGACAAGGCACAGAAGCTGTCGGTGGTAAAAGACCTATAAAAGTAAAAGTAAAGAACCCCGTCACGCCAAGTGGCGTATAGGGAATATGGTGATAGTGACCATAATTTTTAGAGACCTTCGGCACATGATTTTTGGGGTAATGTGGTCAGCATTACACCCGTGCCGCTTCACTTTCCCAGAAAAATCAGGTACCCATTACAGGCTGGGTGAACCCGGAATACGTCGATCAGGGTCGACCCCGCCCGACCTCTTGTTCTTTGTAGTCCAGTTCACTAACCACTGAGCTATCGCGGCTTCCAATAGACCCGTAGATGACTGTTAATGGACTGAAACTAGTCGAGATCCTGTTTCCAAATGCCTCCTATAGGTGTGAAGACAGACTAGGTGGTCTGGCCATTTGTATAGGTTTCGTAGAGGGAAAAAAATCCCGATATCCAAAAATGTCAAAATGTCGGATGTGTCGAGTCAAAAGACCTCAGACATCGCAACTTTTTGAAAACCACGACACAACGAATCTACGTCAGTCTACCCGTCTTTTTAATTGTAGTTGACACTGAGAAGCTATCTCCGAGAGAGCACAGAAAGTTAAAACAAAATCGTTGACCATATTTCGTTTCAGAGAGATCCTGAACTTGAGGCCCAAGCTTTGGAATGGATTGAAGCCAACCTGGGGCAGCCCCTGGACAGGAAGACCCCTTATGATGATTTATTGAGAGATGGAATCATTCTGTGCAAGTATGTAAATGTGTCATGAAAAAAATTGACGGACTGGGGCAGCTATGATAGGGGAAGATGGGTGTTTTTTTTTTTTCAACCTAACATTATCTGTGTTTTATTTGTCCTAAAGTTTTGCCTGTCGAAAGCATTATTTCGCTGAAACGTAGGTTCTGTTATTATGATGTTTGGTAGACTTAAACTTTATAACACATTTGTCAATGTTTATTTTTAATTACTCTCTATCTCTCTCTCTCTCTCTCTCTCTCTCTCTCTCTCTCTCTTACCATCTTCATGGCAGCCTCTTGTATGACTGACTATCCCAATGTATATATTTTTGTCATCTTTAACATAACACTGAAAAATAATGGCCAATTAGTTAGCTAGTTAGCTAGTTAGTTAGCTAGTTAGTTGGTTTCCTAGTTGTTTTGTTGGTTAATTTCAGAAGGTAAAAGGCGCAGGAGAAAGGAGAAGAGAAAAGGCAGCAATAAATACATCTTGTTCATTCTGCTGTCGGGTTTGTCTATCCGATATTGATTGGTTAGCCACGAGAGAAACTGAACTAAAACAGAATAAACACATCTTGTTCAAGCGGCTGTCGGGTTTGTCTATCCGATATTGATTGGTTAGCCACGAGAGAAACTGAACTAAAACAGAATAAATACATCTTGTTCATGCTGCTGTCGGGTTTGTCTATCCGATATTGATTGGTTAGCCACGAGAGAAACTGAACTAAAACAGAATAAATACATCTTGTTCATGCTGCTGTCGGGTTTGTCTATCCGATATTGATTGGTTAGCCACGAGAGAAACTGAACTAAAACAGAATAAATACATCTTGTTCATTCTGCTGTCGGGTTTGTCTATCCGATATTGATTGGTTAGCCACGAGAGAAACTGAACTAAAACAGAATAAATACATCTTGTTCATTCTGCTGTCGGGTTTGTCTATCCGATATTGATTGGTTAGCCACGAGAGAAACTGAACTAAAACAGAATAAATACATCTTGTTCATTCTGCTGTCGGGTTTGTCTATCCGATATTGATTGGTTAGCCACGAGAGAAACTGAACTAAAACATAATCCAGCATAAGGCACTACAATGTTACCATTCTACTAACTAATTGCTTGCTACCAACCGTCTACCACGCCAAAGGCCATATTCATAGTTAGTTAGTTAGTTAGTTAGTTAGTTAGTTAGTTAGTTAGTTAGTTAGTTAGTTAGTTAGTTAGTTAGTTAGTTAGTTAGTTAGTTAGTTAGTTAGTTAGTTAGTTAGTTAGTTAGTTAGTTAGTTAGTTAGCTGGCTGGCTGATTGGTTGGTTGGCTGGCTGGCTGGCTGGCTGGTTGGTTGGTTGGCTGGCTGGCTGGCTGGCTGGGCTGGCTCGTTGGTTGGTTGGCTGGCTGGTTGTTTGGCTTGGTGGCTGGGATTGGTTGGCTGACTGGCTGGTTGGT